>OX346233.1:5015000-6265000 GCA_947049295.1 Ligdia adustata
GGCGTTGTTATTTTAAGTTTTTTTGTCTTTGAATCTTTGTCTTTGAATTTTTTTATTCAAGTTCTTATGTCATCCATTTCAATGCCATTATCATGTGTGTAACACAAATCGTCTATTCTCATTAGAGAGGTAAGCATGAGTTTTCTTAGTTTTTTTTTGTATGGAGTTGACGTTTAACAAAAAATATTGACGCTAGATGGCGCTGTTTTTGTTTCATACAAAAGTCGGAGTTTACGCCGACGAGATCGAGTCAATAAGAAAGCTGAAAGCTAAGCAGACGAAGAGTCTAGAAAAGTCCAGTACATAAACATAATGAATCTTGAGTATCTAGACGAGATTAATATTCACGTTAAAATTAATAACGAATAATTAAAATTATTAACATAACAAATTATGAAATTTAAAATTTAATAAGTCAATTAATAAATGAGTATATTAAATTGACAAAAACAATTAAGTATCGACAAAGCTATGAGTACGTAAGTCTAGCTAGTGTTCCAATTATCGACTGTCGATAGTTCAATGCATCGATAGAGATGAGAATCCGAAGCTTACGTTGTGGTCGATATTTTTAGTTGCTAGTGATGCTCGCGGTGAATTTGGACCGGTGACTCGAAGCCAGTTAGAGACCTAAAAAGATGAAAACCAAGACTAAGTTTATATATTGGGATTACCTTTTTAAAGGGATGATGTCAGAAGATTGAAAAACCATAGATTGTATTCACTCATACGGTCTTATTAATAAACGTGTCTTAACTTTAAACGTCTTTTGTCTTGTCCGATCCAATGGAGAACGTAACGCGTCAAAACAAGACAAAATACGTTTAAAGTTAAGACGCGTTTATTGATAAGAGCTTTATTTTTTAATTAGGTTCTTTTAATTGCAAATATTTTTATATACTATTAGTGAATATAAGTATTAGATACGTTGTTATTTCTTTCAAAGCCAACGCACGGGTGGACAGGTTGAGGTACTAAGAAATACTGTAAAGTTTGCAAAGCATTCCTACAGGGTTGTACACAAATAGAAATTAATTACTTTTAAGTCTCCTTTAATTATGTTATTTCAAAGTTATTTTTTTATAAAATGTAACGTTAACCTGATTTTCAGTAAAGTTTGTGAATATTATAAAGCTAAGTTAGTATTATTTTCTACAGTAGGCAATTGTAATAAAGTAAACGAATTATTATTAAAGAAATGACACAGATTATGACAAAGTTACACATAAAGCGATAAAAATTACATAATGATCAGGTTAACTGTGGGCTAAAACTCGACTCGAGCCGGTCTCTTGAGTCCCGTGCTACAATCATTAAGTAATAATTAAAAATGTATTAAATTGTAGCAAGTGAACAAAATGAATATAATCTTCTATAATATAAAAATGAATCGCTGAATGTGTTTGCTGAGCGCAAATCTCGAGAGCAGCTGAACCAATTTTGCTAATTCTTTTTTTAGAATATTCCTAGAAGTACGAGGATGGTTCTTACGAAGAGAAAATTTAAAAAAATACCCTGAAGTGGTCTCAATACAACACTTTTCTATACTCCCATACAATCGATTCGTAATACTGAAAAGTCAATTTGAACTTTAATACTATACCATATATTAATATAAAGTTTAAGTGTTAGTGGAAAGGTTTCCGGAAGGCAAAAGAATTGAGTGACATAAGAATGGTATAAATATTAATGTCAATATTTATACGATGGTGATATTACTCTTAAAGAATCGTCTGTTAGGCGGTACGAAGTTCGCTGGGTCAGCTAATAAATTAATAAAACAGAGCTTCACTCACCTGCAACGGCACGGCCTTGCTCTCTCCAATGCTAGCGTCCTTCTTAGGCGTGGAGCATCCAACAGCTAGCGGTGACGCGACACGCCGGCGCAGATCTCTCGGTGAACGGATCGTGATGGGTGTGCGACATGAGCCCGACCATGAAGCTAGCGAGGTTGTCGACTCGTCTGCCGTGGGGGCTGGCAGCCATCTGGGGAATTAATAACATTTAAAATTTATTATATATACAGGGTCATCGGCTAGTGGTGTACTAAGCCGAAAGGGGGTCACTGTACCCATCCTAAAGATCAATTTTCACTATGGGGCCATCTCAGAATTCTAGATAATATTTTCAGCAGTTTCATACATTTCGTCGACGAGCGATCAACTTTTTGTATGAAACAGCTTATTTTTTTCTCGAATTCATAGTAAATTGGTCCCATAGTGAAAATTGTTGATGGGTACAGTGACCTCCTTTCAGCTCAGTACAACCCTAGCAAACCCTGTATATAGAAGTATGTATATGTGTATATATCAGTCATCAGGTTGCCATAAGGTGTTCACACACTTTTGTGTGGATGTTGTTCCATATTATTATTATTATTATATAATACGAGTACTATACCATTAATATAGTTAGTAGTGTGTATGTAACTCACTGTCTCCTCTCTGCGGGCGAGTAGAGCGCCACGGTGTGCCGCCACAGGTACACGTTAGGATACAGCGAGCGACATATCTCGCACTCGGATATAGCGTCGAACACTAGTCGGTCCATTTTAGAAGGTGCCTCTCTGAAAAAAGAAATAGCCGTTTAATTTCAACGACGAAAATTCGCTAGAAAATAATTTCGATATCCCACACATATAGTTGGCTGACGGGCGCTCAAATTTATGGTACAGCTTGAAGTCAGTCAGTGAAGTTTTTAAGCAATAAAATATATTTTTTCAAATCTGTACATAAGTCTCTGGTAAATCTGGTGAATTAAAAACACTCCTTTTCAAAATATGTTTAAATTTAACTATTATGTATACTATGTAAGTAGTGTATGTACTACTATGTAAGGTTTTTCCTGTGTATTTGATGTTTGTGTGTCTGTAATAAAGAGTTTATTCATTCATTATTTAGTTTCGATAGTGATATCCTCACCCATATATAAAAGGCTCCACTAGGGCTCTGTCGCTCGCGTCCTCCATCCGTTCGCCTCGTTCCTCATCCTCCGAATCTGAATGCTCTGACGCAGTGTGAAACACGTCTTCACTGTCCGACTGACAGGAAGCCACTGAGTCGTCATCTGATATCTGGAATAAAAAAAACTGTTGATCTCGTTTCCCTCGCTTTAAAGTTAGAATGTCAAAGCCTTCTGCAAAGAATATAATCCTCTCTAACGATAGAAGAATTAATTTCGGTGTCGATAATACGTGACTTTATTTTTGTTATATGGCATCATACGATTTGTATATTTGCCAGCGTCGTTTATCAATTTTCAATTTAATCATCAATCAAATAAAGTAAAATATGAAGTAACAAGTCATCGTGGTCAAGTTAAAGTCACATCATGTACCATTGTAAAGCGGTGGAGACTTTACCAGGGTTGCTATGGAGATTACACACTAATAGTTAATAATCCACCTATATTACACAATAAAACTTGCAAAATCACCAGTTTTGCAATAAATACAC
This sequence comes from Ligdia adustata, assembly GCA_947049295.1. Classification (NCBI taxonomy): domain Eukaryota; kingdom Metazoa; phylum Arthropoda; class Insecta; order Lepidoptera; family Geometridae; genus Ligdia; species Ligdia adustata. The sequence continues at coordinate 5,018,456 of OX346233.1, forward strand.
AGACAAAGAAGTCATTTCTTCAGCGAACGCGAGAAAAAAAAATAACGCGACTTTAAAATATTCAGAGCGCTCTGAATATTCCGCGTACTAACCTGATCTACACTTGTTGGAATAATTATTTTCACAAATTACTTCAATATTATTACTTTTCTAATTGTTTACGTTTATTATATTAAAATAACTACATTTAGGAATTCCTCTACTACCGTGAAGTCCGGGTATCTGTTTCTTTGACACCACTCATATTTCACAAGGTCTATATACTGCTAGTAAAAAAGATAACACCCATTGCTTTTCTGTATTGTCTTGATCATGTAGCTGAACGTATTATTTTAGTCCATTTCAAATGGATAACGAAATACCCTGTACCACGAAAGTAGGTAAAGCGACAGTCAAACTATATTCTATGGATAACTAAGCAATAATAATGGATGAATGAATATTCATTATAAATAAGAAAGGATCTTTGTAAATTCAACCCTCAAAAGGGGGTTGAAGGTTTTGTATAATTAATAACAGTATATTACCTCTGCTTCGACGACTTGACATTTTCGCATATCGACAGTGAAAATGGTAGGACTGCTGTCACCCGCCGGGGAATTAACGCTAACGGTCTCTTGTTCGTTGTGACGTTGTTTGCCGTCACCTAGTCACAAGTAATAGTTAAAAAAATATTAAACATATGACATATCGAAATCATCAGGTAGGAATAGATTTATACCAACTTCCGAAAAACTGAGGAGCAATTCAACACGTTTTTTTTATATACGTGTTATCAGATTCCTCGGCGACGGCTGAACTGATTTTTCATTTTTTGTGTGCGTTTTTAATTCTCTTTTTGTTAAAATTTATTTTCATGCTCAAGCTCTTATTTTACATCAATAATTTGCAATAAAAGTGGCCAAAGTTCTACCGTGAAATTCCTGACATCCGCGATGATTGAATTTGTCACAGACGCGATACGAATCAATGCGAATCTTCATTTTCAATGATCTTAGTTAGGAAAAATATCAAATCACTATATGAACTAGATCAACATCGTTGTAACTTTAGATGAACCTATTATACTAAAGTGCTATAGAGTCTTTTTGTATTGCAACGTGGTTAAAATACAAAAATGTTAACTCACCAATGTCATGATCGAAGGTCAACCGCCTTATCAAACTGTCACTCTTCGGACTCGTCGATAAAATAGATCTATTCTTCCTAAACGATGCGTTTTTCTTACTATTTCTTTCGAAAGCTTCTATCTTCCACTCGCACCTACATTTAGCTGCTTTCTCCCACTTTTCAGTACATTCAGTCTCAGATATCGCTGGCCCTTTACTCTCCGTAGATTCCGTCAATTCTTCGCATATAAAACTAGCTAAGCACCGCACGTGAGCGTCAATAACATGAGAAACCTTAACCCTATTCGATAATACACCCCTAGTGGGTTTCCTTTCGTCGTCAGAACTAAATATATCGTCATTCGGACATCTTAATTTAACCAGAAACGCGGCTAAATTATTAATATCGTCCAACTCTTTCGTTTGCTGTTTGATTTTAGACACGACCAGTTGAGCTAATCGCGAATGTATCAATGCAAAGTCTATCTTTTGAAATCTTTCATCATCCATGTAAGTGAAGATAGTATGTTGAAGATGCTTTGCTTCAGATTTTAACGATTCCCCGGCCACTTCTGGCTCGGCTGTTAGGGAAAAGTTTAGAGCGTCCGATATTCTTTTAGCGAAAACTTGGCACGTTCGTTCTATGCAAAGCAATTGGCTGACGGTGTGATTGGTCGGTGGTGTGACGTCTCCGTTCAATTGTTTTGCATTCGCGTTTGTGATTGGCTGTCGACATAATCTCTGTCTGACCGGATCCGTTTTCCGCCAATGAGCGGGCCTTTCCGAAGATATTTTACAAGTTTTCATCGCAACACAAAGCTCTGATATTGGACTCATGGCTTCCGTTGGACTATTTTGAGTCATATTCAAGCTGATGCCAGAAATTGATAATTCTTCGGGTATGTGTTGTGATTGTGCACAGCTGTCGCTGTAAGCGAACGAACAAGCGCTTTCGTATTTCGCTTTCAGATAGTTTTCCAACAGAGCCAATCCTTCAGGAGTGCGCAGATCTGTGAATGTGTCTATGAAAGGCCAGTATTCTTTCCATCCGACTTTCATTTCCTCCGCTAGGTTCCTGTGGAGATGAAACATTGTTTAGATGTATGATTTTATAAATCATACTTATTTTAGACATTAACAATAGCATTTTTTATTTATTGGAATTTAAGATGTTGTCCCTTGAATGTGAATTAAAACTATTTAATGCACTGCGCTAAATATTAAAACTATTTAGCGCAGTGCATTAAATAGTGCAGTGCGCTAAATTTTGTATTTTTTGAGGAAATCGGATACTGAGAGAAAGAGAAATGATAAGGTGAGGTGTAGAGGTGGTGAGGAGGAACCACACCATAAAAACTAAAATATTTTTCGATTTATCACGCTGACATCATGACAAAGCGCGAAAACACTAGATATTCTTTCTATGCCATCTTATTATTAATGCACTGCCCCGCTGATTCCAATATTTACCTGCCAACAGCTTCCAATCCTTTGCTCATCTCAGCCAATCTGAAAGTAGACCGTAGTGCTGACCTCGGGGGAGTTTTCCATTTCCTACGGAAAACCTCGGCGTCCTTCACTTCCATGGGGCCGGCGAATGCACGGATTTCATACCGGGGACTTAGAGGATCTTGGTTTATTTCCTGAAAATATTCATCATCTTATACTGATCTATACATACATTATTTCATATTATCGTATCCTTAGAATATCCATGATCTTAATGATAACACGAACTTTTCGTAATAATATTTGTAAGAAAGCAGGATATTGATATATAAATTTGTTAGATTTGTCTCCGTTCCGAATAGCCAAAAATACTATGAAATTTCTGTCAAACATAGAAAGAGTTTGCTACGGTACCATGTAGTGGCTGATTTCAATAATATTTTGTACAGACAGGCAGAACACAACATCAATTAAGATTTCTGAATAATAAAAAAACGGTCAAGCGATTGTCGTTCTTTGTGAAGTCACAAAAGATATCTAGATCGTCAGTTCAGGGAACTTTATAGACCTCACCAAGTCAATATGCTTACAGGAGGTAATGCAGGAGTGAAAGGTCTTCCTATGGTGGGCATCGTGCTCTCGTCCTCAGAATGTAGCACCGGCACATAGAAACGCTCTTGCAACATTTGAGAGATTCTCTTGGCACATTCGCCCGTAGCGTTCGGTGCTCTCTTGCAGATTATCTGAAAACGTAATATGTAATTAAATATTACGTAATTTTTTATTGACATTTCTCTGGAACGGATCTCTTTGATAAACCTCTTCTACTGAACAAAAAACGGGATTAATCACAGGTATTGTAACCTTCTTTTTATTATTTATTTCAACTGAGTCTCTTATTTTAGCCAATTCAATAAAATGAATAGGTTACACTTATTCGGATTTCTTAAAAAAAAATTTTTAGTTTGTATGTTTCCCGATTTGGAAAATTATTTTACTTTCAAAGAATTTTTTTTATAAAACCTATACTGTCCTACTGCTGGGCAAAGATCTCCCCCTTATCTTTCCACACTTAACGATCTTGAGCCACCTCCAGTCCAGTGCAAGTGTTATGCAATATACTTTTCCAGTTAAAGCTAATCGGCAAACTAGCTGAACCAATGAGGTTGACTGCACATTCAAGGAAGATTTTTAGGTTTTTTTACTGCGGGATAGTTAGTGCAAGAGCACTTTTTTTTATCCAACACAGCTCGGCATTTAACCAAAAGTTCGCACGATTACGGAAGTCAGAGACACTGTAGCCCTTGATGGAGCATGCCTAGTCTGGAATACACTAGCCCTCAAGAAAGGCTGCGCAAACACACCGTTAGGTGCTTGGTGACAGACTACAACTTGAGGGTGGAAGCTAGCCAGGCGAGCGATAGAAAACGCCTTACCACCATGCTATGGTTTTCTCACGACGTTTTCCTTCACCGGTACCTCAGACGCATTTTAGCATGTTTCGTGGGATCGAATCTCGTACCTTTTGCACGGCAATCGACCCCACTAACCATTCGGCCATTATCGCTACAAAAACCTTAGATAGCTCGGAGCTTGGCTTAAGCAGTCAGGGACTAGTGAACCTAGACAGATAGTACCTATACTTTAGTAATATGTATATTTCTTTAGCACACTCTTAGAGCCTAAACGGCTTGTCGTATATTTACAAGAGTGGTGTCAATAGATTCGTTGTAGTCGTGAGAATTGTATACCAAAATTAAAAAAAAAAGTAATATACACAGGTTTAAAGATTTAGTCGGTTTTTTGAAGTCAATCGTAACTACTCGTTTTAAATATTGCTTGCTCGTTGCAATACGTTATTACTTACGTCTTTAGCCTGCTCTCCGTATTTATTGACAGCGCTCTTGTTACACTGCGGGAACGATGTGATCACGTCGAGCGCTTCCGCCGCGCCGAATTTAGCAGCGAAGTGCAGCGGAGTCTCGTTCATCGCTTTGTCGGGAGTATTTAGATACCGGTCCACGAGGATTTCAGAGAACTCCTGCAATAAAACAAAGGTTTATAGTAACCAAATTGAAAAAACTTAAAATATTTAAAGGTTTATTTTGAATGAATGAATTAACTCTTCGCACAAAACGACGCACAAACATCAAACATACAGGAAAAATCATGCATCTAGTGTCACAATTGGCGGCCTTATCGCTAAAAGTGATCTCTTCTAGGCAACCTCATATTTTGGTTTGACTTCAAAATATTTTTGCAATTGGAAGGTTTTTTTTTATTATTTTTGTTTAAAAGAGCGTCCACATGTTCTAAAAAACATATATTGTCATAGTTTGAACTAGAGTTACTATTAATAATTGACCGGCGAGCGAATCGTCTCTGCTTCGAGTCTGGCAAAACGTTATCTCCTATGTCACTTTGTATGTATAGATATTTGTCTGCAAGAAATTTCGTACTCGCTTACAGGTGTAATTTCCATTCAACCCTAATAAAACTTGGTGTTTTTTTTTAATTTATAGAATGATCATGACATGACACTAGATTACACAAGATTCCTCAATATAAAAAAGCGGTCAAGTGGTTGTCGTGATTTTTATAATTTAATCGTAAAATTTACTTTGGTGTGCATAGTTAAGCCATCTTACCTTACAAGAGGCTGCGTCCGCGTCAACGCCATACAGCCTTTGCACGAACGCCGGGTTACCGACAGTCGTGAGAATGAGATTGCATAATTCAGCGTTCTGCGCTTTAGCAGCTATATGTAGAGCGTTGTATCTTGAACCTTCCTGTTTTGGAAATAGTGATCAATTTGAAACGTAATGTACAAATTATTCACCTTTATATCATTTGTTTGGTAATACATAAGTAATTTTAATGTTATTAACAAATTATACTTGTATCAAGCCATAGCGTTTCATTGCTGGGCGCGGGGCTCCTCAATGAAAGAGGTATCGCCTATCGGTGTACTAAGCAGAAAGGGCTTCACTATACTACGCTCGTACTCATCCCAAGCAACAGCTTTCACATTGGGACCAACACTGAATTCAAGAAAAAAACAGGTTTTATAGGTCAATAGGTCTATTTTGTAGGTGACAAATCAACTTTTTGCATGGAGCGGCTGTTTTTTTTTCTCGAATGAGTTGGTCCTATAGTGAAAGTTGTTCTTTACAATGAGTATAGTGTACCAATAACCCTGTAGACCACAATACAGTAGGCTGGCTAAATTGAGGGCTGAGGACTTTACTTATCATAAAAACCCTTGTTTAAAATGACAGAATGAGTAGAAAGAGATTTCCAAAGCGGGAAAGCGGCCCTTGACCCTTTTTTCAATTCCAATGTAAGTTTAAGTTATGTATTAATCAACGATATAAAACTAATTCCTTTATAAGTCTTTCGTTTTTTAAAACGAGAGTAACAATTTTTAATGGAACGCAAGACTAATCTTCTCTTAGATATAAAAGAAAGCCCTATTAGTTACACTACTTATAACTCAACAACGGCTGAACCGATTTGGCTGAAAATTGAGTGGGGACCTAGGTTAGATCCAGGAGACATAGCATACTTTTTATATTTATTTTTCAAATTAAAATCCAAAGTCTGCTTATTTATTGCCTCTAAGGCGGAACAAAGTTCGCCGGGTCAGCTAGTGTTATAATATAAAATACTTTGACAAGCTAAAGAAAACAAGTAGCACCATTGACATCAGTACTCTAAGAAAATGTTAATTCAATTCATTACAATACAGCAAAAACAAACTGTTTGAATGCTAATTCGGCGTCCGTTTAATTTGACATTGGCTTGCCACAAACCTGCATAATAGCCGGAGTGTTCCCACTGCTGACGAGAAAGCGCGGGTTGTCCCAAACTCGATCCCGGACGTTGGCGGTCAGACCTGCTTCAATTGCCTTCCTAAGGGACACCATTTCTTGAGGTGACGGCGCTTTAAATGGATACGGCTTCTCTCCCATGAGAGCTGAAAAGTATAAACATATTATGAGTAACAAGTGGTTAGAAGCGAGTTCGAAAAAACCCGACTGCTAAATTGTTAAACCTGTGTATCATCCTTAATTTCTTTTTTTTTTAATTTTGTTGTAACCTATGTCAGTTTCACGACTAAGACGAATCTATTGACACCACTAACATAAAAATACGACAAGCCGTTTAGGCTCTAGTGCGTGCCAAAGAAATATACATACACTCGAGAAACATAACCCTCTTTCTTTCGCAGTGAAAATTCTCAGAGTAAAATTACATTTAAGAGCGCGTTTTCACCTTTAAATAATTGATAGAATAGACGGGAATAAAATATCCCAATGAGTCAGATCGTGAGGTAGTTTTTACAAATGTCTAGATAGTACAGCAGTTTTCTTGCACTTCCTAAATTAAAAAGATTATGAAACTTTTTATTGATAAGTCGAATATACGATTTTTTGTACCGGAGCAGAAAATTTATAGCGAGGCCTCTTCTCTCCAACATTACGAGATAAATTATCATATAAAAACTTCAGAAATATACAGAGTTATTGATTACAGTTGTAACAAACCAAAAGGGGGTCATTGTGCTTAACATAACGAGGCATATTTCACTATGAGACAAACATGGAATTCGAGAAAATTTTGCTGTTGGCTAACAAATTTATTTATGTGTCAACTGATTTGTTTCTTCTCGAATTCCAGGTTGACCCCATAGTGTGAAAAGTTCATCGTGATTTGGGCCCCCTTAAAACAAACAACGGGTCAGGTGCCCAGGTTTCCGCCTCATGGCTTTAGCGGGGCTGATTGTCATACCCAACAGAACGAAATAAAAAAATATCCTAATTATATAGTCCTAATAGTGACATTTACCAAACAGGCAATGTAATAAGAATACGTTGCAGTGCTAATGTTAATAAATATAACACTCCAAACACGCCGCTGATCCCGAGTTCGACATTCATTTGTGTGCATGAACATGTCTGTTTAACCTGAGTCTGGGGTGTTTATTATATATATAAGTATGCATGTATATCGGTCATCAGGTAACCATAGCACAGGCTTTGCCTAGTTAGGCATCTGAAGACCTGCGTGTAGATGTTGTCCCATATTAAAAAAAGAATAAAAAAAACAAAAAGCAAGTAAATTACAAATAAACAACGACAGCCTTAGGTATCGCCTAAAGCGGTTTCTTTCAGCCAACCTTTGATACACATAAGTTTTAGTTAAGAGAATGATTGAAACAACCATCATCCCTTCATAATGGAGAACCTTGCTTACCAAATTGATAATAACACTACATTTTTTTCAAATTACTAGAAAACGTTGTTAATCACGATTAACGCACTCATTTAGTCGCTTGCGTGTCACTAATGGTACAATAATGGGTAACACTTGGCTAATGAGGTCACTGTACCATTTCTATTGGCATCGTTTAACTAATTAATTCTTAAAAACGTGGTACTTAAGTACTACTCTAAGTACCACTATATTAAAGAATTATTCAACCTAGTGTCAAATTGCGAGACTGAGCTCCGTCATATCTTGGGAAAACAAATAAGTGGATAAGGTTCTGTATACAAAGGGTAAATACGGGACCCTAACACTAAAACTTCACTTTCCGTCTGTCTGTCAGTCTGTCACCAGGCTAGGCTTTTCAGCAGTTTCATGTTCAGTATTAATAACGAAAATAGGTAGTAATTTCAACTTTGGTGTATGGATAATGGTGCGGAACCCTTCGTACGCAACTCCAATTCGCACTTTGTCGAATTTTTTTAAGCTGATAGCCCATGCAAAACTCTATGAGGAAATTAGTTTTTAAGAAAATCAAATCCAAAGTAATGAAATAAAAACCTAAAACATCAATATAATTATATGGATGGCATCATATTTTACTTACATTACCTTGCTAATTATCAGGTGATGATAACTGAGACTGAACAACCCCAAGAATTAAAATTTAAAGATATGTTTCATGATAACAGATTATTGGCATACATTGAATAACATGTGGAATTCACATTGTAAATGAGTGATAATCACTGACAAGTCAGCACTGTTTTTTATGCAGAATTAACAAACAATGATAATGCTAAGATCCACTATTTGAAAAGCTATATTTGCTAAGTGCAAATATATAGGTTGATCCATTCTCTTGAGGGCTAAATATATAGTCAGTGGCCTATATGTGATATATCATATCAGTATGTTTAATTTTATAGTAAACAAAATTGTATAGTATCTCTGTAAAATGCAAACAATTGATTGTGTTGAGATAAAAATAGTGCTAGAAAAATAGAAGATAAAGCAGGTTATTGTACTGCGCATGCAATAAGAACAAACATATCACATTACAATAAACTAGCATGATCTATAGATAGTATATATAATATAGAATTTATAATATTACTTGTGTCTTGTTTACTATGCTCTCTTGATGGATTCTAGGTCTATAGCTTCTGTGGCTTCTTGGCACATTTCTATCCAACATAAAATTGGAGAATAGGAGTACATTCAATTATATACATTCTGAAATTATTGGCCCAAACTGCTTGTTCTAATAACAAACATTCTTGAATAGTATAAAAGTAATACCACCTATATCTATATTACCTATGCAATATAGTTTTTTTTTTTTAAATCTAATTAAGGCTTATGCAATATAGATATAGGCAGTACTTGGTATAAACACATATTTTATACCTACCTATACATGCTTATTGGTCAGGGGTGTACAAATCTGAAACAGTACTCATCATGACAAACTACTTTTAGTATGGTAATAAACTGGAATTCAAGAAAAAAATTAGCATTCCATACATTTTTGTTTATCAAATCTAGTGTACGAATTTTCTTTTTAACTGACTACCAAAAATGAAAAGGTTGTTCATCTAAACATATTTGTTCTGTGTATGTGAATTGTGATAGAAGGTAACAAGCAATGTAATAAAATCTTAAAGGTCAATTTTGACCTAATTCTTAGTTTAAATTGAAGTTGCTTTTCAGTTTTTTTAAAGTATGCTTGTTTTATCTCCAATCCTTTAACCAACTTACATAAAGTAAAAACTTACAGCTGTCATTGCCATCTGTAGTATCTAAAGGCTCTGCTCCCTGCAGTGCGAAGGTCAGTGCATCTTGACGGTTCTGGAACGCCTTAAACCGTGCCAATTTGTATCGTCTCACTAGCTCTAGGGCTTCAGATTTATTCTCGTATATGTGTATCGCTTCTGTAAATATATTAATAAAAGTGTAAATAAACAAGTTCATTTTCCATAGAATATGTACTACTGTAGGACAGCATATAATATCTGTCAGACCTTATTCAATTTATATATGCAACCAAAGCAACAACTTATAATAATTATATGAACCATCAAAATTATTACAATTATCATGAAACATTATATAAAAATTTCAGACAGACATAATATTTACCTATGAAGTCTCCTATATAATTGAAAGGTTTAGTGACCATTTTTGAGCTTAGCATAAACTGTTTCTGAATAACAGGGTGACTATGAAGACCAGTGTAGTTTTTCATTGTGATCCTACAAACTACATTTAGTTCTACATACAAAATTATACTTTAAATTCAGACTCAGTCTACCTATATCCAACCTCCTCTCACAGGTAATGTTAAGTACTAAACTGAATATTTGACCTTCAATTAATTACAGTCAAATCTGTCAAGGCTCTACAATTATATTTTACGTATATAACTACTGAAACCACAATCAACAAGAAGAAAGTAAAAAAACAACGAGGAAGTCAATCTTAAATAAGCTGACCTACTTTCTTTTATCAAGAAGATAAATGATAAGCATGTAAACATTGTGTGAAAGAATTACCTTCATCAGGTCCTTTCTTGATTTCGCAAGGGATGTAAACTCCGTAGTATGTGGTAGGGGGCTCCGTAGATGTAGGGCTCCCGGGACTGATGGCCTTTTTTCCAATCGCATCGAATCGTAACAATCTACTTAGCAGTCCCATGGCCCCATCTTTCTTTTCTGGCGGCGAGAGAGATATTTCTTCCTTCATGCGCCCTATATCTCTCCCACACTCAGGAATAACGATAGCCTTAGACATTGCGCTTTCTAAAAATCGTAAACAATACAACTGTTTTGTTTGTGACGCACGGTTCAGCTCGCGAAATAGTTTATTTTTACTCTTACATACCTTTTGCTATCGTATCGTCATGTTATAGCTAAATAAAAAAACAGATCGTGTTATCAGCACATTTTTTGTTTTTGAAACTACTATACAAGGAAAAGTAAGGGGTATTATTCGTTTTATAAAATTGAATTGAAACTGAAAAATGCGTTGGTTGGAAGTTGATTTGGTTTTGGTTTACAGTATTCCTCTATGGTTTGGTTGATCGTTCGATGACGTTTTCATTTTAGAGCTTGGTAGTAAATATCAATTGTATTCATTCGATTATACTATTCGAGAACGTTCGTTATTAGAAAAAGCAGTTTGGGCCAGTAATTTCGCAATGAATGTAATTATATGTAAGAAAGCTCCTCTTCTCTCATTTTATGTAAGATAGAAATCTGCTAATGAGCCACAACTGCGCAGCGAGACTTGTGCATTTTTGTATATGTAACAAAAATGCTCAAGTCTCGCTGCGCTGTTTTTCTGACGTAAAAAATTATGAAATCGTATGTAAACCAATACAAGTCGGATCTGTGGGAGAAACTTTCCAATTACTTTATCATTGCTAAAATATTGTACTAACTGGGTTTATATTAAACTGTTTGCAGAATTGCTATCCTATGGGAAACGTAATACAAAAAAAGCTATCAGAATTTTTAACTATTCGAATAACATTATAATCGATTCTATTCCACTAGATTGGTATTGATAAACAACATGTAAAGGACTTGTTTTATTTTCGGCCAGGACGCTATATCGTCATATATGACCAAAATTCCTTAATAATGTGGCTATTATTGTCTGAGATCCAGGATCTATCTCAGTGATATCTGGAGGCGCGGTAGTGCCTCCGCTAAGTCTCGCACGACCGTACTTACCATCCTTATATACAGTAATTTAAGAATTATAGCTAGTTAGAGTTCCTTAATTTTGTCACTGACACACTGATCATCAGATCAACCTACAGGTTTGCTAGAAGTACCTTAGAAATCTGATTGCCAGGTCACTATATTTGTTAAAGAAATAAAGAACTATAATATTTGTATGGTAACTACAAAATTTTATCAGCTAATAAACAAAGTATCAATTTATGACAAAGTGGTTGTATATTTACTCCCATAGAGTTATTAAATGAACCGACTCGGTTAACATTCATTTTCACAACTTTTTACGCCAGAAAAGCTGTGCTGCGAGACTTGCGCATTTTTATTTAATGTTTTGACGGGATTGTGTATTAATGAAACATGCATCAGTTGCCTACTTCAATGTGTACCTACATATGTACAAAAGTATCTAAATACCGTGAATTATAGTGGAGTTATGGTCTCCCTGGAAGATTATTTTACCCTAGGATAACGCCAATGGTCACATAAGTCTATAATTTATTCCAAATTCACATATGTCAAGATTGATACAGCTGCGCGTTAATCGCCTTTTTGCGTAAATATCGTGGAATTTTTTTGAAAAGAAATTAATTTTGTACGCTGCGAGATGTTACGATATTTTAGATTTGGTTGATAGAGTAAAGATTTATAATCGTGACGTGTTTATTCTATGGTATCATGTACTGTCTTAGCCGGGCCACCATACATTTTTGAAACATCTCTTTATTAAGCAGATATAAAATAGCTTATATTCAAGTTCAAATATATATTTGTTTTTATGTATTAACTAGTCTTGTTTACTTATGTATGTTCTTTAGTATACGTTTGGTTGCACCAAATCGCTTTTATTTTTGATAACATTAGTTCTATCCATCCAAAGGTTACGGAAGAAAATGCTTTAGTTGATAAGGTCGCCTAAAGTACTGCCATGTCTATATGCATAAATTTCCTTGGCGTTCTTTTTGTTTTGTGTGCAATTAAGCTACATTCATTAGTTCGTTGGACATCAGTGGTTAATAGTAAATTAGTTGTGCAAAATTCAAAACCGATTATTTATTAACTTTTTTATCTTCCTACATTAGAAGTTGTTTTCCTAATGCAAATAACTGTTTTCTTCAATCAATCTAATAATAACTGGAATATGTAGCAAGTACTATAAAAACACATTCTAGGCATTATGTAATTTACTACTTAATTTTTAAATACATTACACATAGTCTACATATCTACAGTAGACAACTGTCTACATAAATGATCCAGAACAAAATAATGCACACTAAATCAAAGTGTACATAACTAACACCAAAACTAATCTGGTTGCTTCTTAGACTTATAGTAATCTCCATGTTACGGTTAAGAGACCCTACAATATAAGCTGAATGATGCTGTACAGGAATGCTCCTATGGCTGTATTAAAGTGCTGTAGGAAGATATTCATAATGTGATGTGGTGCCCCACATCATAATTTGCAGTGGTTTTTAACAGACAGACAGATATATCTATGCTTAATTATGACCATAGTTCAAAATTAAACAATTAAAAAAAAAACAGGTTTTCACAATATTAAATATTGTATTATAGAACTTTTATTTTATTTTTCGCTTATTTTTCTTGGACCTATTGCTAGAAAGAGATGGAACCATTTGTAGCTCTTTTTGCACAGCAAATGCATAGATACTGGTATTTATTGCTTTTAATCTCTCCATTTCATCCTTCAATGCTTCTTCTTTTGCCTTAAATTCCCTCTCAAGCTCCTTAGAACTAGAAATATATTCAGAATCAGTCTGTGTCTTGGGCCAAAAGTTAATCTTCTTATTCACTAGTACTTCTATTTCTGTAATGTCATCTGCGTCTTTCTCCAAAGTTCTTTCCAAGCTGTGTAAAATAATATTAGGTGAAAATTCTTGATGGAAAATTGCTGGATAATTAACGGTGAAGAAGGCATTAGTTATAGGTCCTTTATGTTTTATTGTTCTGACAGGCTGCCGGCTCGGTATGTGCCATAAGATCACTTGCTCGTCATGTGATCCAGACAACAATGTCTCTCCATCAAGTGATACTGACAGACAGGAGATAGCTTTACTATGTGAAGCAAATGTAGGACAGTTAGCTTCAGTATTGACTAGTAAGTCCCTGTGTCTAGGCTGATTAGTCAGGCTATACTGGTAAATTTGACCCCCATTAGTGCCAATAAATATATTCAATTCCAACACATCCAAAATGACTGAAGACAATGGCACATCAAAGACTAGATTGAGCAGCATTTCCCCTGTAGTCAATTCATATATTTTACAAGTTCTATCACTTGAGGCAGTGAATAAACGGCCATGCATTCCTGTCTTGCTTACGCATAAATCTGTAACTGGTAGGGAATGATCGGAGAATATATAGACTGGGTCATGATGACCAGCCGATGTCTGTGTAACCAGGTCTACTTCAGGATGAGAAGAGACTGTTGTCAGGCTCCATACCATAACCATTCCATCTTCAGCTGCAGATATAAAGTATCTTCCATCGGGTGTAAACTTCAGCTGAACAACCTTTTGATAATGTCGATTTATGATAGTTAGAAGGTTGCCTGAGGCTGTCTGCCAGAGGTAGACCTTTTCATCGATTCCAGCAATGATGTATGTACCGTCCCTAGTGATTGACAAAGCCGTAGCTCTGCCAGGGAGTATAAATCGCATGCCTTGCACCGTTTGTTGTGAATTTAAAGGCCACACGTGTAGAACTGGTTTGGATCTTTCCACTGTTGCTAGGTAATCATTGCCAATAAAAGAGAGTGTCTTAGCTTCAGCAGTACCACCTCCTTTATATGTCATCAGGCTAGTGCCGGTGTGAGGATCCCAAACACATGATGTCCACAAGGTGTTATTGGTATCACAAGTAACTACAAGTTCTAATAGCGAAGACATTATTTGCTGGTGGTATATCAGTTGTGAAATACATGTAAAAGGTATTCCGTAATAATCGTTTTAGCTTACATTAATAATAAATGTATTACAATCCCATGCGGTGCGGCGAAGTTTTCACAGGAAGTTATGATTATTTGACAGTCTCGATTAAATGACATTGGCAAGTTTGACAACGACACTCAGAAATTGTTTGAAAAATATTTCAGCCAATAGAAATGTAGCTTGCTCATAAAGCTCGGTGTTCATTAGTTGTTAGTATACTTCTCGATTGCTTGTTTATTCATTGGCAGAACTTATTTTCATAGTTCTGCTTTTGGCTATTGGTGGAATAGCTTCTGTGATATTTGTGTTAATTAAGATAAATGTGATTACTTGTTCTTCAGCTCGCTTTCAAGTTTTTAAATCCGACACCATGTTCAAAAAGTAAGTGCTATAATAATTTAACAAATGTTTGTGTTTCTTATATTGTTTTAGGTTATGCATGAAATATCGAGTTTAATTATTATTTCCTTGTTTCCCCATTGGTCAATTGTATCGTCTATAGGATCAAAATCCAGCCAATTCGCGTCGAGCTTGATTATTCGTAGAGTTGCGCTAAATTTTGTTCGCTATTCCGAATGATTCGGGAAGTAAGACGATACTCTTCGATAGTTTTGGCTGTAATTCAACAATTAATATTATTAGTATAGCAAGCAAATACGCATCAGAATACATACGCACTATTACTTGTTGTAATTCATGTAAATAAGTAATGTATATGTAACGATATGCAGGAAAAATACGTTTCATATTCGGTTCAGTCTCTAACTTTGGCGAAGCCACCGATGTTTTTCTTTTAATCGCAATTCTAGTGCAAGCGAAATGCACATATAATTAGAGCGAGAGACATATAACGTAATTTTTATCGAAAGAAAAATGGTGAATGGCTGTCGCACCGTCAATCGACAGTTCATTTTTGCAGCTGTTTGAGTTTAACCGTCTCGACAATGGAACCTTCGTAAAATAAAATTTAATGTGATCGCTGCTAAAGTGCAATTCCGTGTGAATAAAATATCATTACACACAAAAGGTTTTGAGTGCGTCGTGTCTAATTTACGTGACGTAACTGGCATCGTCGCAATATAACTGTGTAGTGAGGTGCGTTAACAAAGGTCGTGGCGGCTGATGGTGGCCGCAGCCGTATTGGTGACGTCGCGTGAGTTTTGACGGCGTCAAAATGTGGGAGCTTGACTCCGATACGGGGTCTCGTAGTGTGTCGTCGGACGGATTACGACGACGGCAAGGATGGGATCCCGAGGCGGAGAGTCTAGCGTCGCAGATGGACGAGCTCGACGAAGTGCTCGCAGAAGAAGAAGAGGGCTGCCCTCTGCCGTCTACTCCTGAAGACCAACATTTGCTTGATGCCGAAATGGCCGAAGTATTGAAAGCGGGAGTGCTCTCAGATGAGATAGATTTGGGAGCGCTCGCTCACAATGCCGCAGAGCAAGCAGAGGAGTTCGTGCGTAAGGTTTGGGAAGCTTCTTGGAACGTTTGCCATTTCCGCCATCTGCCACGCTGGTTGCAAGACAATGATTACCTGCATAAAGGCCACAGACCACCCTTGCCTTCGTTTAGTGCGTGTTTTGCCTCGATTTTCCGCATCCACACTGAAACTGGCAACATCTGGACTCACCTCCTCGGCTGCATCGCGTTCATCGGCGTCGCTATCTACTTCCTGTCGCGACCATCCATCGAGATACAGATGCAAGAGAAAATGATCTTTGGAGTGTTCTTTGTGGGAGCCATAGTATGTCTTGGATTCTCATTTGCCTATCATACCCTCTACTGCCACTCGGAGATGGTTGGAAAATTATTCTCTAAATTGGACTACTGCGGAATAGCCCTACTCATCATGGGCTCATTTGTTCCGTGGCTTTACTATAGTTTCTACTGCCACTACAGACCTAAAATTATATACTTATCTGTAGTGGTTGTTTTAGGAATATTGTCCATAATAGTGTCCCTCTGGGATAAGTTTTCGGAGCCTCGTTTGAGACCTCTTCGCGCGGGAGTGTTTATGGGTTTTGGATTGTCGGGTATAGTGCCTGCTATCCACTATGGTATTACTGAGGGATGGTTCAGCCAAGTGAGTAAGGCATCTCTTGGCTGGCTGGTCCTAATGGGCTTGCTGTATATTCTAGGTGCTATGTTCTACGCATTGCGCGTGCCGGAGCGTTGGTTTCCGGGGAAATGTGACATTTGGTTTCAGTCACACCAAATTTTCCACGTACTAGTTATTGTAGCTGCTTTCGTGCACTATCACGGTATCAGTGAACTAGCTTCATATAGAGTCACTGTTGGCGAATGCTCCATGCCCCCTTCGACAATTGCATTCTAGCCTCAGACTACACAAAATGTGATAATAGACCATAGATAAAATAAGTAGGTACCTTCAATAGCCTCACTTTATTTTTTAACCAGTATAATTATCAGATTTTGTATGTTTTGTATCGAAGTATAGTTGCTGATGAATACATTACAACTTGTCTACTGCTTGAAATTCCACTGTCTTTCATTATTATAGAATTAATGTTTATTTATTTGTCTTATATTTTAGTGATTAGGGGGTAGTTAGCTATTTTTTTGGATTTGACTTTCACACATTCTTGCACAGGTATGAGTAAAATTTGGAACTTATACTTTGTATACACCTCATTAATTTTTTTCTTTATTGTACTCATAACTTGAAAACATGCTAAAGTATTTGTACTTAACTTATTTATGTTAAACTCTAGACCTTTGTTTCTTGCACTAAGTTAGGACCAGTGTTAAGTAGCTAAGAGATTAGAACAGACCACATATTGCTGTTTTTTATTTTCCATTTTAAAATAAATATTGATGTCATACTACGAAAATTTGCAGTATTAGGCTTTTAGATAAACTCAGTTAAGTCTGCATTTTACTATTCTGAATCTCATTATAGAATTCACATTTGTTATTCAAACTCATAAATTTCCTTGTGATCAATTATTGTAAGCCATTAAGGGTTTATTTGATTTTTATTTATGATATAGAGGACATTTTTTAGTAACTTATTTTGATATATATATATTTTTACCCTTCATTTTTCTTAAATTAGCAATTAATTTAAGAAAAATGTAGGGTAATTTTTTCAATATAAATGTTGAATATTTACATTCTTCCTATTCTTATTCTGCTATGATATCTTTAAGTTACATTCCATGTTCATTTGAAATCTGCAATAAAGAAAAATTTAGCTTGATTACCATCATTACTTTGTGGTCTGTTATTAATAAAAGTATAAAATAATCAAAAGTATATTCTAAATCGTTGTAAGTGTTCATAAGTGTAAAGATTTTATGATATAAAATTGAAAAAAAAAGTCATGAAAAATATAATGAAAATTATTGTCTTGATATTGAAAAATAATATATTGATAACTTTGGAAGGGATACAAAAGTAAGGTGAAAAGAATTCTAGTGTTTATAATGAAAAGATAAACTCATAAAAATATTGTAAAGACAATGTCTTATAACTAAAAATAGGTAAGTAACAATATCTAGAAGTGGGTACTGACTGGAGTTATGCAGCACAATGTAATGTGTAATGTAATCTGTATGAATGCTCGCTATATAAAATGTTACATTATGCCTTGTATCATTAGTTAGTACCCAGCTTAATACAGCCTTCTTTAAAACTTGCTATGTGTTGTTTTCTGAAATATTGGCATATCAATGTCAGGATGTGACTGATAAAGTGAGACAATATTTTTCGCTACATTTTGATTATAATAAATTAATTGTGAATTTACGCGTTAATTTGTAGTCACCTTCTTTCAGCATTATATTAAAAAAAAAAACTGCTGATGTGACAAATTTCTTAGTAAAATTATGAGTTCACTATGATTGATGGGTTCACTAACAGTAAATTAAATTTATGTAAAACAGGTTAATTTTTGTAACAAATACCAACTGACCTTTTGGTGTTTATGAATTATTTTGTTGTTATCTAAACCTAGTTGTTAGTTACATTGGGAAACCGCAAGATTTGGTTAAATTAAATTATGAAGTTTTCCTAAAATAGATACCACATATTATATTTGTTTGTCACCAGAGGCCATCAGAATATGCGGAAGGCGTGGTATAGGGGAATGGGGGACAGACAGAAATAAAACAGTGTTATGGTCCAAATTACGATCATTTGGTTTGAAAACATTAACATTGGGACTTCGGTATTTTCGGAAAGCACTTAGCGCTGCTTTATCTTCTTTCTTATATTTTTATATGTTGTCATATTTGATCACAGAACTTGAGAATATAATGTGAACTTGTCATGGCTCTAAATAAGGCATTGTTTTAATTATTAATTACTAAATTGTTAATGCATGTTTTTTAGAATTCATTAGGCATATCTGCTTTTGCTGTTCATGTGAGATTCTGTTAAGTTATTCTTTTGGTGGGATACGAATTATTAAATAAATTGCAATAAAATCTTATAAAATCTTTTATTTTAGCGTTTATTACCTTTATTATCAACTTTGAGCAGAATATGTATTTTTAGTAACAAAGGACCTAAAGTCACTCCCTTAAGTACCCTGTTAATGAAATGAATGTTGTGGAAATTATTACAGTAAGTATCTATTAACCATTGTTTTATAATTTATACCTAGTAAAGCACGAAGTATTTTCTGTCGTTAATTTTAATCATTAAAGGTAAATTACATAGGTACTTACTTACCAGTCGTTAAGTAATGTATCGATCGCGGTTTACCTTGAAACTTGTCACTGTCAAGGTACGAATAGCTTTCCAAGGGTCGGTAATTTGTTTTCATTAGAGAAAGCCCGTTGGATATTACACTAAAATTTAAAGAGCTTGAAATATTCAATTTGTTTAGGACATTAAATTAATGGAATAGGCTTAGCTGGAAGTAAATGAAATTAGTCGTTACAGAATGATTTTATCTTTGAGTAGGTAAGTACTTGTTAATCAACCATCCGGCTCCTACCTATATCGAAGTCAAATAATGCTAATTTGGGTCGTGAGTTTGTTTCAAAATTGACAGTTTTCATGTTTCTTAGTAGTCGTTGAATACTACGACGCTATTATTTCTATAAAACATGTAGGTAGGTAATGTCTTCCATTTCCCAAACGTTGGCAACTAAAGCACTCTTCCCTTCAAACATAAATCATCTGAAGCTGACTGAATGCTATTACACAATACAATAGTAAGTCGAAAGTTAACTTTCCCATTCACCTTTCACCTTCCAGTTGTTCTCTAGGGTTCTGCTTCGACGTGGCAACCTCGTCCGTATTACATTCCAATAGGTATCTTCAATTTCATAGAAAAATGCTATAAAGCAAAACGAAAATACCTAACCAGATGAATTGGCGCAACCTTACTAATACAGCTGGTGTAATAACACGCCAAAAATCAATATTATCTGGATCCCGATGACGTAGTACCTACCTACATACTCGTATATTAAAATTATCATAGAAGTTCCGAAGTTTGCATCAAAATTGTATAATAAAAAATCGGCCAAGTGCGAGGCGGAGACGCGTACGAAGTGTTCCGAGTTCACGTCCGTTGTATGGGAGCTCCCTTAAATACTTATTTTATATATTTCTATGGTAGAGCTATCACAATTCATGGGATACAGCCTGGTGACAGACTGATGGAAACACAGTGAAGTCAGTTATTGGGTACCGTTTTTATCCTTTGGATACGGAACCTTAAATAAATATGTTTTCTTGTGTATGAGTACACTATCTACGCATGTAGGCATTACAGAGATTCGAATGGATAGAGGCAGGTAAATCTACTACACACTATCAATCAAATCAATAATCCTGAACATGATAATATTGAAATTTCGATTGACAATATAAATATCTAATGCAAATCGATAATCTGTTTACCAAGTACGAGTATGTAGGGCAGTGAAGTAAATATTTGTGTCACAAATATAAATATTTTTAAATTTGTGTCCTTGGCCGTGTTCCAGTTTAGTTTCGGACTAATTCAGAAAATGTCTCGGAAATTTTGTTGAACTAAGTCAGGCTTTTAATGCAAGGTTATAGGTTAGTGGATGTACTCAGCCATAACAGCTCACTGTACTCAATATGATGAATTTGTTTTTATTGTGGGACAAACTCAGATTTGAAAAGACAGCTGTTCCGTACATTTTGTCGACGCTCGTTAAACTTTTTGTGGCACAAATTTACTGTCCTTCTGTTAATTCCTGGTTAGTAACGAATAAAGAAGCAGGAGCGTGCCTTGCTTTATTATCCGTTTGCAAGAGTATAATTCATTACGATAAACACATCGTTTCGACTTCTGCATGCTTTATGTACTTCTGTTTTTAAATAGCCCCTTACTTAACTACAGTCTGCTAATACCGAATTCATCCAAATTGAATAAGTGGAAATATTTCAGCACCGTATCAGCGTTTTACACTCACGTGTTTCCCTATCTTATCTAGGGTTGAAGTCTACGTCAACGACTTTACTGTAAGTACTATTAATTACTATTTAATCGTATTGACTCATGGCCGTAGTTTTTTCACCCGTAAAGCGTGTGCATCGAGTGCTAAGTTGCTATTTGACCTTTCGTCTTTTGCTGAAGTCACGAATTTTTGAGGCTTCATATTTTTTGCTAACACCATATTCTAAGTATGGATTGATATTTTAACCGGCTTCAAAAAGAAAGATGTTCTCAATTCGTCGGAATCAGAAGCGCCTGGATATATTTGAATTAGAATTTTTTAGAAAGTATACACTTTCCAATTCACATTCAATTCAATTGATCCCGTATGAATGTTATTATTATCGTCTCAGTACTTTGTTCCATAAATCAAATTTAATAACTTTTTTAAGTAAGTAGGTACCTAATACTTGATTAAAATCGATATGTGTTATGTAATAGTGATAACTTGTATAGTATATTTTCTGCCTTCTGTCAGTCAGTCCATTTTCATCCGACTGCTAGATCCCCTTTCCTGGCTTTGTGACTTTGGCACCAAAATTCATCACGAACTAGTGCTATTAAGTATAACTAGTTTATTCTTTGTTTTACGCTGCTTATCTTGTCATAGAACTGTCTGTCCTTATCTCTTTGTAGGGTTCTGCACGTTTATAAACAACTCCTTATCATTCGCTCCAAGTGTAGCGCTCATACTTATAGTAAGGATTTTATTCATCCCGTTAGGTCCTTAACAGGTTACGTAGCTAGTGGCGAAGATGGAAAAATCTTTAAATCGTGTTACTTACCTTACTTCTTTCTACCCTTTTCTACCGACTTCCAATAAAGAGGAGGTACTACTTATTTGTTTTCATTCCTTACCTTCTTTCTCGGAGACGGGTGGACTGATTAGAATTTGAATTGCTTCACCTCAATATGTCTGAGTAGGTATATGGTCAATCAATACCCATGGTCGAATTACTGTGACTACACCGTTCAATGAATTCCCATAGAAGTCGAGATAGAGATAGAGTAATTACGTTTAGAGATTCACCCAATCCTCACCTTGATAAATCCGATCTAAGCCGTGGTCTAGCATAGTATTAAGGTATTACAAAAATCACGTAATGCAGGTTACTAAGTAATCCGATTATCTCTTTCAAAACTGTTGGGCGTTATCTTATCGAAATAGGTACCTACAAAATATAAGGAAACACTGATAAATTACTCGATTTGGTTGCCATGAGAATTACCTCCCTACATTATTTTAAAGGACACTACACTATTAATTCTGCGAACCGTATATGCACAATATTTTATGCGACTTTATAAAGACAGCGAGTCTACCCATCGACCGATTTTTCTACTGAGTCTAAAAATATAGGAGACCTTACTCAATTCGACTGCGTTTTTTTAAAATCTTTGTTATTTGATTTCTCGGAGATGGGTGGATCGATTTGAAAACAAAATTTGAAGTGTCTGTGTTTTCTTACTTTGTTTTGTTTTTTTTCTGTACCTCCAATGTGGTCCCATTTTATTTTTATCAGAATCAGTCTAGAGGTTTGAGTTTAAAATCAAAATGTCTAAAAAGGTTCTATTAGGGCGTGTCGTAATGGATGTCGGTAATAGTCACTTTTTTAAAAGAATTATTTCATTATTTGGATCAGACCCAAAAAATATTTAATGCTAAATTAAAAAAAAAGATCTTACAAACTAGTTGAAAGTAAAATTGTACTACTATATGACATGTTGAGCTTACAAAGATTCAGAAGTTGCCGCATTTTCTATCTCCGCAGGAAAATCAAATATCAACAAAACAATGTGAATACAGAACAGAACTATATTGTTACTCAGCAAAAATCGATCGTCGGCGTCAACAATCCTATAGCTAGAAAGAACCGAGCCTCAAATAATAATGTTTGTTTTTGCCAAACCTTCATAAAGGAATATTATACGTTCTTTGTTATTTCCAAACAAAAAGCCTGCTTTCCAAAGTCGTAGATTAAGCTGACCTTAAGCAACCTAAGGCTTAAGGTTTGGACTTTATAGACTTTTTGTCAGTTTGTCCTATACTAGATATTATGAAACTTCTACTCGTAATAACAGCTGTGAGTTAGCATCTGGGTAATTGCAGTTCTTGGTTTCTAATAAATTTAACTCAACATGCATCATGACAAACTATGTAGGTAATGTCATACTTTATAGAAAATATGAAACCTAGTAGGTACCTTTGTACGTACATAATAAGCTAAGGGTTAGAACAAACATTATCTTATGCATTGTTTATAATCATTTGTATTTTTTTCTTTGTAATAGAACCGATGGAAATAATGATGACAAATCCAAAAAGATTTATCTTATTGGCGAATAGGTACAAAATGTTTTACCTGAATATTAATATTACGTTTTAAACGTTTAAAAACGCTGAAAAGAATGGATAGTAATGTAGTATACCTGCGACCGCTCTGGTATTTACTAAATTACTATCATTTAGCCTTGATGCTTGTATTGTATTGTATTGTATTAACGGCGGCTTTCGTAAAAATCGTGATATACAATAATCATCACCCTATTTGTCTATCCGTGAATAATAAATGACCTATATTAATAAATTACTGTCATGACTGGTTGGGAACCATTGAGTGATTGGCAGAGATTGTACCTAATCTGGCAGCCCAAATTGCTAGATGTAGAAAGTAGAGACGCTAATTAATGTTAATTGTGTTAAGTTTACAGATATTAAAAACACTTTTAGTATGGATTTTAGATAATTCCGATTCGTTTGGTGCTCTAAATCGGAATTAAATGTTGTGGTAGACAGCCTATCAAAACCTGACTCCCATGTTTGGTTTATTTAATGGCATTTGGTATGGATAACTTGCATAAAGTTTAAGGTATCATTGTTAAAACCATATTGCAATTAACAAACGGAGTTTTCACTTGTTTCGCATGAACCTGATCTTTAGAAAGGTTCAACAATAGGTGCCGATCGAATGAGAACGAAACTATGGTTGGACCATTCCAACGATCAGATACGTGAAAAATAGTTTTATGGATCTGTCATTTTTACGAATCCAAAAAAACTACACCTACTGTTAAGTATATATTTTTTTATTTAAGACTGCTATGCATTTGACCACACATTAGTCATTAGTCACACACATAGTCTGGAACACACATTAGTGAATGTTACTGCAAACTTTCGTAAATTTCGCTCATTCAACAAAGCGATCTAGGCACAGAACAGATAATAGAACTAACATGATCTAGGTCATCGGTGCACGTGCCAAAAATCGTTCGTCTATACAATACTATAGTAGTAGAGTTCTAGTTCTAGAGCAACAATGCGATTCAACTCTTGACATAGTAATGTCACTCACTCACGATGTGACGGCTGATAGAGTATCGTTCGTGAATTTTGAAGCAAATAGGGCCCCTACCCATAGTGCACTGCTACTTATTACATTTACAAAATGCTTTATCGTTACAACAAAAATTGTAAATCAGAGAATACATACAACAGAAAATTTCGATCGATCTCTTCCAGACAAACCTTGCGTATTAACGTACTTATCCACCATTTACGCCGGAAATTCAAAATTGAACCAATTGACGGTAGGAAGCAGGACAACTCTCAATACAGCGCGTTAATATATGTTTTAGCATAGGTAACTCGTATTTTTCATGTCGCTTTGATGAAGTAAAACCTTGCTTACACGATTTCCTGTAACGACAAAGAATATTACTAACGCTGAGCGAAACAATAATAACAACTGGTAAATTACTTATTACTCGCAGTAAATTTGTAAAATAATAGTTTTTACAATTAATACAAAGCGGATTATTTGCGCGTATATCTATCTATATGCGCTATATTACATACGACTATATTTAAATTCTGAAAATAATATGTTACAAAATGTTATTATTATTCTTCTGTTATTTATTCGTAGTCTGTTGCCTTTATTGGACTGCTATCTGTGCCCAACGGTATTATCAGGATTAAAAATGTGCTCTAAAAGCTATCTCTAGTCCAAAAAATCATCGAAATCCGTTCAGCTGTCTTATCGTAACAAATAAACTACCAAACACACAAACTTTCCATTTATTAATATTAGTGTGATTCAAGTTTTAGTACCTGCTCTTTAATCTGTCTAAGTTACGTTCTAGGTAGATTGGTTAGTTGGACGACAGTAGAAAATTACTTATTAGACGTATCGAACAAATCTAGGAATTCTAGGACGCAATTTAGTATGTTGTATACGTACCTTTATGCCAGTGTTGAAATCCTATCACCGTCCGATTCGTCTCTTGCTCAACACAACCATTCCCTTGATAAGTAAAGGTTGGTTCTTACCAATACAGTACTCCTCTATGGTTCTTACTGAGAGTTTTGTGCTGAATCGACATAGATAGCACGAGTTATTGAATACGAAGAAATATGGAGTTTCTGCCTGTACCTAGAATTATAATTGAAGGAAAAATATTGATACAAACTGAAACCAAACTAGCTATCCTGTAGTCAAACCCATAGTGCATTCCCTGTGTTGCGATAGATACATACAGCTTAATTTTAAGCTATTGTAATGTTCTTTGTTCTAATCCAGAAGTTTAAGTACCATGTTGGAAAGCCATAACTTTATAGTTCTGACAGTCTATGTTTGAATCACGCACGAATTCCTCGCTCGTAAGGTATTATGTAACTTTCGAACGTTTTGCTTAGCAAGACGTTCAGTGACTTCATATTGGAGTTAGAACGTATGTACTAAACGCTATCATGGTAAGATAGGCCGTCCTTTCTTTCTAGTGATAATACCTAAAACACTCGCAGTATACATCGCACTTTATAATAATGTAACTAGGTCGTCGTAATTGTCATTGATAAGCCTTGTCCTGTTATTTTATCGTTAGAAAACGTGGGTGCATGTTAATTACAGACTTCCTCTAGTTCCAAAGTTCAGAGGAGATTTGTTCAAGAATCTCGCGAGCGAAGCGTCTCTCTTTCAAATCTAACAAAATTGTCTTTCGTTTGTCAGTATGTATGTCTGTATCTGGATTTAATCTGGAACTTTTTAAGTATCGGGTGAATCGGTTGATCGGTTTACTTTAGGGTTTATTCTTATCGTCTTAGACAACATAGTCGCTTTATATCAGGGGAGATGCGGTCATACGCAAGTCAATCTATACCTACTCGTACCTATAAAATAATAAGCTTTGTCCTGAGCGACTGACAAACAACGCACGTTTTCTTCGATGTCAAACTCAAACGGATTTGAATAAAATTTAAATAGGTAGGACAACTTCAAAGAATCCTTTCATACAAAATAAAAAAAAACTTTAATTTAATAACTCCGATTTTAGAACATTAGAATGAGTAAGCAATTTAATGTAGGTATAGGTAATGTAACATTGTTTGTCATAGGAACCTTTTGTTGTTACATTTTGTTTTGTCCATTGATTGTCTACTATTCAAAGTCTACCATATATTTTGCACCAGCTTATAGGTAGGTAGGTTATACCTATTATACAGTTATGTATGTACAGCTGTCTGGATAATATAGTAGGTATATGATAAACCTATTATGTTTATTCTGGCTGTCGCTTCTGCATAGCAGACAGCCCTATTCGTTTGCGACGTTTCTTGTAAGGTTTCCTTGAACTTAGACGTAATTGTTTTATCAATACTATCATATTTCTAATACCCATCTTTATTTATATGCTTTGCTGAAGAATAAATAAATATAGAATAACATATAAAATAAAAATGATATAAACTGTGTCGAAACACAAAAAAAAACTGAATGAAAGTGAAAAATATTTTTCATTCTCTCTTTGCGTCGGGCGGGGGTTAAAAAGTATATTACTTAGTATGCAAAAGATTTTATTATAGCTGGAAATCTAGACGTCGTCGTTGGATAGCTTACGATACAAGTACTAGAAATAGATATAGTGCATAAATTATTCCAAACTCAGCACCATTTCACAAAAAGAATTGCCACATTTTATTTCAGACGATGTTTGAACCAATGCATGTATCTGAAAACAGAACAATGTCAGAAACACCACACTGGGTTCTAGAACTTGGAACATAATGAGTACCTATACGTACCTGTATGTCTTTGACTTTGTTTTAAGTGTTAATATGATGTCACCTCCCAGTTCCAACGGAAGATCAGCGCTGGTGGTTTCAGCCAGCATTATGTTGTGTTCATGCCGTTTGTGACAGAAAGCAGTAATTAAGTTTTTTTTTAAGTTGTGTACGCTGTTGTAAAATATAAAAATATTTTATTCTATTTACAAGCGCATGCCACGGAAAAAGCAATAGCTAATGCACCTCAATATTGAGCGCGTACGTCAACTGACTGATCCTAACACCTATGAAGTAATCCTAACGATTGATTTTGACTATGACGACCGCCGCGGTCTAAATAGTGGCTAGAATACCTGCTTTGAGATACGTCAGCCCCGCGTTCGATTCCTGGACTAGACAGGAAAGACTTACGAACGATAGGTTTGAATATCTTATATAATATATCTTTGGTCTGGGTGTATCATGCATGTTTTTTGGAATGTTGCATTGCATCCCCGTCGTAAGAGAAATACTAGTAGACAGCTATTAGTAAGTTAGATTAATAGCTGAACTTATTGTTAAATCCATTAAACTCAGCAGTGAAATAGCGCAGTTTCTGGAACTTTCAGACATTGCCGAGAATTCCATGGCTAAAAATAGACATAGCGCCGGCGAAGTCTATCCGACTTAGAGACTGAAAGACTTAGATTGAATCGACCTTGAGGCAGGTTTTAATACCGTCACCTATCAAGTTATAATCGTATGTATTGTATAAAAATATACCTATCTGGTCCAGATCCTATAATACTCAGATGTACAATAGGTTAATAATCTCGCCAAAAGCAATCTAAGAATTTTCACATTGTTATGATCACTTAAAACTAGCTCTATACATATATAGGCCGAAAATGGTCATATAGTTAGCTCTATGCAAGAACAAAAAAGTCTTAAGTGCCAAATCTGAAATCAGACAAGAAATCAGCATAATATGATAAGTATTGTATTTTGTTGGCGTATACAGGACCAAGCCAACTTGTGAGGAAGTGGGTCATGGCAAGGGCATTCTTCTATCTATCTATGGCAAGGATTTCTTTGACGTCATTTTTGCTCTGTGGGGGATCGCTTTCAGTGTTAGAAATTGACTCCCACTTGTGTAATTGAAAGTTTGTTTTGAGAAATAAATTTAGAGTTATTGTCGTATCTTTAAAACAATCGCTTACGTACGTAGTTCAGCTAGCTTTTATATGTTCATCACCTCTCTCTGGGGATTACAAATTATTCAGCTCGGTTTAGGTGTTGAAGTAAATGGAATTTTAAGTATTATAACGAAGAGTGGGTAAATTAATAAAAGACAACATTGAAGGTGATTTGTCCGTAAGATACTATGAATCGTTTATGCATAATATTATTAGGCCGACTTTTGTGTGCATACAACAAGAGATTTATTTCCATCAACATACCAATTACTCTTGACCAATTCCGCCTGCCTAAACGTTATTTTACTTAAACACGAATCTTCTGCAATGCTTATTATCGATGTAAAAAACAAAAATGTAAAATATTAGGTAAATATAACATAATATTATAATATTCGCTATCTCGACTCAATCCTTTTTCCTTAAACGCAAAAAGCACCCTTTTCCTAACGAGCTTCGGAGCTCACGTATGCGTCGATGTCAATTTAAGCCGGTTACAGACTGCAAAGTGTCTGAATTCGACATAAACTGGTATTTTCTCTAATATAAGTCGACTATTGACGGCCTTTTTTGTACATATATTATTACTGCAAGGCTAACTAATGTCGCGTTCGAGATGAGACGAGAGGGATAAAGAAGTGAGGTTTGGCTTGTATATATATATTGTAAAACTGTTTTTAATTTAAACACTTACATACAATAAATATAAAGTTACAAAATTTTGCGCTTCTTGAATCTTAGTAATGCTGTCGAGTCTACTCGTATTATCGAGCTGTACTATACTTCTTTGTCGCGTCTGCTGAAACGCGACAAAGAACTTTAAAACTATCAAGTGAATTCTTTAAATTTTCATAAGTCATAAATGTTAATTTAGCTTTAGCAAAACGTTAAAGTAAATATAAGGATTTTCCACCATGCGTTGGTACGAGTAATGGGCCAATAAATTGCAGGTTCTGTGGTGGAAAAATGACAGAAGCATCAACCACAATATTTAGAATGTAAGGCATGCTGGAAGTCTGCATATGGAATTTTATAATTTTTCGATCTACTTGTATTGTACACTCGCATATATAAAATTAATAAATGAAATTGAAATATTGTATCCAGTCCTCGAAATGTGTTTTTCTAAAATCTAGTATCGTATGACCCGTAAATGTAGCTATATTTATAGCTCACGTTCTATACTCACACGCATTACGTATTCTAAAATTGCCCTTATTAAGGTCCTTGTTTTATGCAAATTGACTCATTTGCGTGTTGTTAGCGCCTAGAACGCTAGATGCTATGAAACTTACTATATTTTGGCATTCTCTACATACAAGTTTATTATGTAACAAAGTAGGTACATAAAACAACACCATATTGCTTACTAGGGTTTGTTCTGACTGAAAGACACTGTCTTAACTACTTCACGCATAGAAAACATTGTAATTTAATGGGTGTGTTTAAGTGTAATAATATTTAACCGGATTTCTGATCACAAGGATTACAGGTTTACTCTCGCAGCGGTAGTATTATTTATTCTGTGTTCTTTCTTATACTAGAAATAAATACTTTTATTTCCTTTTAAAATCCTCAATACTCTACAAAAGTTCCTATTTTTTTAATAGATTACATATTGAATTACACGTGAAAATTTCAGAAGTCATAGAAATAGAAGTTTGTCAAAAAGACTCTTCAAATCATAAAGCTGTGTTAGCAAACTTACAACGACAAAAAGTCTTTAGTAAGCTGAAACGTCCCTCTGAAAGGTCGAGGGGCAAAAGCAATGACAGTTTCAAGGGTAAAGGGGTAAAAACGAGCAATGGCAGGTAGATTGGCAAAAGTGTTCCTCTGACTTACTAATTTAGGTTATTATTCTTTTGTGGTAACTATATAATTTGAAGAAAGCTTGAGTAGAAGTTTTGGTTGATTTATAATAGTCAATTATAAATGACTCATGAAATGATCAACCAATCCTCACTCCAAGATATGTAATAGTACTATCAATCTATCTTATTAAAAAAATAACAACGCGAATATATCGATAGTAAAAATGAATGACTTAGGTACCAAAATTTTACACAACCTACTTAATTTCAGAGAACTAATGATTGATGTAACTTCGTCAAATAAATTAACAAGAGATAGAATTTCTAGACTTTGTAAATTAAATGAAGTTATTACCATGCACTACGCATGGTATTTTTTTGGCGAAATTTATGTGCTGATTTATAAAATTAAAATACGATAAGTAAACCATAATATTGCTTAAGTGAGAGTGAGAAAAATCTTTACGCAAAAGAACCTTTCAGCCTAAAGAGTTAATAAATCTACTGCGTAGGAGCGTGGAGGTGTTCACAAATTTAATCTAAAAATACTGCCTAAAGGGGTTTCTTTATTTGCTATCTGCCAAAGAGAGTTTACCAGCAATTTAGAGTGTTACAACTCTTTGTGTTCGTATCTAATGAATTCCTAAACCTACATTTTATACAACAATGTGTAAATCTCTACACAGAAAACAATTTACCTTCTTTAAGAAAAGAACTAGGTTTGAGTCTCACTTTTTAATATTGTCTGTGTCTATTTTTATTTCTACGTTTAAAACGTTTTTTTCATTGGTCCGGGTATTCATTTGGTAGTTTTTAAGTAGATAATATATTTAGTGATGTTCATACACAAAACTGGGCCAAGTCAAAACTTCACTGTGATAGTCAATCAATTTATGCGACCCATTTTCGATATCGCCGCGTCCTCTTTTCCTTATTTTTTTGCTGCCAAAATAATTGAAACAAACAACGTTGATTCCACTCTACCATCACATTCATGGCCTAATTTTCTATTTTGTATATTGGTGTTTTTGCATACCTAACTGTGAGTTCCATCCATCCAGAACACATTTATGTGTTCTGAAATGGAGCGCTCCTCTTTCTAATTAAACCATTATTTTTTCTTGCATTCGTAGTTGCGTAAATTATGTGACAATAATTGCGATGTGAGCGTCATGCTAAAATAGCTCGGATAGAAACAATGCATAGAAAAGTAAGATTTAGAAAACAGCAGTAAGTCACGGACCGTGTCTGCGAATGCTTGCCTAGCAAGAAGATATTATGTTATGCTTTACTCAATCGTATACAATAAAAGTAGTAGGTATATTCTGTATAGTAGGACCCGATTTTTTATCTTCGGACCATCGTAGGCTGACTGTCAACTTCAGCCTTCGAGCGGTATGGAGCTATTCTGCCTATAGCCGAATTCAACGTGTTATTCGCCATACTATTAGGTCATTACATATGAAATTGGCGTTTTGTAAGGGAGGAACATAAAGTCTTTTTTTTAATAATAATATATTTATTTAATCAAAGTATGTACCAATGCTATCTATGCACTTTTGCCATCTCATAGGTAGTTCATTGATCCCTTTACTAAAAAAACCATTAGGACGAGAATCAATGAAATCTTTGAAGGCGCTTTGGACTGCCCCATCGGAGTTGAATTTTTTCCCTTGCAAGAAGTTATCCAAATTTCGAAAAAAATGGTAATCTGTTGGAGCCAGGTCCGGGGAGTACGGTGGATGTCTTAGACATTCCAATTGAAGCTCCTCTAATTTGGTAGCCGTCTGTTGTGCAGTGTGTGGTCTAGCGTTGTCCTGAAGCAGCAGTGGCCTAGAGCGATTGACCAACCTCGGTTGTTTAGCAGCTAGCTTTTCCATCATGGTTTGCAGTTGCTGACAATAGATATCTGCTGTAATCGTCTGGCCAGATTTAAGAAAGCTGTAGTGAACGACACCGGCACTAGTCCACCAAACGCTCACAAGTAACTTTTTTTGAGTCAATTTTCGCTTGGGGCAGAGTTTGGCTGGTTCGCCAGGATTCAGCCATTGTGATGAGCGTTTCCGATTATCGTACAGGATCCACTTTTCATCACAGGTAATGATCCGATTTAAAATCACTTCATTATTGTGCCGGTTGAGTAATGTAACGCAGCAGTTGACGCGCGTTTGTTGGTTTGCTGCACTCAATTCATGAGGTACCCACCTTTCAAGCTTTTTCACCTTTCCAATTTGCTTCAAGTAGATTAAAACAGTTTTATCACTAACACCGCAGCCTGCAGCTAACTCGGACGTGGTTTGCGATGGATGTGCTTCCACAATAGCTTTCAATTCTTCATTAGCAACTTTGGTCTCCGGCCGTCCACGGGGCTTGTTCTGCAGGTCGAAATTTCCAGAACGAAAACGTTGGAACCAAAAACGCACTGTGTTTTCTTTTGCGACACCGCCGCCATACACATCATTAATCCTTCGAGCCGTTTCTGCAGCACTGGTACCACGGTGAAACTCGTACTCGTAAATAACGCGATATTTCAAGTTTTCCATTTTGTAAACTGCGTCACGCTAAGAAAAAACCAAACGAGGACAAAACAAATGAATTACGATTTTCGAAATACAAATGTATGAATAAATAGCTGTATAAATTTGAAATTGGAATCCCTAACTAAAGAAGAGATATTTGAGATCAAAGTGGCCAGTACGACAAAACGCCAATTTCATATGTAAGGACCTAATATTAATATTTACGTTAGAATTTTAAAACAGTCTAATTGACTTTTCGTATAATATAACATTATTACACGTCCACTAAAATATAATAATAAAATACAGATAAACAACATTGGTTCTCCCGCGCTTGCCGAAAAACAAGCGTGTGGAAATTTGTATTTTTTTGTAAATGTAAATCTCACGTTTTTTCCAGTTGTTTTTTTTGTAATCGTAGATTATTAACAATTAATGTAGGTATAGGCACGAGTACTATTGAGCTATTGATAAAAATAACGTGGTTTTAGTGTTCGCGGGATATCTTGATACAAACTGACCGTCACTTCACCACACAATGTGATTACGACTTCTTTGTCTTCGCTATGTAACTTAACAAATGTTGATGATGACAAAAAAAACAATTTTATTATTATTATTAAGAAAAAAGTAATGGTAGCACTTTGGGTCACCTTATCGTATAAAGCGACAACCATTGAATGAAACACATTGTCTAAGTGAAATTAAATAACTTTGGATGGACTGACATATCAGATATTAGATTAAAATCTTTTTGATATATATTGACATGCTAAAATCTTAACGTTTTTAATATTGGCATAATTAATAACATTTATAAGATAGATCAAAAATTTGCCCGAGTTAAATTACAACCCCAATATATTTAAGGTTTAAAATATGCACAGCACGTTTCTGCTTCCTCGTGGTTCATAAAAATGGAAAGCAAACAAATAGCGAGTGATAGATGATGATATATAATCTAGATCGGCAATTTTTCCAACAAGTACTTCCGTGTTATTATTATCTGTAATGGAATTAATAGAGTCATAAGCAAAGGATGTGTGTATGTCAACAAAAACACTTTAAATCGGTCTAAACCATCCATTTGACTCAATGGGATAACTCGCACTTGAGCATTGCCAGGTGTGGGACAACTGGGACAAATCTTAATGGGACATGTGGGATAAATCCTATTTCTGCCTATGGGACAGTAGGTACTATCTCTGAAACATTTGTTTTGTAGAAGTTCTAACTAGAGCAAAGCTAGTCGTTGAATATGCAAGAAATTGTTTTATTTTTCTGTAGTAGTCATGGTAATTATACAGTATCAAGTATGTCAGTTCTTTTTTCAACGTTTCATTGCAGACTATAATAATATATTCTATGTTTAATTACCTACATTGAATATGCAATAAGGATATACGGATTATAATCCGTTTGCTGAGCAACCATAGAAATCAAAACACGGTGGAAAATTTACTAGCACAAGAACAATTACCCATAGTATTATCAACTACCGGAGTGATACCTAAAACTTTGCTCTCTAGCTTAGAATTGCTGGAAATTCCAATAAAAGCATACAAATTGCTCCAAAAAGCCGTTGTACTTAATACGTGCAGGATAGTAAGATTTTTTTTTAGTTTGGATTAAGCACTTGGCTCCGGCCCGTGCCATGATGTCCTCCGTCCTACGAGTAGGAGAGAAACGAATACGTTTGAAGAAATAATAATAGTAATACGGGACAGCGTCCACAAAGGTCTTCAGGTTCCAAACTAGGCAAAGCCTGTGCTATGGTAACCTGATGACTGATATACATACTTAGAAATACATATATATAATAAACGCCCAGACACAGGTCAAACATACATGTATGTATTGTTACTTCAATTATTTGCTTGGCTGCTTTATTTTTAAATTAGTCTATAAGTAAATTTCTTGGCATATTCTATAAGAAAAGTCATACAATTATGTATTGGTTTTTGGTACAAAAATTCCACGAAGAAATACACTTGAGTCTATAGACTCAAGTGTATTAAAGTAAGTAAGTAAGTAAGTAAGTAAGCAACCGTATACGGTTGCTTTTAACTCTACAATCGATTCGATTAAAATACGAATGATATCGATTATAGTGAACCACGTCGCGTGTGTTATACCTGCCCGTTTATTATCTTTACTATATTCGTCACCTTCTACGTGTATTTTAGCTCTTGTACGTACACTAATCCTTTGGCAGAGACTATCTGTATCAGTAAGAGTTTAGACGCGTCAATGTGTTTCAAAGTTATCGATACAATCGTGAGAGGTAACTTATTTTCTGTACAAAACCTCCTTCACCTAGAGCGTCTGCGTCTGTTTTTATTGTTTCATGTACACTGCTCGCTTGCCAACGTTGATTGCTAGTAGTTTGTTGGTTAAAACGTCAATGTATTTAGAAATATAAATAAAATGGGAAATATATAACAGAATGGAGAAACGTGACTGTTCACATCACGTGTCGTCGCGTGACATTGAACGGCTTATGTTCTAAATTGGTTGTGTGTAGGGTTGTCAACTCACATAATAGGATGTATTATAAGTCTATTTTATAAGATCTTTTATGCGTCATGTAGTAAAGACATATGAAAAGGTTTAGGTAAGTATATAGCTGAAAGAACTATAGGTATTAACTCTACATTAACAAAATAAATCAAATCAAAAAATAAGGATATCATGTAATAACTTTAAATTTGTTGTTAGATTTTTATTGACTTTTGGTTAGGTAATTGTAATCATAGATACCTATCTATCTAGATACATAGATCAATTCTTTATTGAAGACGCAAAAAAAATACAAGAGAAAATTGTTACAAAATATAGTGCTACAAGTGGCGGCCTTATCGCTAAAAAGCGATCTCTTCCAGGCAACCTTAGGACGGAGACAATTGCATATTATGTAGGTAAAGAACTATATAAACTTTTATGTAACAACTATGCTTAGAAAACCTTATGATCTTTTTAATTTATTTACGCAGTACCATAAAGTAGTGATAACCCTAATTTGATTAAAAGTAGAGTAGGTCCAATTCAATTGATAGTATCATATTTTTTTCGTATTGTGGCACTATTTGACTGAAACTAACATACATACAAGGTTAGCTACAGAAAATGTTTCAAAAACTATCTACACATAGAAATAAATGTGATTCTATTTTTTCGTGTGTCTATGGCATATTTCATTGTTTTTTACTCTAATTTAATACCTGAATAAAAATTAAACTTGACTTAGAAATCATCATATTATTTATTTGTTATGTTATTTCCTCTAAGTAAACAAAGCCGGTTGGTACTTACTAATATGGCTGAAATGATTTTAAAGCTTTGTTTGATACAATCAGTAGAAAATATCGTAATCATATTATATTTTTACTATACATGCTCGATAGATGACCTTTGATTTGATTAGACCTACATATCTACTCATTAGTATGTACTTGATAAGGTTAAACATATGATAAACAAACACTTATATAGGATAGCATCTGTGACGAACAGAGCACATTATTATTTTCGTTCTCCGGATAGCTTAAAAAAAATCTCTTAAGTAATCAAATTGTATTTGTATCTTAACATGCAGTATAATTACTTATTAATTTAAGGACGGACAGGATTCGAACCTGCGTTTTTCTTTTATCCAATACAACAAGCATTTGACCACCAGCTCGCACGACTACGGAAGTCAGCGTCACTGGATCTTCTGGGTAACATGCCCGCGCCAAGTATATAATACTTGGTGTAACCACTAGTAAAAAGAAGTAATATGCTATAACGTTTTACGTGTTAGGACAAATATTAGCAGGGAAACTAGTTGAAGATATTATCATAACGGAACTGGTTAATTGAACCCAGTTGTACCGAAACGTATTTGGATAGAGTTTCTAACTTCTCTTTGCTTATTCTACAAACATTGTTCATTTACAAAATAGTACATCTTTTCTTTAACTGCTACGACGAATGATGTACTCAATTTCTTTGTACTTTAACTTACACTTTGTATGCATTGCCATTCTCCAAGTTTAAATGGAAAACTGAGGTGACTAAGGTCATGCAAAATTAGAAGTAGAGAGGTTTATTTTAGTATCGAATACCAACGCACATTTTATTTTTTTATATATTCATATTCATTTATTGGCAAAAAAATTACCCGTCAAACATAATAGTTACAATAACATCATTAAACATAGTAAAACAAAATTCTTAAACATAACTACTAGTGTATCACTATAGTCTAATAATATTAGAGATACAAAATAATTGAATAAAATAAAAAAATTGCTCATAAGTTACAATCATTAAAATAATCTTCTGAGTAATTTATACCCAACAAATTCATCAAAATCGTAGACCGCCTCCTCGACAAGCCAGCGCTTTAGACGTGTCTTAAACGACAGGCTAGAAGCTGCAATGACGTCATCAGGCAACTTATTATATACAGACGGACCCACAATACATGTGACCTTCCTGGACTTACACAATTCAAGAAACGCACCTAGCAATTTGTATTTACCCCGGGTGTCAATGCCGTGCACACAGCTACGTTCAGTGTAGGAGTCTAGGTTTATCCTCACGTATACTGCTATCTGGAAGATGACAATGAATGGAAACGTGAGATGTAGTAGATAGGCTTGCGTTTGGCCGCCACTCGCCTGATGTGAAGCTACGATACGGCCTAAGATGGGGCACGCTTGCCTTGAAGAAACCGATTCACTTGCGACTTGAAAAGACCCAGACTATAGTTATCAGGAAATAGAGAAGCCGGCAGCGAGTTCCACAATCTAGCAATTCGTACAATAAAAGTAGACGCAAAGCGTTATGTGCGAGCCTTGGGTACTTCTACCATGTACCGGTGGCATGTGGCCGTATCTCTACTTGTCCGATGGTGAAATGGGGATGGGGGAATCAAATTGTGTAATTCGTACCCGATAAGCTTGCCACTTTCCCACTATGGTCGAGGCTTTGGATCGTAGCCTTGGCTAAGGCATCGTTACCTATAATTTTTATAGCACGCTTTTCCAATGACTCCAACGCCTCAAGCTGATATTTAGGTGATCCATCCCAAAGGTGCGAGCAGTACTCCATGCAAGATGGAACATGTGCTTTAAATAAAGCGAGCAACTGTTCTGACGTAAAATACCGCCGCACCTTCGAGAGGATTCTTGGCAGCTAGTTGAGCTTTTGACTTAATATACGTACCAAAATTGATAGTTGACTTCAACTTCAACTTCGCTGATTTCAGCGTGATACCTTAAAGCCCGAGCACATGGTTACCTGTTAGAGATCCCTTTAAGCGATATGGCAGACATTTAAAAAACCTAGCATATATGTAATTTGTTAGTCCTTTACATTGATTTTTCGTTCGTAGTCATACCGATACGACTACGAACTAAATCCTGTAATAGATTCCTTTAATGTAATATCACTGTATGGTTTTCAATGAAGAATTCTTTATATCGTATTTTCGTTTCAATTTTATTCACGCATTGTCCAAAGCTTAAACTAAATAATACAATAATATTGGTACGAACTTAGCCGTGTATTGTAGCAACAGTTACTAACTTATATTAGTGTAGTAATAACAGTGATTTCCATAACCAGCTTCGTTTTACAACCGTTGCCTGCGCTGCAAGCGACCTATTTGTTCACATCCTGAATTTCACTGCAATATAGTAAGTAATGCATGTCTAACCTACTTTGTTTTAGTGTAGAAGGTTAGAGATAATTATATATTTACGAATATTCATGAAGGTCTGTTCGCCGCTTGATGTCTTTCTGGTTTCGTCTATTATTTCAAACCATAGAATTTGTGGATCTTTACCGTCTTATTAAATTTAATGATGTACTTTAGTCAAATGTCATTTAACTTTTTTTTAATTACTAATTTAAAATTCTCTTTTCGATAGTACTAAAAAAATAGGGCAAGTTACTGTTTGTTCATGAAAACTCTAAAAAGAGGTCATATTTGATGAAGTATTTTACAAATGAGAAAATTTGGTGATTAATTATTAAAAAAATATAAAATTTAAAAAATTAGGCAACGAATCTATTATGTTTCAAAATAATAGACGAAACCATAAAAGGGGGCAACAACAGATTTTCTAGAGCTGGCATGGATTGGATAAACAAGTTTATCTTACAGAGTCCAAAGCTCTTTAGTATATGGTATTTTTAAGTCATAATCGAAGTAGAAAATGTTTACATAAAAATATATATTTAAACCTATAAAAAAGATTGAATTGTTGCACTCTAGAGTGAATTTCGCTCTATATCAATTTGTCATTATTTTTCCCCGGGGACAAACTGCATTTCTGGAGCTCGCTATGTACATAGGAGATAAATAAACTGGATAACCATTTTACATTATTTACATTTGTTATTAAGTAACTACATTAGACTTTGTATCTCCGTCTTCTCAAAAAAAAAACGCTGTTAGCCGTCTTACCACAGAAGGTTCTACTATTCAGTAGATGTTTCGGTTCAACATTGGCAACTATCACTTGCTTAAAGGTAACCGCTTCGTTTATGTTTATGCAACCACAAAACCTTGCTTAACCAGTATCTGACAACTAATTGTGACATTCGATTTTTATTATTTTGGTCTAGTATATTTTTGAAGGATATTTGACATTGCTTAGCAAAACAATAGTTTAAACTATGCTTAAAAATATTTTTTGTGGTAAGACCGTACATTTCTAGCCTCAGAACGTGAAGGCAACGAATTAGGTTTTGAACTCCAAACCAAATGGGAATGAAAAATCGACGGCGATTGTCTGGCATGCCGTGTACGTGTTAATAACAAAAAGTGCTTTGTGTTGAACCATTCACAAAATCCCACGAACCTCTAAATCTGCCTTTCACACACACACACATCCGTGTGCCATATTTTAATCGAGTAGGTAAGCTTTAAAATAATGTACTTAATCAGTATTTTTGTGATATATCGCTTTATTTATACTCGCTTATCTATAAAGGACATGCCTACTCATATTTTTACCCTTTTCATGTTTACCTATAGCAACGCAGAAAGTATCTATCGATAAAACTTTTACGTTTCAATTTGTTTAGTCATTCACTTCTTAGGTACATACTGCTTAAAAATAACTATGGTACGACCATTGCGACTGTTATAATTTACTTACAAACTCATCATTAACCGAAATAAGATATAGGAACATTCTTGCAGCCTGCGTTAAGATGACTGAAGGATAAACTATGTTTACCGATTTTCTCGTCATGACATGTAATTTCACGAGATATGTCTTCGAGTGTGACAATGTCTGTGATAGTTCTTAATGCGTAAGCCAACTATTACGCACATATGTCTCTGTAGTCGCCTTTGTTATCTTTGAATTGTCTTCTGTAAACAAAACAGACAAACATGATACCATCATATCTGTATTATGTATAATCATAACATTTACATCACTAATCATAAACAGATTATTTTTAACTATGTTTGCATCTCAGATGTGCTGAAGTTCTATTTTCATGCTGTCCTCTGGTAGGGCGTAAGAGTATTTGGATTCTCTGATAGATAAATAAATTGTCTATGGGTAATCCAATTGCTAATTATTTGCTGTTGTTAGTCATTCGTAAATTTGTTTATTAGTAACTTGTACCACTATAGATTGAGATCTACATAAATTCCTATTAATATTGTTATGTATGTGGTGACTGAATGTATAATTTAGATCCTATCAAAAACATAACATGTACAAAAATGCTTGCCGTATTAAATTGTGGGATCGAATGTAAACTAAGTCGGTTATTTTAGTATTTGTCTATCTATGGATGAAACTTTTCAATTACTACGTCGTAAATATTAAGCTTGTAAGCTAACATTTTTTTAGTAACTATATAAATATTATTAGTATTTATATCTTTTATAAATATAGTGATTAGGAGGTAGAAAATGGCTCGTACCGCTGGAGAAAAGGATGGTACACCCGTGCCTTTGTTTTGCTCGACTTGGCGGTCAGACCAGTGGTAATGTTGCGTAGAGTAGCGATGAAATAAGTGAAACTAGCGTAAGCTGTCTTGTTTTATTTTTGACAAGTTTTGTGCGGCAAACTTTACTTCTCTTCCAACTGTGCTTACCTAAAAGTGCACATTGCTTGAATTTCCAAATGATCCGGCATAACTGTTATATTATTTTGTTTGTTCAATGAACAGCTGTTTAAATACAAGGTAAAACTATTTTAAGTTTGTTTACACTGGTTTCAAAATGAGTTTCGTCCATCTACGCGCCATGTAAACTCTACGTCGAATACATTAAAGTTTGTACTAATTTCCGGGTTCCTATTTATACGAGTAAAGACGTAACAACCACGTTCGTCGCATATTTTGAATGGCGCATCTCGACTTTGATAACTTTTAAACTGTCTCATGTTTTTAAGGCATGAAACAAACTATTATATATAACTTTATCTCTCGTCGTCCACCTTTATGCAGATGAATTATCCTGCTAAATGCTGAGCTAGGCCAGTTTAGAGTTAGTTATATAACTTTTGTGGTCATACGCTTTCATAAAACGGCACCCAAAATGCTTATGATTAGTCATAGACACATTGGATGGAAAATGCCGCAAAGAAGTACTACGTTCTGAGGAAGATTTTACTCGTAGATGACAGCTTATTTGTACAAGCTATTTTGTTTTTTTTTTTATTCGGATTGCGGTTATACTGCTAAGTTCCTCTTCGTTGATAAGCCGTAGCGGTAGATAAAATGAATCGGGACTTGTGTCGCATTTCTGACTGGAGTAAATCCTACGGACTGCACGTAAATCCTAAGAAAATGCAGGTCATCGTTGTGGGGAGTTCTCGCCAAATGTGTCAAATAGACTGAGACACACTTCCACGACTAATCTTTGATTTGCCACCTTTCATGGGATGCGCAGCTCACTGAAGTTGGCCGTAGTGTTTGCTTCTGCAATCTCTTCACGTAGGTTACGCAAATATTTACCCATCACCACTAAAACTGCGCTTACACAATCTCTTTACTGCGGATTTTTTACTATTCTGACGTTTGTTATCTTGATCTCATTCAGTAGCTTGTAGACAAACTTGAGCGCCTCCAAAATATCTGCATAAGGTTCATATTTGGTTTTCGGAAATATGACCACATCTCCAAATATCGCGGTAAGCTCAAGAAGCTCCCTCCGCCATATTCGCCGTCTCCGCGGTGTTCTTCATATAGAACATGTTCATATACATTCCGGCGACGGCCGTCTGTCTCTTCTATATAATATATTATTTAACCCAGCTTCTCCGCGGTGCTTTCAGAAATATTTCAAATATTGTCACACTACCCATTTCTTTACCCTAAAGTGATACGAAAATCTTAATTTTTCTATCTCATTGCATTGCACCTATTTCTATACGTTCTCTATAGGTCTTAAAATATTGCACAACTTAAGCACTATAAATAACAGTAAATACAATGACATACTTATATAAATACATACATTACTACAGTGTTATTTACGTGCATGGTTGCCTGGAAGAGATAGCTTTAAACGGTAAGGCCGACATTTTTAAACTGCTTTGTTTGTTTTTACTGGTTTTTGTTATTTTTTATCATTCTGTTTTTGAAATAATGAGTTGTTATATCTTACCTTATACTAACGCGTGTTTATTTGATGCATATTAAACACAGTATTATTCATGCTGTGGCCACACGAATTCGCAATAGACGTTATTATATAGGTATAGCTTATAGGCGTTAACACACCGTATGAGCCCATCTGGGTCAGTGCAATGGCTTAGTAATTGCGGATAACGAAATTGAGGTAGTGCTGGTAAAGTGACGTGTGGATTGTGAAGTGAAATTAGTAAGAGAAAGTCTTAGTCTGTGTCGCTGGACATCAAATGTCAACAA
This sequence comes from Ligdia adustata, assembly GCA_947049295.1. NCBI lineage: Eukaryota > Metazoa > Arthropoda > Insecta > Lepidoptera > Geometridae > Ligdia > Ligdia adustata. Next base: position 5,060,887 of record OX346233.1, read on the forward strand.
AACCTGTTTTTTTCTTAAAACGAAAAACCGAAGCGGCTCTGCTTTGACTCTGGAAAAAAAATTTGATCTGTCCGTTTGTATGTATGGAAGTTTGTACGCAAGACGTACTCGCGTACAGGTTGTAGTTTCCAACCAATCTTGACGAAACTTGGTGTATAGATTCAACGATGTTTTCAGTTGTCGGGGATTTTTCATTGCAGGGGCATTTCTCCCAAAAAGGAATAGAATAGAATAATAATTTATTGCCAAACTGTGTTAACATAGGTGTTCTTATTATGTAAAAGAGTTCCAACAGTAAACCCGTAACAGGTGTGCAACATTAATTTATAGTAAAACGAAATAGAAGATATTTTACAACAATACTATACCATACTATAGGTTTTAGGAATTTTTACAGCGTCATTTACTAGCCGATTTCAATAATATTTGGTTCAACACGTAGAACACAACATTAGTTAAGATAATAAATAAAATTGCCTTTTATTTCTGAAATAAGAGCATGTACAAAAATTACTAATCACTACAACTATATCTAATGTGAGGTAATTATTTATAGCTTACATGCAAAATTAAAGTGACTGCTATGAAATGTCCCTCAGATCAGTGTGGCTTTTGGCATAGGCATGTCTCCATTGAGCTCTGTCCTGTGTAACTCTTACCCAAAAAGGCCCCAATGTCGATCGTATATCATCTTCCCATCTCATTTTTGGGCGTCCTTGCTTTCTATTGCCATCCCTTGGATACCAAGTTGTTACTCTCTTGCTCCATTTGTCATTTTCACAACGTAGCATGTGTCCAGTCCAGTTAAGATTTTGATTTTTGATAAAAAAAATTGTCTGTCGATGTGTGTGTGTGAAAAGTGGATGTCGTTTTTTTTTAAACTTGTAAAAAATATCGTAGTCGTGAGGTCGTCTGTTCGCGGAACTACTAGTTATTTCGATATTAATTCTGCAAAGCACATTACAAAGCCTTAGATATGTGAAGAGCAATTTATCAAAATGATAGTGCTTGTTGAGAAACGTGCAGATGGTGAAGATTATTTATGTATACTCGTACTCTACCTATACTGACGAAACAACATAACATCTTGAAATTCCTAAGGGAAAGTATCATTCTCGGTCACTCGACATTGAACGTCATCTAAACAAGTAAGATTTTAGTGTTTTTGCTAATAAAAAAAAAAGGTTTTTCTGTATTTGAATATAATATGCAAAAATAAAACATGGCAACTTTTTCCAGATACTACCATCATTGATAGTAGGTATATGGCGGGATATTAATTTTGCAAAGTGCGACACAAAACTAGAAATATGACGTGTTATGTTTCTTAATAGTTCTGACGCGTTTGGGTTTCGTTCTGTTTTGGTTTAAGTATGGGATTTTAAAAAATTGTACTTATATCTAAGTAAATCTGATGCTATTAAATGATTTAGAATCATCATGCTGGTAGGTCAAATGGTTTTGCCTCTTAGTGTCTCGAAACTTATCAGATGACGTAGGTATAGGGTGCAACTTGGAAAATGGATAAAGAAAGACTATCTGTCGTACTTTTAGATATTCAGTAAGACCACCAAATTAATAAAAAGACAAGGAAGAGTAATATTGCATGTACCAAAAGGTCGTAAATGTCATGGCTCGGCGATATAGAGATTACTTACCTAATTAACTCCTACTACGTAATATATCTACATGTAAATCCTATGTCTCCATAATAATGTAGCAAACTGTAGTACGATACAATTTGTTGAGATACAAGTAGAGTTGACGAAAGATGTAAAACAATTTCTACTCTACATTGAGTAAGGAAGAGCTATTGAGACTAAAACAAGGTTCTTAGAATCGATACCCGATAGAAACAATTATAGCTTAGCGGATAAAATGAGTTGTAATCCCGCTGAAGAATCTCTTGAGTTAAATTGTTTAGGTACCTACTGTTTGGTACTAAATTGTAATGAATTGTGATATTATTATAGCATCAGCATCGTAAGAAAACCGGCTTACTCTTCAAGGATTTGCCAATAAGCTTTGCTTGCCTATACTCTCATGGATCGTATATGTATAATAAAGCATACAACTTAGTTATACTTTTAAAAGCTAGATTAGACAGAGCTTAATAGAAAAATAATGCCATATCGTTTGACTAACAAAACAGGGACAGCCTCAATACCTTTTATGTGATTGTTCTACATCTTAACTAGATTTATTAGCGATTTCTGCTTAGCTTTAACTTTTCCATTTAGGTCAGCCCCAAACCATAAGCAAACAAACAGCCCTAGGTGGATAGATATTTAGGCGAGGTTGGGGGTAGTTGAACCCCTAAAGTTTCTGAACCATTAAGCTCGGCCCAGATATCGTTCTGATAAAACTACAGTTATCTAAATGTCATTGCTCCTTCAAGCAACGGTCGACGGAAGGCAAAAAGTCACAAACTCCGGTTTATGGACAGCCGTGGAGCAAACTAGCTGCAGTCCGCGGTACTTCTCGTACTATAAGTAAATCACTAACAATAATATAATAACTACTAGCCCGGCCCCAACTCAGCAGATTGAGTTGGGGCCGGGTTGTAACAAACACTATGCAGAAATGTAAATAAAATAAAAATAAATAAGCCTTTATTTGTACCTGCCTTATCAAACATAAATTTTCCTTAATCTTTATAATAATTTATTGAAGTTAATATTTATACCATATTATATATCCATTTAATTTATTTTGCTATATTGTTAATAAATCATTAATTAATTCATTTAAATCCGTCTTTTAACTTTAAAGGCATCTTAGTCAAGGGTGTTAAATATTGAATTGTCGTACCTACTACCCATAAGCGTCTTATTACCGGGCACACTACTGGGCACGGGTCTTCCCTATGGAATGGATTTGGTGTTTATTCCATTACGCTTAAATTACCATTAAGTTACAGATTGGGGGCTTCATTTAAGACTAGTAGTTCTACCTTTATTCTCATTGACATATCTCTCATTTGCTGTGAGTCGGCAATATGTTTTTTCGTCTGTCAGTTTATGTTCGTACGTATGGATGTTTGACCGAAAGAAATTTCGTGCACGAGTAAGTTCGAATAGTTTCTATCCAGTCTTGAATTCCTTGCGGACAACATACAAACTGATGAAAATACATTTTGACACGCTTATATTCGCTCACTAGATCTGTTATACTATATAAGAAAAAGTTTTGCTTTATATACTAATCATCTATGTAAGTATAGCTATACATATATGTCCCACATATATCAATCAAACATATATATCGTTATATACATACAGTCATACAGACGATAACACTAACCACAAGTATTGCTAATGTGGTCAGTGGTCACGTGAGAGTAATATATAAAGCAGGCATGCACGTGAGTGCGAACAAGTATATAATGAATGTGAATAACATGCGTACAGGTGGTCAAGTCTGTTATTTGAATTGTTTTAAAATTACAAATCTGAAATCTGAGACAATTTAAATAACAAACTTAGGCCCCAGCAACGTTGCAGATGGCAAGTGGTAAATATAATACATTGCTCATTTGTAACGCGTTATTATGCCTACAGGGTGACCGGACACTCGTGCTCACTTATATTTATAACGAATAACATTTATTTCAAGTTCACACTTGAAATAAATGTTATTCACTATTTAATCACGTTTAAAAAATAAAATTAAAACACCAAAGAAACTTTAAAAATTAATTGTAAGAAAAGTTGAAGTTGTAATTAAAAGGTTATTAATATTAAGTTTGCTATTTTAATGTAGGTTTGCTATCGTAAAAATATTGTTTATTTTTGCAATAGTTGATCATATTACAATGTTGAAATTGTGTATGTTTGTAAAATTGATGATGATGATAATGATGAGTGCAATAAGTAAACCCGAAGAAGACGTTGAAGATGAAGCGAACTGTCAGCGTAAAGGAAGGGAAACTGACCCTACCACGTTATATTCTAGGATAGCTGCTAAAAGTGAGACGGGAAAGATTCTAATTAAAAAAAATAGGCCGCTTTTTGTCTTTGTTCCTTTTCTTAAGCGAGACTTTCGCCATCGCCATATTTCTTCTGTGCCTGCATTCGACTACAAAGGAAAAAAGAAATAACACGCCAAGCTCGTAGGTAGAGTCGTGGCCATGATTACTTATTACGTTTCGCTACTGGAGAATGTTATTATGATTTACTTGAAACCTGTATCGCATACTGAGTACCTTCTATGAATATTGCGAAAGTTTAACTAGTCATTCTGTAAGTATATAAAAGCCAATGCCGTAATTTGAAGTGTAGGTGTAGAAATAGGTTAAGTCTGGAGTACTAAAGTTTTCTGTAATATTCAGATTTATTCCTTAAAAAGTAGTGTAAAAAAGTAGATAAAAATCGCTAGACGTTCAGAGATCGGTATTTTTAAGTATGTTTAATTTATTTTTTTAAATTCCTATAAAAATCTGCCATAGAATTTGATAGCAAATTTAAATAAAATTACAATTTAAAAATACGATGTCTGTAAACGTAAATTTGTCTCAATATCTCACATTCTCGTAAGTATATTTAGGATATGAAGATTCCAGCATGAGGTCCGTAAATTAGTTGTAGGGAAAGCTGTAAAGGAGAATGCCACATATGTATTGCAATACAACTAGAATTACACTAAGCATTTTATGGCCATTGCAAACAATAGAAAGGCATGGCTTATCTGTGTCGTGTACTGCCGTAATATTACATCACAAGTTGCGCTAGCGCAGCGGCGCGGCGGTGACGACGTGTGTGCCAATAAATATGCGACTGCCCTTGGCACTTCGAAGTAGAGTGGGTCTTATGCATAACATTATGTCATAATGGTGCTTCTTAACCACGTAAAAATAGGTGTGTCTATTAGACTTACATTACTTCCTAGATTTTGAATATTTCTTGACATTAGCGAATCTAAACTGATGAATGTTTCGTCGTTCGAACTGTCTTCAGTCCAGTCCTTGTTTGGTACTTATCAAACCACGGAAAGTAGTGCTACTATGGGTTTTGAATTCAAAACCTACTTGTAACAAGTAGGTACTTGTAAGTAACTACTTGTAACCTACTTGCTCATGAATTGAGTGCAGCAAACCGACAAACGCGCGTCAACTGCTGCGTTACATTATTCAACCGGCACAATAATGAAGGGATTTTAAATCGGATCTTTCGGATATTTCAAGTTTTCCATTTTGTAAACTGCGTGACGCAAAGAAAAAACCAAACGAGGACAAAACGAATGAATTACGGGTTTCGAAATACAAATGTATGAATAAATAGCTGTATAAATTTGAAATTGGAATCCCTAACCAAAGAAGAGATATTTGAGATCAAAGTGGCCAGTACGACAAAACGCCAATTTCATATGTAAGGACCATTGAAATCGGACAATAATTAACTTTCAGAAAACTTTACTTCTTTTTACATTCGACTAATTTAAGAAAAAGACATATATCGTGTATCCCAAGTTTCGTCCATATCGGTTGTAAACAACGACCAATACACGAGTAAAAACATCCAACAAAAATACACACTGACAGATGTAAGAAAAGTTTGTCTTGACTTGAAGCAATTCTCCGATCGCTTAGCCAATGGAACTTATCGTTCATTCTCACGCCTTTCAGATTCGACGAAAAGGAAAGCATCTCAGGAGTCCAGCAGCTGAAATCCTCTGTGCAGAAGGGCATCCGAGCCCGTTTGCTGGAGCTATATCCACACCTGGAGAACTATATCGACCAGGTCCTGCCCAAGAAAGACACTTTCAGGATTGTTAAATGGTAAGTTACAATCGTAAATCGATTAGGCTCACCACCAGCTAGGAATAACTCTAAATCTTACATATAAAAATTAACTGCTGTTCGTTTGTCTCGCTAAAACTGGAAAACGACCGGGCTGATTTGGATCATTTTGGTCTTGAAATGTTTGTCGTACTCCAGGGAAGGTTTAAAAGTTGAGAAAAATAACTGTTAGGCCGTACGAAATTCGCCGAAACTAAAAATGAATGTTTCTGCGAGCTGTTTAACAAGTTATCACACTTTTATAGAATATCTCGACAACCTCATATTCAGAATTCTTATTTAAAACTGTGTTCCGCATATTATCTCTGTTTATACAAGCACTATGAAAATAGGCTGTTTAAAGGGTTTAAAGGATTTCCAGGAGCTGTACGCGAGTATTTTATCTTCTACTTCTATATAAGTACATAAAAGAGTAAGTCCTGACTGAATGACCGACTGACTGACTGGCTGATATTTGCTATTAATTAGGACCTAAACCACTGAACCCAGAGACATGAAGGTATTCATTATAGGGTGTAAGGGAAAGAAAGGATTTTTGGTAATTCAACCCTTACGTGGCTCATCAACGCCCATTTTGTGACGCTGCGGTTTATATTAGTTTTGTATAGAATACGTTCATAATATAAATACTAACAGTCGAAGTAAAAACCTACCAGATTCGAAGCAGAGACGCTTTGCTCGAAATAATTTATCAGTCAAATTATCAGAGGCTTTCATAAGCATTGTGCTTATACCACCTAGATATTTTTATTGTGATGGAACTGGCTTTTTTATATAATATACACTACAAAACGTGATTCATAAACGCGCCTCAACTACGTATGAAGTCGAGGAGCAATCCTCATGCGACTTTTATCATGTTTTGTCCTATAGAAAACGTCACGTGCCAAAACAACACAAAAATCGCCTAACATTAAGACGCGTTTATCAGTAATTCTGTAAATGTAAAGTATTTTTAACCCGAGTCTGATCTTTCTGTGACAGTCAAACAACCAAACCCGTTCCAGACCCCAAACTTAGTTCACTGACCACGTTTGACACGTTTATAATGGTTTTATCCGGGACAAGAGCTAAAAATAACTTGTTTTGTTGTACGGTTTCTGACAGTAATTGTGATACATAATAATGAGTTATTTATCATCACTTGTATGTGAACGCTACAAATTCCACGAGTATAACATGATGTACAATTTAAGCAGTTCACTAGATACTTACTAAATAAATCTATATTTAGTTAATTTTACTTTGTTTTTAATCCTATGGTATTGTGAGATGGAATAAGTAGGTTTATATTTATACAATTTTAAAACCTATTTATTTAAGTAGGTATAAAAAATTTCTGTAACCTTTACATTTAACTGTAGCCTTACCAATACGAAATATCAAAGCAGAAGGTCTACAAGGCTCATTCGCAATTCCGATGCAGGTTTTGAACAGGAAATAAACGATTTTAAATACGCCAAATTCTTGTAACCTTCCTTCACAGCAGTGTATGTTAATGTAACTAAAATGAACAGCGCATTATTATTAATCTTAGACTTGTGCAACATTGATTGAAAATACATAAGTAGGTAATCGTCAGCGTTAAAATACTTTGAAAAAAATGTGATATGTATTTCATTGGTATACTTACGAACCTAATGTTAGAGCTTCATTTTTTCTTTCCTCTCTCGAAGAAGTGTCTTTATTTTTATTAATATGCTCCAAGACCTAACGAGTGGTCAGCCAATGACGTGATGTCAATATACGAGTACAGTAAACTGAAATTCTATCGAAAGGTACTTACATAAATTGCGCTTCTAGTGGAAGTTAGAACAACGTTTTCTTGCTTGATTGCGTTAGCGTTGGATCAAAAAAATTGCTTCTTATTCTTTGTTTATTTGGAGTGGATCATCTTGACAGACTTTCTAAGCCACCTGAAGGCGTCTGCCATGGCACATTATAGCTTAAACTAGTATTGTAATATTTACATGCACTACACCACGGTCATGAATCTAAGGACTGACCTAACTAAAGTTTACATTATCTATTATTTCCAGTCACGACCACATCGAAATAATGGTGAACAGCGCCGGTGAGTTGCTGTTCTTCCGCCACCGAGAGGGGCCCTGGATGCCTACACTTCGATTGTTGCACAAGTGTAAGTTATAAATATATTTTGATTTTTATTTTAAATTTGGTTTTGCATATTAAAGAAAATTTTCCCCATTTATGTGAGAAATATTTCCCAAACCAATCCCTGCCATTAAGAGACTTCACGAATACCTCGTACTCGCACGAATCCAAGTTGTGAAATTTGCTGGCATGTTCTTTATTCCCTTAAAACTATAATCTGACAAGTCGTTTAGTTAGTTTACAAGTCGCGCCTGAATTGGTTTCTTCTAAGTAAGCGCGCGCGTTATATCCTAGGCCGCACCGTTGCTTTAAATCAGGCGAGTTGCGGTCAAACGCAAACTTACAAAAATACGTACGAATAATTAAAATTATTACTTTTATTTTCCAGACCCGTTCTTCGTACCTATGCAGCAGGTAGACAAGGGCGCCATCCGGTTCGTGCTCAGCGGTGCGAACATAATGTGCCCCGGACTGACCTCGCCCGGGGCAAAGATGTCGCCTTTAGACAAAGGGCACGTGGTCGCTGTCATGGCGGAGGGCAAGCAACATGCGCTCGCTGTGGGCATGACGGCTCTCTCTACTGATGATATGTAAGAACAACTCTATTTAACTAACTAAAAACTAACGCGTGTTTTATTAATTTTGTTTAAGAAGACGGGTTTTCACGCGTACCCGATTGTTGGAAAGGTCCAACTATAGTTTCGTTCACATTCGGTAAATTTAATCAGGGATGAGTCGTTTGTGTCTAACGATGACACGTCTTGCACAACAATCAGGTAGGTAGGTGAAAACCCGTCTCCTTAAACAAAATAAAAACTCTTTCATAACAAATAGTATATAAATATTTTTCATACAGGTGGCTGACATACAATTTTATTTCATGTCATGACCATACGAGACTATACTACAGAGACGAGAGACATGGCTCGTATATCCTATATATGGCCATATCACAACATCGCGCTCGTAGTTGCATGCAACACAACAATTTTAACTCTCCATTGACCCCCTTAAGGGTTGAATTTCCAAAAATGCTTAGTACACCCGCCCTATAATAAATAGGTACACTCTCCAAAATAGTTGTTTCAAAAATATATGGAGCTCTGGCCAGTACAGTCTATATGATACCATAAATTCGTTAGCGACTATTAATATTTAATATATCAACCAAATTCAAAATAACGTAATTAACGCAGTGCACAAAATAAATTTGGAATCAAAATATTTCCATGTTATTTACGCAAAAAGGTGATTTACGCGTTTTTTGTGTTCATTTTGACATTTAGGGCGAGTGGTACAATTTATAGACCAATGTGACCATTGGAGTCAACCTAGAATACATAATTCTTCTAGGAATCCCATAATTTCACTACGATTCACATAATTTAGATATTTTTGTACACTATGAAAGAGGTGACTGACGCATTTTTCATTAATACTACACAGTATTAACCACATCCTTAGGCATTTTTTGTCCTACACTTTGTACACTATTACTTTATCCATAAATTTGAAGGTAAGAGTCACGACCAGTTGAAAAGTATACTAACTCTCGTTGACCTGGCCCGGGGCAAATATGTCTCCCATAGACAAGCCTTGGAAATCACAGCTCTCTACTGATGTATAATGAGCCAACAATCTAATGGTCTAGCTGAAATTTTACGTAGAAGCTACAGACTTTATATCTTCTACGTAAAATTCTATACCTAGTATAGAAGACTATCTGACGGATAAATTGTTTGAAAACAAATGAATAGGCGTTGAAGGGAACATCAAATTCTTTTAATTGGATAGCTCCACATTCCTCTTGATGGTTTTTGCGTGAGTATCTTACTGAGACTGTGCGTATTATTGAGTATATCTTTGACTGTGCTCTAATTCTTAATTGTTTGGATAAGGTTTGAAAATTATGTTATATCCAATCGAGAAATTCGCGCAAGCCTTCGAGAATTTTAGGTCTAATCAAAAGACTAAATTCTATATATTAGCTATTTATTATACTTAATTAAAAATGTTAATCTTTTTCTCTCATTGTGTGTAAACAAAAAATATGATGCTAAACATTTGAAAGTTTAGTCAAATAGACTAAAAATTTTGATCTAAATGCATAAGTATTTTCTTTATTTTCAGAGCTAAAGTGAACAAGGGTGTCGGTATAGAAAACTGTCACTATCTCAACGATGGTCTGTGGCAGATGAAACCTGTCAAGTGAAGTGAATATTGGGAGAAATAAAAAGCTTTTGGTTTCACATGTTATAGTTTTTTTATTTTATATGCTACCATTGAATCAACAGCTCTATGGAACTATCAATGTCCGTAATATAATATTGTCTGCGATGTCACAGATTGGCGATTTGTGGGTTCAAATCCCGTTTCCGAAACCATCCTCTGTTTGGTGGATTGTTGGGTTTTGCTATTGCAAAAAGCGTTACCACAAAAAATATTTATAACCATAGCTGAAACAATTATTTTGCTGAGGAATGACACAAATTTAAACACCCTCCTAAATTAATTATATAGGCGCCTGTTTAATTTGTTGATCAAGTTGATACTAAGAGCATGAAAAAGTCTAAATCTCCCTGGCGACGGATGCTTGGATGATATCTTAGTACAAAATGACTTTTTTTGTGAATCTGACAATTTTGTTTCTGAAATCTTTTAGCATTGAACTCTGTAAAATTAACTACATTCTTTCGAAATAGCGATGTACTAAATTCATCTCCAGAAAAAACTATTGTGCTATATAAGCACAATATTTTTTTCTGGAGATGAATTTATTTGTGTATTTATTGTTTACCAGCAGCGTTGAGGATTCCCGTTCTCGCCAGTCGTTTTAACGTTCCGTTGATCACAAGATTGCCGTTAAAATCAGCTCGCAAAAAAATTGTAATCTAAATTTTATATATCGGGTAGGTAGGTTTATTTAACTTTTTGACAGAAAGCCTGTATGAATTTGAGGGTCATGTAATTATGTAAATAGTGATTTAATTTCAATGGTTCGTGTGCGTTTACGAGTGATGATATTAAAGTCTGTGAAACTTCTTAACCTACTCACCACCTCAAAATATGATGTCATAAAACACAATAACTCTTATGTTGATGTTTTCCTTGACATCATATTTTCCACGACTAACTTGCTAAATGTACTCGTACAACTATAATTTAAACAGAGAAAAAAAAGTCACTGCGATATTGAAGGTTTGGGTGAACGGAACGTATAACTTGATTAAAAATGGCGGTAGCACTTGTTAGTTCGGCTCGTCAGGGTAAATAAATAAGTTTAAATTAGATTTAGTAACTTTAATGTGACAAAAGTTGTTTTAAAATAACTTTAAAGTACATATTATTGTATTGTATGCCTTAAATGTCAAAGTTTCATACTTAAAAAAGTTAATCTATGTGACGTTCCATATCAGCTGTTATTGGTCAAAATTTAAAATAATTCTTATTACAAAAGAAAGTGAAGTGTTATTTAATTAATTCAGTGTTAATAAGTAGTGTCTTAGTGCCGTTGTCACTTAATTTTTGTCTTACGTTACGCAATGCAGGTTAATTTTATAGGTTCAAAGTTCATTTGTTTTGTTTTGAGTTTGTTTTGACACAATTTCTACTGTTTTCTTTATTCCAGTGGGGAGGCTAACAAAAGCTACCAGGAGATTGTATTCGGACTTTCCTAAAATAACTACTCATTATACCATTCATCCGAGAGATAAAGATCCACGATGGAAAGGTAACTTTATGATAACCTTGCCAGTGTTTTGGTATATAGGGTTATTAAAACTAATACATACTTGTATTGTAGAGGTACAATGATAATATTTATCAGATTGTATTGTATTCTTGGTGAAGCTATATCCCCGTCACCTAGAAATTGCTTTGTACTTTGTACCTATCTTAATTTTATCTGCATACACAAGATGATAAAAGTGAATTGTTTATACCTAAATACAAATATTATTGTTATAACAATGATAATATCTCGGATGTTTGGCCGATGTAAATCTATCTGATATTCCATCATCATTATATTCAAAATATTATTTCAAAATTTCAATTAATCAATTATTATAAATGCAAAAAGTTTGTATGTTTGGATGTATGTTTGTAACTCTTTCGCGAAAAACTGCTGAACAGATTTGCCAGTTAGTTGAAAGAAGTAATCTCTTGAACTACTGAAAAATCTTTCACCAGTATAAAGTTATATTATTCTTGAATAGCAGTGCCACTTTGAAATTTCTTTATGATTCATTTTAAGTTGCTAGCAAGGCTATGAGTGTCAGCTACTAGTTACAAAATAAATACAGAAATGATTATGTCCACATTTTCTGTATAAGCATGTATTTTTTTAAAGTAGAAAATTGATCATAACTTACTAAAGTCCACAGATGTGGCATATTTGTCTTATAGACTAATTCACTCCTGATTTATGTTGACCAAGATGGATATTGAGGATTAGAGAATATTGGAAAGTAGAGTCTAAATCTGGCAGTTCGCACAAGTATTTTATATAAAACTTTTTTTGCTTGTCTGTTGACACTTTAACATGTATTTCTTTAAGTATCTCTAAATGTCTTGTAATTGACTTGAAAAATCCCATATATTTTACAGAAGTAAATATGGAGCGTATGGCAGAAGAGACGGATATCCTCATAATTGGTGGAGGGCCGGCTGGCATGGCTGCAGCCATTCGAGCCAGACAGATCGCTGAAGAGAAGGGAACGGTAAGTTTATGTTATAAAGTAAGTATCTGCATTGGAAAGTGGCTTATGTCTTGTTTTGGTTATAATCATATACATTAATAGATTTTCAGAGAAATCTTGTTTTATTTCAAGCATAATAAAAATGAATCATTAAATATTAAAGCTTTGTGTAATTACACAAGTGTAGGCTATATAAAGTATGCATGTCAAGACAAAAAAACGAGCTAGTTGCAAATTCCTATACAATCTAAACACTCCAAATTAATTTTTAACTTGATATTTCCGAGAGTTGACGTTACTAATAATGGCAAAAAATATTCTTTATTTTGATCCCACTGACCTACTAGCAGGTATAATACAGGTCAATGTTTGAACGACACAGAGATACACATTAGAGAAAAAATACTCTGAATTAAGGCCTCTGAGATTGAAATTGTATATGTCCTTATTGATATTTTTACCTGACTGCGAAATAAGGAGGGTTATGTTTTTCGAGTTTATGTATATTTTTATAGCACGCAATAGACCCTAAACGCCTTGCCGAATTTTATGTGAGTGGTGTCAATAGATTCGTTTTAGTTTGAGAGTGACACTGGGTACATCAAAATAATAAAAAAATGGAATTAAGTATGATACACAGGTTTAAACATTTAGCAGTCGCATTTGTTTTAATTGTTCTAGGCCACCTAAGATTCTTGGGTTTATTGACTTTGATCTTTGATTTTAGGGCATATTTTGTAATTATTTTTTTCATAAATTGTAGGAAGTAAGAGTAACACTACTAGAGAAAGCTGCAGAAGCAGGCGGTCACATTCTTTCCGGGGCCTGCGTGGATCCGATAGCATTGAACGAGCTTATACCTGACTGGAAAGAAAAGGGTGCTCCAATGAACACAGAGGTCACTAGTGACAAGTTTGGACTGCTCACCAAGACAGGGAGGATTCCCTTACCAGCATTTAAAGGTACTTTAATAAAGTAAAAAGTTAAAGTTTCTTCGGCTTAATAACTCAATGAGAAAAGTGCCCATAGACAAATTCTTAGACACATTACTAAGGACATTATTTAGTTAAACTAAAATTACTTACTAGCCATAAGTTAGATTGTACTCGTAATAATATATAGAAAAGCCTTTTACGGTTAAAATTAAATAAAATCTTTCTAAGTTTGTATGTAAGGCAAAGGTACAACTATAACTAGGCGAGCATGTATTAAAGCTCTTGTGAAAATGGAAGGAACGAAAGAAGGTGAGAAAATATAGTCTGCCTAGCCCAACGGGAAAGTAATGTGGCTTGTGTTTTTTTTCTGTTTATTTTTTTGTTTTGTATATAATGAAAAAAAGTTAATAAGTAACTAGCGAAAATCTTGCACAAGTCCTGTAAGTTTGGAGAAGTCGAGAGGAGGCCTCTGCCTAGTAGGTCACAGCAGCGCAGCTTTAAAACAATACCAATAGTTAGAATGCTTGGGAAATGATTTTAGTCAAGACAGCTCTGTGTCATGCAGGAAAATATTCAATGATGCTTGACAGTTTCTACGGAGTATATGATTTTTTTAGGCCCCTCGTCTTTTCCAGTCTTAATTGACTTTTAAATTTCTCGTAGCTCACATTATAGATGAAATCATAGTGTGGAGCTATGAGTATTCAAGTGCTATTGTGTTGTTAACAGGTTTACCCAACTACAATCACGGCAACTATGTAGTGAGGTTAGGGCATCTAGTGCGCTGGATGTCGGAACAAGCTGAAGCGGCGGGCGCAGAGGTGAGACTAACATTCTCGATGAATATCCTTAGGTTTATACAAGGTTGTATTGTAAGATAGAGTGCCGAGTGGTTGTACTGAGCCGAAAGTGGATCAATGTACTTACAAAGATGTACAAATTTCACTGCAGGGTCACGTTGGAATACAAGATAATAACAAGATTTTTTAACATAGTGGTCAACGGCTTCCTTTACGGCGAGCGCTGATAGAACTTCTTCAGTTATTTCAATTTTAAAACCAAACCTTTGGACCGATTTTTGGTAAAATTTAACTCGATAACAACTTCAAATGTACCCTTTGAAACAAAAAAAAAATGTTGGAAATCTTCCAGCCGTCTCCAAAAAACCAGGTAACAATTATACTGTCCTCTTTTTTTGAAAATACTGTAAAAATTAAAATTATCCTTAAAACCGGAACCTTTCCGAATCCGGAAGTCATACCTTTATTTACCATTGTTTTTAGCTTCTTTAACAATATTTATTTGATTGTTAGTACTTTAAAGAAAAGACGTTGTTATATTGTTTAATTGCTTGTTTTGTTGTGTAGATATGGCCGGGGTGCGCCGGCGCAGAGTTGATATACCGCGAGGATGGATCACTGAAGGGTGTTGCGACGGGCGACGTGGGTATCGCCAAAGATGGCGCGCCTAAAGACATGTTCGAACGTGGCATGGAGTTCCACTCTAAGATCACTATATTCGCTGAAGGTTAGTGTAATTATATTTTGGCGTAAGAAAGGTAAACGTTCAAAGTTCTTTATTTCGTTTCAGACATAGTACAATAACGTCTTAATTTAACTATTATCTAGAACAACATATCTTTGCTTATATTAGGTATGCGAAAGTATGCTCAATTTAGCGTTATGTATGTAATTTGTGCATCTTTACATGAAAATATATTTTTTTAATATTCAAGACGCCATCGTTAATTCGTCAATTGAGTCTAATTGAAGAATTAATGCAGCGTGTACTCTTATAACGACGTATGAAGAAGAAAATATTCGAGGATATTGGGAAATAATTTCCCCCAAGAATGTGAGAAATTTCCCACGGCGCTATTTGCCGGCTGATTTCAATAATATTTCGCAGGCATATGCCGAAAAATTAACTTGAATCAGAGTTCGAAAAAGGCACAAAATTACTTAGAAAGTTTTTTTATGCTAAATAATTTATTAGTATATATATTTAATAATAATAGTGTTTTTTTTTTATATTTCAGGTTGTCACGGACATCTGACTAAAATGGTATCGAGCAAGTACAATCTCAGAGAAAAAAGTGAACCGCAGTCCTACGGCATCGGAATCAAAGAACTATGGGAAGTCAAGCCAGAGGTAAAGCGTATATAAAATTGAAACAGTAAATTAAGTAGAAATAGAAATGGTTGATTACGTTACAACGTGTAACAAAAAAGTACGACTGCGGTCTGTGATAAGTCTGGTAAAAATTAAACAAGGAGTGATATTTATTTAAAAATTATTATTTATTTTTCAACGTAGTTTCCTTCTAATTCAATGCACTTCATCCAGTGTGTCTCTAACTTTTCGATCCCCTCCATATAATAAGACTTAGGCAACCCTTCGAAATAGGCGTTGGATTTATGCATGATTGCTTCATTGGAGCTAAATCTTTTTCCACCAAGCCATTTCTTTAAATTCGGAAACTAGAAAATAATCGCAAGGGGCTAAATCTGGCGAATATGGTGGATGAGAAAGCAACTCGTAGCGTAACTCATGAAATTTGGCCATGGCAATTGCGTAGGTGTGCACTCTTGCGTTGTCTTGGTGAAAGAGGATTTTCTTCTTTGCCAAATGCGGTCGTTTTTCAGATAAAATTTTGTGAAATTGTAATAAATTGGCATAATAAACGCCATTAATCGTTTCAACCATCTCTAAGTAGTCAATATGGATAACTCCACGGGCATCCCAAAAAACTGTAGCCATAACTTTATTGGCCGATAAAACTGCTTTGGCCTTCTTCGGAGCTGGTTCACCCGCAGCAACCCACTGTTTCGATTGTTGTTTAGTTTCGGATGTATGGTGGTGGATCCATGTTTCGTCTACTGTTACAAAACGTCGCAAGAATTCCGTCTTATTCCGTCGAAACAACGCCAAACCTGCTTCCGAAGCGGTCACACGCACGCGTTTTTGATCAACATTAAGTAAACGCGGCACCCATCTCGTGGTTCCTCATATCTAAATGTTCACACGTTCGTCTGAGATGCCTACTACCTCAACTATCTCGCTCACTTTTACTCTTCGGTCGTTTAACACTATTTCATGGATTTTAGCGATCATTTCTGGAGTAGTGACCTCAACCGGTTGTCCTGGACGTTCGGCATCACTTGTACTTGTACGACCACATTTAAAATCAGTAAACCACTTATGAATCATTTTAATTGACGGAGCGGAGTCGCCGCAATATTTATCAAGCTCTTTTGTTTCCGTAATAGTTTTTTTTTCTCAAAAAGTAATGTTTACTTAACACACGAAATTCACTTTTCTCCATCTTTGCGAAAATGCGTTCAATTGTTTTTCTTTAATGGCTGTTAAAAAAAATAACCGGCGGTACTGGCTGAAATTTTTATTTTTTTTCAAAAGAGTGTTTAACATGGAGGTTTCATGCAATTTGCGATAACTTTATTCCAAAATATTTTTTTACCAGACTTATCACTCAGCCCTCGTATAATAATAATACTTCAGGGTGTTAGTACCCATCTAAGTGAACCTATTGTAGGACAAAATTAAGTAAAATACTATTTAAAAAATAAAATTGCGTCGTCCATACAACTTGACCGATCACGTGACCAGTTTTGTCCGTGCTGGTTTTTCCAGCCAGCATTATGTTGAGTTGGGTGTGCTCTGTCTCTGTCACAGATAGCAGTAAATAAGTATATTTTTATTTTTTAATTCGTATGTTATACTGTTGTTTTGTGTTGCAAATAAAATTCATTCTAATGTGTAAAATTTTTGTATGGAATGCCTATTGTTTTTTGTAGATTTTGTTCTGCAATGTGTTCACTTTGAATGGTAAACTGACACCGTTAAGTATTGTCACATCTTTCTGTTACACGTTGTATATGATACGTTAGGTTAATCATCAGTTATTACAATTTAGGTATTAACATGTGGAATTTAAATCATCTATATATATAAAAATGAATATTTATATCCGTTGGTCGCGACATCACGCTAGAAAGGTTGGACCGATTTCACTTTTATTTTTGTTGTGTTTGTTATTGTCAGGAGAAGGTACTTATGAATGAATTAAAAATACATATGTATAAAAATGAATCCATTTGTTTCACAACACCTCGAGAACGGGAAGGTTTAAAAGGTGAGAAACATACATAACTGTTAGGCGGTACGAAGTTCGGCGGGTCAGCTAGTACTTAATAATTAAACATATCTGAATAAATAAAATCAAGTTACTATAAAATTGAGAAAATTTAATACAAACATTTATTGATCTATTCTTTAATTAGTCTTGATATTATTTCAGAACCACAAGCCCGGCTTGGTGGAGCATACAATCGGCTGGCCTCTAGACAAGAACACATACGGGGGCTCTTTCCTCTACCACTTAGCACCACAGGAGGGCGAAGCACCCTTAGTGGCCGCGGGCTTTGTCGTGGGACTCGACTACACCAACCCTTACATCAGCCCTTTTAGGGAGTTCCAGAGGTTCAAACTTCACCCTTACGTCAAGCCGCTATTTGAAGGTAAGGGTACATTTATTCTGGAAGGCCCCGCTTCATTGAAATAGTAATTTAGAAAAAATATAAAACTCTGTGTATATTTTAATAGAGTTGAAACAACGAAAGTTATTCATTTATTTCATAATTTTTTAGTTTACACGTCAATTTTACATATGTAACTTAAATATAACATAATCGTTTCAAATTAAAACTTTATTTAACAGTTTAAATTTATAAACTTATTTAATATATAATTATTTAAGTTTTATTAAACAACACTCAAATATTAAATTTATATAATTCGTCGAATGTATAAAAGGACTGCTCAATACGCCGAAAGTATTTATTATTCTCTTATAAGATCTTCTCCCTAAGCTTTATTTACTATTAGATAGATTTTAGCATATAAAGGCGTTTAATGCTAACTGGTATATCTGCCCTCTGCCCAGTCATGAATCTCGAGGATACCAACAACAGTTATTTGTCTAATGGAATCTGGCTCGTCAATATAAATCCTGCTACGAGTAATATTATAAACGCGAAATGTATGTGTGTAAGTTTGTTACTCTTTCACGCAAAAACTGCTGAACGGATTTGAATGAAGTTTGGCACCGAGATAGCTTATGTCCTGGATTACCACATAGGATAATTTTCATCCCGTAAAATGCAGTGTTCCCGTGGGATAATCAAGTTTCCGCGGGTTATAATATAAATCAATAGTGATTGATTTATGAATACTAACAAAAATACTAGTCAATGTTAGTGGTAGCATAGTCGGTAAAACCCTTTGTCTCGCAAGCGAAAGGGCGCGGGTTCAATCTCAGGGTCAGGTGTGAACCTTTGAGTATTTCACTCATGAGCATACTATAATTAATTACCACTTGCTTAAACGGTGAAGTAAACCATCGTGAAGAAACCTGCTTGTTGGAGAAGATAAGTCAGGCCGCAACTTGGCCAGCGTGGTGGCCTATAACCTACACCCCATTAGGGGAGACCCGTGCCCAGCAGTGGGACGCTATTGGTTGATACTTAAGTAAACTAATCTCAAGCTTTGTTTTAGTGTTAGCCCGAGACATCGCAAAATAATTTTGTATTTACGGTGTGGTACCTTGTGGTTCTAGTGTTAGGAAGTGATAGATTACCCTAAAAATTATTAGGCTTTGATTATTTATTTTTACCCGACTGCGAAAGAAGGAAGGCACTTCTTCTTTGGCACGCCCTAGAGCCTAAACGGCTTGTCGTATTTTTATGTGAGTGGTGTCAATAGATTCGTCTTACGAGTGACACTGGATACATCAAAACTATTTTTTTTTACTAAGGATGATACATAGGTTTAACGATTTAGCCGTCGGGTAATTTCGAACTCGTTTCTAACCACTTGTTTGTTTGATAATTCCCAGGTGGTACTCGTATAGCGTACGGCGCCCGCGCGTTAGTGGAAGGCGGCTGGCAGTGTTTGCCCAAAGTGACGTTCCCAGGCGGAGTGCTGTGTGGAGATACGGCAGGGTTCCTTAACGTGCCCCGGATCAAAGGCACGCATAACGCCATGAAGAGTGGTTAGTATACTAATCTTTTGTTTTATTTATTTACTACGTACACTTAAAAAACATAAATTTATTAAAACTATATACAAAAACCAAAAAGTTTGTAAAGATATAGAATCGCTCAACATATTACTACTTATCATGTATAAGCATGCTACTTGTCATATTGTATACCCCGTTCTATTTCATTTCATTTTTTCACAATTGTCTCCTGGAAGTGATCGCTTTTGAAATGTGCTCAAACACGATGTTTCAAATAGTTATTGTTACTTTTTAATATTGACTTAAATATTAATATGACAAATTCAAAAGCCCTCAAGTTGTAAAATCTGTCGCCAAGCACCTAACTGTGTGTTCCAGCAGTCTTCCTTGAGAGGCACTGTATTCCAGACTAGGCATGCTCTATCCAGGGTTACAGTATCGCTGACTTCCGTGGTCGTGCGAACTTGTGGCCAAATGCCTTGCTATGTAGGATATTTTTTTTTTACTTTTTCGCATACTATTTGTGTCCCTCTACAGCTTATACCAGTGGACCGATTTTAATGTTCGACGTAGCATTTGATATTTCTTTATCTGTAGATGGTCATAGACTATACTGTGGTTTTAAATTTTTGCTGTTTGGTTTTTTCTGAAGTCGCTTTTATCCACTTCTTTATTACTCATGTTATTTTTTTTATATTGTTTATTGGCAACTGGATACTAAGTTCTTAATGCCTTGTATTTAGTTGTCTCTTTTATTCTTCGTTGTTTGCTCATGTTGCTAAGGCGGTGGAGACTTTACTAGCGCTATCGGCGATTTCACACGAAAACCACGTTATTCCGTTTTTCATTGTATCTCTTGCCCACACTTGAGCACATTAACAAAGCATTAATGGTTAATAATCAACAATAAACACATAAAATCCAATAATTCACATTAAAACTAGAAGAATCATTAGTTAAGGTATGTCTGGAAAAAATCGCTTGTTAATAAGAAGACGGCTTTTTATGCCATGTTATTTTTTTTAATTATTTTGTTTTGTAAATAATGTTGTATTTTTGTAGTAACAATAAAGAATTATTGTACCTATTGTAGTTTTGCAATAAATACACAGACAAAGACGCCATTTTTTCAGCGAATGCGGAAAATTCATGTTATTATTTATAATGAAGGGACTTGCCATTCTATTTCTTGGTTATAAAAAATATTTATTATTTATTTAGTTTATTTATTTTTCAGGTATGTTAGCGGCTGAAGCGGCCATGGAGTACATTATATCGGGAGAAGCCACTCACGACAGCGGAATCACGCCGACCATCTATGAAGACAAACTGAACAACTCTTACGTTTATAAAGAATTAAAGGTACTTTGTATAGTTATTGATTTAAATTATAACAATAAGTAAATAAAAGTATAGTTCATCTCTTTCGTAGTCATCGATTTACTATAAAGGACTTGTTCCATTTTCGGCCAGGACGGTGCACGTCACCAAAAATGTCTAAAGATGTGGTTAGTATTGTGTATTAATGCAAAATGCATTAGTCCCTTCCTTCATTGTGTACAAAAATACTTAATTCTGTGACTTGTAGTAGAATTATGGCATCCCTGGAATGTTTATGTAACCTTGGTTGACTCCAATGGTCACATTAGTCTAAGAATTGTACCGTCGCGTCGATCAAAAATTACAAAAAAGACACAATAAAAACGCGTAAATCACTTTAATGCGTAAATAACGTGGCAATATTTTGATTCGAATTTAAATTTGTACTCAGCGATAAGTTACGTTATTTTGAATTTGGTTGGTAGATTAAAGATTATAGTTCATAACGTGTATATGATATCATGTACACTGTCCTGGCCGGAGCTCCATACATATTTTGAACATCTCTTTTAATGATGTGCTAAGATTTATTTTATTAAAACACAGAAGCAAAGGAAACAATTTCATTCACAATTAGAAAAAACTAATATAATAATAAACCCCAGTAGAAGGGAAAGTTCCCAGACTGCTGGCTTGCATGGCCATGTTGCATGGCAATGGTAATTTTTTGCCAGCATTCTGGTGGTCAAGTCTGTTATTTGAATTGTCTCAGAATTACAATTGCATTGTGCCAAAATGGCCGTTCTGACATAGAATAGGCCACAGTTAGTATGAAACAAAATATATTTTTTTGATTAACTCTGTTCTATTGTATGTGTAAACTTCCTGGTCACATGTCGCTTCCACTAGACGTTTGGATATTTTGAAAGAGAATGATATTAATTTCCAGCAAGTACGCAACTGTCGACCATCGTTCCACACGTCGCTAGGGCTGTACGGAGGAGTTCTGTACTCTGGATTCAGTACTATTGTACGGGGGAAGGAACCTTGGACACTCAGCCACGGAGGTGAGATAACTAAACTTTTCATATAAAAACCAATGGTGGTATTTCAAAACTGTCCCGATGCCAGGAAGATTGAAAGAATGAAGATTTGTAGTGTAGAAAATTGTAAATGTAAATATGCAGTGTAGAAAATTGTAAATGTAGATTTGTAGTGTGATATGTAGTCTTTATGTTTGCCAGATTTTAATAATTCTATTCATTTACTTGTGCCTACTGACTGAGTTTTGATTTTTATTTAATGTATATTTTAACTTTATGTAATTGTTTTTCTTGATGCTATGTATTTTTGGGGTTTTCTTGTGTATGGGTTGTTCATACCTGAATAAATCAACTTTATTTATTTATTTAAAAGCGATGAAACAAATAAAACAAACAGCAATATTGGTTTCGAACCGAGCTGAAGCGGCTAAATACTGTCAAAACAAAATCTACTGCATTCACTAGTTTTACTAGCAGCTATAAGAACGGTACGAGTAAATAAATAACGCTTCTTACTGCTGCAGTTGATAGTTGTTAGAACACCAATAAAATATTGCCTGAGTTACTATCGTACAACTAAAACCTATTTTTTGAACTAAATTCAAGCAGGGCTTCATATATATATATATATATATATACTAGCTGACTCGGCGAACTTCGTACCGCCTAACAGTCGATTCTATAATATATTTTTTGAATACTTATAATTGTGACTGTCAAATAATAACAGACAAATAATTAGCAATAAATTAAAACTGCGACTATAATTTGAGATTTAAACTATCCTATCTCTCAAGTTGGATCGAACTGCACATGGTGTGCGAATTTTATTATAATCGGTTAAGTGGTTTAGGAGTCCATTGAGGACAAACATTGTGACACGAGATTTATATATATTAAGATATATATATATATATATATTAAGATATATATATATATATATTAAGATATATAGACTATGGCACACAATTATATGATATATATTTATATTATTGATTATATTGAGTATAATATACAACGTGTAACAGAAAGGTGTGGCACTTAACGGTGTTAGTTAAAGTGAACCCATTGCAGAACGTAATTTTGCAAAATTAAAATAAATTATTTATTGCGTTCTTCATACAACTTTGACGATCACGTAACCAATTTTTGTATGGAGAACCTAATATGTTTTTTTAATTTTGAAAAATTTTGTTCTGCAGTGTGTACACTTTGTTAAGTAAATTAACATCCTTAAGTATTGTCCCACCTTTCTGTTACACGTTGTGTATTTACCATCGTTTCATTTCTCTCATCTCTAACTTTGCCGCGATAGCACTACGGGTTTAGTAATTAATTGATATACATTAATTAATAATAACTTACGAATTATTATTTAATTGATTTTGTAATTTATTAACGTAATTGGAAATTAATGTGATGTTATTGAATGTTCCAGGTGCTGATCACGCGAGACTAAAGCCCGCCAAAGAATGCACACCTATAGAATATCCTAAACCAGATGGAGTCATCACCTTCGACTTGCTATCTTCGGTTGCGTTGACTGGTATGCAATTTTATTTATTTATTTAATGAGATAGTATATAAAGAATATTTAGTGTTTTTATCGCTTCGTCTTGATGTCAGCGTGAGAAATCGAATTATATTTTTGTTTTCATGGTGGTTCCTCCTCACCACCTTATTATTTTTCTTTCTCTCGGTATCCAACTTCCTCGACACGTGTTTCGCCTTAGCACAAGATATCCTCAGGAGATGTTGACTCTTCAAGCGCTCGCTCGCTTGGATTTCTGCAAAGTAACGCCTGACTTCATCAATTATTTATTTAATCAATTCTCCCACATTTTCAACAACGGCAAAGCATATAATTTATACATTCTATAAATATTATACAGTATTAAAGTTAAATAAAAATTAAAATCAAAAATGTACCAATATCTATAATATATGTTGTGATTGTGGCAGGTACGAACCACGAGGCGGACCAGCCCCCGCACTTGACCCTGAAGGACGACTCTGTGCCCGTCACTAAGAACCTTAACATCTACGACGGACCCGAGGCGCGGTTTTGTCCCGCCGGTCAGTATCAGTACAATATTCTTAAGAATAAAAATAAGAAATATTAGGTCCTTACATATGAAATCGGCGTTTTGTCGTACTGGCCACTTTGATCTCAAATATCTCTTCTTTGGTTAGGGATTCCAATTTCAAATTTATACAGCTATTTATTCATACATTTGTATTTCGAAAACCGTAATTCATTTGTTTTGTCCTCGTTTGGTCTTTGCGTCACGCAGTTTACAAAATGGAAAACTTGAAATATCCGAAAGATCCGATTTAAAATCCCTTCATTATGTTCAATGGATTCAACACTCTTTGAATCTGAACTGTACCAAATAATTGTTTATTTGTCTGGTTTACCAATTCAAATCTCATTTTATATTTCGAGATAATGTAATGAAGAGTTCATACTGAAAATACCAGGTTTTTATATCCACTTTCTTCGGAGTTATTTACAAAAAAACAAAAAATGTAATTTCGTATTTATGTTAAGACCGTCAGATGCTAAAAAATATTATTATGTATGTCATCTGTAAACCGTACCAAAACAAACAACTTAAATACAGATAATTATTTAAGTTGTTTCTTTTAGTACGAGCTTTTGACGAGAATAACGTTAAGCTGAACTTATTTGGATATTCAAAAATCTCAAAAATCGTAATAACTACATTCTGATTAAAATAAAAAAATAGAGGCGTGTTATTTTTCATTTTTCTTTCCATTATCGTAACAAAGGTGGAGGGTAATTTTTTTTTAATATTTTCGATTATCTTGGCTCACATTTCTTACTTTATTTCAGGAGTATACGAGTACGTACCGATGGAGAGCGGCGACGGACAGAGACTGCAAATCAACGCACAAAACTGCATACACTGTGAGTTTACTAAAACGAATACAATAGATATCTTGGTCATATAGCATTTAACTCTTTACATAGGACAAACTCTTTATTCAAAACCTGCTCATTGACTGCGATTCGGTCAGGCCAAACTTACCAAACTAACCTTATTTGACAGTTCTAAAAATGTCTCCGCTCTTTTTATCCTAAAGTAGTAAAAAATGGATGGATATAATTTTAGGAACTTTTAGTTTAGTCAGTGTGACTGCCCGGATTGGGGTCATTATCGGTTTCTTCTAGGCAAGTGTCTTAAGCTTAACCTTGAACCCGCGGTCTTTTGCTTACTACTAACTTAGGCTACCTATAAGTTGCGAAAAATATAATAATAATTAATACATTATGAAAAATTATAATTTTGTATTTTTTACCCGACTGCGAAAGAAAGAGGATTGTGTTTTTCGAGTGTATACATGTATGTATATGTCTTTGGCACGCCCTAGAGGCTTTTAGGTTTAACGATTTAACAGTCGGGTTTTTTTCGAACTCGCTTCTAATTTTCTTTTATATTTTCCTAGTTTGCAAGTGTGTTGAAAATGAATGCATTAACCATTACATTCTCGACTGTAATGGTCAATTTAACACACTTAGATCATAATGCATTATTAAATGTAATAAACATATTTTACAATAACAAATCTAAACTACCGGGCACGTAACTATTACCAAATACAAAATGACAAAACTACAAAATCCAGATGCTGCAAGCCACCACCAGAGTGAAGCGTGCCCAGCATGCTAGCCGCATTACCACGCTCAATGGAAATGCTGATACGTTGGGCCAGAATAAAAACCGGCATTCTAGTAACTCGTCCAAATGATAAAATAAATTGAATGTTGCAGGTAAGACTTGTGACATCAAAGACCCCTCGCAGAACATCAACTGGGTGGTGCCGGAGGGCGGCGGCGGACCCGCCTACAACGGCATGTAAATATACCTCTACAAAACATCTTACATACAACAATATTACTTAATTAATATCACTAGGTCTTATATGTTTTATAATGTAATAATATAACGAATATAAAATAAAATTACATTGTTACTTGTTCAACTATTATTTCCGATGCTCTTTTTTCATTCTGACAGACATGGTTATGTTCCTATAGTCGTACTGGTGTCAACACTCGCAATAGTTACATTGGATGAGCAATTAAAAATTACTATTGTTTCAAATCAAATGAGATTATGGAAGGCGGTTTCGAATTTTTCTTTAATTTTAATTGTTAATTTCTTACACTTATTTAATTTATAAGGCCGCCATCACTAATTCATGTCAGGTAACAACATTAATTCAAAACAGACAATGGAGGTACTAATTCTGACAAAGTATATTTTTTTAAAGGCATAAACAATGATATTTTTTTGGTACCTATATATGTATGTATAATTTATATTTGTTGGAATCGGCAATACAGCTTTTGAACTGCGTCCTTTCTCTATTCACTCATAATACTCCTTAGAAGTATGTCATAAAAGAAAATAGCTTGTCGCGTACAAACTTTTAGTAAGATTTTTGTTGTTTATTAGTATTTCTTTTATTTTGATTTTAATTTCTTTATAACAACATTGAATGAGATTTTTAAATATTGTGAGTGTTGAAACAGCAAGTCCTTTTTACATGGGTTTATATACGGAAATGTACTCCAATTTCCTCACTGACATATTTGACCGTAAATCCTTTTGTCTTTATAAATGTATCGATATCCTATATGGTTTTTTATACGAAATAATAATAAGCTGATCAGTAAGATAGGATACATTCTTGTGATAAAATGAGAACACAACTTTTTACACGTAAATAATAATATTTATGTTTATGAGCCAGTGAGCATAGTTATACAAATCTGTATTATTAAATAATGTAGAATTTAGTGTCAATAATTAAAAGGAAAATTGGGGACGACATTTCTATGCAAACCATGTAATGTATTAATTTTCTCTTAAACAGTTAAAATCGTGTTACATCATAAAAACTTAAAGAGTCTATAATGAATTGTATTACATACAATTAAATGAAAGCTACCATGATTTATTTAAAAAAAACTGTAATTTTCAACTATATTTGTATAAAATCTATTTTACAATTGTTTTCTGAAATGAAATGTGTAAAGTATACAAAAGACTTGTGTTTTGATATTTGTATAAATCCAATGTGTAGTCGTAATAATTTGTATGAATGTATATAAAAATTATGGAAATATTTATGTATGAGAAACGTGAGTGCTACCTCCCATTAGAGTAAGCGTTAATTTTGTAAAATAAAGTATATTTTAACAAATTCAATTAATTTTATTCTTTTTTTTAATTCATACAAATATATTAAAAAAAAAGGTTTGCATGGTAAATAATAAAATGCCACAGAAATCAAAACCAAGAAATAATTATGAAAAAAAAATTCTCAAAAAAGAACTAAAAAAAGTTTAAGTCTTGACCCCTGCGTATTTTTTACATATACTTTTTCTACAAGTAAATAATATTTATATTATATTTCTTTTGTCATTTAGCCATCTCGCATCTTTCGCAAGATTATTAAAATTTGACCACTAAATATTGTTCTAAAACGTTAAGTTCTCATAATAAAAAGAAAATATAATAAACATCATAAATTCCCAGATGTAGTTTCGATATAAATGTTATCTAAAATTGGTATAATGTTTTACTTGTTCAAAAAATATAACTGAAAAATTCGGGCATTCACCCGCCGAATTACGAGTATCTCTCATATATTAAAGTTGTACTTGTCGCCAAGTACCTACTTTTTTTTGTGAAAAACTGTACCTTACCAAACAAACTTACAAAGTATCTATACGGTCATAAATAAAACACCAACAACATTATCATACATTCACTGAACTGTCGCAAAGAAAATCTCAACTCGTCTGCAAAACTCTTCCCATCGTCGAAAGTAGGCTGGTCTACTAACTCGTGTTCATGCGTCCCGTAAGATGTGGCTATCATAGGCAAAGTGAGAGAAACGTCTGTTGTACTCG
Source organism: Ligdia adustata (assembly GCA_947049295.1). NCBI lineage: Eukaryota > Metazoa > Arthropoda > Insecta > Lepidoptera > Geometridae > Ligdia > Ligdia adustata. Next base: position 5,088,784 of record OX346233.1, read on the forward strand.
AATTCCTAATCAAGCCAGGAAAATATGGATAGTTCTGAAAAAAATATATCTTAGATTGTAACTTGCTTAATTTTCCCGACCAGCCAAACTTGGCTTTATTTTGAAAGTGTTGAAGCGGCTAACTGTCAAAACGAAATCAAGTTTGCTTGCTCTTGTTTTGACCTCTTTCATGCATCTCAACTCTAGCTGATAGCCCTGCTAGGACTGTAACTCTAATCGAGTAACTAGAAAAAAACCTCACGTGAGAAATTTTTCTAATAGCCTCCTTATTAAAAAAAATACCAAAAAATGTTCAGCGTATAACATCAATAGCGAAACGCTCAATATGGTAGTAGCAGCAGTAGTGGGTAGTTGCAGATTGTTCCCGCTGCATTAGTATTATGGAAAAATTAGGATTGGTTGTTTGATTGATTACTCAACTAATTAATTTAGACCTCTGATCCAATAGTCTAGATCTACCACCCTATTATTGTGGCAGCTGAGCTGTAGACACACAAAACATACAATTTATTGCACTGCACCGTATCTTGACACAAGTACAGTGCAGCGGCAGAAAATGATTAGATTTAAAAGGTGAAGAAAACAAATTAAATCACCCTTTTAGGTTTCTAAAGGGTCGCGGTTCAGCTAAGGACTCTAACCTTCAACGAGGGTCTGACATGTGCGGGAATGTTTTTACGGCCAGCCAAGCGCTGTTCTTTCATAGACGAAGTCTGCAAAAGGTGACAACGATGTATAATTACCTACTTCCAAGGTAAGTCTGAAATTTCCAAAAATGCTATACTTACAGGCTTACAACAACACAATTTTTAGGCATAGAAAAATTTGGTAAAATTTCCTTTAAATTTTTATGTGTCTAAATAAAACGCCCTCAAGCAATTCGGCAAGCGTGGTAGACTATCGCCTACACCCCTTTTAATGATGAGACCTGTGCTCAGCAGTAAAAAATATGAAAAATATTGTATACTGCAAAAAACATGTTAACAAGACTAAGATTAAAGCTAATAAAATTAAATAGTTTTTCACATAAAAGAAAAAATACCATAAACTTGTATCTTTAGGCTTCCTCACTAAGCAAGCTTGTATCGAGGAAACCAGATTGTTGTAACCAACTGAAGAAACCATCGGGATGTTGTGTGTTAATACCAAAGTACTTAAGTAAATGGAAACTCTTCTAACTCCGCCTTATATGAAAAGATATATAGAAGTGTAACAGACCCTCATTCCATGCTGGTTCTTGACCTTCTTCTCATACATGTTAGGAGTGACGTGTTGTATGAAGTCTTCCATGACGAAGCGAGCGCGGGCCACCACCGGGTCTATGTGTCGCAGGTGCGTGGCTATCTGTACGGGCCGCGTGGAGCTCAGATATTTCGCTACCTGAACGAAAATATTAATTTGTTATACAAGAGTGCAAAGTTGCTTTTTAACCGCGTGCTAACTTTTGATGACCGAGCAAGTTAAGGATTCTAAAATAGAATCCTGAGTTAGCGAGGGAATTAAAAGAGCACAGGGTGAAAAATCTTTGCACTCGAGTGCAACACGTAACTTTTCATCCCATCTCAGTGAGGAAATGACTACATACGATAAATAAATAGACAGCAAAATGTTCAGAGTCTGAGTTTTAAACAAAATAAAAAAGGTTGTATGATGAATTCGGCACCACAGAGGTTAAATAGGTTGAATAGGGTGGGATTAAAAATATATTACTTGTCTGTTATTTTAGACCTTGCTTATCGACGTCACGGTTTAGTTCCCTTAAAGCTGGAATCTGTTTCAAAAGAGAATGCTTGGTTTCCAAGACTAGGACTACTGGTCTAGCGTGATATACTGACGGGTTGATTGACTTTTGCTATTAATCCATTCTTTACCCTATTAATACTACACCAGCCATTCTTATTAATCGTCATAGGGTCAGTGGCTATCATCCATGTCATGGCCAATATCCTGGGGAAGGTCGTGTGAGGTTCCCCCATCATCACGTCAGGTGTCTTCACCAGTGAATCCAAGCTAGGCTCCGCGTCCAACATGGAAGTTTCCAGGAGGAGCTTCGACTTGATTAGACTTTGGATAAGCTCTGCGATTATTGTACCTTCGTCGCCTTCTAAGTTTCTGGAAAATATGCGTAGCTATAAATTTCCCGTGCAGTCTTTCTAGAACGCAAGTAGGTATATTTATTTGCGTCTATTCAAGTATTTTTTTAACTCCTAACCGATGATCCTGTATAGTTTTCGTTTGACGCTGCTTAAATTGGATCGCGCTAAGGCAAGCACGATTTCTCCATTTTCCCTTCAGCACCAAATTCCACGAGCTCAAAGAGCGCGGGACGTTGAGAAAAAGAAAAGATCATCTAGCAATTACAAGAAATAAAAAGTTAATGTGTTCAAGTAATTCGTCAACTCGTCTTATTATTAGGTAGATTGATACAAATTTCACTCGCATCTTAGAACAAACTAGCTAAAAGATCCTTAAGAAATTGATTAGTAGCTACCTACTGTTATCAAGTATTCTGTGACACAACTAACACAAAGTTAGTGCTAAAATAAGTTGTTGGATTTTATAGGGCTATAGTAAGGTAGGTGCCTACTCACCAAGAAATAAGGACATTGATTTAAATAACATTGAATGTAAGTGACACTTACTTGAGTAATTCCAACATAAGTCTGGCGACTTTTCCAGAAGCCGGCTTCGAGTAACTAATACAATCTGATCCGACTACCTGGAAAACGAACACATTTCAATTAGCGATCCACATGCAGCATTGATCACCAGCTCGCACGACCACGGAAGTGACACTGTGAACCTAGATGGAGCATGCTAGTTGAGAATGCACTGCCTCTCAAGAAAGGTTACTAGAAGACAACGTTGCTTGGCGACAGATTTTTTTACCACTAGCTAGCCAGGCGAGTATTTACCGCAGCATGCCTGATGGAAAGTGACGACGCAGCCTAAGACGAATCACGCTGGCTCATAATAAATCGATTAATAATAAATCATAATAAATATATTAAAAATACCAAACTTGGCGTTCATCAAATTGTGTTTTGAGAAACCTACAAATCCCTATCTATGTACCCAAAACCTATTGAAAAATAACATTTAGCAAGTTAACTTATACTGCTTACTTTCACGCATATCTGTCTATAATTATAAAAGTTAGACCTAGGGCGGATGGACGAAGGATTCTTAAAAGTAATTACGGTACTCTAAAAAGAAGGTGCATTTACCTATGACGGAGCAGCAGACTCAGTCTCAAACGCCAGAGCCAATCCTCTCTGCCTGGAGTCCTAAGTAGTCAGCCAGTCCAGGGACAGCACTGATCTGTACTCCGCATTGCAAGCCAGTGCAGTAAGAGACACATTGTATGGAAGTAGTACTATTATATTAAGCATGTATAGACTGGAATGAAGGTACATTTACTTGAAACGGAGCAGCAGATTCAGTCTCAAACGCCAAAGCCAGTCCTCTCTGCCTGGAGTCTTCAGCAGCCAGCCAGTCTAGAGTCAGCGCTGATCTGTACTCCGCTATACCAGACAATGTTGTCCGAGATACATTGTAAGGAAAGTAGTGTTCTGAGGCAAGTGCGGACTGGAAATAGATAAACTATATAATTTTTTTATAAATAATAGGGTTGCGTGATCGCAACTCGCCTTGTGTATAGCTACGATGCGGCCTAGGATGTGGCACGCCTTGTAGAAACCACATTCCACAATCTAGCAGTTCGCACAATAAAAGTCGGCGCAAAGCCTTTAGTGACTCACATTAATGCCATGGAATCTCTACTTGTTCCGGTGGCGTCTTGCAGTATCTCTACTAGTCCGATTGTAGAAAGGGATCTTATAAGATTCAAAGGATTCTTCTAAGCCGAAGTGAAGTTACTGTAGCCGAAGACGTCATCAATATAAACAGCATTCACTGTAAGACCTCCCCGGAATTCAAGTAAAATAAACCAACTGTTCCACAAAAAAAAATATTGCCGTCTACAAAATGTATGTAAAGATTTTTTCTTGAATCTCGTATTGGTTTCCAGTGTAGAAGTTGCTCGTCAATAATGAGAAGAGTGACTATTGTGACAGTTCATTCAATGACAAGGACAGGGAATTAATATAATTTATGCACGGTTTTAAAGTTCTTTAGATCTGTGATAACCATGATTATTAAAGAAATATAGTAGGTATATGTAGTTGAATTTTCCTTCTTAACCCAATCCTATAATTTTTGTTAGAGTAGATAGGTCATCTAGAATAATATGTTTTAAACCCATTGAGTAGGTCGTATAGTCCAATTTGTAAATTAGCCACATTGTTAAATTTTGTAATTAAAAATTCAGTACCCACGAACAAGCCCCTACCTTCTCGTTACCTTCAGTCTTCAAACATAAGAACCCTTGGCCACTTAAATTGGCCCAAATGCTTTGAAGTCCGAAATTTAATTACCAAATTCAAGATACAAAGTATGTAAATAAGGAATAATCATCAAACAAAGAAGCAGAAGTCGTTTCCAACTCGAATTAGATATCTGGTGAAACTTTTTCAATTCTGCCTTCTTTGTGAGAGTCGAATGTCCGTATTTCTATAAATGAGTTTATGAAAATTCAGCGTTACGCAAAAAGTAAAACATTCGCCGGAAAGATGGCAGAATAAAATTTATAAAGTTTCATAACAAACGCGAATTAGAGACAAGAATAAAGTACTGCTCATCAAATTGTACGAAAAGAAACGCTGATTGCTAAGAATCTGGGTAGGTATTGTTAAGTTAGGTGTGCTGTTGTCTTTCTTCAGCTATAAAGTAGTAAACTATACTTGTTCTTAAGCTAGGTCTCAATTTTCAGGCCGTTGATATATTAGGTAGATAAGCACCATTTTAAAAACTTTTAAAGGAAAGCACTCAATTAATATGTTGTATACACAATATATTGTTAGATATATTTTACATCAATATTCAGTAACAAATTTTTTATGTAATTTTTATTATTTGTTTAGGCAGGTTCGTAGGTGGCTACAAAACATTTCGTTAGTATTCATTCGTTCGTTCAGTCAAAACTACATTAAATAATTATTACTAAAAATATGAAGTAAGGCTCGATCTCTTCCATTTAATATTTTTTAATATGTGAACCCTTCTAAGTTAATTCTTCTAAGTTTGTTTAAGTACCCATACATAAAAATATTAAAGCGATCAAGAATAAAAAAAAGCGCATTAATATTAGTACACAGAAGACATATATACACATCCAATCAAAATAACTTTACTTTTAAGCTTTGCTATTAAAACTATTAACATGCCTAGCTCAGGCTAAATAGGCAGAACTGTTAAATTATGTAAGATTATATTATATAGATATTATAAAAATCTGAATGCGATCTAAATAAAAAATGTGCATATAAACTTTATAAGAAAGCCGTAGATAATCGTAAAGCTGTATTCACTAGAACGGAGCGAGAGGGTTTTATATACATATACTTATATTCCCCTATATAGGCACTTTGCCGAAATTACCTTTCAGAAAATGACATCAAAATTATATTTGCGGTCGTTTCAAGGAAGACTACTACGATGTACACAATTTTCGTTTAAAAGTTTGTACTTATTCAAATTAGTTACACTTTCTTGGGTTTTGTAAAAGATTCCTGTTCATTGTTTTTTTTAATGCTAAAATCTTACATAAAAACAACGTAAATCACAAAAACGCGATGTTAATCTGCTTTTTTGAAATGCTATTTGAACTCCTCAAGAGAGAAAGAAACAACATATTCCTAGAAAAAAAATTGTACTTGCAGCTTAATACAGGAAAAACTGCAAAATGATTGCATTGCATTGAAAAAAGTTTGCAGCTTTTCATGCATTACGCTGAAAGCACTATATTTTTTGTTTGTAAACCGTTTTTACACACTTCCCTGAGGAGTCCAAACAAGTTACCAAAAACGCCGCTTTATATCGCATTCTGCGATTTTAATGTAGAATATAACTGACCTATGAAGGTTAAACATTTTACAGTTATTTTGAAGAACTATAATTTTACATTCCTTAATTTTGTAATATTTGGTAAAGTGATATCATAATAAATGAACACGGCTCATTACGGTCCCTTTATTTATTTCTAATAACTATTAGAAATAAATAAATGGACCGTAATGAGCCGAATAATACATACGACGAAAACCAACTGGTTTTCGTCGTATGTATTATTCTTATGTTCCGGAATAGTTTAAGGTTTCGTGCCATGCAAGAAGTAGCCCACTTACCAGCAGCCAGCCAAAAGGTTAAGTGTTTCGACTAAACAAATTTGCATCGTAAAAATGGTTAATAGACCATCAGCATAGAATAGGGTGTTAGCGCAAGGCTTTATTACTGGCATAAATTTTGGCCTTCTCAAGCCACCTTTTGCCCCGTTTTCGGGGCGTTAAGTGAATTCCTTTTAGAGACAAACGCTGTAGGAGCGTAGATTGAGATCTGACGAGGCTAATGGCTATTGCGTGCGTAAGTGACTAGATAACTCTTGTTGCATGGTAAAGGGCGTTTAGGACTTGTGTTTTGATTTGAAGAGTGTCATCAACTTTATAAAAGGAGAAGGTTCTCAATTCGACTGTATATGTTATGTGTGTTACCTTATGTCTCAGATACTTCTGTACGAATTGGAAAATTGTTTTGTTTAAGAGTTTGCTTTTTAATTTGGTTTATAAATCAAAATAAGATAAGTATAGGCACCAATTCTAGAAGGCAGTTGTTGCTTTTTAATATACCCATTTTTTTAATGGACTTAGTTGTTGGTAGAGTACAAATTCGGTCAGCTTGACCGTACGATTGGCAAGCACAAGTGCGTTATTCCCATAACGTACTTGCGCGACAAGTACAAGGGCGCCAGACGGCACGAACCTCGGCTTGAGCCGTCGCCCAGAGAGAGACTAACGAACTGCCCTGGCAGTAGTGGCATCCTATCTAAATTCTGGGATTCTGGGGTCACATTCGCGTGGACCCTTAATTCTAGCTAATTTAGGCAACTTGTTAGGTTATTTGACCAAACTGTCCCGGCCCCCCAGACGTGGAAGGACCTATCAATCAACTGGGTGGCCTTAAGGGTCGTAAGAGACCACGTCCTCACCGCCGAGGATACATTCTGTTTTGTCGGAATGGTGTCAAACCTGTTAGCCCGGCCCAGTACCAAAGACGGAGCGTGAGTTGGGAGGAGAATCTGACGAGGGTCATTATACTTTTAAATGATTTGAGTTCCAGTGAGAGGACTCTATTATTCTTATGGTAAGGCCTCAGATCTAATATTTACTAATAAGTTACTTACCGCAAATATCAGAATTACGAAGAGCAGCATGTTGTCATAGACTAAACTCTTATAAATAACTAATATTTTTTTGTAGCATTTTAGCCAAAAATATAACGTAGAGAGTTGATTCTGAAGCAAGTAACATTTATACTGGTTGATTCTGAAAAATAATCTAGGACAAAAATTAATTGTAATCTCTTACATGACCAAATATAACAATGACAAGTTGGTAACACTGACAAATTACAGGGTTACATGAGCAGAGGGGATAATCTACCTCGGAAAGAAAACATTTTTATCCTAGTCTTGTTTCTGGACCATATAAATAAATTAGCAAAAATTTTTGAAAAAAATATATTTGAAGTAGTTCCATACAGACTCCATAATGAAAATATGTCCCGAAAAGAATATAGATCTTGAATACTCTTTTCACGAAGCTTCAGGTTTTAGAAAGAAGTTTCTTACAAAAAAGTAATTAATTATTAATTTACTAACATTTAAACATGTACACAGTAAGAGCACAGTCAATTCTGACACAAAAACAACAACAACCTAAAAATGTTCTTTGACCTGACATTTTTTAAATTGTTCTGTGTTAGGAAATGAATGTTTTTTGTTTACAATTCTTATCGAATAAGCTTGGAAAATTAACATGCTTGTACTGGAAGGGCGAAGATGTATGCAAAATTTGTACATGTGCTGTTTTGGCTAGGTGTAATGGTATGGTTATGTTTTTTAATTGTTTTAGGTGGTACTAGTGGCGTTCTAATTCTTGCATCTCAAGCACTCTGGTGCCAAGCTTTGGCCTGCTAGTTAACCGTGAGGTTAATAGAAACAGAGAGAATACGTGCCATTCGAAAACTGCCTATAAGGGATCTTGAACATCTAGTACATGTAAATATTTTTTAAGCTTTCGGATACTTTACACAACGCCTCCCACGATACGGGTCTGAAATCTAGTATAAGGCTGCTGGAATTTGCTCAAGCTTATAGAAACGCATGTTGATTAAACACCCTAATAAGAACTGGCAACTGTTGAATCTAAGAAGTATTAACTTTTCAGTGCGCTTCAATCGGTTCTCCCGAGGAATACGAGCCTGACTTCTCATTAGATCGCTGGAGGTTCCGGGACGAGAGGGAAAAAGTAGTTGATGACCCTAACTGTTCCAGAGTACAACCTACACCAAAAGACGTAATAAGGAGGTTCTACGCTATATTGCCTTAGTAAGGACTAATCATTTTGATTGGGCAAAATGCTTTCTTATGTATTTTATTAGAATAAGAATAAGAAACATTTATTGGCCTTTAAATAACGTTCGTTACAGGAAATTCTTGTAACATTTGAATTAACTACTTAAAATATTATTATTATTTCTTTACTTATTAGTTATATTTTGTAACGGTACTTCGTTACACAAGAACGATGATTCAACAAGCTGCATTGACATAATATTCGCAATTCATTAAAAAAAAAGATTTATTTCACTAAAAAAAATATTTTTTATTTGAATGTTTTTATATTGAGTTCCATAATGCTCTCTGGTAATATATTTTGGTGTAAAGTCCCTGTTTCTTACGCTTAGCTAATCTGTTTATAGGCAGGTTATGCCCTTTCTTCCGTATCATTATCCACAGGCTAAATCTTTATCTTGTACAGTTCGCATTTCTCAATTGATATTCGTTGAATTTTACGCAGGTTAGATTATTATGTGAACTTTTTTCGTCGATTCAGTTCATAGGTATTCATAATGCGGAGTAGTCCTGATATAAAACGTAAGCAAGTACCTATTAAAAATAAGCTTTATAAAACAAGCTTCTATCAACTAAACAACACACAAATAAACTAAACAGCTATAGTATATATCCTCCTTGAGACAAATCTAACATCAGTACAGCAGCCCCATGGTATTGTCATCGAAGATACACAAAACAATGTATAAATATCATGATATTTCAGCACAACTGTTTCCCACTGATAAACGCTCGTCTTTCAGTTTCGACAAGGACCATTCGAATACTGCATTCTTGCACAAATACCGAGCGACTGTGTACGGCATGGCTGAGGCAGACGACATGCTGGACAGAGAAGTGGCGTTCTACGCGTCAGTTATCACGCCTCTGATCTTCTTACAGCAGTATAGAGATATGTGGTGTCTATTGGAACGGGTCAGTTACTAACAATTATATTTATTCTTTATTATTGCTTATCAATTTACGATTGACCGCAACTCGCTTGCAGTAGAGCGACAATGTAGCGCGCTTGCCTGGAAGAAATCGATAGAGACACGACTAGATAATTTAATAGCTTTAATCTAAAGCTATCCAGGAAGCCAAGAATAGTGCGAGTGGCGTGCCTATTAAAGGGAGACATTAGTCCAGCAGTTCGAGTCCGAGAGTTGAAGCTGATGGTAATGATTAGCTGCGGAAATATTATTTGTCCCGGTGGTCTGTCCCCGGCACCCCTGGCCAAAGAAAAAGTTCTGAAAACCTTGTCTTTATAAAGATTTGATAATTTTTATTAATTTGATCTGATGGGAGCCCCGGGACTCTTCTTCACGCATTTTATGTGATTGGTCGATTTGTTTGTTCTTGAATAGTGTAATTGTAAAACAAGTGAAGCCAGGATAAGAACCTAATACAGTATGGCTATAATTTGGCTTTATTAGAAAGCTCTAAGACATGTATTTGCGTTTAGTACTTCTATAATCGTCTTATAGTAACTAAATCTTATATGAGTGCTTACAGTTTCACAGATCGATAAGACTTTATCAGATTTCACACCCGACTGAGAAAAGAGCTGCTCTAAAGCTACTGCAGAATCTTCGAGCTGTCAACCAAAAGGTAGCTAAACGCCATAAATACCTATAATTCTCAAAACCCCTGAAATGAACTTGCGCCTCTTACATGTTTGAAGTATGAGGCATAATCTTCTAATTTTTCAATAATTTTTATTTTATCTCTTTTAGATGAGATCTTTCATCCTAGGCCTGCCCGGACCGGTATCGCCTATACGCACCACCTTGCACCAAGACTCTGAAGAAGAAGACATTCACGACAAGAAAGATATTAGGTATTTGAAAGAGCTTATTAAAAATCTTGGCTGATACTGAGAAAATTTTATTTCTAATCTAATGGACATTTGGTTTGGTTTGGTTCATTGTAACGTTACTCCTATGATATAAAGAGTGACACTTTATATTTCTATACTTTTCATTGAAGGTTCTTTTGTTGGTACGACAGTGATGTGAGATTTTTTTTCAAAATTTTTATGTTTTAATTCTTTACCATATATTTTAGGGCATCCAACCCTTGTATCTGTTGTTGTTGGTATCTGTTCAGCAACACATTTTAGTGAGTAAAATACATATTACCGAATGATGTAAACAACAGAAACAACAGAACGAAAAACACAGATGGATGAAGCTCGATTTTACTTGGGATCCTCTACCACTAAGGGTTCTACCTATTTGAATATATTATAGTCGTACTAAATTTATTCCAAAAAAGGAGTAAGTTTTCTACGGCATTTACTGACAGATATCAATGATATTTGGTACAGACATTAACTCAATATTAATTGTCTGTGTGTGTCTGTTTGTGGTATCGTAGATCCCGAACGGATGAAACGATTATGGTTTTGTTTTTTTTGTTCGAAAGGCGAATTTATCGGGAATGTTCATAGCTATGATTTATGGAAATTGGTCCAAGATGGCCGCTGCTACAAAATGGCGAATTACATATTTTTCACAACTCTCTCAGTATGGGTATCAAATGAAAGATCATGGCTAGTAGAATAATATACATAATGATAATTATATGACAAAAAGTCCAAGATTGCCGCTACTACAATGGCGATTTCCGGCTTATACGAGTACATTTTAAATTTTACTTACACAGATATAACTAAGTTAATAAGAAATATAGTACAAGATTCTAGTATTCAGTCCGAGAATCTTGTATACGATACATCAGCTGATTGAAAGACATATGCAATAACTAAAACCATGAGAATAAATACAGACAAAACTAACATAAAGAACATGTATTCTACATCGTAGCAAGGTTTAAAGAAAACGTTGCTCTTAATAGTACAATTATTTAAACCTGTGGATAAATCATCCAGATAATTATGAGTAATATAATTTTCAACGGCATTTGAATGTAAAATCTTCATTTGAGCAATTTTGAATGTATGCCCGTTTCGATATCGAAGCACAGAGGCGCTGATTTCTGTATGCTTGTGAAGTTTATTTTTAAAGATTTCTGCAAGATGACGTGATCTGAAATGGAGTAAGCCACGTTGTTTAATAGAGCTTACAAGAGAGCGAATGGATAGTCTTGATAGTAAAATTATATATTTATGTAACAAAATGAGGAATGATTCTACCGGGGCATCATATCAACCCATATCGTCCCACTGTTGGGCAAGGGCCTCCCCTATGAAGGGGGTGTAGGCCATAGTACACCACGCTGGCCAAATTGCGGCTTGTGGACTTCACTCATCTTTGAAAGTTCTCCGATAATCAGGTTTCCTCACGATGTTTTCCTTCACCGTCTAAGCATGTTATTAATTATAATTAGCCTGAACCTGGATTTCGCTTGTGAGGCGACAGGTTTATCGACTAGGCTACCACTAACTTAAGCGGAAACATAATTTTATGGGAATTCAAATATATTGGCAAATTTTGGTACACATTTCACAAGACCGAGTAGGTACAGTTAGGTATATATCAAATGACACTCACTCTGCAATATTCCTCGGTGGTTTAATATTTTGATTCGAACGGACGTACTCTACGATGACATTTTTTACTTTCATGAATCTGTTCATGGTGTCTCCCAAGTGTATTTCGAATACATTTTGAATCCCCTGAAATTAATTATCTTTTTTAATTATGGATCTAATTGCAAGTGGTAGAATGTACGCTACGCACACTACTTTATTTTTCAATTCAAATACTAAGTAAATAATTTTAAGTCTTTAAGAAGACGCTTAAAGCTAACCATTATCCAGGTTTAGGAATGTACTAAGCTGGACATCATATTATACACCTTACGATAAACATTTATAAGACCAACCCAGAATGTCTCGAAATGCGAGAAAATAAATTTCATGGAGAAGTAATTGGGCCGTTAATAAAATATATGAATCACGTGATATTTTTCTTATTTACAGTTTTGTCCCACAGTGAAAGTGTTTAGTTATGATGAGGACAGGGACCCCTGTTTGGCTCAATACCTACATGTTGTTTTTAATAAATGTTTGTATTTACAAACAAAATTTATATTATTATTTGACTGGCCGGTTGGCGCAGTTGGTAGCAACCCCGCCCTCTGCGACGCTGGTCCCAGGTTCGATCCCCGGACAGGTCAAACATTTGTATGCATGAACATATCTGATTGAAATGTGTCTGGGTGTTTATTATATATATAAGTATGTAATTATGTATATAAGTATGTATATCAGTCATCAGGTTACCATAGCACAGGCTTTGCCTAGTTTGGGACCTGAAGACCTTTTTGTGGATTTTAACCAATATTATTATTATTAGTTTCGGTGTTGAAATAAAGCTTAATGCGTAAAGTTTCGGCACATAAATAACGTTTTCTTTGACGATCTTTTAAGTTTTACCTTCTCATTAGCTAATCTGGCTGCTGTAGGGGAACGAAAGATCCAAACTATATGTGTCCATGACTTGACTTGATTAGCAAACTCAGAGATTTGGTCATACCCAATGTTCGCTATAATCACCTTGGCTTGGACTGAGATGATTGGAGTTAGTATCTGAAAATTGGTTAGCAAGAAATTTCAAATGAAAATGCAGTTGAAGTCAAACTTTACTGGATCGCGTAATTTTTCACACAACGTGTAACAGAAAGATGTGACAATACTTAAGGGTGTTAGTCTACCCATCAAAGTGAACCCGTTGTAGAATAAAATTTAGCAAAATTCAAAAAATAAATATTACGTCCTCTATACAACTTGACCGATCACGTGACCCATTTTTGTATGGATTTACTAATTTTTTTTTCAATTTTGCAGAATTTTCTTCTTCAATGGGATCACCTTGATTTGTGTCAATACTTATAGGTGCTAGTCTGCACATGTTGTATATTTAGTGGAATTAAGCTTTACTTTGACATAATCTTGGTAAGCTGTTACGTTACTAGATCTAGTGATTTTCCGCTTCGAAGCCAAACGCTTCAGAGCGAAACATCGGAAAATAAGTTTACTACTATGATATGAAAGAATTAGCATTTCCTATGTGCTAAGGAACAACACTTGTCGAGTAAGCCAGAGAATTAGACATAAACAATAATAAGGCTGAGAGTGGTAGCCAGAAGGACTGGCGGTGGTGAGGAGGAATCACACATTACAGAACGTAGTTTTCATTGAATCATGACGGAACTAATAGCAAATTTTTCTTTGTCGTCGGGTATTTTTTACTGTCTTGGGAAATATTATTTCTCCAAAAAAATATATGAAAAGATGGCCCTTTACAGGCTGATTTCGATAATGTTTGGTTTTATCACAACTTCAAACGAGAACTGTGAATTTGAAAAATGAGGGCTTGTGACAGTTTTGTTTCTTTAAAGTGAAAAAACATATTTTGGGCAACCGTTCACAATCACAAACAGATAATGCACAAACCTGACCATAGTTACAATTAGCAACATCGCACGTCCGTGAAACGTAAATAAATTCATCTCTTGCAAACATTTCCGTAATTTTCTGTTCAAAATTCTTGCTCACTGTTGAATCGTCAGATATGATAGCAACTCTTTTCCAATAATTTTCTTGCAAAAATTGATAAATAGCAAACATTGTTTTCTCTGTTGGCATCCACCAAAAAGAGTTAATGAAGGCTGCATCATCTATGTGACCGGGATCTTCGCAAAATATTGTAGGTACATTAATCGTTCCTAGTATATCAAATGGCTTATTTGCCAGTACAGCTATTGTATTAGGATCGTGTTTCATGACTTCATATGTTGAGTAATCTAACGACTTTATATTCACTGATCGTGAAGAATGTTTCATTAGATGAAGATCGTCAGGTCTTATACCGTAAACATAAATAGTTGCGAGTGGACATACTTCAAACTTGTTGTCGTGTATAGAATGCAGCAATTTGTTTTTGAAAAGCATGTGTATCAAGTCGTATAATTTAGAGAAATTCAGTACATTGGCAGATACTAGCGTAACGTCGTCGTATGTGCTTTCTTTTTGTATACAGTCTCGTATGTTTTGATGAGTATTCTTGTAGTTATCTTTGCATTCGTTTACGCTTTTACTAGACGCCAGATGTTTATTGATGTATTGTGTTGGCCCTTTACTTATTTCACATGGATACTTCTTCAAACTACACTTGTTGTAAGTTATTTCTTTTTCTGAGTTGTATATTACTATGTGATTCTGTCTATATAGTTTGTTTATGTTTGTAGAATTAGAAATTTTATGGAACAATGTTACTGTTCGAGGGTCGCTAAAAATAAAATTAGTATTATAGTATTGTTTTATAACTGTTATGTTTACCTATCTGTCTATCTATCTAGATTTGAACTAATTGCTGTTGGTATGTCTCGCTAAAACTCATAAATGGCTGGACCGATGTAGCTGATTTTCATTTTAAGTTATTTGTAAAAGTTCAGGGAAGATTTTAACGGTGAGAAATATACATAACTGTTAGGCGGTACGAAGTTCGCCGGGTCAGCTAGTTATATCATAATTGCAACTCACTAACAAAGCATTTTTGAGACACAGGCGCTCTATAGTGTTATGACGTAGCAATAGAAACCTACCCATAAGTTTCCCACGTCTAGGCAAAAGTTTTCCTATGATGATGACAAAAAATTGCTCTTTTCTTTTATGCGTCCGTAAGTTTGTTTGGACGTTGCTTCTTAAGTACCTGTTATGTCATCTTTTTAAGTTTAGGTATATATTACTGAAACTTGGTTTATATACATTACGTACTCATATAAAAGTAATTTTTATTAACTTCGTACCGCCTAACAGTTATGTATATCATAACTGTTAGGCGGTACGAAGTTCGCCGGGTCAGCTAGTTATATCATAATTGCAACTCACTAACAAAGCATTTTTGAGACACAGGCGCTCTATAGTGTTATGACGTAGCAATAGAAACCTACCCATAAGTTTCCCACGTCTGGGCAAAAGTTTTCCTATGATGATGACAAAAAATTGCTCTTTTCTTTTATGCGTCCGTAAGTTTGTTTGGACGTTGCTTCTTAAGTACCTGTTATGTCATCTTTTTAAGTTTAGGTATATATTACTGAAACTTGGTTTATATACATTACGTACTCATATAAAAGTAATTTTTATTTTATTGGCGTCGTTGATTTTCTATCGGAAGAATTTTTCCCCAAAATATTTATATTTTTTATAATTAAATTTTAATAGCGACACTTAATGTTATACAATAATAAAATATGTGCGAAATCGGTCAGGAGGTAGTAAATTTCTGCTAGCCATACGTGTTTAGTATTGCAAAAAGCCGTATTCATATATTACGCTGCCATTTTGGCTACCTATAATGTGAATTTTAGGGCACATTGCTACAAAAAAAATAAACAATTGGCGGAAGAAATTCGCTAGATGGTACTGAAGAGATAGCAGCGGATGCCAGAGAGAGTCAACAATAAGATGGGACGATGAACTTCATCTGACAATACGGCCATATTGTAAAGTAGAAGAGGATAGTGTGAAACGGAAACAGTTAAAGGAGACCTATGCCCAAAAATCGACAGTCTTATTATAGTGAAACTAAAAATAAGTAATGTTTTTTATCTATATGCTATTGAATTGTCTTGAATTTCACTTACTCATATATATAATCATCTACATTTATTTCATCACTGATTGTAAATAGTTCTAATTGAACTTTGCCTTGGGACACCATCTTGCTTTTGATGACATCTACTGCGTTGGGCTTTTCCTTAAATATGTTGTAGTAAATAGTCAACGTCCCTGAAAGTAAAACGATGTATACAAATCAAATTATTAATTATATCGGTAATTGTTCGTTTCTAAAATGCTCTATTCACAATAGAATATATAGAATTTGCTATATAGCACGAAGTGCATAGTAGGTCATTCTGTCAAAGAGACGTTTTGTTTAACGACGGAGTTGTTCTAGTGTGACGTCAAACGAAATACGTACTATATTTTACTATTATACCAAAGAGTAAAACTCCTGACTATAAGGTCACAATCTCAGAGAAACTTTGGTATTTGCGTGATATAATTATTTCAGACGATTTTGAGCAAATTCTTAGGCGCGTCTACGTCAAAGACAAATTTGCATTTAGGTATGACATTGGAAAATTTTAAAAATTCACTAGATTTGGTGACACAATACAAAAAGATACAAAGCTAAAAAGATTAGACTCCAGAAACGCGTTGACGTTTTTAAGAATAGTTACTTGAATCCATATAAATGAAGAAGATTAACTTATAGAAAGTGTTTTGTGGTCGATTTCAATATTTTTTAATAACTGAATAGTATTTAAAGAATGTCACATCTTGTTTCTGTAGATTAATGTAAACCCTAACTGTATATAAAACTTGGAAATTAACTTACAAGTTTCACCATCACATGGGTCTTCTTCACAACAACACGTGTAAATCATTAATAGTTTTATAAAAAAAATAAATTGTAATATTTTCATTACTTCGGATTTATACTGTAATAACTGATTCAAAATACAGCTTTACGAAGTCGACTGTTTAATGTACGAGGAAAGTAGAAGTCTGTGTTTATTATGTTCAACACTATTTTCCTTAAACTTTTGTAAGTACTTGATCATTATAAAACGAACTATATTTAAACCGTACAATATTATTAATTGTGGTCGATGTGTCGACGCATGTTTTAATATTATAATATATTTTTTGGTATGATCAATAATGATAATAATGCTTTTAAATTAGAGTGGGGGACTCTAACTTTTCGTCTCATAGATCAATAATGCGATTTTTTAATTATTTTTTCGGTTTTGTGTAGACTCATAATCACCTTCTGGACTAAGACAAGAATGGAAAACTAAGCGATTCTCCTCCGTACACGCGCGTTACTTCAAAATTAATTTTAAATAAGCTTTATCTGGGACAATAAACTGAAAGATTAACGGTGTAAAATCATTATCAAGTATTGTTTAGTTCAGAAGCTGATATGGGTATCCTCCATCTCTTTTATTTAGAAATATGTGTATGTTAATATGTGTATAATTTAAAGTATGGATTTTCACTAGAACCTGATTGTTGGAAAGGTCAAACTATAGTTCCAACTAACCAATCCCCCACCCACAATCCAAGATGGTTGCCACAACGAAATAACGACATAACGTTTTTTTTTCTTGTTAGCTTGCATGTACCCTCTGTATGTTATCGTTGATCTGTGGATGGCGATATATATATCTAGTACTTATACTAAATTTCCAAATATTTTAAAAATAAAAACTAACAGATAAAAATCAAAACAAGTTACTCAAAGCATTGACGCTTCGCTAGGTCAACTAAACATCTATAGCAACAATCATTACATAAAAAATAAAATTAGTACCTATTCAATGCGTGACAAAATCTATACATTTGTTCCAAACTTTAATATCAAGCAAAGTATAAAAATAAATATATTTGAAGTACATAATAAACAGTAATACCATAGAGAATAAAAATAAAAAGCAGATCATAAAATTAGGATACATCTTTATTTACAAAAAAAGAAAGCGAAAATCGTAGTCAAAATAAAAAGCCTCGTCGTTGGTTTTTAGTATAAAACGTATATTTACATTATAACGATAAAAAAACCTACTATTTCTTTGTGTTATAACAAACTCAAGACATAATACGATAATACGAGTATGTGCATATCTCGAGATGTTTATATGTAAATTATATACACAATTATATTTATATCGTAGGATTATTCACTTGAAACGCTACGTTTGTTTATTTGGTTTTATAGATAGAGTGCTTTATAGATTTTATGTATAATATAGTCGTAGATTCTGGGTTGGGTTTAGTCTACAGCTTGACGCTGCTGATTCCGTAAGACAAAGCTTGTTTGAGTGCTGCTGCAGCAGAAACGAGGTTGTTGCTTCGTGAGCCTGCACACTGGATGAACTGTAAAATATAATAGAATATAATATATAGAGCATATAATTTTTTTAACATGTACTATAACTAACGAGGCCAAAAGGTGTTGTAGTGTAAATCTCGCTAAAATTGCGAAGCTAAAATGCTGGAGCAACGGTTTAGTTCAGATTTTTATTGAGTTTAAACAATATAAATATGATTAAACAAATTGACTGTACTGCGTAGCATTATAATCCGTGTGGTGCCGATAAACTTTATTATTTTTTTGTTAATTTTAAGGGAAAGTTGTTTATTACAATGACCACAGTGTCCCCTTCGGCTAAGTATACGATACGAAACTCCTTATGATATGAGAATGATATGTTCCTATTATACTAAACGCTAAACGCTAGAGTTATTCACTTTATTTTCGTGTTAGCGCAAGAAATCGAGATTTTTTTTTGCCGTATAGTCCCTCTGAGGAGGAACCATACCTTCCACATAATTTTTCGTTTCCTCAATGTGTGCCTTCTTCAACACGTGTCAACTCTTTAAGCGCTTGCACAAACGAGCAACCGAGCAAATGAAATCCGCCTCACTCATTTGATTACCTATATGTAATCTATATAATTATGTACGTTATAAAGTCGTGAATTTTATAATATTCTTACGTTGGAGAGAGGTCCGCTGGCACGTTCGAACACTTGCACAGAAGGAGGGAGCGCTGACGCGGTGATCACGGCTGCGACGTTGTTGGCGCGCGCGTTAAAACCGCAGTACATACGCTTAGCTACGCAGTACTCCTCGTTCACAAGGCTGGGTACAATAATTAATAATCAAAAATCAAAATAATTTATTTTCTAGCAACCAGGACCAATCATTTTAGCACATAATAATTATGAAATTGCCAAAAAATTATACATAAAGATTGTCTTCCATTTTACTTTTAGAATAATCTACCAACTGCGGCGACTGTCACTGCCATTTTTCAGGCATATTTTTGTGATGTCATTAAGTTAAGTATCTTTGTTATAGCGATTACAAATGTTAAACAACGTTTAGCTCGGCTTTATGTTCGTCGCCTTATACAACTTAGCTCTAAAATGGGTCGCTAAATCTGTTTGCTACATTGACGTAAGTTTGCTATAGGTTCATCGACTGTCCGAACTTTTGTAATTCTTCAGTTATTGTTTTCAACTACGCAACTAATTATAGGTACTAATGAAATGAGGAGTGCAAGTTCAGCATACTAGTCCTGAAATATTTAGTAGTCGACGCTTACCTCACTTGGTTGTTTGGTGCGATGCCTAATATGACATCCCATGCTGGTTCGAATTGGTACACTCTGCCTTCGTTGGGGCATCCACCGCGTGGTCCAGTCTGAAAATTAGCAAGTATTTTACAATGTTTTATTTACTGACACACACAAAATTTCAGCAAAATTTCATTAACGTACATAAAATGGTAGTCGTATTTTTTTTAGTTAAACATCGCTGTATTCTGTTAGCATTTGGTTATCATTTCGTTAGAATGCGAGTAGCATTAACGATGTCAACTGATTGCTGAATGGCACTGGATTGGGTGCACTTATTTCAGATTACACCTGTGTTACCTAACAAAGCGGCTGTTTTAAGTACATTTGCACGTAAATATCTAAAATGCTATAGATACCAGGCCTTGTCCTTCCAGTCTTTTTAATTCTTATTTTAAAGTTCCAAATAGTCACAGGATATCTTCGCTCTATACGATGAGGTTTATCTAAAGGTAAATCAGAAGGGAAATGGAATGCTTAATATTCTAGTCATATTTGTTAGCAATCGAATACGAAGTAAATTGGAATCGATTTATCTCAGTCGCTAAAAATCATCAATCGTACAGATATCATAATAGTACCTGTAGCACTGCAATGACGACCTGTTATACCGATTAAGGTGCAGTGATCTATCATCGCTCTGGCATTGATAAATGCACATTGCAATGGACAATCAAGGGATATTCATAAACCCGGGCAAAAACTCGAAACTGCAGAATTGATATTAGGTACATTGTATGCCTGAATAAAACTAAAAAGAATCTTGAGCTCCCTGGTGATCTGGTTTAGGCGGGGTACACCCATTTGCCAGAATTTCATCTGCTATACTAGTCAACAGACATAATATTATACAATATTATGATATTAATTAACTCATAATTTTATTATGTCATACTCATTGTTTACTATATTAATGTGTATGATACACATTAATATAGTAAATGTAGTTCACTAAGTCACATTAAATTAACACCCTGAAGGGACGCAGTCCACGATACAAGATTCATAATCTTAGTGTAGGTGCTGCGCGTCACAAAAATTTCATATTATTACAACAGATAAAAATTATTGTTATAAGATGTTATTAATATTTTTGTGACATTATTTGTAGTATTTTCTGTAAAAATAAACGTTTTGATTTCATTTCATTAATCACGTGCTAGAAATTTTTTTTTCATAAATTCAATTTCAATAAATAAATAAATAATAAATAAATAAATATCGGCGGACATTTTTCACACAGCGCCATCTAGCCCCAAACTAAGCAGAGCTTGTACTATGGGAACCAGATGGTTGATATATACTACATATACTATTTTTAAATACATACTTATTATACGTAATGAACACCCAGACACAGAACAAACACCCGAGTTCATCACACAAATGTTTGTCCAGAGTGGGAATCGAACCCACGACCTTCAACGCCGAAGTCAGGGGTACTAACCACTGCGCTGTGAGGCCAATTAACATTATAACATTTATGGCTTACAATGATGATAACAAATTATCATCATTGTAAGCCATAATTATCATATGCCATAACATCATTTGCCATTGAAATTTCTTGCAGAAAAAAATCCTAAAATCGGTTTAAACTAAACGATCAATAGGTTTAGGTTAGGTTAATTAGGACGCACGCGCCGAGCGAGCGAAGCGGACGTGCCGCGGCAGCTTCTGGCGAAGTGCTCTAGAAAGGCTAGGATGTATTTGTAATTAATTTAGTATGGCGTTGAAATATTCTGGTAAATAATATTATTGCAATTGATGAAATGGATAACAATACGTATGGCACTCGTATCATTATGGAATCTAATGTACGGGCAAACAAGAGAATGTCACATGATTTATATGGTAAACAAACAATACGGGCATATGAATATAATTTCTTATATCTTTCGGGCAAACAATAGAAATAGAGAGCAAAATGCGGGCTTTCATCGGAGATTTTGTGGATGAGAGAACCATGCCTTCAAGGGCCTTCAAGGTGTTCTTAGTAGAGATATAACTCAACTCAGATTCCTATTCTTAATTTTATTATCTTTTGGTCCTTTCGCCTAATCTCGGTTCATGTCAAATACAGCCCAATGTTTTTGGCTTCTGCAATGTAAGAGTCTATTTGGAGCGGCGTGTTTTGCGCCAACCCTCTACCCAAAGTATAGGCAATCTTCTGAGGTACATAGTATTTCAATACCAAACCATATTCATTTGTGACACCGGATATACATCAATAAAATCATGGTTACGTACAGCGTATCTGGCTGCTTCCTTATTGTTGACATATCCGACGATGTTGTCGATTCTGGTGCTAAGAGATTGGATGAACCCGGAAAGTGCTTTGCGGACTCCAGCAGAGTTACCAGACTGCACGTAACGGGTGTAAGCGTTGATGTACTGAAACAAATCGTAAAAAAGTAAGTATATTTTGGTTTTGCGGAAACATTTTGACAAAATCGGCGCAAGAAAGACTTAAAAGATCTAGGAGGCAGGAAGCTTATGCTCTACAGTAGGTAGACTGAGCTGTTTATATAACAAAGAAAACAATTCAAAATATTAATCTTACGGTGACTTACTAAGTTTAGTGGTAAGATAGCAACCACATTATTAGGGTCGATTTTGCTCATCCTTAAATTAAATTAGTTGTTCGTGACCAAGGTATTTTTTATTACAAATTGATTGAGTTCAGTTCGGGCATTAAGGTTGTTTAGTATGATCGATTTTACTTGCAAAGGTCTAATAAAACCTAGGTCTTTGTACGACAATAATAGTATTTACATATTAGAAAAAATACATTGGGTTGCTGTAATTGTTATTATTTAGGTGTATCGAGCTTACAGAGCAATATTTAAAGAAAATTACGCATTAAAAAGAATAGCTTAATCTTACATTGGCAGCAGCACAGGCGTCTCCAACTTTGCCAGTAGATGCTTCACCAAGAATGGCAACTGCTTGTCCGTTGGTCGAAGCCTGGTTTCCACCACTGTTGGACAAGTCCTTGAGGACAGCCACCATGTTCAAACCATTGAGAATGCCGTCCCCGCTGTCGTATAGTCCCAAAAATGAAGCTATTGCCGAGCTGAAAAATAACAATTGAGTTTATATATGTTTGTAAATGTTCCATAACCTAAGTAGTGCTTCGGGAATATCTATCAATTATTATTTAATTAATAATTGTGTAGCAATACAAATCTAGCTACAATAAACAACCATCAGTCACTCAAAAATTAAAAACTAATATTAAATCATTAAACGACTTATTACGAGTATACACTAATTCACATCAAAGGTGTCCAAAGATTAAAATCTTTTCATTCATTTAGGAGCTTTAAGGTCACAGAGAGACGTAATTTGCATGACCATTATATTATTTGAAAAAGACAAGGGTAAGAAGAGGCTAGCCACAACTTCAAACTTTATCCAAAGAATTCAGACACTGTAGCCTAACGAATGAAACCCCGTTCAACTTCCTATGACCATCTGCAGATGATAAAAAATCCAATGAGACCTCGCACATCGAAATCCGTCTGTCGGGATATGCTGTAGAGGGCCACAAAGAGTTGGACATAGGTATGTGTATACATCAATACAAATTTACACTCATAAAACCTTACCCTCTTTTAGTGCACTCGGAAAAAACAAAAGATTATGGCTTACCCTTCAGAGTATCCGTTGTTTGAATCTAGTAAATTTACATTCATTACACCAGGCGCTGCTAACGCACTCTGTGGAATATAAAATATAATTCTGAAACTGATTCAAAGTAACACGAGGTTTACATATTAAATAAAAGTAATTATTGCTAATCAGGCCCCAACTCAACATAATGTTGTTTGAAACAATCAGCGCTGATCTTCCGAACTCTTGGAACCGGGAGGTGACGTCACGCACCTCACAAAGAAAGGGTGAAATAACAATTCGTCATTTCTAAAACAAAATCGGCCAATACATTTAATTTTTTGGATTAATTGAAAATTTTACACTGTATTAAAATATATATTTTAATAGTACACAATTTTTACTAGGTTTACTGAGTTCATGTTTCATCGCTACCACGCTTAGGTCTAAACTTTGATTTTCACAGGATTACCGGTAGCAAGTCGAAAACCTACCTTGGTCATGGCTATCTATATACCTTTATAAAATAGTAAGTCCTGACTGGCACGCAATGTAAATATACAGATGATTCAAACTTTGAACCCCTCTTTGACCCTCTTAGGGGTTGATTTTGTAAAAAAAAGTTTCGTAGTACACCTCTACAACATATAAGAAATACACCCTCAAAATTTTATGTCTCTAGATTCTGCGGTTTAGGCTCTGTGTTCATTGTGATCTGTTAGTCGGTCAATAAGTGAAGACTTATTTAAACAAAATTACTAACTACGACAACAATTTTTTTTTAATAACAATGCATTATATTCTTATATACATGAGTATATACTATAGTTCTCCAACCAACAACTTCCACATCTTATACAATCAATACTTTACAAAGAATCAGAAATTTACTAAAAAAAAACACGCGTCACCACAGATACTAATGTATGGCTGTTTTTTCTACTGAATATTCAATGGTCGTAGAATAAAAGTTCTTGGTTTTAACGTAAACCAAAGTAAAGAGGTTTTTAGTTACCCTAAATAATTATGTAAATAAAATAATTAATGAAATAATAATAAAAATAACTTACGGTAGCGAAAGCTAAAACCAATATGGACAGCATTTTGCTGGTCTATATGCGACCACGCGGTATATACTATACACGAAAACATGACTTGTGTACCCATATATATACATTTACCACGATCAAACATCAGCATCTGTATAAACATAAATAATTTGTGATAATTTACTTCCATTTGTTTCAAATCAAGCATAGCATTGTTTTAGTATGTATGAGGTTCATTTGTTCGTTCACTAGAATCATGCCAATACAAAGTTGGTTGTTATTAACAAAGCTGTAATTAAGAACAAAAGATCTGTTCCTGTATCCAAAGTATAAAGTTCTAAATTAGCATAAATTTGTAGTAACAATGAATTAATATGGGATGGTACTTGCGTCAGCATTGTTGCCGTTTTGTAAAATATCATGATGTAATGCGGCAAAAGTTACGATTTACGTAGATACGAATTTGTTAAAAAGAACATTTCTGTGCCTACAGAACTAGGAAAAAAATGATTTGAATCAGGTCAATGTCATTAGGTCAGCAGGAGCGCTTTCGGAACCATACTGGTTGAAATGCGGGGGTTTAACCTCGCCCAAGCTCTTCAACTTGAACATCAGTGGTCTGATAGAGCAGCTCAGCAGCATTCGTGTAGGGTGCCATACGTATTGATGACGTCTGCTTCAACAGTATCAGCTATACGTACGTACGTCAGGGTATACGTACACTAAATACATCGAATACGAATACATGCTTTTCGAGCCTGGGGATACAAGTCAAGACAATGCGTCAATCGTGGCAATACGTGTGTAATATAAAAACAAATAAAATATAAAATGTTATAAAGTAAATCTATTTCTGAGTGTCCAAGACACCGGCTTGTACCGAGTTTGGAGCCCGTTATTAACATTGCACTCAAGCTAATCTACTATTATTTTTATAACTTCTATGTTATAACCATGTGTTTTGATAAATAAATATATTTTATCTTAAAATCTTTTTAGGGTGGTGCTGGGGCTGAAATGGCGCTGCATAAGGGATGTTCGCAGGACGGCGTTTGCTTTTTGCCACTATCCGCAAGAGATGCACATCTAATCATTAGCTTTAAACAAGTGATGGGATATGTATAGAGCAATTAACAGAAACATGATTAGGATGTTGTTGTTATATTAGGTCCTTACATATGAAATTGGCGTTTTGTCGTACTGGCCACTTTGATCTCAAATATCTCTTCTTTGGTTAGGGATTCCAATTTCAAATTTATACAGCTATTTATTCATACATTTGTATTTCGAAAACCGTAATTCATTTGTTTTGTCCTCGTTTCGTTTTTTCTTTGCGTCACGCAGTTTACAAAATGGAAAACTTGAAATATCGCGTTATTTACGAGTACGAGTTCCACCGTGGTAAAAGTGCTGCAGAAACGGCTCGAAGGATTAATGATATGTATGGCGGCGGTGTCACAAAAGAAAACACCGTGCGTTTTTGGTTCCAACGTTTTCGTTCTGGAAATTTCGATCTGCAGAACAAGCCCCGTGGACGGCCGGAGACTAAAGTTGCTAGTGAAGAATTGAAAGCTATTATGGAAGCAGATCTATCGCAAACCACGTCCGAGTTAGCTGCAGGCTGCGGTGTTAGTGATAATACTGTTTTAATCCACTTGAAGCAAATTGGAAAGGTGAAAAAGCTTGAAAGGTGGGTACCTCATGAATTGAGAGCAGCAAACCGACAAACGCGCGTCAACTGCTGCGTTACATTACTTAACCGGCACAATAATGAAGGTATTTAAATCTGATCTTTCGGATATTTCAAGTTTTTCCATTTTTTTAACTGCGTGACGCAAAGAAAAAACCAAACGAGGACAAAACAAATGAATTACGGTTTTCGAAATACAAATGTATGAATAAATAGCTGTATAAATTTGAAATTGGAATCCCTAACCAAAGAAGAGATATTTGAGATCAAAGTGGCCAGTACGACAAAACGCCAATTTCATATGTAAGGACCATATATTCTTATGTGTACCTTCTTGACATAGAATCATTATAGTATTATTTATAACGTAAACTTAAAAGATAATTATTATGTTATTGATTTTGGTTGACTTATAATTTTACACAATTACTAATAAAATGTTTATCTGTTATCTCTATCTGTTTATCTGCTTAAGGTATGTTCCAAGTGAAAATCAAAGTTGTTGTCCGGTCGATCTGTGGCCTTAAGTCGGTGTAAGTTCACCATAGAATTAAATCTCCTGAGTAATAGGCATTTTTTTAAATGATTTGTGTGTGCTTTGATCATCCACATACAATATATTATGAATGAAATTATTTTTTTATATTATTGTACAAGTATTTTCGGTTGATTATAATTGTTCCGTTTAAACTTATACGAAAAAGTTGATTTATATGTAAACATCTCCACAGGAAGTATGCGTGACTTTACGAATGTATAATATTATTTAAGCGCCAACAACAACACAGGTAAAAAAGAAACTAAATCATAAAATCAGGATACATCTTTATTTACAAAAGAAAAAACGATAATCGGGGTTTGAATCCACGGATCTCGTCGTAATCAAAATATAAACCTCCGTCGCGTCGTTGGTTTTTGGTATAGAACATTCTGGTATATTCTGGGTTGAGTTTTTTCTACAGCTTGACGCTGCTGAGTCCGTATGACAAAGCTTGTTTAAGTGCTGCTGCAGCCTTAGCCACGTTGCTTCGTGAGCCAGCACTCTGGATGAACTGTAAAATAATAAAATTAATTAGGAAACGGTTAACTAATTAGACAGTCCGGAATTACTTACTAAGTTTCATATGTAGTTAGTTTTTTAATATTTCTTAAGGAACCTACTCGTTAGCCAGTTGTAAAAAAAATATAGATTAAGTCCTTCAACATACGGTAGTTTAGCAATAACATTGGTCTTACAAGAAAACGGTTAACCGCTTAAAGCCCGTCTTACACTTGGGCGCGGCTCCATGCAAACCTAGCGCACGTTGCCGTCGCAGTGGACTATACTTTTGTATATTTGATTAAAATAATTTTCAACTCACTTCCTCGTAAAAGGCTTCTTATTGTATCGATTTTAGTGACGTAATGCATCTCATTATGCACACTCGCCTTTTTCACTTTACCTGCGTTATTGCACATGTATAGTATATTAGTATATATCCTAGTATTTTTTTAGATGAATGATTTTCAACTACAACTTGCACTAATGAGTTTATTTGCCGCTAAAAGTAGTTAGAAAATTTTGAGAAATGAATTGCACTTAGTTAATAATGAAGAAAAATAATTTGGGATTTTTTAATAAACTAACGTTAACACATTTTTACTAATTATGTTTAAACAACAAGTAAGAAATATAAAAACCTAGGATTGATTTATTCTTAAGGTTGGTAACAGAACTCATTCGATCGCGCCTTCTTTAATATGAGCGCGCTGTTGACTGATGTAAAAAAAAATATATCGCGCTCGTAAAAAATATCTTCGATTTTTCATAACTCGCAAGTGTGTTGAAAAACGACATATGACACTCGTGTGCATTGATCATTACAGCCTCGGCTTCCTAAACGCACGAGCCGAAGTAATTCGTAAGCATATTAGTCTTAACAAATGTAAAAACTTACGCTGGCGAGAGGTCCGCTGGCTCGTTCTAAGACTTGCATGGTAGGCGGCAGGGCCGATGCTGTGACCACGGCCACAACGTTGTTGACGCGAGCGTCTATACCGCAGTACATACGCTTTAACACGCAGTACTCTTCGGCCACAAGGCTGGATACAAAAAATAACATTTCATTAATATTTTATTTATAATTAGCTGTACCCGCGACTTCGTTCGCGGTTGCTAACCTTTCATTATTATGTCAGTGGGACTTAAAAATTTGAGAAATAATTTCAGTGGTTAAATGGTGGGTTAAATCTTATCATTGTAAAAGATACAATTAGATAGCAGTGTTTTAAACTATACATTTTATTAATTATAGCGATACAGAGAAGTTCGCACAATTATGTTCAGCATGTTAAGCTACTGCATATGATAAACGCCTATTTAATTTTAATTCTGCACTCATTTTAACCCGTAGGATTTTGTTTTGCTAATGTATATATCCCGATTGCCTATTTATTTGTTAATTAAAGACATCTAGGCATTTGACAACCAGCACGCACGACTACAGAAACCAGCGACACTGTGACCCCTAGATGAAGCATGCCTACTCTGGAATACACTAGATTTTTTAACTTGAGGGCTAGCTAGTTAGCCAGGCGAGTATTAAGATTTCCCTTCCACCATGCTATGGTTTCCACGCGATGTTATCCTTCACCGGTAGCTCAGGTTCTTCTTGCGTATTTAGTGGGATCGAACATCGTACCTCTCGCACGGCAATCTACCCCCTTTAAATACTCGGTCACCATCGCTACATAAAATTGTAGACGCTATGTGTTGACACATATAGAAAGAAAGAAAAGAAAGAATATGTCTCATATGTGTGCTATGTGTTCCATCTAGGGCTACAGTATCGTTGATTTTCGTGGTCGTGCAAACTTGTGGTCAACGTCCCACGGGAGCCCCTAAAAATGTTCAGAATAACATCATTTCAGTTAGACTTTTGAAATAAAAAAAGAATCATCCAAATCAAAGCACGCGTTACCAAATTCTAGTTAAATACGATTTTAATCACGCCTCCCACGGGAACCCCCACTAATTTCTTGACTAACATTAATTTCAGTTAGTTCTTTCTAAAAAAAAAGAATCATCCAAATCAAAGCACGCGTTACTGAGCTATAATTAAACAAGACTTTCATCCCCCTCCCACGGGAACGACGACTAATTTCTGGGATAACATTAATTTTAGTTCTTTCTAATAAAAAAATAATCAACCAATTCAAAGCACGCGTTACTGAGCTATAATTAAATCCTACGGTAACCCCTTCTGAGTTTCGGGATAAAAAGTAGATAATATGGACTAAACCTTAAACATACCAAGTTTCATTAGAATCTATCCAGCAGTCCCGAAGTTATGGAAAGTCCAGAAACAGACAAACAAAAATTAAGAAAAATATAGATTTGGGGTCTATATCGCATATCGCACCCCTCGCAAAAGATTTTTTTTAAATATATTCAATATACAGAATTTGACATGTTACAGTTTTATTATAAGTATAGATTATATTTCATTGTACTGGAGCATGCATATACAATTGCACAATGCTCTGAAACTCGAAGATACAGATATTGTTTATATACGCTTCTATACATATAACCTATAAATAAAAAAAATATATATTTTTAGTAGCAACGATTAAGAAAAATAAGGAAAATCTTTCAGTGGTTGTTTAAGGGTTAAGAAAGCTTTTAGCCGCTCTAGGAATGCACTAGTTCGTTGCATTAGTTATGCAGCTATAATAACCATCTGCACTTGATTAATATTTCACCCCTGTAATATGAAAGTATGAAAGGCCGGAATCCAGCGAGCAATGAATACAGTTCGGAGAAAATTAAAAAATAGTCAAGTGTCAGTGGCTGTTTGAGGGTTAAGGAAGCTTTTAGCCGCTCTAGAATAGCATTTGTTCGATGCATTGGTTATGCAGCTATAATAATCATATGCATTTGATGCATTATACAGGGGATAAAGGGTCCAAATCTACCAGCAGCCAAAGCCATACTTCTATAAACTTGATAATTCACACAACATTTAAACTTATTCTCAAAATAATCATGCGCGGCGTCTTCAGGCCTATGTTTATTATTATTATACGTTTCTGTTAATTTTCCAGCGTTTTTAAAGCTGCAAAAAGTGTTAAAACAGATATTAGCTGCTAAGTTCACAAGCAACTTCAAATCGATCTTTAAAAATACGGATGAATGATAAGTTTATTTTTCAAAAAGTTTGTGATGTCAAAGGATCAGTAAAAGATAACCCATTTCTTTGGCTAGCTATTGAACCAAGTATTATGGCCGGAAACAGATAAGCATGGATGGAAATGAGAAATATATTGGTCCAGGAGTGAATCAGCTAAATTAAGTAAATATAAAACGAATACTACCCAATTATTAATTAATGATCAATTGCATGAAATCACATATTTAGGAGACTAATGAACAAACCACACCTACAGTTTGTTTGGTGCGATATCTAAGATGACATCCCATGCTGGTTCGAATTGGTAAACTCTGCCTCCGTTGGGGCATCCACCGCGTGGTCCAGACTGAAAATAAAAAATCAGTGTTATTATGTATTGTTATTATGTATTTTGATTAAGCCATTTTGCTACAACATTTTGTTGTATTTTTGAAGGTCTTAAAATTGAAAACAATGTGATCTATAGCGAGTTACACAATTAAGAT
This sequence comes from Ligdia adustata, assembly GCA_947049295.1. Taxonomy (NCBI): domain Eukaryota; kingdom Metazoa; phylum Arthropoda; class Insecta; order Lepidoptera; family Geometridae; genus Ligdia; species Ligdia adustata. The sequence goes on from OX346233.1 coordinate 5,119,484, forward strand.
CGAAATCATATTGAACTTTATAACTGGCACTAAGCGTCTTGCTGCATCTTTTCTTGACCGATAGCCGAAAAGAAAAGCGACCTACGCATGTGATTCTTATGCACATTCTCCGAAATAAAGCCAATAGGTGTTTATTGTATATGTATGCAAACAGTCAATATGTAATGGCTTTATTTATAGCTTGTGCTTGACCGTAACTCGCCTGATGTAAAGCGACGAAGCGGCCTAGGATGTGGTACGCTTGCCTAGAAGAAACCGATTCACTCGTGATTTGAAGAGACCAGGAAATAGAGCACTCGGCAGTGAATTCCAAAACCTGGGCGTTCGCACAATAAAAGTCGACGCATTTTACTTATATAGTTAAGGTCACGTAAGTACTGCGTATTTAGCTGCTTCCTTGTCATTGATGAAACGGACGATGTTGTCGATTCTGGTGCTAAGAGTTTGGATGAACGCGGAAAGTGCTTCGCGGACTCCAGCAGAGTTATCAGACTGCACGTAACGAGTGTAAGCGTTGATGTACTGAAACAAAATTAAATTGTTTAGTAATAATCAAGTTTCAAACTCACCGCCCTACCCTTAAGATAGTTATTAGTATAGTTAGTAATTAATTGAACATTAGAACACCTGACCAGCTGCAATATTTTTTATTGCAATCTTTCAATACAAGTGTTTTATTTACTTATTTACGAGTATGTATGAAATTCCAAAAAATGCAAGAAAATTGAGAAATTGTAACCTCCAGACTCCAGTTTAATTCCAGTTAGTTTTCATTATTTATTCTTAAATTAATCATTTAAATTAATGAATTTCAGTGCGCGCTATGCTGATAGTATCATAATTAAGTAATACTAAAAAGTGATAGGTATATCTTACGTTGGCAGCAGCACAAGCGTCGCCAGTTTTGCCAGTAGCCAATTCTCCTATAACAGCGACTGCTTGTCCATAGGTTGAAGCCAGGTTATTACCACTGCTGGCTAGGTCCTTGACAATTCCCAACAAGTTTATAACATACACATTACCGCTGTTGTGTAGTCCCAAAAATGAATCGAGTAAATCGCTGAAATGGAAAGTATGACAAAAATTCCTATCTTGAAGCCAAATCCAACGGTAAGAAACAATTTCAAGCTCATATAGTAGAAAAATATCATGCTTATTATTATATTATTGTTGACAACAAATATTAAAAAAAACTGAACTAATTCTAGTCTTTCTGTGTTTATAATAATTTCAAGTTAATCTGGATTATTTATTTAAAGTATGTCGTACACTGCGCTTTGTAGCTACGTAAATATTAACTACGTAAATTATAATTTTGACAAATATTTTATAAACTGAATTTCCTGTATTTATTGAATTAACGCCATCCAAGCATTTCGATTGTTCGCTATTGGACAGATTCTTTGACCACCAGCTCGTACCTATTAACACAGGAATCAGCGATTTGTGGACCCTAGATGGAGCATGTCTAGTCTTGATTACACAGGCTCTCGTGGAAGTATGCCAGAACATACTTTTAAGTGCTTGTCGATAGATTTTATCAACTTGAGGGCAGTAGCTAGCCAGGCGAGCGTTAAAACGACCACAGCACCGGTAGCTCTGTCTTTTTTTCCGCCTTTTGTAGGATCGAACCTTGCAAAACGTAGTAGCAAAGATGACCGAATAGGCAGGTCTATTCTAATTAGAGAGCGTATTACTACTATCGCAGATTTATACTTACAACACCCCCATGTTTGGAGACGGGGGTTCAAAAAATTCTTGATGCTTACTTATCTGGGTTTTCGTTGCTTGAATCCAGTAATTTAACATTTATTGCACCAGGCGTCGCGAACGCACTCTGTGGGATAATTATATTGTTAAACTGTACATACAAGATCATAAAAGTACCTAAGTGCTTTTATTACGAAGTAACCAAATGACGAACCACAGCAAAAATAATTGATTACACACATATATATAGACCATTTAAAATCTATAGATAAACCAAATGCCAACCTACCACCAGAGGGCAGCGTGCCGAGAATTATAGATTATTCCTTCGATCTTAAGATGTAATATACATAGGTAACAATAACATTATATGTCCGTCCCGTACAATATGGCTTATTCTAGCTAAATATGTGTTTAATAATAGACCATATTTTTCGCCGACGTTCATAATAATAAACATCATAGTATCATCATAATAATCCTTTTTACCGGCTTATCAAAAGAGGTACTCAATTCGACGATATTTTTTTTCTTTTTTGATGTAAAAACGCTTACTGATTCTACCGGGTCTTCTCTAGTTCGTAATAGGTACATTAAAGGACTTTTAATGTACCTATGAATGACAAAACAAATGAATTACGGTTTTCGAAATACAAATGTATGAATAAATAGCTGTATAAATTTGAAATTGGAATCCCTAACCAAAGAAGAGATATTTGAGATCAAATTGGCCAGTACGACAAAACGCCAATTTCATATGTAAGGACCCAATATCTGTTTGAGTTGATAATATAAATATGCATGAAGCATCCTATCTAACTATCACAATAATATATTATTAAGAAACGCCGCGGGTAACAAGCAGTATATATAATTATGTAGCACCAGAGCACCTGCCTATACAAAACCAATTGGTGACTATATACTTTACATGTGCTATAAGTCAGGCGTAGTTCTTGTTAAGTATGTATAAGGTTCGTTAGTAATGAATTTGACAATTGAAAGATTGTTTTTGTGCACAAAGGTGTAATTAAGAACAAAAGATCTGTTTGTTCTTCTATAAGTATAAAGTCCTGAAATTAAGGCGCTCAGACGCACATTGATTATAATGCAATATTACAAATAACAATGACCTTAAACTAAAAATTCGAAAAATCTTTAAAAAAAATACTAGATAATTGCTATTATAGTGTTTGAAGAATATATAAACAATAAAACTTTAAAATGAAATTAATTAAATAGGTTCGCTCCACTCAACAAATTGCCATACCCGAGTAGGGTTAATATTAGATATTTAAGTACTTACTGGATTATGTTAAGATCTGCGTGTAATATATAATTTAGCAATAAATATATTGAGTATTGAGTGTAATAATATGTAATATAAAATGTTTTATAATATTTTATACTTGTTAAGTATAAAAATTAAATAATGTTATTAAGTAATCCCACTAATATTCCTATTAAAATTTACATACACAAATTAAAAAAAAATTCTATAAAAAAACTAAGTACCGGGAAGGTGCCTTTATTACCATAAACTAAATTTTTAACTAAACCAAAAAAAAAAACCATAAAGAAAGACTATTTAAGATTTATAGGTAATCGAAATGCTCCAACCAACCACCAGAAGCCAGCGTGCCCAGTTATTAGAAGCAGCAGCAGCATTATCTATAAAGGTAATTAAGAAAATCGCATAGCGGGAACGCGCGCTCGAGCTACGCGTGAATAAACTAAAATACGCTTCAAAATTATTAAAAAAGAGAAAACAAACTATACTTTCTCATTCTTCTTCTTATCTTGTTGTTTTACAAATATTCATATTCCATCTTTTAACTTTGATTTATTTTTGTAAATATATCTAAAACTTTTTGCCGTTTCGTATATCAAATTCAATTGACGTTGAACTTTTACATTCAAATCTCGATAATGAAAGAGAGACCCACGACCCACTTAAAATAGCAGGACGTGGGTTTCGGCTTCTTGAGATATTCATATTACATCTTTTGTAATTTTTTTACCAGGCTACGTACGTAACATCACAATATTTTGACCGTGATGTCTTTTTTTCTTATTTTTAATCATTTGATATTTATATAATTTATCAATTATTTTTTAGTCTGAAGGTCTCTGCGATAGACAGAAATGCGGGCTTATATTTTACCCAAACGCAACGCAACGCAGCCAGCATATTGGGTACTTTGTTCGAAATTCAAAATTTTTTAAGAGACTAATTTTTTTCAATATTTTGTTATAGCTTTTGCATATATGTATTATAATATTTACTTGCCTTATTATTTGTAAATTACAATTAGAGTTCACTATACTTTATTTGGAATTTAGTAATTAAATAATGTTTGCCGTATGGCTTTGTAAAAGAAAATAAATACTATTGTTAACTAACACTCAGCGACATATGAATATTAAAGCAAGGTATTCATTAGATTTTAGTCCATCGTATTTAAAATTTAGACAGTCTGGATATTTACAACCTAAATAAGTTTTTACAGGTGTTATATATTAATTGAATTGCGTTAGAAATATGTATAAATATATCTTGTGTTAAACGTATATACATATATAGGTTCAACTTCGATATTTTGTATATTTATATATATATATATATATATATATATATATTAATAATATATAATAACAACACGAACAACGAATACTTTTATATGAACTTCAATAAATTAAAAAATAACTATATATCAGATGTCTAATCTGATACATTTCCATAACAAACGAAATTAACTGATATATATTATATTAAAATAATGCGACATCACTCTATTACTAAAATGGTTTTGAATATTCTATTAATATTCTTGAATATATTTGTTTGTAATGTATTCAAAAGTTAAGCTAAAAGACATCAACGCGCACTATTTTAACTAGCTTTTAATAGTGGTTTTAATATAACATTCAATCATCTGCGTTATTTATCATAATTAATACAAATATTTAGTATTTATCTGCTAAAACAAAGTCAGAACGAGAGATAAGTAATACAGAAATATATTTGCAATTTTTAGAGGGCTACCCTTATCGGCTATAATTGGGCATGAAAGTGTTAAAATTAAGAGCAAACTAACTTAATTTCTATTTGTAAGATCGCCGCTACAACGCTGTCAAAGTGAAACCAAGATTGCTTGCTCTTGTTTTATTTCTCCTTTTTCATGTCTAACTCTAGCCGAAAAGGGGGTGGCTTCCTTTATAGCTTTACCTTCCAATACTTGAAGTTACTGGCAAGTTGATAACCTCTTATTCTCTCATCAAGAAAGACCACTATGTTCTAAATCGAATATTGAATTATCAAATTGTGCCTAGTTATACTAGTAGCTTTTGCTAGATTTTTGTAATTTAGTTTTTAGGAAAACCAATTACGGCGAATGCTAAGACTGAAAAACATTTCACTTTCCAACGAAAAAGGTACTTAATAATATGATTGTACATATTTTCAATACCAAAGGAGAAAAGAAAACCTTTTTTGTAGTGTTAGATTACGTATTTATTTACAACAAATTTAATCATCGTATCCAAAATAAAAGCCTCGGCGTTGGTTTTTAGTATGAAACGTATATTTACATATTTATTATTAATTTAAAATTAAAAATACAACTCATTGCCTTGGTCTTAAACTGTAATGAATTATGTGACGATATTGAGATTTCATGACAACTATAAACACAAGCAGTACTATATCTATATTCTTTTATATATGTATAAAATTAAATAAAATTTATAAGTTTATATAAGTATACATACAAATATTTATTTCATGATTTATTTAATTATGATTACATATCTGAGTTACAGACAGACAAATTATATGTACTAGTCAAGCAAACCACTCTTGACTTTTGGAAAGATACCCTTGACAATAGACTGTAACTTTATATTATGATTATGATAGTATTACGTTTTGTTATGATTTTATTTACAATTTGACGTTGCTGAGTCCGCTAGAAAGCGCCCTCTTTAGAGCGGCCGCGGAGGGACCAATGTTGCTCTTCACTGCAGCGCTTTGAATGAACTGTATAGTAAATAAAAAACAAATTAGTACACTTGTAGAACGAATAATAAATATTAGTTGATTTACTTGTTAAATTATTGTCCTTATTTATATATTTTTTTAATTTTGATGTAAGTATCCCAGTGTCACTCTCATGACCAAGACGAATCTATTGACAACACTCACATAAAAATACGACGAGCCGTTTAGGCTCTAGGGCGTATTAAAGAAATATACACATATATATATACATACAATCGAAAAACATAACCCTCCTTCTTTCGCAGTCGGGTAAATATAACGTGTTTGAAGTCATTACTACTGGTTAGCTACTCACATTGGAAAGAGGTCCAGCTGCTTGTCGGAAGAGTTGCTCGGTGGGCGGCAGCGCTGCAGCAGTGGTAGACGCAGCGAGGTTGTTGTTGAGGGCGCTGAATCCACAGTACATGCGTTTTACTACGCAATACTCTTCGTTAACTAGGCTGCGAACAAAAACATCATGTTTAGAAACTTTTAACTAGGCCCACAACACGAGTAACACTTACTCGATGGTAATTAGTTTTCCCAACGAGTCACACTGTTACACTCGTGTAAATCGTTGGGAACTCTTTCAAAACGGTGTTGCAACCAGTAACAGTCTTTTTTTAATCGCGTAAGGACAGCATAAAAATAGCGATTATGCGAGAAATCTGTCTTAAATACGATGATTGGCGCTAGACTGATTGCAGGTTTCACCATCGTCAATGGGTTTCACGCCACCTCTTTCGCTAACTGTCAGATGCCAACAGTTTTCCTTCTGCCATCGGAAGGGTTTGAACACACTAATAAAAATACTAAAAACAGTCTCACCGAGATATGCTTTGTGGGGCGCTACCCAAGATGACATCCCAGGCTGCGTCAAACTGGTAAGCCCTGCCACCGTTAGCGCAACCACCTGTTACTCCGGTCTGAAAATAATAATAAACAGATTCTCTTACTCACACTTTTAAATCTCGTTTTTATGCTGTAGTACTAACAAGATTCAATGTCTTTCTGTCCGCTCTTTTCTAACTGTAAGACGCACACATAGTGCATCACGCGCGGCCAGCATTTTCTCGGTCATTCAGTACACATATCCTAATTCCGCGTTATTAAATCTAGTTCACGATCGGCTGTCAAACTTACCGCGTGTGCTCATCACCACTTACCATTAATGAGGCTTTGTTTTGAGATAAAATATACACCACATCTACCCTTAACTTCGACCCTTTATGTACGGAGAGCACCGAGCACTTACTTTCACAACGATGAATATCCTTTACACATATTATAAATGCAAAATTGTGTTAGTTGTTTTTTTTGTTCGCCTTCTCCTCTGCAGCCAAGTGACGGATCGACTTGATTTTTTGCAAAGATATGGGTCAAAGTCTGGAGAGTGTCATATGCTATTTTATTCCGGTGAAATACAACGCGGACGAATCCGCGGGCAAAAGCTTGTAATGTTAATTTTTATTGCTGACTCCCATACATACATGTGCAATGGAAATAAACCATTTTTTTCAACTCACCATTTCATATGACGTATCACCGAATAGTTCTTTTGAAATTGAGTCAAGGTTTTTTAATTTTTTTATGAAGTGCACCTTTTTAAAGTTACTGTTTACAAGTTAGTCCCTTTGATTTTTTTTGACTAAAAACCCTCGCAAAAACTCATCCCTATATTTGATAAACTCTTCAAAGAAAACCAGGGACATCTGCAGTAAATTTTTGAATAGTATTAGAGGTACAAATTTGTCACAACTATAACCGTTTAGGCGCCTTAAGCGCTTTGTAGACGGAGGGGCGATTCAGTGTTTTGCCCTCCATGTGCATTGGTAGTATAGGATTCCTTTTGCGCTATAGTTCACGGTCAAACTGACCGGCCCAGCCAGCTCAAAAGCTCAGCTGCAAAGCGTCTAAGAGTACAAAAATAAGAGTACTAGTAGAGCTCTTCTTTTAATATTCGTGTTTCGATACTTACAGCGAATCTAGCCTTCTCTTTATTGCTGACAAATGTGGCAATGTTGTCGATCTTGGTAGAGAGAGCCTTGATATACCGGGCCAGAGCCTCACGGACTCCGGCTGTTTTGCCTGAATTCACATAGCGAGTATATGCGTTCACGTACTGAAACATAACCACAATTAGCAGCTCCAACAAGAAAAATAAACAAGTTTGTATTTAGGAAACAAAAAAAATTATACAGATTATTGTTTAAGGGTGGCCTATTTTTTTTTTCTCCGACTGGTTCTTCAGTCTAACAGTGAATCTGCCTAATCCACGAGTTTGTCGAAGCCAGAATCTGTCCTACACCGAATCAGCTTCACCATACAAAACGATAATTGAGGAGCGGCCAAATTATGGAACATCTGTTTTGTAGAACAAAAGTTGTAGTTTATGATAATCAGAAGCCACCTTTTAGAGGATGCCAGACGATTACCAGTTTCCCTATATATAATACTTACTTAGTATTAAATAAATAATAATCACACTAATATTACACAGGTGAAAATTTGTATGTGAGTGTGTTTATTTGTTCCTCTTTCACGTTCAAACAACTCGACGGATTTGGATAACATTTGGCACGAAGATAGCTTATACCTATTATTGACATAATAGTTCCCATGGGATGATCAAATATCAAAACCATGGGGCGCAGGTAGTAAAATCTAAATTTAACTTACAATCCTTACAATAATACTGGTAAAAAGACACACACTTTACTTACTTAGTAGATAACCCAATATGCTGAAGCCATTGCAACAAGTGATACTAAATGGACAGGCGACTCCAATTCGACATGGTCTACAATTTTTTTTCAGTTATTTTGCTGATATCAAATATATACCTACTTATGAAACAATTTTGCTCTATTACGTAAGCTGTCATGAATGGATGATTGCACGCATCTAATTTAACAAGTCGGAGATCCTAATCCGCGAGCAAAATTCCCATCTGCCCCAATAATGGAGCAGATCCTGGGCTATTTGGGAATATTCCAAATTAAGTAAGAATTACAGCATGAGCCGCTGACCCCATATATCTGTGCAGACCTGTTAATTCTCCTTGTTTATGTTTAAAGTTTGTTTTATAAATAAATAAAAATACCTAACTTAAAAAAATGGTTTTTCAAGATTGTTTCTATTCTGAGCTTATTTAGGAGCTAACAGGCCGTCGAGCGAAACGCCTCGTGTATAGGTCGTAGTTTCCAACTAATAATGGTAGAACCTGGTTCTACTAGTTAGAATTTTTAAGCCGTCGGGAATTTTTAATTGTCGGACATTATATTAGGTCCTTACATATGAAATTGGCGTTTTGTCGTACTGGCCACTTTGATCTCAAATATCTCTTCTTTGGTTAGGGATTCCAATTTCAAATTTATACAGCTATTTACTCATACATTTGTATTTCGAAAACCGTAATTCATTTGTTTTGTCCTCGTTTGGTTTTTTCTTTGCGTCACGCAGTTTACAAAATGGAAAACTTGAAATATCCGAAAGATCCGATTTAAAATCCCTTCATTATTGTGCCGGTTGAGTAATGTAACGCAGCAGTTGACGCGCGTTTGTCGGACCATATGTAAGGACCTAATATTAAATGGATATTATGTATGAGGCCAATTATAAATGTAGATTTACAGTTAATTGTAATGTCATTGGTACATTGGAATGTAACAGTAACTAAGAACTATGTATGACTAGGAAATGATCTGTCTAGTCCTTGTTATTTTTTGAAGTCGCAAACTAATAGTAAATGCTTATTTCTTACATTAGCTTCGGCACAAACGTCACCGTATCTGCCAGTGGCTGCTTCTCCCAGTACTGCGACTGCTTGGCCGTAGGTTGCAGCCTTGTTCACGCTACTCTTTCCAAGGTCCTTGAGGATTGTTACAAGATTGATACCGTTAAGGACTGCATCACCGCTGTCATATATCTCGAACAGCCGGGATAGTGGTGATCTAGAAAAAAGTATATTTGTTAGCTGTTTTAGAGTTAAATCAGCCGCCTTATCGGTTATAGTTAGGCATGAAAGAGGTAAAAACAAAAGCAAGCAAACTTGGTTTTATATTGCCAGCGTTAAACGATTGAACTGTTAAAACCAAACCAAGTTTGCTTGCTCTTATTTTCACACATTTCTTGCCTACATAGACGATAATTGGCTTAGTTTGAATAATTAGAGAGTATTCTATGTAATGGGTGGCACTAGGGCATTATAAGTCCGGCATAAAAACCGTGATTACTACTTTGCTGAAATTAATTTAAACTGCTGGCACAGCCATTCCACTCTAAGGACATGATTTATATACGACCACAATCCTAAAATACTATACGAATAGGTATATCTTTCATAAATATTTATAAAACTTTGGGATATTATGTATAATATCCCAAAAAGTAACTTGTGGGGTAACTGGTGATTAACTAGCATCCTCTTTAGAGTGGCTTCTGGTGAATATGAGAAAAAACTTTTGTACTACGACTTTTGAAAATTCGAACAAATTAAAAGATTTCCTTAGACTTGGCCGCGCAGCAATGACTTTTTTTAATGGATTTTCATTGGCAATTTGTATAGGTCTTATAACCAAAGTTGTTGCATATGGTTACCAGAAGCCACCCTTAAGGCGGTTGCTAGTTGATCATCAGCACCCTGTATACCTTTGAATTCAAACATCGGTTTGCCAGGGGTATATAGAAAAATTGTAGTATTGAGCCTTTTTTCAAACGTTGTTGGTGTCAAAGATTTTTTCCACTTACCCGTCTATAAGTCCAACTTCATTTTTTGATACTTGTCTAATATTGATTTCACCTGCAGAAACGCACTGTAGAATAAAAAATATTGATTAAGAATTTTTAAGATTTAGAGCAATACGATAATTTATACGATTAAAACACGATAAATAATTATAAGATAAATAACTTTCAAAATAAAGTAAATAATTAAGCCAGGTTCCCAAAAAAAATACAAGAAACGTTTTTTTGCCGTTTTTCTGTATCTTCCCCTCAGCGTCGCGTTCCCTCAACCGCGCGTTCCGGCATCGCGCGTCTCTCAACCGCGCGTTCCCGCTATGTCGCGCGCGGTACAGTCTACTATTTGCTAGATAATGGTGCGGAACCTTTCGTGCGCGAGTCTGACTCGCACTGGCATATTATATTTTAAAAGAACAGTGTTATCCAAGGGCCATAAAATTTTGTTTGCTAATATTGAACTCATGGTCTACGCTTAACATAAATAGTTAGTGTTATGGGATATCCAAACTATCAATTATTTTAAGTGTGTTGTTTGTAACACTGCGGGCAAAGAAAACTGTATTAGTATTAGACAGCTTAGAAAAAATTCAACTTCGTCCTTTGTAGTCCCAGTTTATAATCGCCGAAATAATCCAACAAGGTTTTGTCAGTAATTAGTGCTACGAGTCATAAAAGCTCGCAATTACTCGAGGCTCAAAGCAACCCCCGGTCTCTTTCAGAAAATTGTACCAAAACTTGTCATTACGCAATGTGCAGACATACTTTTAGACTAAGTACCTAGATATAAAATGGACTTTGTTAAATAAAATTATTAGGTATTAGATTTAGGGTTTTAAGTAAGTAGAACATAAATACTAGTAGAAATTCTTATAAAAAAGGTAATTAACAATTTCGGCAAGCGCCGACAGAACTTTGTCGGTCAGACAGGCTAAATCTATTTTTATATTTAAGAATTTGTTGTCCAATTACTATCTTTCAATAAGTTATTAGTCGAATCTTCTATGTTTTTTTAAACATTTCTCATTGGTACTAATATGTATTTATTGTTAGTATATGCAGATTTATTTTATATTATTTAATTTTAATATAATATAATTTCTTTTTTTGTTTTATTTTGCCTATATAGATAGTTGTAGTTAAAGGGTTATTGTGTATTTTTTGTTAGTATTTATATATGTTTTTTTCTTCAAGTCTGATCTATCAAAAGGTTGCCTGGAAGAAATCGCTTTAGGCGATGAGGCCGCCCAATGTACTACCAATGTTTGTAAGATATGTATATAATATTGGTGTGCAATAAAGTTATATTTGAATATGAAGTTTTTCAGTTCTTTAGATTGAAAACTCAAACGTCTCAAATGTTGATAACATTTAAACGCGACCACTCGAGAAATAAAAAAAAAAAATCAAATCGGCCCAACTGTCTCCGAAAGTGCAGATAACAAACACAATAAGACAAAAAAAGGATGTACTCAATTCGACGGTATGTTTTTTTGTATTTGTATGTTTGTTACTTGATATCTCGGAGGCAGCGAGGCAGCTGGATCAGTATGAATTATTGTTCTAGTTAGTAGAATTAGTATTCTAGAAGTATTAGCCCTTTCACTATGATACATTTCATTTGATACACATATTGAGGAAATTGTGAAAAAGTTGTAATTCACCATTTTGTGGCGGCAGCCATCTTGAACTTGATTTTCATCAAACATAGCTAAGTTCACTCCCAACACCCACAAAAAATAAACACAAAATCAAAATCGGTTCATCTGTCCGGGAGCTTCGATGCCACGCAGAGACATTCTCTCTCTCTGTCATGAACGACTTTACGCAATATGTGCTAGGATTGCATTTTTTTGAACAATTATACAAGTTTCAGTGCTTAAATAGTTTTGATTAGGTAAATACAACTCTACTTACGGCAGCGAAAGCTAATACCAATCCAAACAGCATTTTGCTGGTCTTTTCCGACCAAATGGTATATAATATACACGCAAACGTCAATTTTCAGCCCATATTTATAGATGTTAGCAACAATCAAATAAATACACGACATCTGTATAAACTAATGTAGTTTTCGAATAGAATATCTACAAATCTGATTTCACTTGGTTAAAGATTTACACAACTCTATAATTATAAAGCTAAGGGTTATATTTGAGTGAACTTTTGTTAAGCAACCGTGAAATAAACGTAGTTTATTAAACAAAAGCATTAATTGAATGATTGTTCAGTATTTGCTTGTATTTGTGTTGAGGCATACAAGAACGCAAATTGATATTGTTTTTGCGTACAATGTGAAATTAAGTTGTCAGACGGAAAGCAAACTGTGTAACGTCAACAATAACGAACTTTTAGGGTGGGGCGGAAAACTCACTCGTTGATTTCTATAACAGATAGTTCAGCAAAAATAGATGAAATTATTTTTATTAAGATCTTATATATATTTTGAAATCCTCCTAATTTACAAATTTGTATGTATGTAATTAGCCGAAAGGGAGTCACTATACTCATACTAAGAAATAACTTTTGCAATGGGGCCAACTCTGGATTCAAGATATAATGAGCCGTTCCATACAAAAAGTTTATCGGTCGACGACAAAATGTGTAAAACAGCTGTTTTTTTCAGGAATTCAGAGTTGGCCCCATAGTATAAGTTATTCCTTAGGATGTCTATAGTAACTGATAACTATGTATTATAGTTCCTAAACCTTATAAGGAACTCTTTGTTGGGTTGAGTACCTACCACACGTCCTTATTCCCAATAATAAATATAAAATATACAAATAATATAAAAATAAATAATAATAGCGCTGATAAATAGTGCCGTGACAATTTTGTTCACTATTTGGGAGAAACACCCCCAATACAAATATTCACGAGACGAAATATAAAAAAATTAAATGAGGTAATGCATTACATACATAGTTTCGTAAATATTAGTTTAGGAATAGACTGTATCTATGCGCCAATACCAACATCCAGACAAAGTCCTCAACTGTAAATATTATCAACAGCCGTAAGCCTGACCTTACTAATCATCGAAAACCTTGAACAGCATTACTGATACCCAACGTGACATAATCTTAAAACTAATATTATTTTTTTACTACCATTTTGATCTCTCACTTTTTGGAAATATACAGACTGGACAATACTTTTATGTGAGCTTTAAAGTTCGGCTCTTTTCATAGCTGCACTAAACATTTGACCTGGAAACTTTCAGTCATATAGAAAAGAGATATCTGTATTAAATGGAACGAAGGTACACGCGATAGTGCTCTACGTTTATCTTCTACATTTATAGCTAGGACAGAAGCGGAATAAGGTCGGGGAAAAAGAGCTTAACTACCATACTTAATTTTTTTTGACGTGACAACGTCTTATAATTCGATGGAGCCGGCTGAATGCACAAAAAAACATTACTCATTAGCTCGCTCTGAGGCGTTCCATTTCAGGCTTGAAGTGCAAGCGAAAGCGCGGAACGAGCGACAAAGAGGCACAATCGACCTCCGCGTTCGGCAGCGTTCGACATCTGTCTCTATCCTACTTGAGTGAGCGATGCGTCCGCGTGGACAGCTGATATACAATAATACATTTACATGTCAATTGTTTATAGCAATGATAATTACGGCGATAAAGGTAATGATTCTTGCGATACAAAATGTCAATCAGACAAATAAAATTTAAATTTTCGTTTGTAAAATAAAATCATTCCATTAGTATTTTCTTATGACGTTGTCACGTTCAACTATCGTTTTAAACCGACTTTACAGACAACCGATTTTTATTCTACACTGCCAGGCATTTTACCTCAAGTTCGTACGACCACAGAAGTCAACGATACTGTATCCTCAGATGGAGCATCCCTTAGTCTGGAATATACTAGCTCTCAAGGAAGGCTGCCGGAACTCACCGTTAGGTGCTTGGCTTACTAATATACTTACTTCTTCTTCTTCGTATTCGCGAAGTGGCTTGTCTTTCTTAGGTTTGACTAAATTAGATAGCTCTATAAATTACAGTAGAGTCCGGAGTCTCATTGGTTGCTCTCGAACAACTGTCAATTTTGCAGTTTTTCGAATACCACAAGAGTGGTGAAAATTTTCAGGATTGCCAGATCAGCTACTCTTAGGGTACTAAATATACAAAAATGATTTAAGCATCTTATTTACCTGCGTGCGCGTTTGAGATTGTTGCCTTTTTGTGTCGATTATGACTGGCCTATCTACGAGGATTATTATATCCTCTAACCGATGGTTGTTATTATGATTTTTTCCTGTAGTCTCAATTCTCTGTTTGTACTTTGTTGAAGTTAGAATAGATAAGAATATGGTTTATTTGTGATAAAAAACAACAAATACAGTAGAAAAGATTAGAGTGATATAAAGAGGGAAGCAAGTTTTAAGACAAATATATATACAGGGGTAGGCACTCGAAGTGTTACCAACTTTAAGTTGTCATAGCAACCAAACTGTTTACAATATGGCGCCCATTTTTTCACAGTCGTAAGTCTATTGTATTGTTCCTAAACATACAAAAGCTTATTGTTTTTCGTCGCTGCAAAAAAAAGTTATCCAGATGGAATTAAAACGCCACAGTGTCATTACTTTGTATTTGGCTGGAAAATCGCAACCAGCCATTGTTGCGCTACGACATTTACATCTGAATAAAATGTTTGCGTATCGGACCATCACGCGTTACAATGATACGTACGGGTAGCATCAAGAAACGCCACGGAGGTGGACATCCAACAACAGCAACATCATCAGAAATGGTTCGAAAGGTACACGCTAGCATTGAACGAAATCCACGACAAAGCGCAGTTAAATTGGCGAAAAGTCTTAATGTATCTGCCCGGAGCATAGGACGCATATTAAAAAATAAACTACAACTGAAGCCTTACAAAATACAAAAAGTGCAAGACTTGACACTTGCACAAAAGGCAGTTCGCCTAGAAAGAGCTAAGGAGTTAAAGCAGTTGCACGTTGATAGCAAGCTTGAAAATTTGGTATTTTCCGATGAAATATTTTTACGGTTCAGCAATATGTGAACAAACAAAATGATCGCGTATGGTTAAAGTCTAAATCAAACGACAAATTAGACCAACGAATTGCTCTGCGAAAGCAAGCACCAGCATCAGTGATGGTTTCGGCTGCGGTAACTGCTACGGGACGTTCACCTCTCGTTTTCATTGAGCAGGGTGCAAAGATAAACCAGCAAATCTACCGTGTAAAGATTTTAAACGATGCTTTATTACCTTACACAAAGCTCGTGAAACCCAAATTTTTTTGCAAGAAAAAGTTCCGAGCTTTATTTCTTCGCAACAATGGCCACCATATTCGCCGGACTTAAACCCAATGGATTTTTCCATATGGTCAATTCTAGAGGCCAAAGTGTCAGCAAAAAAATATGAGACAGTCGACGCCTTAAAGATTGCTCTTCGCCGAGAATGGAACAAAATATCAGCAGACCACATTCGTGCAGCGTGTGAAGCCTTCTCGGACAGACTCGATGCTGTTATCCGCGCTAAAGGTGGAAACATCGAACAATATTTTTTTCTTTTTAATTTTAAATGTTTTTTTTTTCTATATATTGAAGTTTATAAATAAAAAGAAACAAAGTTGGAAAATTACAGCATTTTGAATTGGTAACACTTCGAGTGCCGACCCCTGTATATTTTAAACCAATTTAAGGTTAATTTAATTTTGCGATTATGTTCCTGTATATGTGTGCGTGTCCGTACGTTTTACTTCTAGACGCACCTTCAAAGATATAATAACGCTTGGGAAGCTTAGTTCCTTTCTCCGACCCTGATAAAGTCGTAAACATTTTTATGGGGACGTGGTCATGCCTTTTCATATTGGATATGGAGTAAGTAATACCAGTATTAAAGTTAAATAATATTGGTACCTATAACTGCAGCTGGCTATTAGGGAGGTGATATTATAATAGACATGGTTATTATAGTAATAAATTTTAGTGGTACTTACAATTGAACCTATTACCAACTTTTCTTTTACCCCGATAACAATATGAACATAAACAACACGTACAAAAATTTCATAAAAATTACGTAATGTTAGGAACACTGGCCTATTTTGCAATATTAAAGTTGATCACAGCCATCAGAGTTGATCATACTGATACAAGTAACGGTAATAGTAACGTAGGAGACCAACATGACAGGTTGGTAGCATGATCGCATCCAATAGCTTGCCTTAGAAGAGACATACGTCCAGCAGGAGACTAAACAAAATAGGCTGATGATGATGATAAATTAGTACAATTGATATGCAATATTATGTATCATATCATTTTATGAACCTTACTTTATTGTGTTTACCTACTAAGATAATATTACTCACGCATGCAAGAACCTTTTTCTTTTTTTATTAAGGACTCAATAGTTGACCGAAAGCTTTAGCTTCACCGGACGACGTGCTGTGTGCGCTGGGCCGAGAATTTTTGTGGGTGACAAGCACAAGGGCGCTTCAGACGGGTCAGAAGACAACGAATCTCCCATCTCTCGACTTGCCAGACGAGATTTGGCGTAGACCAGTGGTGCAGTTCACCGACGAGCACATGCAGGGAAGTATGGAAATGCATGGAATTGGACGAGTGGTTCTATCGGGCTCTTAAAGGGGTTTATGTGCACCTACTCGCTTCGGTGGCCTCCAAAAAGAAGAGGCTCTGTGTTCATCTATATATAGTAAATGAAAGCCTACATGATAACTATAGGAAGTACAAATTGAAGAAAAAATCTGAATCCACGCAGACTAAGGCGCGGATAACAGCTGGATGTACAATAAATCGTCATCTCGACAAAATTTCCATATTTCATAGTAGGTACAGTACAACAAAATAAGAATTTTATATGAAACGTATTTTATACAGGGTTATCAGTTAGGGGTGTCCTAAGCTGAAAGAGGGTAACTATACTCATCAATAAGAAGAACTTTCATTATGGGACAAACTCTGAAATAAGAAAAATATTTTGCTGTTTCAAACAAAAAAAAACACGTTGACAAAACGTATGAAGCAGCTGATTTATTTTCTATAATTCATTGTATTTAGGGATTAGGATGTGTATAGTGACACCCAGTGATGCATGGCGGTAGGGCGTTTCCTATCGCTCGCCTGGCTACCTACCATACTAATGTTGTACAATCTGTCGCCAAGCACCTAACCAGTGTATTCCAGACTAGGCATGCTCCATTTAGGGCTACAGTGTCGTTGGCTTCCGTGGTCGTGCGAACTCGTGGTCAAATGCCTAGCTATGTACAAAAATAAAACCCTTCGGCTTATACACCTCTAACAGTTAGCTCTGTATATTACCATCTGTCGGTTTATAGCAATCCATCTGGAGTTTTGATAGTATCGAAATCTTCGACTATGGAGAATGGTGAAACATTTTCCTTCATAGCTTTATGACCACAAATACTACATTGTCTTGATCATGACACAACAAAAATATATTGACAAAATAACAAGCTCACAGAATATCACTTTAACACAATGCACTGACTAATATATTTTTCTCAAATATAATGCATTTAAAATTTTAAGGCTGTTGGTCATAAAAATTGATTGCCTGTTACTAATTAAGTTAGAACTACACATATAACACTTTTTATTATATGCATTAATAATAATAATAATAAAGTTTTATTTATTCGGACAACATACAATCCATGGGTTAGTAAAAACATAAAATAGGATATATAGCTGGTGTTAGTATAAAGTATAATTAAAACAAAATATATGCATTAATTTTTATCTGTGGCAGAGACATAAATCCTTAGCAACCACGTTCAGAATGCTGTTGTGACTCCCTCGCAGGGTGACTCCCTCACCAACGACGCGACTTTCTTTCGAATGACGGCGTGAAAGCCATCGGTACGAGCCTACGCGAACATTCCGGAAGCACTGCACCAGCGAGGTAGTCTTAACAGCATTCTGAAGATGTTGTTGTATTGCACTTTTAGGGTATCGAGAAATCTTTTGGTATGTCTGGTCCACAGGCTAAACGTATAATACAAAAGAAAGACAGTATCTATAATATACTTATAACAAGCAGCGCCTTTATCGCTAATAGCGATAGATCACTTTCATTCATTATTGGATCGAGCGGGTTTTCTGTGTCTATATATAATTTGTAACTACAGCTATTAGAACATTTTACTGTCGACAGTATCATCATTTGCAGTAAACCAACTGCATCGGATAAAGTTGAAATAGACCCTAAAATACAATGTCGTGTTTATGATGCTTCAATGGACGCGGACGTATGGACGGCATTATTAAGATATTGTAAAACGAACGGTTTGACGGCGACATGGTTTAATGACTGTTTGATGGAAAATGCATAAACTTTTTTTACATTTATTATATTCATAAACATTTTTTAAACAGTCGTGAGATTGAAACATAACGACTAACATAGACTAACAAAACATTTACGATTATAAACCGAATCCATTATGGCTCTTCGGGTTTTGGAGTGCCAGTCATAAGTTGCTTAGGACACTCAGCACTCGTTTTGATGAGCTCGAAGGATATATATACTTAATAAGAATACCGGGATTATTAGTTTTACTTTTAGCTGTAACCCGTGGTGACATAAAATTGAATATAAAGAAGCTGAACGTCCTGTAGTGGCAGAATTTCCAAAAATCCTTTCTTGGTCCACCCTATAACGTATACACCCTTAAAATTTAATGTCGCTAAGTTCAACGATTTAGGCTCTACGTTGATTTCTAACTAATATCAGTTAGTCAGGACTTATTCTTTTATATTATGTATGGATTGTTAATGTTGAAGTGGTTTCGATTTTTATGAAATATGCGATGAGATGAGAAGTGACAGAATATTTTATAATAGGGGGAAATATTCTCAAGCTACTAGGCAGAATTAGATTGTGGCCAGTTAACTATGGGTAGTTAGCCAGCCACAATTAGCACAGGAAAATTCCTTGTGCTAATCAAAGAACTCCAGGATTTTTGTATAAGAACACACAACGGGAATAAAATTGTAAGGTAATGAACTCTAAGACTAGGTGTATAGGCCCGCACCCGTACTACAACACTGTATCATCATACAATCCTGGTAATGTAAATAAGAGCACAAAAGGATTAACATTTAAATAAATTCTCTAGAAATACTAAAAAAATGCTTCTAAATTTCATGTGTTTTTGTACAACGAAATTTAAGTCTCTCTATTCGTGTCTAGACCATTTTTATTAGGTACTAACGCAGCCTATTTGTCTGAACTCTAGACTGTAGGCCCAATTTAGGTCTATTTGTTCCAAAGGATAGAATATACCCGTGACACTTTCAGAGAGAAAAGATGGTAACAAAGCACGTAGATTTGTATTTTCAAGACAACGCGAGTAATAGCGAGAAATGTGATTTAGCAAGTTTAAAATTCACTTTATGTACCTTTAGTGACAATATAATAACATAGTACCATAGAGCTCGTCTGATGATGGAGATGGACGATGGCCTTAGGAACTTCAAAACTAAACAAGATAAACTATTAATTTGGGCTCGATTAATTCGTGGTAAGGAGCACTTGTGAATTTTTAGATATTAGTTTTCAAAGGTGAAAGCTATATATATATAGTTAAGACTCTGAATAGACATAAAAAATAACCGGTTTAAGGAAAGGTAAGTAATTTTTACCTTAACTTTACCCGTGACTATAATACAATTTTGGTTTAGGTTTAGAATAAACCAAAATTTTGTAATTATCGTATATATGGCCTTTTGTGCCCGTTTTTACTTTGTATTTGTATTCTGATGTTGTATCTTTGTAGTGACAATAAAGAATTCTTAATACAGAATTTCGATGTGCTGTAACGGTATCCCATTAGACTATTTAAATATCATACTACACTTTTACATTGTAGAATTCTGTATTTAAGTCAAAAATGTTTTAAATTTTGTACTTGTTAATATTAAATCGTTATAAGTCGCTCCACACCTTACTTACCTTCTTCGTCTCACAACGGATGAAGCCAAAGATAATCCCCTACTCCCAGAGGCTGCTTTGAGATTGAAAACTTGCTGGATACGAACTAAATAAAAGTGGGAACAGTCGCTAAAGATTTCCTTTGTTATTATTTGCCTACTTTATTGTTGCGATTGTCGAAAGTCCATTTGACTGCATTTAGGAATAGGCTACATACTTAGAGTTATGTCCCTGGCTAGGGCTATTGCTAACACAATACTGATGTTAGTATTCATAGATATTTTATGTATGTTATCAGAATTAGGTCTGTTAAAATAGTGTATACTTGTAAAGATGATTTTGTGTATTAAGGTTGGCATCGACCATTTGACACGTCTTGTAACATAAAATTACTGAAAATGAACTAATCCGATTAAAGAGTTTTCCTCACGCCAAGAATACCACAATCCACTGTTCCTACTGAGCTTAAGGCTCCAACAAGGGCTATAAATATAGAGCAGTTTGCAACAAAAACTATCATTTGTAATATACATTAAATCCACTAGAATCCAGAGACTTTCCTGAGATAGTGTATAAATAAACCAAAAGCTTACGTTATAGTACTCACTACAAACAAAAATTTAGTTTAGTGTGTTTGGACCTGGAATTATTGTATAAAATTTCAATAAAATTTTCTACCTACGTATCAACCCATAGCGTCCCACTGCTGGGCACGGGTTTCCCCTTGCAATTTTTTACCTATGAGAAAAAAATAGTGACTTCTAGCTTCCCTAAAGAAATGCTTATGCATCAAAACTCTGAAAATTTTTGATATTTATATACGTTACATTACGTGACTTTGAAATATCTTTCAACATTGCGAATGACCTACCAGTCATATGTAGGTTATTACGAAGCCTAATTTCGTTACTCAACGTTACTCGTAAAATAATTCATACGAAGTGAAAAGTAAGTACATAAAATATTCGCTACAAATCGCAGATAAGAAGTCTCGTTTTATAAATTATTTATTAACTTGTCGCCTGATATTGCCTTGTGACAATTTATTCCTTTGAATAAATACGCTCTTATTTGAATAATCTTAAATATAAAGCTTTATTGTTACAGCTGTGTTTTGTGTTCTGAAGCTGCATAGAGATAAGAAACTTTAAGAAAGAAGGAGGTTCTTCATTCTTTAGTATTTCTCAGAGGTGCCTGGGACAATAAGAAAAAATATTTTTTTTGTTTAAATTTGTAGGTACTAAGAAGTAGCAAGTCTTCGCGATTCGATTTATAAATCAAAATAATATGGGGCTGTGGTTCCATAAATCTAAACAAAATTCAGTCACTTATTTCTTTTTTATCTAAAAATACATATACACATTAATAATGGATAATTATTATTTAAAAAAAAACAATTTAAATTGGTATTAATAAGTAGTTGGCTCCACCAATTTTCAAAATGACCTAAAAATGAACCTAAAAACCAGAATTTTTTAAACTATCTAGCTATCACGGTTCATGAGGCTTTAGGAATAGGGTCCCTTTTTACTTTTTAGGCTGGAAACCATAATTACGCGGTGTATTTTGATAGCCTAAATAAAAATATAAATAAGCCTTATTTTTTCTATTTTTTTTTCTGTTTTGAAAATGTTTTCCATACAACAAACTTGCTTATTTTATGTCTCTTAAAATCGAAATCACCGCTATAACACGCTAAGTAGTCCACAGACTAAAAGCGTTTCACAATTAGCTACACTTAAGTAAATACTCTACTTAGTTTAGTTTTATTTGCACTAGTCAGACAAGCACTTACAAAGATGAGATGAGTCTTACAATTTTACAACATTCATCTAGAAGGCACCATCTAGATCTAGCTTTAAGCCAAGTGAAGCTAGAGTGAAGCATGAAAGATGTAAAAACAAGAGCAAGCAAACTTGGTTTTATTTTGAACCGTTAGTTTCAACACACTGCCAAAATAAAACCAAATTTGCTAGCTCTTGTTTTCACTTGTAACATGCCTTACTCTACCCGATAGCCCTGCAAACATTCGAAATTGTCGTCTATATACCAGTCCCGGCCGCGAATCTAACCAGGGACTAGCTCTTAAAGCTTAGACACGGCCATTTGCCAATTCTTATATACATATTTAGCTTAGCACTTAGCATATTTTTTGGAAATGTTTCCAAGGATGTCCCATATTTTTTTAATTAATATCGTATCAGTAGACATATAGTATTTTTAAATCAAGTTACCTAGGTAACTACTTAGTTCTTCAAATTTTCCTGTCCTGTTATTTTGTTAATTTACGAAAAATATAAAAAAAAACAAAATGCAAATCCTACAAAAAATTCACAAACTGACTAGAAAATAAAAACGTTATTTTCCTCCACGAGTACAAACTTATTAAATAACTTGCGACCTTATTTCCTCGTACCGAACTTCGCTTATTAAACTCTCAATAATTAACTTGTAAACTATAATAACGCAGCTTGGCGAGTGGAAATAAAAAAAGAAACTAATTTCAAAACAAAATGAGCTTCGGCTAAAGTTTTCGTGGAGCTTGAGCCGGAAGTTACTGAGTAGACGAACGGAAATATATAAGTCGGTTCTGTTCTCGAAATGTTAAATAAACATGACGGGCAACAAAATCAAAAATGCCTGAAACCACATTCACGTATTTATTTCAAAATAACGTGGTGACGCTTATTAGTATTTGGAGAAAGAATTTAAGGGTTGACCTGGGAAAGGTAACTGGAATAAAAGGGAGTGCTTACCTCGGCCTTTATCCGGCCACTTTCACACTTTGAACGTTTTGTATTGTCTAGATTCAAAGGTTTTTTATAGAACTTCACTTTTAATGTCTTCACGATGATTTTAAAATCCTGTTTAGTAGTAATATAAACAGGGCTATTTGTTTTAGAGAATAGTTATATCAATAAATAAAGGCACGCGCGGTTGCTTGTTAGATGTCTTCGATAGATAGTTTCTTCGCAGCGCCCGCCGACTAACGGCGCGGCGGTGGGTGTCGACCGTCGATGGCGCGTAATTTAAATCCCCGCTCCCCGGCCGAACGAAGGATTAAAGGAATAAGTAATAAGGGAAAAGGGATGCCAAGCCGCAACACAATGCAAAGCCTAACATGTATCTTAAGTATCTATATAAACAAACTAGCAGATCTGGCTAACTTCTTACCGCCCAACAGTAGATGAATGTTGTCGTCAATGACGCAAGCTTGACATACGATCTCACGTTTTTTTTGTAGATATTGGTAATAATATGTTCTATAATATTGTTGAATATTTTTTTGTTATAACATTAATACTAACGACAGCGTATGCGATGAAAGACGTTGCACGGCTAATTTTATTTACACTTTGGGCTGGTATAAGTAAATAGATATCATCTGGTATAAGTAAATAGATCAATTCTTTATTGCAGACACATAAAAAATTAAATACAGGAAAATAATTATTACAAAACATAGTGCTACAAGTACCTACGGATTTTTAAAGATTTCTAATTTTTTCTAGTAATAAATCTAGCCTAGTTACTTAGTAACAGGCTGAATTTGCTGATGTATAGAGTCTGAATTCAATGCATAAGTCAAGATTAGAGAAAACGGCGTAAGTAGTATGTACTTGTGTACTTATGCTTTTACCGAAATATATAATTTTTACTCAATAATAATTTAGCTTTCTAACGGCAAAAGAATTTTTAACTAGTTTATTCGTTACATACAAAAATATAGATTAAAATAATTTTAGTAATGCAAAAGTAACTCATATAATGTCTCTCTATCTTTCTGTCTGTCGGCTATGCTTTTATGCTTGAACCACTGAAACGATTTAATCAAATTTTATACAAATGTAGGAAGACAATATTATGGTGTGGATAAGTGTAGAATACTATGTCCTAAATGACTGATATTCGCTAAAAATCAACGCAAAGCCTAAACCGCTGAACCAAGAAACATGAAAATTGAGGGGTGTATTCGTTATAAGTAAGGATTTATATAATAATAAGTTATAGGACTATTTCCCAATATCTATAATCTCGATCTTTTCAAATTGCGAGTAAATCGGTTTCTTCTAGGCAAGCGTGCCACACTCTTCACACGACCGCATCACTTTACATCAGGCGAGCCTTTTATTATGTATATAAAAGGTGTACTATGAAAAGATTTTTGGATATTTAACTCTTAAGAGAGTCAACTGGAGGTTCAAAGTTTGAAACTTTTTTTATATTCCATATAATGTCGCGGCCGACGTCACAGGTAACAGCAAGTACTAATATATAAATAAATTCACACGGTATTGAATTCAATGACAGTTGGAAATGAGTACCTACCTATTGAGATGAAATGTTATAGATGTGGATAGAGGTAAAGAGCGGCACCAGCTACTTTAAGCCAACAGGGTGTAATCATGAAAAACAACATTCGCTTCGGCACTAACCCGGAATTCGTGAATAAAAATACTGCTTCTTCAAAAAACAATCTGAAAAAGTTGATTAGCTGGCAACAAAATATTGGGGCCAGCAGATTTTTTTTTCTTAAATAATGATTCGATGATGCTTCAGTTACCATTGACTGACTATATCGCTTACATGGGAAGACCTTTGCCCAGCAGCAGGACCTCTTAAACGTAGTCATCGGTCTTCCTAGACCTCACAAATAAATCCTCTGAACAAATGGCCAACCCTGAACAATAGTACCAATTGTTTGCGCTAACAGCATACTCATGAACAATATCGGCGCGATGCTATAAAAACATCTCTAGATGATGTGATGGTGACGACAACTGGTGATTAAAGATAAAAAATAAACAATGAAAAAAAAAAAGGTTCTTTTAACTAAGCTACAGAATGTAACGTAAGTTATAATGCATGAAAGATTTGAATGTTTAATTAAATATACCTATTTGTACGATCGCTTAAATCGTACTAATCGATCGATCGTACAAAGCTATAATATATGGATTCTAATTTTTGTTACAATATATGGATTTAATATTTTAATTAACCGCTATCAGCTATTTCTTAGAGGTTTTTAGAAGTCACAGGACTACAGGCATAGGATTTTGATTGAAGGACATAAACTAGTAGGCAAGTGACTATATGGATAAAATAAATGAACAACTACAACAATATCGATCAGTTGGATGGACCACACATCACAAGCCAAAGTCGTAAAATAAAGTCCACATCTCCGGTGTCAGAGAAATTTGAATATAGCTGAGAGATCTCAGAGAATATTTGGTAGTAACAAAATATTTGATTTCCCGTGTTACTATTGGTAATAAGACTGAGATTAGTTTTTAATACTCATTTTTCCACGTGTGAATCCATCGGAGCACATTACATAATTGTAGCAGTATAGTTTACGCGCCCGAGTACGGGGCTAAAAGCGCATAACGCAATGCAGCCCTTCGGGCTTACGGCCTGGCTCGTAAATATCACGTGCTGTAAGCTAAATTGGATAATAGTTGGCGCTGAAAAAACACAAATAGCCACCAAATTTTATATTAGAACAACTCTCTGAGCGTAGCTAGTTGATGCAATGTTGGAAAAAAGAAATATTGGCGGCATACATGTTTAATGCTGTGCTTAGTAGTAGATAAGCAATCTGACCTGCATTTGCAAATAAACTGGTATAAAACACTATAATATAAATTAAAGAAAATCTAATTCGAAATATCACGATAATTTAATTGATATCTGCATCAGATTAAACATATATGGTAGAAAAGACATTAGACAAGTTGTATCCTTAACTTAAGACCTTCAAAATATTTATTCCCTTTAACTTTTGAGCATATTTTCAAACACTCCTTTCTGTAACAAAATAACAAAGATTGTTATCGCTATTAAATGGTAACTGGTCAAGCGCGTGGTTCATTTCTTAAGTTTTATTAAACATTTTTTTATTTATTATTTACGATACAGTCATGTTTGGGGAAAACCAGGTAGAAATATATGAAAAAGATAAACTAAGTAGTTTTTTTTGCGATACAGTGTATTGGAAACCACAATATGTATAGCTGCTTATATACGATAAACTCTTTACCGATTTTGTTCATATTCTAAATTCCTATTTATACTCGAGTTTTGTTACATAATATTGAGATCAAATAGTAAATAGCACCGTAGTAAACTTTCCTGTGTATCCTATATAATAATACAGCCATAGTCGAAACCAAAACGCTTCGTTATATGTTTGGTATGTATTGTATGAACCTATAATTACCTTTGTATTGCACTCTTATACCCAGATACCTATAATTACCTTTGTATTGCACTCTTATACCCATAAGATACCTATAATTACCTTTGTATTGCACTCTTATACCCATAAGATACCTATAATTACCTTTGTATTGCACTCTTATACCCATAAGATACCTATAATTACCTTTGTATTGCACTCTTATACCCATAAGATACCTATAATTACCTTTGTATTGCACTCTTATACCCATAAGATACCTATAATTACCTTTGTATTGCACTCTTATACCCATAAGATACCTATAATTACCTTTGTATTGCACTCTTATACCCATAAGATACCTATAATTACCTTTGTATTGCACTCTTATACCCATAAGAGTGCAATACAATGGTAATTATAGGTTCATACAATGTTCTCATGAAATCTGAAATAGGTCCAATATCATATTTACATTAATTAATACCACGAACAAAGCGCACAATCTGCATTCAACAGAATATATGAAACACATAGAAAAATACACATAAAATTACGCAAATTTTATGAGTTTTTAAACCAATTTTATTCGCGTCGTCATAAGTGTGTAAATTTCAGTTCTCTTCGACATTTGTTCTACCAAAATTTTAGGTATTTGTCATTTCAATAATGCCACTACCTTTAACACCGATAGCTTTAAGTTCTAAAAAGAGGAGGTACTCAATTCGACTGTACTTTTAAAATATAATATTTGTTTACGATTTCTTGGAGACGACTTGAAAAATTTGTTTTTGTTTGATAGAGTATTTTTTCTATGTGATTCCATTTTTAGTTTATCAAAATCGGTCAAGAGTTTTCATTTTTAAATTGAAATAACTGATACAGTTATAATAATATGGGACAACATCCACACTAAGGTCTTCAACTTTACCATAGCACAGGCTTTGCCTAGTTTGGGACTAGGCAAAGCCTGTGCTATGGTAACCTGATCACTGAAATACTTACTTATATATATAATAAACACCCAGACACAGGTCAAACAGACAAATTCATGCACACAAATGTTTGACCTGTCCGGGAATCGAACCCGTGACCAGTCAATTCTATCGGCGCTTGCCTTAATGGAACTACGTACTTTTTTAAAATATTTATATTAAATATAAATATACTTTATTTATTTGTATCCACCTGACTCAACTATATGTCTGTATGTATGTTATTAATGTAATAAATAGAGTGGTAACTCACGTCAATAATCCTCAAAATACTCATATTCCTTGTCAGTGTATTCATATGTTACTTTCTTCACATACTTTTTATATGATTGAACTGAAAAAAAATGTGTTCTTTCTTTAGAGCTCTTGCACAAACATAAGCCGGAAAATCACAAAAATAAGTGCAATAACGGTCAGTAATCGCAAATTTTTGATAATTTAATTGTTTTGTTATTTGACCGTATCTTTTCCCAGTCAAGGAATGATCATTTTTAAGCATAGCGTCTCTGCTATAAAACTGAAAAAATGTTCTTTCGTATGTCAGTTTGTATTAATATATATATGAATGTTTTTACACAAGTAATTTCGGGTTGTATTTGTAGTTTCCAACCAATGATGACAAAACTTGGTGTAAGATTTCCAGACGTTGGGGATTTTTGTTTGGAGGGTATTTCTCTCAAAAAGAGTGTTTACTACGGCGTCATTTACAAGCCAATTTCAATATTGTTGTTATTAATTTGGTCAAGCGTTTCTCGCTTAATATAATATAGTTTACATATAACTCAGTTATAGCAAGAATATCGTAGTCGCGAGGTAGACGGTGCGCGGAACCAGTTTACTCGTAATTGCGTTTGATATTCACTTTCAACATTGTTCGATCTTTCGTTCTTCCCCATTAGTTTCACAAGCGGGATCTTGAATACTACATAACTTCTTAAAATATTGTCGGTTTCGTTGGAATAGCCATTTTTGTTTAATATATCGAAAGATATGTAGTCTGGAACAATACCTGCAAAAAAAAGAAGAAAACGTAAAAAAATTGGCAAAAAATTATAGAAGATATTTAGTTAGTTTTAGGTAAGTTTTCAAATAATTGCATTTTTTCGTTTAAGAGCTCCATATATAAAAGGTAAAAACAGGACCCTTTGAGTAAGTGTATCTCAGTGTATCTCATGAAAAGTGACAGTGACAGAGTTAGCAAGTCGAAATTTTCACAAATGACCGTACGTACCGTCATTATTAGTGTCCCAGTAATTAGTCACGTCGTCGTAGAATGGCATATTTCTGCACATCTACAACAATAAATTAAGTATAAAAAAAAATGATTTCGATGAATTGAGAAGCTCCACCTTTTCGGTTAAAAATGACTTGTTGCAAAAAATGATTTTGGAATTTTTACCATCGGCATCAAAAGCAATATTAAAATAAACTGTTGCATATCCGCAGGCAAAATGAAAAGTCGTAAATAATTATTACTCACAAGTAGTAGCGCAACGAATTAATAATAATGACTTACTTATTTTGTAATTAAATAATATGAGTTTTTAATTAGAGATGATGTACTCGTCATTATTAGATTTTAATCGTGCTTCTATATTTCAATTAATGAAAACAATCTAACCTTAACAAGACAATTGCTAACTCCTGAAATTATACGACAATACTATGCAGAATAATAATTCTGTAAAATAAAATAATCATTTACAAAACCATAGTTCTTTAGCGATCCTGAGATTGATCCTTACTAGAATAGTTGCAGAAAATTCTGTATGTAGTATGCGTACTTAATACGAGTATGTTTATCAAAAATTTATCAAAATCTTTTATTTTTTTAAGTATTACACTTAGGTACCGAATTAAAAAAACTATCTCATATTTATAATTAACAATATCATTTTTAACATATAAATGAAAAAGTTTCAAAGGCTCTTGCCGAATTGGAAGTGATTGCTATTTACACCCGAATGCCTAAAAGAAGGGCCATGTTTTTTAAGTAAAAAGTTTAACTGTTCATCTACAGCCTAGACCGAATGACCGATTTTGAGGTGCGACGTGTCACTGGGATCGTTTTTATTTGCAAATGGTTATAGGATATACTTGTAACATACCGCGCTCATACTTGTTATGATACTTTGAATTCGCTTCTAACCATTCAATGCAATGTTAACTTGCACTCTTATTGCCAATTACCAAGTTTGCTTGCTCTTGTTTACATCTCCTGCATGCCTTATTCTAGCTGATATTAATGGTTATTAATATGGTCTTGTATTGTACCAAAACAGCACCAATATTATAATTCTCGTTGGATTAAATGTAACAATTGCAAGTGAATGTAACAAAGTGGCTCGACCACCATTTTACGTTTTAATATAAGGCCACCGGTGCTTGTGAGTGATTACACCGCGCAAGTGGGAGAGAACCTTAATTTCCAGCCTAATTAAAACACCTAGAACGTTTCAGGTGCTACCAGAACCTAGCCACCTGGGTTGGCATTTTAGGAGTTAACGACCTAGGACTATTACTCCTGCCCGACTGCTGCCTGACACTTGCTGGGGTTACGTAAATCTTAAGATCCCATATTTTTTCTAAGAAATAAATCTATTATCAGTATTAAACATTAAAAGAGTTTCCCATGTATTGAGAATCTCCTCATCGTTAAAGTAGGTTCATAAATAAAAAAAATATATGTAGGCACCCGTCGAAATGATTTGTATTGTCACTTTATTAAAAGTGTTACTTGCATGGGTAAATTGTTATAGCAGACATACAAGTTTCAGGAATACAATAATAAGAGGAAATTGTAATATCTTTTTTTTTCAATATCCTGGTGATATCGAAAGCTTTCTCCTAGATTTAGTGGCCGATATCGATCACTATCAGGAGTTGACGACCTTAATAAGGTCTATGATAATCATTAAAGTGCAAATATAGGTTCAAATCATATTAGGAAGTGTACACCACACTGCTCAATAAGATGACCCAACTGCAGCAAGTTAAGCTGTGGGAGTAATGATAATTCAACTATGAATATTTGAGCAGTGGGTAATAAATAATATGACTTACCCACTGCTCAATCAGATTTCTCAACTAGTTGATCAGCAAGTAGAACATAGGTTGCATTACCGAACATTAGGATTTAAAGGCCAACAAATTTGTTAATCTAGTTGATCCGCTAGTGATATTTTTTTTTATCAATCTAATTAATTCAGATATTTTAATTGTAAAACATAAAAAGTTGTTTATGAGAGAAAAAAATTAGGAACCCTTTCTGTATTAATAATATTTCTTATGTGTTTTCGACAAGAACTAGTATGTTATCCATCCATCATCCATTGAGCCTCTGTGTACAAATCTCTGTCTATTTACGTGAGCAACAAAGAGACGTGCTTATAAACCATTTCATAACTACTATGTTAGCTTAGCGCATTTCATTTACCTAATAAGCAAGGAAAAGATATACATAGTAAAATAAACAGCCAAGTGCTCAGAAAACGTAATATTTTAGCTGCAATTTAACTAAAAGCATTTTAACACGTTTCTTTTTGTTTCTGTCGGCATAGGCCATTATACGATTTGACTGCAACTGGATTATATTTATTGTAGCCACGGTTTTCAGAGCCTATTTATTAGTAACAGTAAATCAAATTCCGGAAATGTACGTATTAAAATACGTATATTTACGCAGGTGAAGCGTCCTATATATTTTTATATTTATTTGTCAACTGGAATTCGCTCGGTCGTGCGAGTTGCCGATGTTACCAGTTTTTTTGTCCACAACTCGCTTGATTGTGAAATTATGCTACAAATTATATTAAAAATATTTTATAAATTCAATATAGATATCTACTTTAGACGTGTATTACAACAGCTTATGTAGGTATTTCAAGCATATTTGCTGGAAATACTCGTACACCGTCCCGAGAAAAAAAAACAAGTTATTAGTATTTTTGATTAACAAACCAAACTACTCGACCGATTTTGATAAACTATATTTATAATCATCTTTTATAATATATAATAAATATATAAATAAATTCATTTTCTAAATCAGTTTAGGTTTCTCTGAAAAATCGTAGGAACACATAAAAAAGATTGTGACGATTTGAGATATTACGTTTTTAGAGTAGGTTATTAAAATGGCGACTGAGAAAACTGTATTTCGAGACTTCCCATACTGCACATCTGTTTTGGACACCGCATTGCGTTATACGATGCCGTACACAGAAGGCTGAACAAAAATGTATATTTATTTGTCGCATCTGCCACCCCCCGGCCACGGCTGGGCTTTAAACTTGCTTCATATGTTGCCACTAAAAGAAAACATTTCTCAAATTCCTTTAAAATTTCCGTGGACTTGGAATAGGTTGCGTTGCCGAGTTCTTGGGTCAAACTCTTGCGAGTTGGGCGAGGCTCTAGGCTCTACAGGTGAAACTTGAATTCTTGGTGTAACTATTTTGCACTAGTATATATAACAACCTGTTCTAAAAAGTAAACGGCCAAACTTCAACTACCCGACTGCGAAAGATGGATGGTTATGTTTTTCGGGTGTATGTATGTATGTATATTTTTTTGGCTTGTCGTATTTTTGTGTGAGTGATGTCAATAGATTCATCTGCAGATGGTCAAAGGATATACCTACTAGCTGCATTTCGCGATTTCACTTGCTGAGATACGTGAGTCTAAAGTTCTTGCGGTCTTGTTTTTTGAAGTTACTTTTAACCTCTCGTTGTGAAGAAAAACTCATGAATTTGAGTTGATAGCATTAACTACGGCTTTTGTAACTTGCAGCTTTAGAAGAGCCAAGACATACTGTATTACTTCTATACTAATATTATACAGATAAAAATATTAGAATATGGTTTAGAATATGAAAATATAGAATATTTGTATTTTTTTTTTAACTTTTGTATATATAGTAATGTAACGAGAGATTGGTAAAAAAAATAGATTTTTGTATGTAACAAATAATTTTAAAAATACTGCTATGCACCGCAAGTACGGTTCTCTAATTATTCGTTAGTTTTGAAATTCGAACCGGTATAAATGCTCATTCCGATCATTATCGAGTGCTAAATAACGAGATATAAAATATATGAAACGAACTTAAGAACCGTTAAACTGACGTTTGTTATCAAAATTTATTAAATAGATCTAATAAAAAAGATTTGTAATCAAATTGACATCAATCAGTTATCAATGTGGTGAACGAAAATAACTTGTGTTCTGTTTATCGTAGTATCGATACTACGGATCTTGATCCGTACTTGCAAAAAACGTTATAGCATACTTACTTACCTAACATTTTATACCGGCCGTAATAAATACACTTTCGCTTTCAGCTAGAAAGCTACATTATCACGAGTAACAATGAATATTAAAAATTTGAGATCCGCGGGTAAAACGACGTAGCCCAGCTAGTGCTTTATATATTTAAAAATATAACTCCATAGATATGTGACATAAATTAACAAATTCACAAATTCAATTCTCTCTAAGCGAATGTTTAACGACGTATTTTTTAATGCTTTGAGACTAACGTAGTTATTAGACTAGGTTTAATGAATTACCCCCCCAAGGGCTCAGTAACCGTGGCCTTGCCACCCTCGGTGAAGCCAAGAGGCACCCGGGATGGGCCGTTTGATATTGACGTGGATGAGCCGCAGTGGTGTTTATCTGCTGCGGCCGTAGTGACAGGTGACGGGGCCACTAATAACCCGTCGCAGGAGGACCTCGGGCGTCTAGACACGGGGTCGTCTGACGCCCACATGCTGGTATGGTCGTGGAGCTGGTTGCGGTGCGTCATGTGTCTGGCGTACTGCAGCGGGGGGATGGGGTCGCGGATGAGTGCTGTAGCGTTCCCGTGTCCCGCCAGTTATTGGCAGGGATTGACACCTTGGAGTTTTAGTGGGTAAGAGCCGTCCACATAACCGCTCTGCCTAACAGCGGTATGCATGCAGCATTTCTCCACGTTAAAAAAACAACTGTCACAATTTTGTACAATAATAGCTTATAAGTAGGTATGCTTCATTTGAAATAATAAATATATGGGACAATATCCACTCAAGTTCTTCAGGTCTCAAACTAGGCAAAGCCTGTGCTATGGTAACCTGATAAGTGATATACATACTTATATACATAAATAAATACTTATATATATAATAACCCCCAGACAGACAACTCAAACAGACATGTTCATGTACACAAATGCTTGACCTGTATATGAAATAAAAATAAAAACTCTATCTTTTGTAAGAAGAAATTATCAGTAAATTACATTGTTTAAAACTTCTATTAAATCTTAGTGGGGAGTTGTGACTATGAAACGTTATTTATTCAATTACATTATTTATTGAATTAGGGTAATTAAATCAATTTAAAAACAATCCATTAATATTATTAGAAGGGTAGCAAAGTACAGCCCAGTCAGTTTCTTTTATGGGTCATCTTCTTATGGAATGGCAAGGCACCCTGAAGATGTCACGGGATCCTGAATGTTTGTGCCCTGGTTTATTTTGCAAATTACATATCTCCATCCTAAGGTTGCCTGGAAGAGATCGCGAAGGCCGCCACTTGTGACACTAGATGTAAAAAAATTTCCTGTATATTTGATGTTTGTGTGTCTGCAATAAAGAGTTTATTTATTTATTTATTTAGGTATCCCAGTTCGTTATGTAAATGTTAAGCGGGTTAAAGCAATTAAAAATCCTATATAAGCAATATTTTATCAATAAGGAAGCAAAATTTGAATATTAATAAAAAAAGTGCAATTTAAAAAAAGTCCCTAACTGTGTCTTCCGGCAGCCTTCCTTGAGAGCCAGTGTATTTCAGACTAGGCATACTCCATCTAGGGCTACACAACTTCCGTGGTCGTGCGAACTTGTGGTCGAATGCCTAGTGTTTAAGATAAAAAAAGATTGTTAAAAAAAATAACACTAACCGTTTATCACAAAAGATTTGGACATGCCTATTGAGCTGATGTTTCGATTCATTTCTTTACTATACATATCCGCGGCTATCACTTGTTCAGTAACCCCCGTATACGAGTAAGAAAATAAGTGATTACCACCCCTTATGCAATCAAAAAACCCTTTTTGTGTATGTCTGCCAAGTAATTTTAATTTTCGATCTTTAGTATTTTGATCTGGATATTCAAATTATAATTTGAATAATGTTTAAAAATATTTTTCAGATAAGATAAACAGTTTTAACAAAAAGGGAGTCGAATCGTCTACACAGTGGAGTTGCGGACCCAACGTCCTGCTTGCGTTTGCTTCTATGAGTTTGACCTCTTCGAATCTGATTACCTCAAGGGCATGACATCACTTGGCTTGCGCCATTTCATTATCGGCATTCGACCGTCACGAATTCAGCGTCTATAGCTGTCCCATTGATCCACAATTGCTTATTTACCTCGGAATAGCGACATTGCTTCAACATTTAGGGGTAGAGTTAGAGCGGTACTGACCCCCAATCACCGCCTGCCTGTGTAGACACGGACACCCCAACTATTCATGTGAAGGACATCTACTCATGCTAAAACGCGAAAAAATTTCGTTTGCGCGATGCAGGACTATTTACTTCTAACTCTCATATTATCTTACTAATTCGTATATTAGTAGATGATAAATTTAAATCGTATTTTTTGAAAACTATTTGCATTTTAAAAGTATTAAATTATTGAGAACTCACAGAGTTGTGGAAAATACATTTGAAAAGAGAAGGATAACGTTACGTGTAGTGAGTAAGTGCGACAAGGACAGGGCATAAAGTGATAATATAATGAGCTCGGTTGCGCCATCTCTGTCTGGTTTAAAGAACTTTAATGTCAACCCAAATAGCTACTTTAGTTCTATTAAAACATAGGTGTATGCATATGTTTTATTCACGCAATAAATACTACTGGAAAAATCTACTATCAGGAGTTCAGGCCATGTGCTCGATGAAGTCAGGCGATACTTGGTGGAGATTCATTCTCAATTAAATGTTTTTATACCAAGCTTTTTAAAATCGAAACAAAAATGTACTTGGTTTTTTTGGTTTTGATATCCCGCTGGGATACAAAAAGAAGACAAAATATAAAACGAAATTAATCGGTTTTTTTAGAATAGACGTCGTTTTATTCTCCTACTTATTAAAGAATTTACGATTGAATAGATTTATTTTTTAACTAAGAAAATCAAACTACCGAAATTAATACTCATATTTACGATACTATTTCCAACAGGTCTGAAAAAAAACGTCGCAGAAATGTTATCCTTTGTATTTGCTTTGTTTCGTATTCGTGGGCGGTAGTATAATTTGTTTATGTGTAGACAAGAGGCACATGCAACAACGAATTAAACATTTACTTTTATTCCGTTCCAGGGAGCCAAGTTGCAGGCTTTATTTTGTTCTCTAGGTATGCTAGAGATGTGAAAATATGTATAACAGGAAATTAGAAGAGACTATTTAAGATATTATTCTCCTGTCTTGTGTCTGGTGATAACATGATAGCCTTATATAGAATGATATATAGAAAGGCTATAATGGTAAGGCTATAAGGCTATATAAGGGTGGGTTATTTGATTAGAGGTTATTAACTGTGACGTACATAATTATTTGATTTATTTTATTATATTATGTGATATTATAAATAAATGTTTTTTTTAAATTAATTATTATATTTACTTAATATTTAATAAAATAAAATTTAGAACCACTTAAAATTCAAAATCTCGACCTATTTAAATTACTTACTTTAAATTATTTGGATTCGTCACCGCTTCGAGTAGCAGAATAACTATTAAAATACAGAAAAAATATGTATGAAAAATATATAAAAACTACCTGACCCGCCGAACTTCGTACCGCCTTCCCTGGAGTACGACAATCATTTCAAGACTAAAATCATCTATATCGGCTCAGCCGTTCTCGGGTTTTAGTGAAACAAACGGATTTATTTAATTATTTATTTTTTAAATTTTTTTATGTCATAAGAACCTTCTCCTGACAATAACAAACACTACAAAAAAAAAATGTGAAATCGATCCAACCTATAAAATAAAAATCAGATACGCGTGAAAACCCGTCTTCTTAAACGATATAAAAATATATAGGAAATAAATTGGGTTTCTCCAAACTCTGCCATATTGGGCAATTGACAGCTCATGTCATTTATGTGCTGTTTTTGCAAATCAAAATAACCGAAAATTAGAAAAGTCGCTCTCAGAATTGAAATCACTTGTAACTTCATTTCAAAGTGCTATTTCTAATAAGATCAGATGTAAGATATATGAGATAAGTAGTAGTAGCAGTATTGACAGTATGTAGCGTTGCAGATTTAATTTCCGTAACATATCCAATGCCACAAATAGAACTAACCTAACAGATACCATGAAAGTAGTGATAATATTGGCTATCATTAGCATTGCTACATTTTGGTTCAGACGATTAGCACTTCCGATATACTACATCTGTGAGGTAAAAATAATAAATAAACAAAAGTAACTTAACGACACGTACCAGGGCCAGACCAAGAAGTAGGCAGCGCTGAATTCGGCTGGAAACTTTATATGAGGACAACGGGAAGACATCATCTTTACATCTATCATAAATTACACACCTGCCTTCAGTTACTCGTATCTTAATTGCAAACCAAACTGCTGGAGCTTTGCCAAATTTTGGAAAATAAAAACTTCCGGCGAATTGTGAACCTCTTTTATGAAGTCGCTTACAAAATTTGAAAGAAACACTGAATTTTCATAATTCGGCACCATTCAAAAACTCAGTAAGCCAGTTTTCATATCACTCTCGCTTGGCAGCCCTACGCTACGCCTAGGAACTTTTTATATATTTATAGGACGTACATGCACCACGATGAGCACTAGTGTTAAAATTATCGTATTGTTCGCGTTACTTCCGCACGTGACGTGTTTCCGGTAGCTGCACGTAAATGCTGAATTCCATTTTTGAAAATTAAAATAAAAAAGAACAATAGGTTTTTATTTTATGGCTCGTATCGGACCAGTGAACCAGGTGGTTGAGTGAGCTATAAAACATGCATCTAGGCTATAACGCGTCGAGGAATTAGTGTTTGATCCTTGGTGTGATCGGGGTCACAATTAGTAGATAGCTAGTTTAGTGAATAGTCAATATCAAGATTATTCGTATAATTTTCGATAGTCGGCAGTTTAAAAATTTAATTAAGAGCAACATAAAATCTATTTGATTAACTAAATGAAGTATGTTTGGATGTATGTATGTTTGTTAATCTTCCACGCAAAAACTACAGAACTGATTTGAATGAAATTTGGAACCAAGATAGTTTATGTCTTGGAAAAACACACAGAATACTTTTCATCTGGGAAAAATACAGTGTGGGAATACTGCTTTCAGTTACACCCATGGGCGCAGCTTGTAGTTATATATGCCCTTTCGAATTAATAATATTTGTGAGTAAATGCTATACTTAAATGATATTGGTTTAATTTTTGACTTTAAGTAAAAGCAACACATTATTCTTATAGACTGGGATTCTTCACAATTTCACTGAGTGCAAAAAACAGAAACTACTGGGAAAGATGAATTTTCATTACTTGGTTTTCCAAGTACCTACATAAAATATATTTAAACTCAGTTGCTATCTTGAGACGTCTTCGAGATGAAAAGGTATTCTTATTTCATATCTACGCTTTCTGGAAAAAATATTGAGAAATATACCGTCTTGCATTATTAAAGAGCTCGACGTATCTATTTTATCACACTAATATTGTTGCAGAAAAATAACAAAATTTGTATTGATTAATATATTTTGAATACTGTCAATTTGTGATATTATAATGCTGAATTTTTCAATGTGTGTGTATTTGTTACTTCTTCACGGCCAAAACGGCTGAACGGATTTGGATACAAATTAGAATAAATAGCTTTTATACTGTACACATAAGGTTGATTCCGGAAGAGCATTGTTCTTGTACTACAAACATTTGCCGCGGGTAACTCTGTGGGTCGTATATTACGAGTATAATGACTAGTTTTACCCGCGGTATTACCCGGGGTGATTTAAAAAGTTCAGTCTAATGACAGTGACTTATGTCTGTGTTATGTGACTAGAAATAATGAAGCTTTCTACTCGTGAAAGTATTTTCAAAATCGATCGAGTAGTCCAAGTAATTAATTACTACACAGAGATTTATATAAGTACTTAGAAAATAATAAATTATTTAAAATCCTCCGGTGGCATAGCCATTTTAAGAAAACCATCTTGAATTAAAAAAAAATATGATATGGTGTTTATATTATTGTACTGGTCAAGCCTTATCATTTAATACACGTATTGAAGGAGTTTAAATAAAAGTGTAATACGCTATGTTGTGGCGGCCATCTTGGACCGTTTTTTTTCAAACAGCTAAGAACTCTCCTGTTCTGGAGACAGATGCATCGATTCAGCCACACACACCCCAGGAGGGGGTCACATAGTCGTGGTCATGTCAACAACTTATCATTTAATTTTGATAACAATAGACACGAGTAAAATTAGGTATTTATTAATGTACGTAAGCACTGTACTTCATTATATTTATTCTTTATTGTTCACTTGAAAAACATAACACATAATAACTTGTACATATACATGTAGGTACATATTGCCATTATCTCTTGAAGACTTCCAAAGAAGCAATATCACGCACGGAAGGAAACAGCCTATTTATATTCCATAACCGTGGTGAATGATTTGTCATAACAGTTAGTGGTATCTAAGTCCTGGAACCAGCTCGGGGGGAGGGTCGTGACCCCCATGACCCCACCACCCTGGCTCCGCCTTTGCACACAGACGTCCGTCGTTGGTTAAAAATAGTGTAAAAAACGCAGAAAGCTTAATATAAGCAGAATTAAGAATTAAAACATTATGCTAATCATTACATTCCCACAGCTTTTAAATACAAGCGAAAATAATGTTTTGTATTTTCTGTAGTTAAATCCTAGTCGCCAGTGAGAAATATCTAGCTAAACTATATAATAAAACATGAGCACGTTTGTTCTTTCCACCATTTAAAAAACCTAGTATATATTTGTTATTTTTTATGCTTAAGGGAGCCCCTTCAGGAGACTTTTCTTGAAATATTACTATCTAGCCCAGGGCTATTTAGTCATTTAAATTTAACTCAAATTCTACACAAAAATGTCTCTAAGAATTTGTCCATCGACACTACTTTTTTACACACATATTTATTATCTCTATTTTTAAACACTAACTCAGACTGTTTGTTTAAGTGTTCTTGTATGTCTGTATGTCTGTGTGGTCAGTATATATTTGTAAGCTTTTATTTTATATAAATATTTATTGTTAAACTGTTTTTCTAACAAAGAG
Organism: Ligdia adustata; assembly: GCA_947049295.1. NCBI lineage: Eukaryota > Metazoa > Arthropoda > Insecta > Lepidoptera > Geometridae > Ligdia > Ligdia adustata. The sequence continues at coordinate 5,159,471 of OX346233.1, forward strand.
TTGTCTTATATTATCTTCATTCGCGACAAAAAACGAGCACTGCCTACATTATTTGGTCGATCTTACCAAATACCTAACACATATCTACGAGTATATTTCGGAAGTTAAAAGCTAGACCAAACCCGTACTTCCATCGTTATTTGAATACTAGATGAAAATGCACTTTAGTACTGGGTAGAATAAAAGGGGAAATACGACGAAAAAAAATCCTTACGCTAGTTTAACTTCGGGATTGTTTCAGAGAATCAAAAAGAGTTTTTGCACTGCTTTTTATGTAGAAAAGCTTCGTTTCAAGTTTTTTTTATACAAATATAATATAATCTTAGCTATTTTTTTAACCTGCAGGGTTATTGGCTAGTCAGGCATGAAAGAGGTGATAACAAGAACAAACAAACATGGTTTCGTTTTGACTTTATCATATTTTATTTATAGTATTTTCATTTCATACCCATATTGAGGGAATTGTGAAAAATTATGTGATCCGACAAGTCAAAAATTACTATAAAAGGGTTAAAAATAAAAAATTTATTCTGTAACGAAGAAAATTAAGGCGCAAACACTCTTATTACAACCCAATTAGGATGTAAACAGGCCCCTTTACGCGTCATGTCAATACTTATTTACATAATGTGGCTGAGAGTTAATTAGGTAAGCTTTGTTAAAAATTACCATGTAGGAACGAGTATGAATATGTATAAACGTTAGCCTTAATCGCATTATACTCAGGTCAAGAAATAACGTTTTAAAAATAACATAATAAAACGTGAAAATGCAATCACAAGAGCTATCTTTTAAACAAATATTTTACCATAGATACTTACTTAACGCATGCGTTAAGTAAGTATCTATGGTAATTCGATTCGATCGGTGATCGATATTTTCCATCTTAGAATGGAATTTATAATTCTACCTATACTTAAAGGCTATTCCCATCTGTTCTACTGTTTCTTCTATCAAAAGAATAAGTAGTAAGGTAAGAAAAATAAATCACGTCTGTTCTACTACGAGAACAAGTAGGAAATATAATTATTGGTTGTTGTACCAATAGAATAAGTAGGAAAAGAAAGCAAGTCTTCAGCGCAAGTACGGTTTGTTATTGGTAATTATGACGTTTCGATGAAAACGATATGCGTATAACGTTTTTTGCGTCGATATTTGATTAACGTCACGTTAAGATTTGTTATAATGTCGTATTGATTATTATATTTTGTTTTTGGGATAGTTGTCGGTATGATTTGTTGAACTTATCTCCATCCACTTGACAGCACGCGTCAGTATATCGTTTTTTGAGCCCATGTGTTGGATAAATTATATAAGGTGTATCGAGCCTTCGATAATAATCGGTATATTGGATAAAAACCGGTTAGAGCTGTCAAACTACCGGTCGGTATAGAACCGTACATGCGCTGCGTAAGCTCAGATACAAAATTTTCTTCCATCACCGAACACCTGCGCAGTGTCCACGGTTTTTGAATCGCGTTACCGGCCAATCGTATCAGCGTTTGTCTTACTAGTCACGCGACATTGGCAAAATTGCGGTTATACTGCAGAGGCCATTAAACAAATATAGAATAGAATAGTACATGCGCTGCTGTTGTATTAATAGAACAAGCAGGAAAAATACTAATCAGCTGTTTTATTATCAATATAAAAAAACAATGCAATAGTTACATACTCTATTTGGAGTAGAGACTTTAGGTCCGTGGGGACTGGGAGGTCATCTTATATTCTTAAAGGTAATATCTATAAAAAAATTCACAATCACCCGATTGTGAATTTTTTTATTTTTCTAGTTTATTATTACACAGTTAACTAATTCATTTCAAAAGTCTTGCAACTTTAGGCTCAAGGCTATCATGGTTACTAAATCGACAAAAGAATAGCCATATCATTGAAAATATTGAATGCAGAAAGATATGTTCAAAGAAAAACTACTAATGCACCTTTCATCTTCAATTGCAAGAAATCCGTACAAAGACCAAAACAACTTGTTATGTAGACTAAAGTAGATATGCTCAATCTTACACTACAAGACTAAAAAGAAGAGATTTTCCCTGAGCATTACCTAAGTATTCACTAAATTGTATAGTCTTTTACTTAGACTAAAGCTATAACTAGAGTAAAGAGGCGAGGTCAGCCATAAACCTTCCTTCGTACATTCTCCTCAAATTCTGTCAAGAACGGTACAATATGAAAATGTTAGCGGAGATTTTGGACATTTCTGCCGGTAAATTATGTAGCATATCTAATTCAGAACAGGAGAGAGGTAGGCCTATCTTTGAGATCGCACGTATAAATACAACCTTGTGATTCACGTGTGAAAGAAATCACCGATTAATTTAATTTTGTATTATAAGCGTAGGATATGAATTTTCAAGAATACGACTTTAAAGCATATCGTTCGTATGTGATATAGTGATCAATTCAATTCATTCGAGCGTTTCAAATATAACTATCCCAGATCATAATATGACATAATGCTCTAGACTAAAGTTTAGTTTTAAATTTGGTTTTAAAATTTTAGATACAATTTTAGAATCATAGACAAGAAATAATAATGCCGTATTTTTTATATAATATTTTTCTCAGTATTTGTAATGCGTGAGTGACTGGTGTAGGTATAATTACTATTTTATTTGGATTTATTAATAATATGACTGCTTCAATATCTATTCCAGCGCTCTTAATGAAAGAGGTGAAAACAAGAGCAAGCAATTTTTCGTTTTGTTGGCTCTTGGTTTCACCTCTTTCATGCCTAAGTTATATATATATATATATGTATATATAACCATTCTTATAGCGAAATTTCGCCTTTGTTAGCACTGGTGAATAAAGTTAACTATACCTACATAATAAACGTACCATATACCGAATATGGCCGAAGTATTGCAAAAATACCTGCAGATGTGTATATAAGCTATCTATTAAATCTGTAAAAGTATCCATCACTCAGATTCATAGGGCTCATTTGTCCTTCCCCTCAGGGAGGTCTGGGCAAATTCGCTCTAAAAAGTTTTAGCTAGGATGCCACCAGTGGCTAGGGCCCTAGGCACTCCCCGTCTGGGTTGCCAGGGCAGTTCGTTAGTCCAACTCTGGGCGACGGCTCAAGCCGAGGTTCGTGCCGTCTGAGGCGCCCTTGTGCTTGTCGCCCCAAAACCAAAACCGCGGCCCAGCGAACTAGCGCTTGCCAAACGTCCGGTCAAGCTGTCCGAGGTCGTGTTCGACCAGCAGCTCAGTCCTTTCTAAAAAAAAAAAACTGTAAAAGTATCGAAATCAAAAAATTGCACCGTCATTTGCAAGTCAAAATATTTACACATTTTCGCTATACGAGTAAAACTCATGCCTACACAACGTATATCTTAATATCTATAACTATAAAACTCAGTGCCCCCTCGTATTCGTACAAAAAAAAGTATTTCGTATGCAGAATGCAAACGGTCAAAATGTAAAGGCAGGAATATCCAGTGGATGGCGGAATTGGTGGATAGTTGAGGTCGATATCAAATATTTTTACCCCTCGGCGCTGCAAGAGAGAACCGAATACTTTACGATATTGTAGCACTAATATGGACATGCTTAGAATTATGTAAGACAAGTTTTTTTAAAGTGACTTTCGACTATAGCATGGTGGTAGGGCGTTTACTATTGCTCGCCTGGCTAGCTACCACCCTCAAGCGGTAAACAGACACTAACAGAGAAGAACACTCGTCTAACAAATCACATACCTGGGTTCAAATCCCGATTCATGGCAATTCATGCCTGTACATTTGACTATTGACAGACACACAATGCTCTTTACACTACATATTTAAGACGAAAGGTATTCAAAACAATGCTGTATTACTCAGACCGCAACTATGTAAGAAGGGTCGTTAGATTTACTAGGCGATAATTATTATAGTAAATTTAGGTTTTTGTCAGAAAACGATATGCGTATAACGTTCTTGTGTACCTACCTTCTGAGGTATTATGCTTTATAATTTGCCTACGAATTATTGAAAAACAGCCCATAGGTATCTTAAATCGTGAATCCTATGGGGCTGAAGTTGGAAATTCGAAAACGATTTCGAGATAACATAATGAAGAGTTATTACTAAAAATACCAGATTTTTATACCCACTTCCTTCCGAGTTATTTACAAAACACTAAAATGATAAATCTCGTATTTATGCTAAGACCGTTAGATGCCAATAAAAAAAAATATTACTGTATTTGTCATCTGTAAAACCGTACCAACAACAAAAATACAGATAATTAATGACATAATTTAATTACGAGCTTTTGACGAGAATAACATAAATTCAAAAATCTTTAGACTATTATAGACATTATATTATGAAGTAAATAAAAAAGTGGGGGGGGGGGGGGTACATACGTTATTAATCGTAATAAAAATGGTGGAGTTAAAAATTTGAAATATTGTAAATTACATTGTTGATATGATCTTTAGATTAAAGCCCCTAAGTAAATACACAGATTAAAACAATACAGTTGTACATATATTTGGGCCCGCAAGTTTGGATCCATGTTATTCTTTCTGGTCGGCGCTTGCACAAAAATGCAGGAACAAGCGTTGACCAAAGAACGCTTTACGTTTTACCTAGTGCTAGTGTCTGCTTGTACGGGTATTTCAATTATTTTGGTTCAGTAAAACACTACTGTATACTACTTTTACTACATACATGCTTTAAATTTTTAAAAAACTTAGGTCCTCAGTTAGTTAAAATTTCTTTTTGTGAATAATAATAGGTTTAAAATAAACTTAGATCATTTGGGATATTTTCGATAGAAAATATTATGATATTCGGTTTGACAAATACCTTTCCTCTACCTTGTAAGTTACATAAACACATAATTTCAACATTTAAGTAAAAATAACGAAATGACTAACTAAAACATGTAGCAGTTGGATTACCTATAGAATACTTAAGATCTACACATAATATAATGCTCCATCCTACCACCAGAGGGCAATGGCACGCTGAATGGCTATACTTATTGGTTAAGCCAAATAAAAACCGGCATTATGGTCACGCGTCGAATCGATCAACGCACCGACCATCTCTGTAACTGTATAGTTTGGTATCATTTGGTATCAATCTACTAGTTTGGTACCCATGTTGATTGAATTGTGAAAAAATATGTAATCCGCCATTTTGTGGCGTCGGCCATCTTGAACTGAGTTTCATCAAACATAGCTAAGAACACTTCCGACTAATTCACCTATCAAACAAAAAAAAAACATATTAAAATTGGTTCATTCGTTCGGGGGCAACGATGCCACAGACACGTGAAACTTATAATAATAATTATTTATTTATTACCACAAAAATATACAAATTCGATTTGGAACATATTATAACACCCCATCGTTGGTTAAAAATAAGCATGGCATTACTGCAAGTTATTGAATAATTTTCAGCATAATATTTGGCGACATACAGCGGTCCGCAGAAGCCGCAACGCTTTGGGCACGGGATGTGGGTTACGTCTCTGCCACGGGAATTCCAGAGGCAAACCTGAATTATTTAGTAGTGAAATTATTATATCTTCCTCGCAAAGTTTATTACCAAGGCAATTGGCTGGCGTGGGAACTTTTATTGAAATAATATCTGGATAAATCTCCACTGATCTTTTCATTTTGTTACATAGACGTTAAGGCCACTGCATCAAATATTTTTTCTAACTTAACTGTCCCACTGCTAGGCATACGTTTCCCACATATCATTCACCCGCTAGTCCTGGTTAGAATGTAAGTAAGAAATAAATCAATTTTTTATTTTCAACTGATTAGTCATATTGTCTCAACAGCACCAAATTACTAATTAGTTTAAAATATTTAGCTGTCCTTTATTATTTACTTAAGCTTATTAAGATCTCTTTAGTAGGTTTAGTTGTCTTTCTGATCAGGGGCAGTATACTCTGACCTGTTAGACTTAGTATAACTCTAACCCTGTTTCCTCTAGCACAAAACCCTGAATAATAGCTTCAATGTTCCCGCTTTCGATACACATCGCCCCAGGGTGTTATTTACAATGTAAACTGTTTCTACTTCGTCTTACTTCGTGCAGTCTTAGCGCAAATAGCTATAGTTCGCCAAAGCGTACCGTCGTCTGACCAAACTGCATAAATAAGACTCGCTCAAACCAGGTGTACCGAGCTCGGTATAGCAGCTCAGCTTTGATGTAGGGCTGCAATCACGTCTACTGTGACAAAAGAACGGGGTTAGGGGATATAACATCATCATTTCTAAACAAACTGGGGCCATATCCAATAACCAGACGTATGTTAATTATTATACAACGTGTAACAGAAAGATGTGACAATTACTTAAGGGTGTTAGGCTACCCTTCAAAGTGAACCATTACAGAGTAAAATTTTGCAAAATTAAAAAAATAAACTAGATTGCGTTCTCTATACAACTTGGCCAATTTTTGCATGGTAACGTCTAATTATTATTTTTTAATTTTGAAAAATTTTGTTCTCCAATATCACACCGTCAAGTACTGTCACACCTTTTTGTTTCACATTTGTCTATGCGAGGTATGTGTTGGGAAATCAAGCCTTCGCATAATATTTTTTCTTTAGTTATAGTAAGTAAATGCTCAGTGGCGAAGAAGTGTTGTCACCCAAGGTCATGCAGTCTCAGTCGCTTTTTCTCAATTTTATTTAGGATCCTTTGATCATTTAGGCACAAGGCTTGACGCCTTCCCTGAATACTACCGCATTTTTATATGATAAAATAACAATAAAGACAGAATTATTAAGAACTTGTTAAAAGTGACAACCCTTACTTAGTACTGCATTAATAAGCGTTGAGCTTTTAGTATTAATATTCCCTACCTTCCTTCTGAAAGGTATTACCGGTGACTCTGCATCCAAATTAACATTACACGTAAGCTGGATAATCTAGATATTCTATTCAGATACAGGTACTTACCAGTCTTATTATACAAAAATGGTATTAAATAGCAATCAGCATACAATTCTAATAAGTTAAGGAAAAAATATTGTTTATCTCCTTGAACTTTCTGATACGCTTACACTAATAAGATTTAAACAAGAAAAAAAAACCACAAACAATGGAAAATATAATTGAATTGAATAATTCCTTTTAATCAGTCAAAAACCAATAACATATGGATTCCACAACTAATTTACTTACCTAATAAAATAACGGAAACAATGTAACATTCCCCTTCTTTAAAACTTTTGACTTTATAAACATTTTAAGTAAATAAAAAAGAAAAATAACATTTTCTTGAAAACATTGTAACCCAGGTTTCAGAACCTCTCAGATTCGGCGTCGTTTCAAGTCACAATAAGATTCGTAGTAAATCCTAATGCAGCGCCGTAAAATGTTGACCTTAAAGCTTCGTTAGCTTCGATTCTGCTTGGAATAATAAAAACCTCTGAGATTTAAAAGAAATAACTTTGAGTCGATTTGAAAAGAGGAGGCGTCGATCTTTGCCTAAACTCGTAAAATAGACAAGAAATCAGTAGTTATATGTCTTCTTTGGGGTCTTACCTTTTAACTAGCTCGTATGAATTTGTCGTTCGCATTAGCACAGAAATTGTAAATTTCATTTCGAATGGATCTGTTTTTGCGTATTTTTGAATTACTCGAAGGTTGCAAACAGTTTGCAACCTTCATTAAATATCATTAAATATTTTATTTCACCCAGAAACAGTTTCTCGTAGTATTTACTACGAGAAACTGTTTTACTAGATTATTTAATCTACTATTTACTATCTGACAGTGACTGAAACCTTACTAATCCCTGAAAATAAGATTTACCTGTCTTTCAGACATAGGAACTCAGACCGGGGTTTGTACTCCTAAGTGGAAATATTGAAATGGTCAAACAAAAATAGTAGAATAACCACCTAAAAGTAAAAAAAGAAGTGAAATAAGTTAAAAAAGCCAGCGTAAAGTTAAGATTAAAAAAAATACTAATATATATTTTTCGTTAAATATTATGCTATGTACATTGCATGAACATGTGTGCGTGCGTGACGAGACCCACCGGAACTAACGGAAGATCAGCGCTGGTTGTTTACAACCAGCATTATGCTGAGTTAGAGCCGGTTTGTACCAAGAAATTTAGATATTAATTATGAAGTCTCTGTTAATACAAGTAGTTTTTTGATATAATAGGAAAATTACATTACGAAAGAAATACATTATTATTTCTTTCTTAATAATATAATGTTATGGAATGCGAATATTTTGGGTGTCTAGCCTTTTTTAGTCTATGGCTCTGCTGATATTACCGATTTTAGTTAATCTCATTAATTCCCAGCTCACTATTCGCAAATGCTAATGACGCTTTGATTTAGTGATGGGAAAATCATATCGATAATAATAGCTTACTGTTGACAAAGGTTGAACCCAGTTTACTTTAATATATTAAACACAAATAATAGGTTTGTGATAGAGTAATTCCTGATACGCTTTTTGTTAAGCGAAAGAACATCGATTTCAAGTGAGTGGTAATCAAGGTTGTGATTATTCAGATGTAGCAAAATATACATTTACAATAAAAAAAAATGTATTTTTGTATGTAACGAATAAACTTAAACACTACTGGACCAATTTCGAAAATTCTTTTGTCGTTCAGTAAACTATCACAATAATGTAGGCTAAGTAAGTATAGTTTTAGATCCGCGGGTATCGCAGCTAGTGAATAATGAAATACATTAAGGTACCATCACAATTATGACACAAGAAAAATATGCACTTTCATTTGATTTAAAAATTTGTTTTTGATCAACGAATAATAAATAATCAATAAAAAACAATAATCCAATTTTAATATAATGAATATCTTCTTCACTAATGATTGTTCAAACAAATCTTGAGAATATTTACCATTAGCAATAAAGATACAGTTTTTAAGTAGTTTAATGCTAATTAATGGCCTGTAATATTTTTTTCTCTTACTTTTAAATCTAATTCATTAAAGTCAAGTTAAAGTACATTTAACCAAACCGGGGTAAGCAAATCGACTATTAGTCTTCTTTCCACTGGAAAAAAGTTACAAAGTGGCTTCACTCTAAGTAGATTTGGCAAAGCCGGACTCTCTTCGAGTGCTGGATCGTTTAGCGCTGGCGCCAAGCCACTGGAACGATATTAAGTGCGCCAGTAATGGAACAGATCTTTTGCTTCTTGTACTGATTAATTTATTTGAGAAGAAATAAAAATGCACGTTTCTAGCTTTGTATTTGCAGGGTGTGGAATTTCCTGCCACCTGTCTTATTTCCTGAAAGCTACAATCTTTGTTTGTTCAAGGTCAGAGTGAACCGGTATCACCTAGGACTGCGTGCTTCCTCTTCCGCCACATCGTCCTCTACTCGTAGAAGAGCTGGTGGCCAAACGCGGTCCTATAGTCAATAAAAAAAAAGTTATTCACGTATGGAAAATTTATATTTTTTTTGGGTTTTCGGGTAAATATATACTATTTTGTATATTATAATAATAGAATTTATTTATTTATTTTAATCATAGGACTGAATACAATATATTTACGTATTCCGCAAACAAAATATCCTTCACTAAAACATGAATATTGTGTATGGAGCAGCTGATTTTTATTTCGACCTCAGAATAAAATTTGTTGATGTTAATGAGTACAAAGTACTAAAATTGTGTTTCGAGATTTCAGAAATAAAGCGGTTTACTACTTTATAAAGCAAAACAGTCGCCCATACGCGACCTAAGACAAATACTAACAAATAGGGTAGCTATAATTTACGATTTCCTAAATAAATAATTATGTCAAATTACTAGCCGCACCCCGCAATTTTACCAGCGGTGATTTGATTATCACATGGTAACTTCACTTTCCCGGAATCATAAGTAGCCTAAGTGTTAATCCCGGGTATATGTATTTTCGTATCAAATTTCATGAAAATCTGTCAAGCCGTTTGAGTGTGTAGACCGATCAACTTTTTGTATAGAACAGTAGTTTGTTTTTTATGGAATTCAGAATTGATTTCATATTGAAAATTGTTAATTTAATTCTGTTCCTAACTGATTACCCTGTATCAGAAAAGAAAATTTAAAAAAATTATAATAATTTAAAAATTCCATTAAAAGCGTCTAAAAAGCATTCTCTCAGAATTTCCAAGATCTATTGTTGAGACTAAAGTGTGTGGTCGCTAACTTCTCAAGTTTCTAACTACAATAGAATTTAATTACAGTTCAAAAGCTGTTGACTTTGTGCTGAATCGGCCTCTTTTGCACTGTTGCGTAATAAAAATAGGGTTAAATAATTAAGGGTAAGACGTAAGACTAAAGGTATGGCGACATGATTTTTAAACAGCCCTGGTTTTTTCTCTTTTTGTTTTTTTCCACCAACAGCGGCTTTACCGTCATGTTAATGTTGAGGCCACCCAACTCCTCGACCGAAACCGTTCGAATTAGTGTCGTGTAGTAAATAATACGTAATAGTGAGATTTAGTGCAAGTGCTACGTGTAAAGAACACATGAACAAAGTGTCTTATCCTAGAGATTTTAAGATACATATTCTTAGAGACATTATTTTTGTAGAAGTTTCAGTTAAATTAAAATTACTCATTAACCCTTGGGCTAGATTGTAGTATTATTAAGGGTTATCTGGACGGTTATACACTTAATTAATTGCAAAAAAAAAAACTATGGGTTTAGTCAAATTGTAGCAAATATGGTTGTACATTTTGCCATATCGACCCACTGCTGGTCACGGATCTTCCTTATGAAGGTGGAGTAGGCGGTAATCCACCACGCTGGTCAAATTATGGTGGTTGAGACTAGTCTCAACCAAGGTACTCGTACCTAGCTAATATGAGACATTTTGATATGTGTTATTATGGAAAAAGATATTTAATCGCTCGCCTCACTCGCCGAATTTCCACACGAAGGTCACGCAAGCAAGTAACCTGCTCTGACAAGCAGCTTTTCTCACGAAGGTTTCCTTCACCGTAAAATTAATTAACAATCAATTCTAATATGCATATCAATAAAACACAGAAACAGGTGCCACCATCATAATAAAAAAGGTTATTTTTAAACAAATGTAATTACCTACTGTCGGCCACTGATAGAACGTTAACCTCTGGAACGATTATGATACAATTTTAATAAGATTACTTGAGAAGTAAACCGTATCAAACAAAAAAGAACTTTTCAAATCGTTCCAGCCATCTCCCAGACGCCAGTTGAGTATCTCCTCTGTTTTGGAAATCGATAGATAAAATTTAGGATGGATTGATACTCTTTTTTTTTATGTCAGTTAACAAACAACTAAGTATTGACGTAATTATATCTCAAACTGAATAGGTTACAAATTGCTTGTATGCGTCCAATCGTATAGGTACATCATGTAGTAAACATTTCTTATTTACGCAGTTGTGCCCAAACGTATAGTCTTCATTTGATTACGCAGACATTCGTCAGATAATTGTTTGATCATAATATCCTATACTTAATTTGAGCAGTTTTGAGATTATAATACATTATATTTGTAGTTTAAGGCAGGTACGACCCTGTGGAAAGTCGTGGAATAATAATTTCAACACGAAACGAGTGTCACTATAGAAACAATCGAAGAGATCTTTTTTTATATCGGAGCTACAAACACACTTTGGACAGGGCTATCTGCTTGACTCAGGCATGTAAGAGGTGAAAACAAGAGCAGGCAAACTTGGTTTCGTATTTATTTGGGACTATCTTACAAGCAAAATTGATAAAAAAAGAAAACACTCTCAACAAAAAATAAAATAAAAGTATAAGATAATATATTAAATATTTAGTGGTAGATGTGGGTCTGAGTAATCGAGAAACATTACATAAAAAAATATTCCGACGAATTGAGAACCACATCCTCTTCCCAGTGCTTATAATTTACTCCACTTGACGTTACGGTCTTGTCCCAAAAACGGGACATATCCGTATTTGGCATAACCAACTCCTGCATAAACGCCTGTTTGTGTAAATAAATACACGTCCACAGAACAATTGAGACAGATGGATAATGAAATATCAAAAGCAGTAATAATTTTATGAAATCTGGTAAACAAATATATCCACGTTGAAGAATTCTGCGGCTTGCAGCTGAGCTACTGACCTTTTTGTGTAGTAGGTTGTCATAATTTGGGTTAAAAATATAAATTGTGTTATTGGTTATTGAATACAAAATATTTCATGTAATAATTTAAATAAACTAATAGATGGATTATGTTAACTAATGAAGATTTTAAATAAATAATGGAAACAATCAAAAACTATGTTTTTATATAAAAATAGGTAGTTACTTCCACCTTAGCAGTTATACAGATTGGCACTGTAAATTTAAATGTATTAGTGGTCGTTCTATCACACTGATATCCGATGTTCCATTCCAAAATACGCATTGGTCTGGGCGTGCATGTTTCGCCGCAGTATGTCCGGTGTGACACGCAGCCACTGGCCACGATAATTGTCCGATTAATGGCATTCGACTGCAATCAATTTGCGGCGGGCGACGAATCGAATTGCCGCGATTATTCGATGTTTTGTCGATATCATTTATTATCGACAAAACATCGAATACATATCACATATATCGAAGCAGACGTTAGATGGGAGAACGAAGGCTGGTGTTACTAACAAGTGCTGCCGTGGGGCGGATGATACGTCAAATTGTAGATCCTCTTTCAGTTTGTTACTAAGGATTACTATCGCAGACGAAATAAAAGTGTAGTTGTTTTGTCATCTGCGTTTATTTACTTCAGAATTTTAATCTCAATTAATATACCTACTACAGAATTGGAATTTGTTTAATTTTAGTGACGCGGCAGGATAACAGTTGATGAGTTTCAATTGAATAAATTTGACCGTCTACTGATACACAGTAAATCTTAATTTTATTAGTGACATTGATTAAAGCCTTCCTTTTTATGCTATGAGTGTATTCTAGACTAGACATGCTGTATCTAGAGCCACAGTGTCGCTGGCTTCCGTGATTGTTAGAGCTGGTGGTCAATTGTTCTTAGCTTGCGTGAAACAAGCCACTGTAGTGACAATCGACTTTAAATAGGTCTGTACATTTTTTTTAATTTACGTTTGTCTTTTCTTTGCTAATATTTGAACTAATATTCGAACTCAATAGTTCAATAGCTTTAGTGCGCTTAAGTATTGTATAAAGTTACCCATACTCGTAAAACAGATTTTAGAATGACGCACATAATAACAGACATTAACGCTTATAAGTTTTTGCGAAATATCTTTTAAACCCAGCTTGCTAGAGATACTAATTAATGGTTTTTAAATAAATATAGTAAACATGCAATGCAGTATATCTAATTGTGGTCGAGTCACTTGTAATTTTAGTAGTGGAGCAAGTAGACAAGGAGGTGGTCCGTGTCCCATATCGCCATTAAGCTATTGTGCGAATTATTTAGCAATGCAATATAAGACTAAATACGGCACCGATGTTGTTTTTAGAAAACGAAAAACAAAACAAAAAACGCAATTATACCGCCTTTTTTATAGTCGGTTAAAAGCAAACAAAAACTTCGAGTTACGAAATAAGCAGAATTGGTAAAGGTGATATTTTCTTTCGCAGTAACAAATACTGTTTACATATCTGTGCGTTGTTTGTTGTAATGATTACTTGATATTTTGTTTAAGGACAGACGCTGTTACTGAGAAATAACGCTTTAACAGAGAAATAATGAAATTAAATCTATACTTTTCTTCTCACTGATATCCGAAACGCCCTTGAAGAGGACAAAACTAAACCAACTCAAAATTTTGCTGAAGATTCCTATACTAATAGTATAATAAGGAAAGATTTGCATTTTTGTGACGAATAAACTAAAAAACTACTGGACCAATTTCAAAAAATACACCCTTGCAGGGTCCTTATGTTAGTTTTAGACATCTCATGTAAACCTAGACTAAGATTTGGATGCAATAAAGAACTAACTAACAAACTAACAAAAAATCTTTGACTGTTACTAAATGCACTAGTAAATCAATAGTGTGCTAACATCGTTGTGTTCCGGTTTGAAGTCAATGTTTCCTGCAACAATTCGAACAATGATGAGCGCCGGAATGTTTCAAAATGTTTGGTCCCCACTAGGATTTTATCTAAGTCGGGAATGTCATGCAACATTTACACAACCGCAGTTCAAGAAACTTTGGGAACACAGATCTTTCACATGAGACTTATGAGCCAGGCCTGAAACCGAATGACCCGGGATTGCAGGCTCTTAAAGAGTGTGCTAACCACTTGCAAAGAAGATATAGTTACCAGTACTCAGATTCACAATGAGTTTCCGCTCGGATTCGAAACCTTTGCAACACGAATTACGCGAAGCTTGTTACATAATCTAAAATATTAAATTGCGATTATTATTTGAGTTTAGATCTAGAATCGATTTTAATAGTAATAATTTAGGATCTCCTAAAAGGTTTTGCGTAATTCGTGGTGCAAACTTTTCGAATTTGAGCGGAAACTCATTGTGAATCTGAGTGCAGGGGCGTATTTAACCTGGGTAAAGAGCCTTGGTCTGGGGCAGCAGGCTGCTAGGGGCGGAGCACGCCGCACCTCGGTCGTTTTTTTTACCTTGTATGCCTAACAATATTAAAACACGCTCCTCATTAATAAAAACAATAACAAATTTGATGAAATTATAGACATCGAGTTATAACCTAAAATATAAATATACTCTAAAGTTTTGCCGGCGGTTAGGAGGCAGGCAACGGCGGTATGTCCATTTAATGTATGGGGCGGCAAATCTCTAACTACGCCACCGATAAAAAGCATTAGGCATTCGATTTGCCTGTCTCTTTAATGACACCATAATACTAAAATAGTTAATATTTTTTCTATTAAGATTTTCTTAATTAAATCAGTTGAGAAGGAAATGAGATTAAGTGAAGCTCAGTCTGTAATCGCCTTACATTACGTGATTCGAAGCTTACCTATAGACTAGTCCCACAAAACACAGATAGTACAGAAGACAATCTGCATACAAAGCGCGGTCGAGCAACGCACACAAATACACCACTTACAAATACGAGTACGTACGATATCTCGGTACGGTTGAGCCACGCGACTTTAAACTTTTTTATGCAAATATTTAATATTTTAGTTACTATTTGTTTATTTTTAAGTTAAGTTCTACATCTTTAATGTTTCATTTTTAATTAACTTTAATTTTAAGATCTAAATACGAATGCTACTAATAAGACAGATGTTTGTACTTAAGCCTAAGTTGATAACCGCTGACCGTAGGTATGAGAAGTAAAGCAAAATACATGTGTTTGACTTCTGTACTATCTGTCTTTTGTGCTAGTACCTAAAATCAATTCAAGGAAAGCGTTAATGCGAAGAGAGTTGTTACTATCCGGATTTTCACTGAGGCGGAACTAAAAATACACATTCGAAATCGGGGCTTTCTTTGTCTTTATAATACAAATGCCGGGTGCTTGTAGAAGTGCTGACACTTTATTTGCTTTTAACTGATTTCATAAATGAGGAGGTTCTCAAATTCTCATTTAATCGGAATTTTTTCTTTGAAGTGTTTTCCGGCTTCTCAGTGACTCCATATCAATTTTATTTTTATATTCTGTAAAAGGTTTTGATGAGTTAATTAATAAAGACGAGCAATGTAAAAACATATTATTTATTAGATTGAAATACTCAATGCAATTCCATCTCTATTTAAACTAGGGACGCTACTGATTTAAATTTAACAATCTATAAAAAGCTGGAGGCGGTTAGAGAACAGTGCTGTTCCGTCGCATCGCCTTCCAGTTTTTCGCTGATTTCATTCAAATTATTAATTTAAGTACATCCTGTGTAAGTGCTAGTGCGAGAAATCGACCTCCTGCATAGAAGAGACACGTGTGCAGCAATGGTATGCTATGAGCTGCTATGGATACAGTATGTAAAACAACACAAATATTTTATTTAATAGTACTCTTGAAATAAAGCAATCCCATCTCTATTTGTAACGCTACCGGCTTAAATTAATTTCACCCCGTGTAAGTGCAAGTGCGAGAAACGGAGCATCCAGGTGAAATTGTGTTATCCTCAAAAATATACTGTTTCTCTGGAAAATGTAGGTTCTTTCCTATTCAATCCCAAATTTATTTAAAATGCACGTTAGTGTGAACAATTTCGTTGTTACTACCTACGAACATTAAAGAAGATCTTCATAAAAGTGGTCCAAAAAGTAAAACATAGTAAACATAATTACTTAGTAATAAAATAAAATAAATACATATATACAAATTTATCAATGTGCAATATATTGATATTGGTTATTAAAAAATGATAAATATATAGTAGCAATAAATAAAATAATATAATATATATACAAAACATGCACTTGAATAACATTACCCTTCTTTACAGCAGTCGGGCAAGAACAGATTGTTGATTCGTAATTTAAGTAGATTAACTCCCGTACGTTAAGTTGTTCTTTTATAACATCCAGTAAAATGATATTCTGACATCTCGGATTTTGATAAATAATTTTTATAGATATTGCGGTCATCTTACAGCCTGGAAAGAGTGTTTCAATCTCTCTCTATTACAAAATTTTGCGCAAATTAATAGATATAATTAGATATGGATTACTTAATAAGCACTTATCTACTTACCAGAAGAAAATAAACTTATATAATCGTTTTCGGAAGGAAAAAATATAATACAAATTATGAAATTACTTCGTCACATCCACATGTCGCAGTCCTAACAGAAAATGGAAATTCCAAATTTCTTTTCGCAACTTTTCCTAACGTTTTCTCGTTTATTCTTTGAGCTGTCTCGTATATGTTCGATATTATTTCTGTACTTGCGACAGGGCGCTATGCTGAAAAAAGACGGGAGAAAGCTCTGACATGCGCAGTAGAGACTCTTTGGAGAGAGCGTAGCGTTAATTTAGCTCTGAGAGCAGCGGTCCCATGGTGTAATGGTTAGCACTTTGGACTCTGAATCCAACGATCCGAGTTCAAATCTCGGTGGGACCTGGTGCTTTTTGTTGCACAGTTGTGATTTTTTTTGATAGTAAATATGAAATATGCCAATGTTTGCTTTTAGCTCAAAAGTTTACAATGCTTGCAAATAGTATAAATAGGTACTACGATTTATGTATTTTATTGTAAGTACTTAAAAAAACTAAAGTAGTCCAATTAAAGAAAGATTATTTCTTTGTTCTTTTTAATCGATACTTATGAGAATTTTTCTTTGAAAGAAATTAAATTACTTACCGTTCAAGCAATAAACCTGTAGATGCACATTATAATTTTATATAGAATATTATAACTACCAAAAAAAATCCTTAAATTATAAAGGTTTGAGAAAATAAAAATAATAATTTGAAATATTTAGTAAAAAAATCTCTCTACAGTATTTTCAGACTTACAATAGACTTTTACAGAATAATTGATAGATAGGTGAGGTTATTTAATGACTAGGCACCAATACAGTAGGTATATATAGCCTTTCTAATAGAATAAACTATCTTATAATAAATAGTTCATTGTTATATTTGGTCCATTGTTAAAATTTCTGAGTTTAAAGTACGTAGAAAAGCTCTTTGTCTTAACAAAAACACAAAGTAAGGTTTTGTTAAAGTTTAAACTGAACTACCAACACAGCCTTTGTTTGTTAATAAGTAAGCGGTTAATCCTTATTAGTAAAGCTCAAGACTGAAGAAAATATTTTAACGCATTTAGTTTTTTAGTAGTAAATGTAACCTAGAACAGTCTAGGTTTCAAAAGTTTTATAAGTATTTTTTGAGGTTATTCTATTGGCTTGAATCAATGAAATAGCTTTATTGCAAACCAAACAAAATATAAAAAAGATACAGCAAGACAAATCTATTCAATATATTATATGTACATTGGGCGGCTTTATCGCCTAAAGCAATCAATGGCTTCAATAGTTACTAGCTGAGCCCTGCGGTGTTTTCCGCGTTAATACAGGGTCAACACTAGTTCTAAGCTATTCCCGTATCAAAATTAATCCAAATCGTTTTCGCAGTTTTTGCCTGAAAGAGTAACAAACATACAAACATCAATTCTTTCTTACTTTCGCGTTTATAATATAGGTGGGATAGGATTAATACAACTTTTGCACAATGAGGGGTATTAAAATACTAATGTACGTTTATCACACTATATAAAAACGTTTTAATGCGTAAATATAAACAGTAGCATATATGACTTTATTTACGTCCATGCATGAGATTAATCCTCTTAAGGTTATGAAAGCTAAGGGCGTTACGAGTATTGGAAGGAACTTGAAAAGTTCAATAACTGCGTTTTATACAAATAAGTAGAATAAACACGTAATCGTAAAGCTTTAAGGCCTTTACCCGAATTAATTAACGCTCATACCCTAATGATAGATAGACTAAGTACTTAGATAATATCTTCCTTGTTTATACTAAACCAAATAAAATCACTGTACTCTTATCGTGATGAATAACTCTCAAAACGCGACTGAGTATTATAAAAAAGAGTGATTATAAAACCCGACTGCAAGAACTACTCACGTATCTCAACAAGTGAAATCGCGAGATGCAGCTAGAATAACCTATGACGAATCGTTAAGATGAATCTATTGACAACACTCACATAAAAATACGACAAACCGTTTAGGCTCTAGAGCGTCGCTAAGAAATATATAAACTTATGTACTTACACACCCTCGAAGAATGTAACCCTCCTTCTTTCGCAGTCGGGTTAAACAAAACTATCTGTTATAGAAATTGTCTATGACCTACATTTTCTCGGTGGCTGATAAACTATTTAAAAAAAGCAGCTGGTAGGGTTTAATTTTAAGTTGACCTTACAAGGTAAGTTGTCAATATTATGATGAAAAAAATGCCTTTGGTTTATACCCGTAGCTGATAAACCTAGATGTTTACGGATAAAAGTGGTTCATCTGTAATCGGGAGCAATGAAATTGACTTTTCTGAGAGGCTTCCTAATTTATGGACCCTCTCGTTTTATATTGAAAACGCCGTGTTGAGGTGTTGCCATTAGACACGTTTTCCCTAAATTAATGAAAGTTTAGAGAAAATTCTTATATCTTGACGTTACTTTATTTTGATCATTGATCATTCAGGCAACATTATTATTAGAAAGATATGTCTTACTTTTTGTTTTTTTATATATGTGTCAAGTGCCTTTACTAACATTAACAAAATGACTAACTACGACAGCAAAAACTTCTAGCAGAAAGATTACCTATAGACCATTTAAGATCTACAGATAATCCAAATGCTCCAACCCACCACCAGAAGGCAGCGTGCCCAGAAAACATCACAACATCACATACAACATCTTTAAAAATTACTTAAATGCATGTCTATCAGTAGGTATACGAGCACGAATTATATAGCAATGACTGACTGACGTACTGGGTTATCAACTAGAGGTGTATTAAACCGAAAGGGAGCCACTATACACGAACTAAAGAACAACTTTCACTATGGAACCAACTCTAACTTCCACAATAAAAATTAGTCTGTCCACAGAAGAAGTTTACCAGTAGTTAAAAAATAAAAATATTAACTTCACAAACATACTCAACCAACATGATGGAACTGAAATTTAAACTAAGCAAATTCCATACACTAACTAATACATACAGATTATAAAGAAAAAAGTGAATTCAAGTCACAAGTATATTTCATTCATAAATTTGTAGTATTTTCGTATCTATAGATATCCGTTCTTTTTCCAGAGAAGACTTTCATTAATGGCAACATCGCCGTTACCTCCCGTGACTTCAGCAATTTTAAAGAGGAAGGAAAGCAATTTTGGCAGATTGATTTCTGAAGAGGTGTCATCGAAGTCTTTGTAGATTGTCTGGTTAAAATGAGATTGATTGGCGTTTAGAGGAAATTACCGATAAACTCGGTGAAAGAAAATAACAGATAAAATCAAAGTTGCGGCATTAATTGTGAACTTAATATTCAAATTATTCAAGACTTTTGTATACAAGTCTTTACTACTAGAGCGATTTTAATTAAATTTATATACTAAGTGCCACACATTATTTTTCAATGAGACCAACTCTAGATTCGAGAAAAAAAATCTGCTGTTCCACTAAATATAAAGATTATCGATCGTCGACAAAATGTACTCGTAGTGTTGGTTCCATAGTAAAGTAGTGCGTTAGGATGAGTAATACTGTTTTTTTTCCGGCTTGGTATATCCATAACCGATAACCTTGTACTAAAAAAAGATTCCAAAACTTGCTAAACCTCCTTTTTTTGACTGACTTAAAAAAGGAGAAGTACAGTCAGATATTTCAGAACCTCTTTTAGAATAGAAGAACTTACTAATAAATGTTACCAAATTTGATAATAATGATTCAAGCAAACAACACCTAGCTTTTCTGTAACTATCTTACACTTACAAACCCCTATAAAAATTAAGTGTAAATATCTAAGCTACGTTTCACCTAGCTTTGCTTACTCTACTAAGTGCTGCTATAAAACGCTGAGTGCTATTTTACATCTCGGAAAGGGCACTGGAAGCAAGCGAAGTGATTTTATTTCTCTTTTTACTAACGGTCATTTTTTGCCATTACTGAGGCAATCTGGAAAGGTGTAAATTTACACTTGGGGTCGCTAGTTTCACCCGTTTTTCATTTTGCAAGTAATATTCGACGGAGTTAATTATTCTAGTCTTCAGAGACGAAATTTCTTCTTTAATGTATATAAATATATATATATATTCCGTAGAACTGTTCTGGGGGGAACTCATCTGTGCCCAGAATCACTAAGCTTATCAATACATGTCATATACCTTGTACTTTGGACTTTTTTGGGGGTTCAATAGCAAAAATTTAACTTAAATTAAACTCTATAATCAAGGCTAAATAGACTCTATATATCTTCTTACTTCATTTTTTTTCTTGAATTGTTTTAATGCTATAAATAATATAATAATAGTTTTTAAGAAGTAACCGAGAGTCGCGAGTTGGAAACGTCGATATTATAGGGAAAAACGAAAAACGATAATGGGAAATAACGATGTCCACAACCTGGTAGTGAGCACAAGAAAAGACGCAAAGTGTTTTGTGCGAGTCCGTGGACCGTCTACGATGTATCATTATGGCACCTTGCAGTATCTCTACTGTCTCTCTTTTACAGTTTTAAAAGTGAGACAGAGTTGCAAAAACCTTGTAGAACTAAAATAATTCAGTCCTAGTTTTTCTTGTTAAACGTTTGATTTTCCTAGAATTGAAGTCTTCAGCCGAAAACCGATTGTAGTCATCAGCTTTTTAAGTATTATTACTACTTTAGATTGGAGAAAAGCTCTATCAGAAAAGTTCATTTACTGACTGTATAGGTTTTGAAACCTAAATAGGTAAATGGTGAAAATCCTATCCTATACTTGAGGATAAGGTCAAGAAGTTTTATTTGTCATCTGTGTGATCATTAGGTATCCTTTGTATGTTTTATACTTGTTAGTAAATTTCTGGTAAGTAATTATGACATTTTGCGTATAAGTTCATATATTTAGTGTATGTCCCGTCTTATTTCATTTAATTTTTGGTAATTGTCTCCATCGTAAGGTTGTCGGGAAGAGATCGCTTTTTAGCGATAAGGCCGCTGCTCGTTGCACTATATTTTGTGCAAATTGTTCTCTTACATTTAACGTTTTGTGTGTCATTTAAAGTTTTGTGTATACAAGATGTAAGCACCATGTGTACATTTGAGAGGAGGGTATGTACACTTGCCGTACACTCTACTATTCACAAGTCCATATCTATGTAATGCCTGACCCACACAAACTACCTACTTATATTCTCTCAGTAAAACTAAGAAACCTTCAAAAACTTTACCAAACACTATTCCATTTACATCTTCAATAATTTACCTCTACCCGTATAGTAATAAATCTCGACTCGTTTATTACCCGCTAAGTTTTCACGATCGCGGCACTGAATACAAAATAAACACAAATGAAAAATGTATAAAAAACCGTGCATTTGTCGCAGCGACTGTTTGCATTCAACTTCACGGCCAGGCTTCGTTTGCAGAATATGATTGGAAGCAAAATATTGCAAAAGAAATACAGTTGTAACAGTGGGAAATAGTGTCGCAACTAGAAGATGGATGGCAAGGGTGCAAACCTCAAAGAAATCTTAAAACCTAAACGGCTATGCCTATCAAGGCACGTGGCATATGAAGGGTTAGCAGTTCTAAAATTTTGATCGGTATTACGGTATTATGTATTTATTTATAAAAAGTTTATCAGTTTTCCTTTTTTTTAAACATTACTTTCAAATTCAAATTCAAATTCAAATTAACTTTATTTGCTAGGAACATGGTTATAAGCAATGTACAAGATCTTAAGGTAAGTAAGTGTGCACATGTCCTTGCCTATCAGCATGCAAAATAGAAATACTGAAATAAAATATTACTAACATTACATTACAAAACTTACTTCAAATACAAATGTGAGTAGGTACCTGATACTGGCTGGCTAGTATTCCAACAAACTAAACACTCTTGTTTGTTCCATAAATAGGATACATTGCATACTAACTTATTTCATACATACAATACTATATTTCATACAATACTAAAATGCGAGTTGAATACTAATTACTAAAGGAATCGAAAAAAAAAAACTTTAACTTTTACATTAAATTAAATTAGTTTCACTACATACCAAAATGTCAAAGAAATAAACAAACCTAGCAGAACATTAATATGTCATTGTCAAACGCAATGTAAGGACATCTATTCACAGCCATCTCATTATAAATATTTACATGTCAGTAATTTAATTTATTGTAGGATTGTTAAATATAATACGAGTATAATAATGAATAAATTAAAAATGTCAATTTATTTACAATAACGTCATAATAAATCAATAGAAATTCATGTCGTACACTTGTTTCTCATATCAGTAAAAAATTCAGTCACACTGTAGTACGGCTTCTCTTGCAAGAAACTTTTTAGTTTGTATTTGTATATATGAGTATACTCCAAGTCTTTTATACACGTAGGCAAACTATTATAAATTAAAGGAGCCATACATAAAACACTATCATGAAGTTGTGCTGAATTACATACAGGTAGTTTAACATTACGTTTATACCGTTCGCTTTTAACATTAGCAAAAATATTACTATTATTTCGTACAAACATTGCACACTCAAAAATGTACATAGACGGCACTGTTAAAAATTTTAAACTTTTAAAAAATGGTTTACGGCTTTCTCTAGGTCGTAAACCGCAAATAGCACGAACACATTTCTTTTGTGCTTTTAAGACAGAATCAATTCCTGTACAATTACCCCAAAATACAATGCCATATCTAAGTAACGATGAGACTTGACCATGATATGATGTAAGGGCTGTGTCTTTGCTGGCTATCTTAGTAAGCATGTATAGTGCATATGAACATTGGTTGAGCTTTATAATCAATTTTCCAATATGTTCTTTCCACTTTAATTGGCAGTCAATATTTAGGCCTAAAAATTTCATGCTTTTCAACAGAAAAACTGACGATGGTTCAAACAACACTACAAGTTTTCTTACAGATACAATATCTAGTGTTGTGTTGAGATAAAATACCTACTAACACAAGGAAAAACTTAAATTAAAAAAAATCCCCGATATCGCCTAATATTGTATTCTACTCGTATTATTCAAGCCCTTTAGTTTGATACCATATTGAAGAATTTGTGAAAAAATATGTTCATGAACAGTTTGCAAGTTTATGAAACGTAGCTAAGAATCCTCCCGACTAACTTGCCTTTCAAATAAAGATCAAAAACTAAAATAAAACAGATATCTCTAACACTAATCTAAAACACTAACTAAACTATATACAAAGTAACCTAAAAAGAACCTAAACTGTAAAAAATAGATTGAAAGTCTGTAAAAAAATTTATGTCCGTGTGGCAGAGTCCCAAGAACGCTGGCTGCATTCCCGCGTTGAATTGCCACAGAAATTCTTTGAGCAAGGAATAAGCCAGCTCCCTTGTCACCAGTGGCATCTATGAGTTTAGTACAATTTTTTTAAGAACTCTTGGTGCTAGGACCCCGTGGACCAAAAAATTCTACGCCAAGCGGTACGAAAATATAGTCTTCTGAAAGAGACGTACATTTCCGCAGCTTGGCATCTTCAGCAGCCTCCGCCGCGGCTCCACCCCTTAAGATAGTTCCACTGAGGTGGGAAGGTGCAAACGTATCCACACAAGTTGCGTCCTATACGAGAGCCCTACCCCGCTCCCAGGGAATCAATGCCAAGCCAACAGGGCGCTTGCCATAAAATAAAATAAAATTACGTTCACCGTTCGGGAACTACGATGCCATAGATACACTCACACACACACAGAAACGTCAGCTTAAATACATAGTAACAAAATAATATTACAAATAGAGGAAAATAACGCCGATAAAATGGAGAAATAGTTCTTCAGAGACTAGTACAAAGCGGGAAAAGTTAAAGAAAAGTGAAGTAGCAACTGCCAATTCTGCTACATTGAAACTTAAATGTTCCTCTTTTGAAAAGGGAACTGAAACAGTTATTTTTATTTTGTCAAACAAATAATGATTTGAATAAAAGTAAAAATTTTACTTAAATTGTGCACGCAAACCTTACGCTACATAAATCCATCATCATTCGTCATATAGTATGCATAATCAAACAAAGAGTTATATTGATTGATTGATTGACCGCTGAACCGAATTTAGCAAAATTTCATATGGGACCAATGGGAAAGAATTGGAATCCTACAAAAAATATTATTTCAAATCTGTCCAGCCATCTCGGAACAACCTGGGTAACATAAATATAAAAAGCGTCGACGAATTAAGAATCTTCTCCTTTTTCAAGTTGGTCAACAAAGTCTAAATGTGAATGTAACACAAAATTATATGAGTACGTAACTAAGCAATTTTTTTGTAAAAATTTAGAAAACTATACCCTATCAGGCAACATTGCAATGAGTATATATAAAGATAAGTAAGTTCGGTAAGTAATTATGACATTTTGCGTGTAAGTTCATATATTTAGTATATATCGCGTCTTATTTCATTTAATTTTTCGTAATTGTCTCAATCCTAAGGTGGCCTGGAAGAGATCGCTTTTGAGCTTCTAAGCGATAAGGCCGCTACTTGCAGCACTATACTTTGTTAAAAATTGTTCTATTACATATAGTGTTTGTGTATCTAAAATAAAGAATTGATGTATCTATTTACGACCTTAAAAGACGTAAAAACACCACTTCCAGGTGGTAAGCGGACAAGTTTCAAAAACTAAAGTTATCATTTCGTTTTGCTTTTTGTTACATTTTTCTTTCTGTACAAAAGCAGGCAAAGGAGAAACTGAAAAAATAAGTTAGTGGTAAAGTTTAGCGGTGAGCAGTTCATTTAATATTGGCGGAAATATTTTCCGCTTTGAAAATATTCGTCGCTTTTACAGTCATTGAAAAACTTGAAAACAAATGAACTATGGATGGTATGAAACTACGTTAAATACATTGCCATTTTTAGTATTATTTTTAAGCCTTTTTATTACACTCGGCGCAATAAATTTAATTCGAAATGATGAAACGTGATTGCAAAAATACTAGGCGTATGAGTAACGAACAAACAAATTGTCACGGTTAATGAGACAGACGGACGAACAGACGAAAAAATTACATTTCTATTTAAAATAACGATTAAATGAGCTATTATGCTAACTCTGCCGTTGGAGCCTGACCGGACGGTTGGCAAGCGCAAGGGCCGAGAGTTTTGAGAACGACAAGCAGAAGGGCTAGTCAGACGACACAAACCTCGCCTTGAGCTTGGGCTCAAGCATAGCTAGACAAAGACGAGAGTGCCTTTTTTACGTGGAGAAATGCTGCATACATGTCGCTCCACCACGGGGAAACAGAGCGGTTATGTAGGACTCTTACCCACTAAAACTCCACGGTGCCAATCCCTGCCGATAACTAGCGGGACACCGCGGGAACGCTATAGCACTCATCCGCGACCCGCCACGGCTGTCCGTCACCGGACCCATGCCACGGGGTTACCCCCCCTTGCAGTACGCCAGACACATGACTCACCGCAACTAGCTCGAGGACCATACTACCATGTGGGCGTCAGACGACCCCGTGTCTAGACGCCCGAGGTCCTCCTACGACGGGTCATTAGTGGCCCCGCCGCCTGCCACTATGGCCGCAGCAGATAAACACCACTGCAGCCCCACAACGTCACCATCAAACGGTTGTGACCCCGTCGAAGCCGCGGAAGGTAGGGAGAGTGGCGCACCTCATTACCGACAGTCCTCTCCCGCCGCGGCCCCATCCTCGGCTGCACCGTCTCGACATTGCAGCCCGCCTCAGTTGCGGTGTCCCATAAAACACCGCAACCTACCTCCTGTAGCCGCTCCTACATGGCTTAGAGGGCAAAACCCAGTGGAGCAGCCCATCTCGGGTGCCTCTTAGCTTCACCGTGGGTGACTAGGCCACGGTTACTGAGCCCCCCCGCCTCGACAATGCGGGCACCCACAGGGAGAGACATAGAGTGCCTAGAACCGTACCATTTACGTGTTAAAATAAATTAAAATTAAAATATAACAACACAAGACTACAGCTATGATATTCATAAACAAATGACGAGCGCAGCGCAACCCACTGCAATATATACCGCAATCCCCATCCAACCTTTTGCGGTCCCACGAAAAATGCCATGAGAATTTCCGTTGAAATTTTGCCAAACTGCCTTTACCATTTAAATCTATTCTGCTACACCTTATTCGAAGGCGTTAAGGTATGTTTTTCATTTTTATTTTATTTAACCTTTTGTAGGAATAGGGTATCACTTTCACGCCCTGTGGTCGTGGGATACAGAATTCCGGGCACGTGGGAACATTTTTTTTGTAGTGGCAATTTAATTGTGAGCTCGTAAATTTAAATATTTGGAGAGAAACGGATTTGAGATGTTAAGAGCCCAATAAAAAGCACATCCAAATATTGTGAATATACTATTTAATTTGATTCGAATTGAATTGACTATTTATGTTCTAAGTTTTTTAGTATAAAATATCGTGTTAGATTTTGAAATAGTATTTAGTTATGGATACAATCGTACAAGCAATATTTATTGCTTAATAAGGCATTACATGCAGATCTTAATATAATGCTATAAGTACTTAAATACCTGATAATAATAGTAGGGGAGCCCGGAGTGCTAAATGTGTAGTTATTTGAGCGTCGCCGCGTCGTAGAGACCTATTAGACTTTGAATTTCGGATGATAGGAAGTAAAAAATATTATAAGTGTTTCCCATTTTAGCGGTAGAGGAAGAGTCTTGAAGAATAAATATTTTCTTTTCAAGAGAACCAAAACATGGATATGTTCAAGCGTGTCAGATTATGATATTTTCTATACTCCATCGTGTTTCTGATTACAAGTATATGTTAATCTGAAAATGTTCATGGCTATATAGGTAAAAAATAGATAAAAAAAAAGAAATCTCTCCCACTCCGTAACGTTCCACTCAAATCATTTAATTATTGAAATGCAAACTGCTAAGCTATTAAATAACCTAACTTATCTTAATCGTCAGATTAAGATAAGGTAGGTTATTTAAGTACATATCCCAGCCAAAAAAAGTATTTTTTTTATTTTAGCGGGCTGCCCTATTAGCTAGACTGTGTATTGAGAGCATTTATTTGGAAGATGTACTCTACAGGGTATAAGGAATCTCTCATATGTCATCTGTCACACTCAAGTAGTTCACAAAATTCCCTCTTGGGCTTCCCTACTATAACCCTACTTGGGTATGGCAATTTATTGAATGGAGCACACCGATTTAAATTATTATAAAGATGTTTCATATAAATATTCTTCGACTTATGTATTAGAAAACTTTACAAAAATTCTTAGAAGCCGTTGATTTCTATTTCATTTTTGATCTAATCTGGTAATTTGGTATATGTATTTTTATTTCCATTGAATTAGGATCTGAAGTATCTATGACGAGTCTAGAATTAGTAGGGATACAATTATTGAGTACCTAACCTATTTTAGGCATTTGTATTCCACATTAATTAGGTAATCGATTTTGAACTACATACAATTTAAAAAAATATCATTTCTGTACATAATTAATTATTTACCTAGCCAAATATATAAATATATATATATATATAAATTTCAAAAGACTTATTGGTATAAATTCCGGTGTAAAAATATAAGCTTTACACTTGTTAATTATATCGTTTCCGGCATTTTCTCCCCATTTGACGGATCACTAACATAACTAACCATCGCGAGGTCAATGCTAGGATCAAGGTCAATTCCCACGGTCTACTTGCGCGTGCGAACGTACGCCGCCCGTGGGAAAGGAAAAAAGTTTCAGCATCAGAACAAAAAGTTTAAAGTTGTTAAGTTTATTTAAGTACATGCATATTTGTTTAGTTATTATCGATACCTACTTTATAAAAAAAAACTTTACAAATTTTTTTTTAACTAACTGTTTATTTTACCAATTCTATTCTGGGTAATCGGCTAGGGGTGTTCTAAGCCGAAAAAAGGACACTATACACACTCTAATGAACAAGTTTCACTACAGGACCAACTCTGAATTCGAGTAAATACCAGATGTCACAAACCTTTTGCCGACAAACGATACACTTTTTTTAAAGAACAACTTTTTTTTCTTTATTTCGTGGTTGGTCCGATAATGAAAGTTGTTCGTAATGATGACTATAGTTACCACCTTTAAGCTGAGTACACCCCTAACCGATAACCCCGTATAGGTAAACTAGTAGCTCATACCTGCGACGTTGCCCGCGTCATAAATTGGAATATAAAGGAATTTCAATCTTTGTCACATTTCGTTATTGGCTCCGTTACGGGTTGACTTTCCAAAACACCTGTCTACACCCTATAATGAATACACCCTACTAATATACCAATAGCAATTTGTAGCGATGATGGTCGAGTGGTTAGTGGGGTCGATTGCCATGCAAAAAGGTACGAGGTTTGATCCCACAAAACGTGCAAAAAGAGCCTGAGTTACTGGTGAAGGAAAATATCGTGAGGAAACCATAGCATGGTGGTATGGTATTTCCTATCGCTCGCCTGGCTAGCTACTACCCTCAAGTTGTAAAATCTGTCGCCAAGCACTTAACGGTGTATTCCGAAAGCCTTCCTCGAGAGCCAGTGTATTCCAGACTAGGCATGCTCCATTTAGGGCTACAGTGTCGCTGACTCCCGTGGTCGTGCCTTGTAGTCAAATGCCTAGCTGTGTAGGATAGGATAAAAAATACTCTAGTTCAGCCGTTTAGGCTCTGCGGTGATTCCTAGAGAATATCATTCGGTCAGTCAGTTAGTCATTCAAGACTTACTCTTTGTATATAAAACACGCAACATACGTAGTAACCTTTATAGTACGAGATAAGCTAGACGTTTACGATACACGGTACGGTAGCAGTCAAGGACGCATAAAAGCGGTTACATTGCCCCGTGAGAGCCCTGCTTGTACCCGTGGGAAAATACGAAATGTTAGAACATGGTTCGATATTTTTACAAGCTATCTGAAGAAACGATTTAATAAGTGTGATCTTGTGGTTTTGATTTAATCAAAGGACAACTTAAAATACTTTAACCCTTATATGTATGATTTTTTAATAAGATAAATAACTAAGTTTAGAGTGAGATCAGTTCACAAATAATCCCAAAAAATCTGATCGTAGACCTTTGGCAAAAATAGTATATAAGTGTATAATAATTTTCAATCCAAATATTACAACGTTACTCGAAATTAAATACTACTTAGATATAATTAAAATCGAGGTACATATATGTACTACACAACACACACACACCCACTTAGCACACACATTAAGACACTACTCACTCATACTCACAATATCCTCTCTCTCTCTCTTCCAGAAAAAGGAAAAAACTAATTAAAATAATCCTCTTCCCGTCCCATATTACGATAACTTAATGAAATTAATCTGAGAATTACTCTACTTAGCTTTGTATTGTACTGACTGACATTACTGGCAACATTACTTATCTTCTTCTGTCAAACTAATACCTATCACTCAGTAACCAAAAAGAAAAAAGCTGTTGTTTGTATTGCTGTACATAATTAAATTTATTTTGTTTGTCTCAATTTCACCTTAATGGTTCAGTATCTATTTTTAGCATAGATATAGGTTGTCAGTGCTCGTAATAGTTATTACTATTTCGTTGCATATCTGTGGCTGTACAATACAGGCTCCCAGGAGACCTAATGTGGAGCACAAAGTTTCAAAAAGGTATTTTTCTATCATCACTACTAATTTGTTTTACTATGAATGTACATACCAAACACAATATTATGCAATAAAAAACTTTTAACTTTACTTTTTTTAACTTTTATATATATGTATATATATATAGTGCGAATCATCTTTTAACAAAAAAAGGGAAAAATATAAATTGAAAAAAAAAACAACCACACATCATAAACCATTCACATAAATATTTAGGGCTGTTCTATATCTTGATTCTATAAAAATAAATAAATAAAATATATATAATAAATTTAATTAACAAAAAATAAACGAATAATTGAATTAAAATATATTTTTTTTATCAATCTTTTTCAATATTGGTCTATAGAGGTTAGATTATTAAATGGAAATAACTGAAAAAAATCTATTAGCGCCCGCCATAATGGAAGTAAGTAATAATTTTTTTTAAAGAATATGTTTTAATTTTGTTCAACGTCAAACACAATCGGTATTTCAAATGATAAATGTTTAATTCATCATTGAAGATTCGTCCTCTTTGAGTCGTATTCCTCATGTCTGAGGATCGTGCCCTCCGCCTCCTGTCTCATCTGTCATTGAAGATTAGATAACCCATAAATATTAAAATCAATACAAAAACTGCAGCGATCTGATTCAATATTTAAAATAAGATAAACTTGGCCTTCGAATGCATCCATCAACTCTATCTTTAAAACCAACCACTTCTAAAGCATGTTTCTTTTATTCCCATGGTTTGTGAATTTCTCATGTGAATTATTATGGTGTGGGAATATTGTATGGGGGTGTGGTGCGAACTGTCACAGAGGCAAAACGGCACGTGTAGTGGGTTATAGGACTTAGTGACCACGTTTGAGGAATTAGGAGCAAATTTATTTATACTATAACTATGGCTGTCTCACCCGCGGCGTTGCACGCGAAATATAATAGAATTATTATAATGAACTTTCAAACTTTAAATCCCAAATCGACGTTAATATCCTTTCTAAATACTACACTAGACTAGAATAATCCTTTCTTATTAATAATGAATACCTTTTCCAAATTCTATGCTTCAAGGTTCACTGATTTAGGCTCTAGGTATGATGATTCCTAACAAATGTCAGTCAGTCAGGGCTCAATCTTTTATATATATAAACGAGTAGATTAGTGTAACAAAGTGGTAGCCAAACCGGTGAAAGTCTTATCTCAGAAGCAAGAGGGACGTTGTCACGGCGAGTAAACCTGCTCGAGATATTTTGTAATTCAATTGCCTCCTAAAAATGTTCTAAAAACTCATTATCACTTTCAAATAAATAAATTTTTATTCTCATACCAGCTAATACGTTTTTCCCAAAGTTAAACGCTTCCCATGAGTATGTGTGACGTGATTGTAGGAACAACCGTTAAATAACCGCGTATGGGGATGACATGTCAATAAAATTATACTCGAATTAACATTACAGCGCGTGCCACTAGTTTTAGAAGTGGGGTGGTTAGCTTAAGTACCTTTATACTTTATACACGTACAGGGCTGCCTGTACAAATAAAAAAAAAAAGGTTGATTCTAAATTGAGTGCGTATATTTATATTTCAATTGAAGTTTTCACAATATTTTTGAACTAATAACACAATATGTTTGTCTATTTTTGGAATTTATTTTGCAATATTTTTTCAGTATACACTAAAAGAATATTGAAAAAAATCCCGTGTTTTTTTTATTTTACCCACTTTAGTACAAAAATATTGTGAAAACTTCAATTGAAATCATGCACAGTGAAAGCAAAACTCATGGATGCGACTTATGGTAAGTAAGGGTAAGAAACTAGGTCACGGCGACGGCACGGGCATTCGCATGACCCAGATTTGTGTAATTGCGCTTAGGTGAACATATATCCCAGTTTTTTGTAAACAAAAATGCAAAATAAAAATTGTTTTTTTAGCAACATATGCTATTATATTGACGATGATAATTGCGTGGTAAAAATATACGCTGTAATTAAAAAAATGTATTTATAAGATTTGACCATTAACTACGAGTGGCGATTTTTTCACTTTGTAACCAGCATTGAATACGAGAAAAAAAATAGCTGCTTCATACGTCAAATAAACTTTTTCTATGGAACAGCTGTTTTATTTTTCGATTTCGATGAGTAAGTCCCATAGTAAAAGTTGTTCGTAATGATGTTCGTTCGTATAGTCATTCCCTTTTGGCTTAATACACCCCAAACCGATAACCCTGTATACATCGTGTTACAGAAAGGTGTGATAATACTTAAGGGTGTTAGTCTACACATCCGTCTGGTTTTTTTTTTATAAAAACGATAAAAATAGTGACTCTGCTATGAATATATTAATAAATAAACATAATAAATGTTTCACATTCATAGCTTCCACTAGATTTCTCGTGTGTCAGGCATGCCATCTAAGAAAAAGTGGGTTTTTATCGTGTTCTGCTAGAAAATTATATTTCTGTTAAGAGCATTAGTAATTACAAAAAAGCAGTACCTAAAAGCACGCATGACATAAAATAAAAAATAATTAATACAGACCTTTCCTATTTCACTTATGCGAGAAGAATTTCTCATTCAGGAATGCTCAACCTTTTTCGCCGTGCATCGCGGTCCGGGCAAAGAATAAATAATAGTATTTACTCCATAAAACTCTACCTTGATTGATAATAGATAGAAACCCTCGAAAAAACTGAAGAACAAAATATAATAAAAAAAATATTTAACCTTCTTAACTAAGTTATTGAACTAATTTGACTACGTATATATTTTTGTTGTTATTTAGACTTTTTAACTAATCTTGATAAGCAAGTTCTTAAACAAGTAAGTATACATAAGTGGGTCATAAAAATATGACTTGAGAACCTCCTCCGTTGTTTCGTCGGTTAAGTATACAATTTAAAAGTTAGCTAAGAACGCACATGGGATGGGTTCTAAATGGATAGGGACATTTCTGAACTAGCCAATTAACCCATAACAACCCACAGTGTACCACAAACGGGCATGGGTCTCCCTAATGAATGTATGAATTTAAATAGATTTTGAAGAAAAATAAATATTTACATGGCAACCTCTATAACAAGAGAATATTTGTCCTAATCAGCTCAAGTATGTGTGAGATATCGCGAAACATACATAAAAACAAAAAAGGGAGTTAGGGGGGGGGGGTCTCATTTTTAAAGATGATGAATAAAAAAATATCTGTGTACTATTAACTAGTAATATCTTCACAGTGCGAGATCTCAATCAACAGCTTACACATAAACATAAAACATTTTTGCTATCTACTCTTGTTCACAAATCTTTGGGGTCAAACAAGGACGGCCGCTTCCCATGGGTCGTCATAGTTTCCTATGTGAATCAGCCTGGGAACTCGGTCTGTGGGAAAGAATGCAAATTGATAACGGCGGGTAAGTAAATAAGGTCTGGGGTTTTTGTAACCCATGTTGGACATTTAAATGTTGTTTGTGAGTGTAGGCGATTTGTACAAACACGGATATGCTACTTCCAAAACAATATCTAAAGACAGCCTAACTGCGCTTTGGTGTGTTCAAAATTATGTATCAACTCTTAGCGTTCCTCTGCTGGGCACGGATCTTTTATATGAAATTAGTGTATTCATTGCGCATGCGCCAAAATATTTTTTTCTTGGATAGGATCCCAGACTCTAAAACCTTCTCGCTTTAAAAGTTACCTATGACTGTATCCAGGGCATAAACTATTTCTTTTAGCCATTTAATACTTTCGCACGTATAATATTATTGTGGTTTTTAAACTTAAAATTGGTCTTCATAGTTCATATATATAATAAATATATATTTATTTACATTCAATCAATATATTAAAATAGTAGAATATTTATAGCTGCGTTATTTTTATTTACTCTATATACACTATACTTGTTTCTTGTTGTTTAAACGGAATTTATTTATTTTAATAAAATAACTTCACAGCGGAAATACCAATATAAAGGTTAAAAATTGATTTATCAAAAATTCCCACAATAGTCAAGTTCCCATGCAACACCCCACTTCCCGTGTGAACAGGACAAAAATATTTTTTACCACACTTCGTAACCACTTACGTTTTTGACTTGACACTAGGGTAACCATGACTGAGACACTACTTAAGTTTTCTATATACTGTACAGAAATGCACTAGTCTCGCAGCACAGTGTTACTGCCGTAAAAAGTTGTGAAATCGAATGTAAACCAAGTCAGTTATTTAACTATTTTATTCTGTTTTAAACCAGCACCGCTGTCAGCGTGTTGTGAAATCAAACGCCATGTTGATTCCAGACTGATTTTATTTACTAACCCTCCTGTACAGTTTTAAATAACTTGCCTGCCTACATTATTAGCATTACGACATTTGTCAACTTTTATATTTTCTTATAAAGTTTTTTTTGTATAGACTATTAGCCTGAATAGTTTTAGTTTCTATGTACGATAGTTTGCTTTAGTTATCATACAAAGGCGGAGACTAAGTTGCAAATCTCAATCAAGGCCCACAACTTAATAAAAAAAAATATACATAGAAGATCTATTTGTCTAGGTTTTTGTTATCACATCACATGTATGGGGCACCCTTTAAAAAATAAAATAATTATGCCAGGACACGTTAACACGTTCTGAAATTTTATACGAAAAAAATTACAACAGCACAGCAACAGCTACACATATTTTTTTAACAATTTGATAACAAATTTTGTCGATTTGCACTTAAAGTCTTGTCACCCTATTGTAAGTTGATTTTACCTAAAGGTTAGGGTGTCGCGCGTGCCACTCCAGAACAATTTTCTTATTATAATATGTAAATACAAGCGCGGTGTAACATCGCATGGTAATTGTATGGTAATTCCATGGGAGATTGGTATTATGGAATAATTCACTTAATATTATAATGCGACCCGTGAGCTTGGCCGCATTTGAATAATTAGATTGGTAAGTTTGATGAATTTAGAGTATTTTTTTATTATTAAATTAGATGATTAATAAATATGTGGCAAGGTCAGTAGGATCTAAGTGGACGACGTTAGCACAGGATCGGAAAAGATTGCACGCGCAAGAGAAGACCTATACTCAGCAGGGTGTAAGTATAGGTTGATGATGATGAAATTATACGATTGTTGAAGTGTGTATTTGCAATTTTTATCGTGTTGACTTAAAGTTTATGATTACAGTTTCTAAATTTTCTTATCTTTGTATTGTACACCAACAAATTAAAAACAATATAATACAGACTTCCAACACGCTAGTAGCACATTAGGCGGTCTTGTCGCTTAGAGGGGTTGCATCTAGGCAACATTTTTATACTAGAGATTTTTTTATTTCATATGTAGCAATTTTAATTACTTGAAAAAAAACAGCAGCTCAGTCACACAGAAATTGATCTTACGTTGGCAATATCCTCTATAAAAAAAAACAAGGTATTTACAAAAAAGCATAACCCTCCTTCTTTCGTAGTTGAGTAAAAAGTGATTACCGTTACATTACGGCAGGCGCTGATTACTACTTCTTCAGCTATTTCGATTAAAATCAATGATCTGGACCGATTTTAATAAAATTAAATATAGACCACTAGAAAAATATACTTTATAATTACCTTCTAACAAAAAAATATATTTTTCCAAATCGGTCCAGCCGTCTCCGATAAATGAGGTAACAAACGTAAAACAAAAAATATACATGTACAATGGAATTGAGTACATAGTCTTTTTTTTAAAAAATGGTAGAATAAAGAACGAAATTATTCTTTATAAAAACAACAAACACAGACCACGATTTAATATGACTTCCATAAAAAATCATACATCAAAACAAAGTAATTAAAACAAAATCATCCAAATAACAATCTATAAAAAAGCCTTTATACAGATAAATGCATATACGAGTTAATATTCATTCCTCAACCGTTAATCGCTCCCACGGGATGTTAAGTAGTTCCCTGGTAACCCCAAGTTGTGGGAATGGGAACCGGGGTGACACGCGCCGAGACGGCCGCCGTTTAAGGGCTAAACTTATCAGTGAATTGTGTAAATATTCATTTACAGTTTGTTGATACTGTAGAAACCAAGTTTTAAGTGTTAATAAAATAGGATATTGTTAAAGCTTCATTTGAGATTTTTGACATAATTAAGAGATAGGTATACATATCTCATTTTATTTTACGTGCTTTGTCGTAATCGACAATATCGCCAGGATATTTAAGAAGTGGGTGAATAAAGTGCATTCAAAAACCCGACTGAAAGAAGTTTAAACCCAAGTATTTTTACTAGTGAAATCACGGAACGCAGCGAGTACAACTAATGACCATCTGCAGGTAAAGACGAATTTATTGACATCACTCACATAAAAATACGACAAGTCTTATAGGCGTGCCATAAATATACATACACAGACTCGAGAATATAACCTTCTTCTTTCGCAGTCGATTAAAAACCAACAGAATCACTTACTATTGAACACTAAACACTAACACTTATTATTTAACACTTTTACATGAGACTGCAGATATATTATGTGAAAAAAATCAGATGTTTGAAAATATTCTTTACGTAGAGAATGTTTGAAAAATGATAACAATTACTAGCACTAGCTTTAGCTTGAATACATCGTGGAACAGAAAGGTGTGACAATACTTAACGGCGTTAGTCTACTCATCAAAGTAAACCCATTGTAAAACAATTTTTTTAGGCGTCGTTTGCTTTGTGCTTGAAAATATTATAATAGATAAACAAATGGCGAATTTCTGTCTTTTTGTAGGAAACAATGCATAGATGGTCTCGTATTTTTTAAATTAAAATCGTTCCAATGCAGGAATGGCTTGGTTTATATAAAATAATTTAATAAAGGCCTAAAGCCGACTAGTAAGTTATCGCCAATAAAAAAACAATGAAAATAAAAAAGTTTTTTAGTTCAAAGGGTCCTCTAGAGGTGGTCCCGAACATTTTTTTATCAAAATCACTTTAGTAGTTCTATTAACAAGTATTATATTATATAGTATCATAGTTTTAATTTTATGAGTATAAGTAAAGTTCTTTGTACTGAATGGAAGTCTATCTACATATTTTAAAGTATTACTCGTGTGATTAGTTTTTATTGTCAGTTACATATTCTCACGGTACGTGCTGAATTCCCACAAGTAACCACATAGCTATGGGAATGGGAACTTTGTGACACGTGTCAGTTCAGGCGTTGAGGGGTAGTTCGTTATCTATGGCGATTATAGTACATTTTATAAATAAGTATCATCATCATCAGTCAGAAGACCTCCACGTGTTTTCCGGCAGCCTTCATTGAGAACCAATGTATTCCAATCTAGACATGTTCCTTCTAAGGCCACAGTGTCGCTGACTTCCGTGGTCGTGCGAGATTGTGGTCAAATGCAATCTTGTAAAAAAACGACGGCGTGTTCTAAGTTTCACTTGTCTCTATTATTATCTACCTTGTTTTTATTTCATTATACTTTTCAGTAAATGTATGTATTGATTATAACATTTTGTGTATTAAGTTAGTTAAATTTATTCTTTATTATATACTCCGTTCTATTTTATTTTCACAAATGTCTCCTCAAACAGAAAAGTTGTCATGTTATTTCAATTTTATAAATGTTCTCACGACACTTCACAGTTTCATCCAGGTAGAGGGGATAGAGGCAAAAAATTATTCTTACAAAAACATTCTCCCCTTGCTGCCGTTTTATCTTTTAGCTTGAATAAGGAACAATAGAGGTACCATAGAAAGACATATTCGAAACAATTTCACCTGGGATATTTAGGGGACCAAAAAGGACACACGTGGTCAATTATTTGTATTGGCATTGTAATTGAGGGGGTTAAAAACTCACTGCCTTTTCTCACTCACTGTAAACTCACTGTATTCAACGTTTTCGAAACTTTAAAAAAAGAGTAGAAGGTAAATTTTTAGATTAATTAAAAACACCTTGACGGATTTTTAAAATTCATTGTTTTAGGATTTCACATGTAGTCCCTTAGAAACTTAAACAACATTGCCATAGTCGTTTGGTTTGCAAGTCAAAATAACTGAAAAAATAATAAGCATAAAACTCGTTCAGATCGCTGATAAAAAATAATGTAACAAATACCAATGACTAAATTAAAATAAATTAGTCACTTCAAATAAATTCAATTTATGGCAACATGCCCATAATGCTGGCTGCGTAGCCCCGCTGGATTGCCACACTTATTCGGGCAAATATAAGCCAGAATTTAATTAATAATATTATTTTACTATATTGTAGACTAATACTGTAAACAATTGTTTTAATTTTTGTATTACACAATGTAGTAAACGGTCAGCTGTTTGACCGTAAATTAGTAACAGTATTATTATGTGTGTGTACACACAGAGTTTCGCCTATAGGTCTAATATTTTTATGTACACTGTATAAAAATGAAAGACCCAAAATTATAATAGTGCCAACAATACAAAAATCATCATCGTCATCGTATCAACCCATAGCGTTCCACTGCGTCTCCCCATGAAGACGGAGTTGGGGACCTCACTTATCTTTGAAAGTTATTTACCTTCAATGGCAAGAAGGTTTCCTGACGATGTTTTCTTTTACAGTTTAAGCACGTGGTAATTAATTCTAATCCTGGATTTGAACCAGAGTCATTTCGCTTGTGAGGCAACGGGTTTATCGACTAGGTTACCACTAACTTCTCCTTCTTTATATCCCTGATGACAATTTATCATAGTTTTAAATCATTCTTAGAGCCTAAACAATTTTCTATAACTGGTGGTGGTATCTTTTCCAAAATTATTGATGACGAAAATTAAAGAGATGCTACTCTTAAAAACCGTTTAAGGGTTTCATGGAGGTCTTTTGCTGGTGCAAGTCCCTTGAGAACTAACGTTACGACTGGGTTCCGTGAGATCATTGTCAACTGATACCGGGGTTATTTGATTGGGGCCATGGTAACAGCGTTTATTTATTTTTTTGTAACACTACACTTATTAAGTATAATAGAACGAGCGAGATAAATTTTTATTATGCAAGTCTGGCAAAACATTATATCATGCGTCAGTTTGTGTGTTTGTCTGGATGTTGGTACTCGCGTACGTGTACACTCGCGTACGCAGCTCCGATTTTAATGAAACACTTTACAAATTTTGCCGTTCTTAGAATCACTGATTTAATTAATTATAAAGGGTAATAAAGGGTCCGCCAAAATAGGAAGACGTTTGCTACTGTGCTTTTTACTGGTTGATAACAATAATATTTAGGAGAGAAATGCGCACAATCCTGAATAAAAATATAGTCATTTAAATAAAATAAAACGAGATTTTATGATCGCGAGGTAAACCACTAGATACATGCTTCGATGGCCGGCCGTCCCGGGGTTTCATATCCCGGCCGGAGAAGGAGCTCTAGTTAAAATAATGGCCCCAAGACATGAGGCGGAACCCATTGTCTTACAGAAATTTGACTTAATTTAAACTTGATTACTATAAACAAAAATAAGTTAGGTACTCAAAAGTAACTACTTTTTTTCGTGAATTTACCAGTTGTGATGTTAGGAAGAGCATTCTATCAATATCATCTAATGCTGTTGGTTTAGACATGATTAGCCGTAATATGATAATTCCTATTCTCGAGTACCTGATACCTATCCTTTGTCACATTTTCAATTCATCTATTTAAAATGGCATTTTTCCGTCGTTGTCCTTTGCCAAAAAAGGCTAACCCAAAATTATTCTCCGAATATTGGCCTATTTCTATATTACCCTTTCTTTTCAAGATCTTTGAGCGTTTGGTTAATAACCAACCTAATATTTTCCTTACAAAAAATTACCTATTAAATCCATTTCAGTCTGGCTTTCGTTCTGGGCACAGTACGGTTACTGCACTTGTCAAAATTATCGATAATATACGCCTGGGGATGGATAATGGTTAATTAACCGTACTGGCGCTTTTGGGCTTTAGCAATGCTTTCAACTCTGTTGACCTTGATATCCGTCTGTCTTTACTTCGCTCTGCTAACATATCTCCAATGGCAATTGACTGGTTTTATAGTTACCTGTTAGGTCGATGGCAGAGGGTTCGCTTTGAGGAACCTTTATCTTCATGGTGTGACTTATCAAAAGGTGTTTCTCAGGGTGGCGTCTTATCTCCTTTGCTTTTCGCTGTTTTTATCAATTCCATTTCCCATCATCTTTCTTTGTTCTACCACCTTTATGCAGATGATTTGCAAGTATACTGTCAGGCTCCTCTCAGTTGGTTAACCGAAGCGATAGAGGAAATGAATCAGAACCTCTGTCGCATTTCTGTCTGGAGTAAATCCTACGGGTTGAAAGTCAATCCACTGAAAAGTCAAGTTATCGTTATGGAGAGTTCCCGTCACACAATTCAGATAGACTGGGATGCGTAGTATTTGATGGCGTCACAATCCCTTTGAGTAATACTGTGTGAGAAATCTAGGCGTAATATTTGATTGCAACCTCTCATGGCATACGCAACTAACAGAAGTCAGCCGTAAAATGTTTGCTTCCGCAGGCTCCTTACGTAGGTTGCGCAACTTTCTACCCATTACCACTAAAACTGCGCTTTCTCTATCTCTCTTACTTCCAATTCTTGACTTTGCTGATGTTTGTTATCTAGATCTCACGCAGGAGCAGTTCGATAAACTTGAGCGCCTTAATTTTTTTTGCATAAGGTTTATATTTGGTTTACGCAAATATGACCACGTCTCCGAATATCGCACTAAGCTCAAGTGGCTACCTATTCGACATCGCCGGATGTTCATATACTTTCCCTACTCTACAATGTATTATTTAACCTTTCTTCTCCGCGGTACCTTCAGAAATGTTTCAAGAATTGTCACAGTACCCATTCCTATACCTTAAAATCATCTTAAAATCTTAAGTTATCTAGTGTAATATTTTAAGGCCTCTTTATTATTATGTAATTATTTTGTACGTGCGTGGTTGCCTCTAAGAGATCACTTTAAGCGATAAGGCCGCCATTTAAAAACTAGTATATGTTTACAATTGTGTCTATGTTATAGTTGTGTTTATTGTTAAGCTGACTTTTGAATAAAGAGTTGTCTATCTATCTATCTACTATGCCCATAAGAATAATAAAGTCGTTAATTTATTTTTATTTGATTTGTTATAAGTTATTTTACTTTTATTTAATCAAAATGTTTCCAACAAATCAGCCATTGCCAACTATCTCTATAACCTTACGATAAC
This sequence comes from Ligdia adustata, assembly GCA_947049295.1. Lineage (NCBI taxonomy): Eukaryota > Metazoa > Arthropoda > Insecta > Lepidoptera > Geometridae > Ligdia > Ligdia adustata. The sequence goes on from OX346233.1 coordinate 5,200,960, forward strand.
TTAAAGATGCCTTGCAAACTAAAATTAAGTTCATTACTTCATTCTTAAGAGGATCACCACTGTTTTCGTGTGTCTGATACAATTTTCATTCCAGGGCCTACCTCTAATGGTGTTAATCGCTTCACTATGATGTACTTTAGGCCTACACGTTTTATTATTTTGAAAAAAGTTATTAAATTCTGCATTACAAAGTCATTTAATAGACATCGCATCAGCGCAAAAATGCTAAGTAAGCTTTTACCTTTAAAGTGATATGAAAGACAGAAAAAAATAAAACAGTAAAGTCAAGTAAATAATATGTTAGCTATGTGAAAAAAAACCACTGGAATAGGACAACAATAAAAGGTAGAAAAGAGCTATACCTTATTGTATGGACAAGTTGGCGATCTCTAGCTGTGTTAAGTAGGCAACTTAACTTAGTCTACTATACTGTCAACATTTTATCTAACCTTATACATAGTCATATCTTGGATATATCTTGAACCTTTAAGAACTAGCTTAGACAAGGCATTACTACTTCGGAAAACCACCTTTTTAGAAAATAATTCCAATCAAACAAAAAAAAAAACTCAATCAAATGTCAAACTTTCATCATTCTGAACTTTGTTATAGTTCTTTCGGCACACAAAGTTTTTTATCATGTGGATCAATCATATCAAAAATATAGATTTTTAATATTCTGATAAAAATGGTAATTACAGTTTTCAAAATACACATATACAGGCTTATGTTAAAACAGTATCCATTTCAAAATAATTTTAAATCCACCATTTCAATGAGTGTGTAAAAATTGAACTTTTTTGTCAAAGTTGGTATACTTCCTCACATCTAATGGCCCCACATAACAAAACATTAGGGTTGGCAAGCGTCGGCGCGTGGCGCTGTATCGTTAGGGTTGGAGCGCGATTGTTGACATCATTACCAACCAGGGCTGTCACCCTCGTGATGTGATAAGTGACCGTAATGAATGAATCAGGACCACCGGTCAGTTTAGCTTTTTTTGTTAGGTTTTCACAAAGTTAAAATGTAATAAAATGCGCTTATTTTAACATTTGGAAATTCAAAAAAATATTAATAACTCTGACTTGCATGTTTCGCTTTTTGTATTCAGTAAGTATATGGCACTAAAACAGAATGATTTTTTGTTGTTTATTGTCTTCAAGATAAACTTGTCCGTAATTATAAGTATAGGCGGCCTCTTTTGGTTTAGTACACTCATAATCGATAACTCTCTATACACTCGTACTTAGTTAGTTTATGGGTAGGTGTGAATAGTAGAATATCTGATGATCATCCTGAGCCAAAAATATATTCTTCTATTTTTATTTTCTTGCCTTGGAATTGAGGGGGGGGGGAAATAATAATTATTATTAGAATGCGAAGTTAATACGCATTACCCACTTGGTAATTAAATGTGACATTATCACGCTTAGTTTGACGCTGTTTGTACTTGAAACCCGACAAAAAGTAGCCTGACGAAAAGCAATATAAGTATTTATTTTTTCCGAAAAGTTTAGTGCAGTAAAAACTAGTATTAGAATCTTCTGAAAAGACAACTCTTTAGTAACATAAAGATCACTGTAAGAATTTATCGTCAATTATTAAGAGCCAGTGGTTATACAAAGTTCCTAGTAATAAATAAAGGCATCCTTAGGATAGCTTGTAATGACTATAAGCAACAACTTTAGTTGTAGGATTTTCGAAAATTCACAAAACTTATAATTTTATAACATGTAGTTTTTCTACGGAAAACATTGTCTTTACAAAACAAAAGATACAAGATACCAAGTGGTATTGCAGAAAGACTTTAGTATTCAGTTAGCACTTCGACGTCCGAAGAAAACAGCTCTATAAAACATATCCCACGTTGGCGCAGTAATGTAGAACAGTGAACTAATTTTCCATTCCACTGGGTACCGAAGTCATATGTTCACGTTCCGAAGATACCTTTTTTCCACGTCGCCGGTTGGTAACAGAGAAGTTTGCACCTTCGCTGTACGAGGACGGAATAATGCGTGCGGTGTGGCCGCGGAACATTGGTATTTTGTGCACAGAGATTCGATTGAACCGTGCGGAAGAACGTACGGAATGAATTGATAACGGAAGATCTACGCTGGTAGTTTCAACCAGCGTTATATCTCAGTAGTCTGCAGCATCAGCAGGCTTGTCTGCAGCATTAGAGGTACACGAGGATACGGAAATACCAGAAAAAAGAATTTCACGTAATAATAAAAAAGGGCGAGTCCTGTCTGTCAACAGATTATCTAAGTGTAAGAAACAGGGACTTTACACCAAAATATTAATGTACAGTATATTACCAAATAGCGTGATGGAACTCATTATAAAAAATTTAAACAAAAATTAAAATAATTTTTTGGAAGAAATCCTTTTTATAAACTCAGTGAATATATGTGAATAAATGTATAATATAATAACTATTTGTTCTTAGATCTATAAAAGTATTTATAAGTTTCTTTTTAAAGTAATTAATAATTAAAATGTAAGAAGACTTGCCTGTAACGAATGTTATGTTAAGGCCAATAAATATTTCTTATTCTTATTCTTGTGGTAGAAAGTAATTAAAACTTTATAGATTATGTTTCACTAGCTGCGCCTATGTGTCAGTTTATCCAGGGTCTATACGAAATATCATCCAAATCGGTTCCGTAGTTTTTGCGTGAAAGTTTATCAAACGTACATCGGCACATTTTTACAATCATTCGCGTTTAAAATATCAGTAGGAAGTAGGATAGGATGATGTTGTTTTATGTTGCATCATGCCGCGTCGCGACAGATTACAGACAGGCGTCCATATTATGTTAACGTTTTTGAAATCTCATTAACCATTCCTAATTGATAGATTTTGGTAAAATATTACAGAAATCTTTAACACAGTTGCAACACAGTCTGTCTAAAATATTTTATATAAGTTCTAAATTTGTCAGAACATTTTTACTACTTGTTTGGGAATAGTTTTTTAACTTAAGCTCATGCTCATACTTTTGGCAACAATCTTCCGACACGCAAGCCTCTATCCAAAGCTTCTCAATTCCGTGCACTAGGGTGTGTTAGATTTAAGTGTGTTTGCTTATTTAAGGGTTTCCGGATGTTTCGGTTGAATGGTGTAGCAAGTGTTGTTTTCGCAAAGTTGCAGAATAACAAGTATTAACAGTACGAAGTTTATTTTGCAATGCTTCAATTCTGCGTAGATTATCAGCTATTACGTAACGAGGACTTTGAATGTACCAAAACATTAGAAGACTAGCATTTCATTAGCACAAATTTATGAGCGACGAGTTATGCTGCACTTTACATACCTTCAAAGGGTACCGTACCGTTGGTGCGTCCCTTTTCGGTTATTTAGAGCACCCGGCGATGTGTTCTGGCAGTCTTCCTTGAGACCCAGTATATTCCAGACTAGGCATGCTCCATCTAAGGCTACAGTATTGCTGACTTCCGTGGCCGTGCGAACTTGTGCTCAAATGCCTAGCTGTGTAGGATAAAAATTAACAAATTCGCCGAAAACCACACTTTTAATAGATATAAATAACGCAATACCTCGTAATCTTATTCGCCGATTTATAAGAAAACCTAGGTCTGATTTTGCGTCATTTTGGTTTCTAAAGAGGACTAAATAATTTACATCCTTTTTATTTTAAGTAGTAGTTTACCATAATACACAAATTCAAATAATTTTATTTGGTCTCAAAATTAGCATACAGATATTTTATGAATCCATAAACTCCAGAACTAGTCATAAGACTGTGTCTCAGGAGCCAATGGCTTCTAACGATTCTCTCTCTCTCCCAGTTATAAGATTAAGAAACATATTTTAGCAAGCTACGTCACGCAAAAATGAGAGCCTTACACTAACTGAGGTCATATTATATGCAGAACCTAAAGAAACTATTATTAAATACATCGAAGCCTTTTATTCCAGTTTCCCCTTGAGCCAGCGAGAGCCTCGCGTGACCGGATGTGAACAAATCCGTGCGTTTCCGGTTCACTGGGCGGCGCCTAAGGATTACTCGAGGTATACGCCGCCCTGGGCGGAACAACGGAAAGGTTAACTAAAGTATTTACGAGATCTAGCATCTATTCTATAGAAGCTAATAGCATCAGAAAAGTATAGTCATATAATAATAGAATGTAAACATAAAAACACATTCACTAAAAAAAATAGTTTAAACTATAAACTATTATTTTGCTAAAGAGTGTCAAAAATTTAAAAGTCCTTCAAAAATACTACAACTAAATACTAGACATTAATTTTCAAAATGTATTGTTGCAATAAAACATCTTCAGAATACTTGCCGAAGGCATGTCTAAATCTTTTGTGGTGAAAAGAATAATATACCACTTCGTCAAGGGGTTCAATCATGTTCAATCACTAAAGTTAAGCACAAAACAGCAAGCAGCAAGTCAGTTTGCTTGTAACTTTCCTATACATACTTAAATAAATAACGTTTCCTCTTCCCACTTGAATTTTTCTTGTGGATTCCATGTAACATTTACAAAAACACTTACCACTACACTACCACCCATGAAAACAGTTATTAAAACTCGTAGTTCGAACATCTGCCTCGGCCGGGAATCAAACCCGGATACTCGAACCACCAGCCCGAGTATATTGACCACTAGACCACGGCAGTTGTCAAATACTTAGCCAAACTAGCAAACTAGCGCTACCTTGAATCGTAAGACAAGTCAAATTGTAGTTCCCGTGTATAATCTTGGATTTTTCATATCTATTTTATTTTTGTACTTACTGACGTATTGGTAAAAAGCCTTCGATTTCTTAGAAGTGAGTAGCCTGGAGCGATCTCTTCACACAGATTTGCTCTCAGCATTCATGAATACGACAAGATCCGATAAAGTACGATAAAGAATATGCTAATGCCCTATTGTTAGATAGACTCGGGAAAAGAAATATGAATTGGGTATTATCGAAGAGTATTGGGCATATTTTAACCGACTTTAAAATAGGAAGACCTTCTCAATTCATCGCTTTTTATTTTATGAATGTTTCTAGATTTTTTAGTGTTATAGAATATTCTTAATTACCGGGCAAGTGCCTAAATTACCAAAAACGAAATGACTAACTACTACCACAAAAAATATATAACAGAAAGATTACCTATAGACCATTGAAGGTCTACAGATAATCCAAATGAATTTTCGCCGATTGTGCTGTTCGGGTGAATATGCCGCCGCCCCAGCCTTATTCTGTAGGGCTCTCTCTTTCTCAATTAATTAAATTTGAAAAAGAATATAAGTATTTATACATCACAAAGAAACGAAGAATCTCATAATTTCAGATACCTACCTCAATAATTATTACAGATTCTAAGCGGATAGCTCAGTAACTGTGAATCAAGCGTATAAGCTATGAATGAAAACCCGCCGTCCGACGAAATCCAAGTAGCTCGTTGAATAGGTGGCGACTGTCGTACTAATCTACGAGTAAGTGCAATTAGTCCATTACGGCTATCCCCACCACAAAAGCGTCAGTGCGGTGGTTGGACACAGGAAATGGCGTACTGGTATAGGCACCAGCGCAAACGAACGCGGTCTAATCAAGTTTTCAATATAGCCTACTGTGCGGCTCGAACCCGAACCCGGCGACACAAGGCGGACAAATTGGACACGGGTACTACAAACCTACCTAACTAAAGTTCTCTAGTGACCTATAAACTAGTAGCAAATGAAACGACGTACGAAGTCTATCTATACAACGTGCAACAAAAAAATGTTTAAAAAAAAACTTAAGGGTGTCCATCGAAGTGAACCCATCGTATAACAAAATATTGCAATTATCAAAAAAAGTTTTTGCTTCTTCAAATCCGTCAAGCCGAGATATATAAAAGTTGAACGCATTGATTATGCAAGTACAAGGAGATATAAATACTGAAACCGCATGACTCAGCTCTATGTAAAATGACTCATTCGCACTCATATTGTGTGATAAAAAGCTATATGTATGAGTAAGCCTGTAAATCGCTCCTGAAAAACCCCACTGATACATTGTCATGACTCATTTCAGAAGGTTACGTACTGAATATCCAAGAAACGAAAATCTCGATGAGTCAGATTCTTCGAAATATAAACCCTACGTATCAACCCATAGTGTCCCACTTCTTGGCACGGGTCTCCCATATAAAATTGGTGTACTTCATAGTCCACCGTCCGCCAAATTGCGGGTTACAACCATCACTTATTTTCAAAAGCTAAACTTCTCCAACAAGCAAGGTTCCTCACAATGTTTTCCTTCAACTTGTGATAATTATAAATAATAGGCAACTTCGAAAAAAACATAGGGCATGTTTTCTTCTTAAAGTAGCTATGGTATTAAATTTTGTATAGTTTATTTCATTGTTTTAGTCAGAATAGGCTTGTTTGATTCCAACTCATCTGATATAAAGCGACGGTGCGGCCTCCGATGTAGCACGCTTGCATAGATGAAACCAATGCACTAAAAACTTGAAAAGATAAAGCTATCGGGAAATTAATAAGCTCGAAGCGAGTTCCACAATCTGGTAATCCGTAATTACTTAATAGAAGCTGAGTCAAAGCTTATTGTACGAGTCCGTGGTATGTTGAAATTTGCACATTACAACATAAGATTGATTACACAATGAGAAAATCACAGTTGACAAAATAAGGCTCAACCTACTAACAACACAACAAATATTACTATGATAGAAGTAAGAAATTAAATTGAACTAAATGGTAACAAAGAATATAGTCCGGCCAAATTAGACCAAAAAATAAGAGTAAAGTTACCTAAATTCCCACCAAGCTGAAAATCGGTAAGATTGTTTAAAATATCATTAAAAACAAAATTTGAAAGAAAAAATCTTTCCCCTGTGAGGAAATTTTTTTATTCAAGGTCAACAAGGTTACAACTTTTTGAATCGTTATATCTCAAAAACGGTGGCTCGTAGAAAAAAAAGTATTATAAAATTTTTTGTAGATAATTTTATGAGCTACAATTTTTGTCTGAAGTATTTTTATGATAAAACTTACCGTTTTGTTGAGAATCGCGAAAAACTCATTTTTTTGACCTTTGACCTTGAATTAAAATTTTTCCTTACTGGGGTAAGATGGGAAACTTTCAAATTTTATTTTTAATGATATTTTAAACAATCTTACCGATTTTCAGCTTGGTGGGAATTTAGGTAACTTCGAATGTCTAAATTGACCGGACTAATAATAAAATATAACACAAATTACCATAAAGCATATATATATATGATCAAACGAACTTCGAAAATGTAAATTTCTATAGCTATTATAACCAGCATGTCTGCAAGGAGATAGATAAATATAAATAACTGGTATATTACGAACAAGTCGTCTGATAAGGTTTCACTCTTTTTTTGCTTTCCGTTCATAAATCTATTTCAATGCTCAGAATTGAGTTTGACGTTCGGAAACAACCGGAAATAGGTTTGCGTCGGTGGCGAGCGTTTCCCGGCGGTGATCCCGCGGCCGGCCACTTCCGGCGGCGGTCGCTTTGTTATGACTCACTTCCGGTGCGAAATGTCCATTTTGTGGTGAAAAAGTGATGTATTGTTGCGCCGTTTTCTTTGCCTTCGTGAAATATTGTTTGGTGACTGCATTCCTTTATTTAATAGACTTGGTTGGGATATGTAAGAAATACCTTAGAGATGTTATTATAGCCCAATTTTACTGGCGTAGGTAAAAACCATCATTTAACTGAACTGGAACCGCCGAATTCTCGTCCCATAGATTTGATCAAAAGTAAAAGTTAAATAACTTTTCATATTTTCGGTAGGTACCTACTCTAATTTAATTAAAATAAAACCTATAAAATCGGACCCAATAACTTATTAATAATAGCTGTATTTAACTGTAAAACTGTGTATAAAATACGAATGAGAAAACAACCAGTAAGAAAGTTTTTTTTTTTTTAATTTAGTAGGCCTTCCTACGAATGGTGTGGCGCAGTTAGTATCTATAATATTTATGAGTTCTCATATTTACCCCCTCATACTTGTGAAAATATCACTCTTCCAAAACACGAACTGAAGTCTGCCCGTCACTCTGGAAACAGCTTGTAAATGCAATATCCATTCTTGCACTTATATGCTCAGTTTTAAGCAAATTGGTTTTCCGAGAAATGTTTTCTGTAAAGCGAAATGTTATGACTTGAGCGTCTCAGGTAAGTTTTATAAGGCACTACTAGCTTTTGTCCGCAGCTTCATATTCATATTAATTTATTTATTGTTAAGTAATATGTCAAGTTAAAATAATTTTAATTATTATCAGACATCTACACTTAATTTTATCTTTATAAACTTAAAATTAAAAATAATTGATTCAGTCAAGCAAAATAGTATTAAAATATTACTTACATTTAGTTGTTAAGGTCCATATTCTCACAGCATACGCTTCGAATCTCGTACATATCGATAAATATTTGTGTCAGCGCGTCTCGGGCGATCTTTTGAGCGAAACTGTTCGCTTGGAAACGAGCGACGCTGCAATTTCTACATATATTCTTCTGGACGAGCGGCTATTCTGAAAGTGCTGCATATGTAAGTATATTAGACGTACATTCATATCCTATACCTTTCCCACTTGTAACACTTAACTTGTTCTTGTTGTTCGGATAATTGGAATTGTCTTTGAGTTGAAATTAATGTAACTAGCTGTGCTCCGTGGTTTCACCCGCGTAGTTCCCCATTTTACTATCGAGATAATCCAATGGGGAACAACTTTTTTTGAAGTCTGTTTAAAGTATCCTATCTCCTTTCCCGGGTTCAAATTCACCTGTGTATCAAATTTCATCCAGATCGGTTATGTGGTTTTGGCGTGAAAGGGAGACAGACAGACATATATATAGGTATGTATATCAGTCATCAAGTTACAATAGCACAGACTTTCCCTAATTTGAGACCTGTCCTTTGTGTAGATGTTGTCCCATATTATTAACTTATTATTACTAGTGAAGCTATATGATACCCACATTGATCCAGTTGAGTAAAAAAAATAATTACATAGCTAAGATCACTCTCAACTAATTTACCTATCAAAGAAAAAAAACAGTATCAATGTAGGTTCATCCGCTCGACAGTTGCGATACAGACAGCTCTAACTTATAACACCCCGTTGTTTTTTGCGTCGGGGGCAAAAAAGTCAATAAGTACAAGTATCAACCCAGAAGACCGAAGACTTTCTTTCATCAGGTTGACTTTTAGACCATTTAGAATAGAACGTGTACGGGGTGATTCTAAATTGACAGCGAATATTTTTACCACGCAATCAGCATCATTAAAATTACATATCTCGCTAATAAAAACCTCACCTTTTTTGCCGCGACCTAGCTTCGCACCGGGGGGTGATGCCGTGGCTAAGGGCGTTCATGAGTTTCTGCATGACTTCTATTGAAGTTTTCTCAATATTTTTGTACTAAAGTTGGTTAAAAACACGGGTATAATATTTTTCAATATTCTTTCAGTATACTAAATATACGCAGTCAATTTCGAATCATTCTGTATACCTACCTACTTATTAATAGTACAGCCAGTCTTCTTACTCCATTGTTCTAAAATTGGTTTGCATCCTGTATCGAGTTTGTGATTGTATTGAAAGTTTGCCTGTTTCACTTGAAATAATAATGCACATAAGCGTAGTTTACTTCGGAGCTAGATCACTGGATCGGGCTTCAGGTACATATCGGTAATGTATCTTACAGAATATAATCTGACAAGTTGTTACTTACAAAAAAAGTAGCAACCGACATCAATTTGGCAGATTTTTTTTTCAATTATTTAGATTTAGTAACAAAACTATTATTTGATAGTTTATAATTCAGATGTTATTGAGATATTGGAGAAAATATATAACAGAGAAAAAATCTAATCTATGGGTATAAGCGTACCACAGCTGGACTAATATCCCAATGATATTGGGATAGCTTTTTTATTTTACCCAATTAAAAATGTAGTGGTGATAGAAACTCAGTCACCAGTGCTTGCCTTTCGTCAGGGTCACAGTGTCGTCTAGGGCCCACATGTTCGTATGGTCTTCGAGCTGGTTGCGGCGTGTCATGAGTCTGGTGTACTGCACCGTGGGGTAACCCTGTGGGATGGGTCCGGCAACGGATAGCTGTGATATATCAGTAGCGGCCGAGATGACACCGTCAAGTTTTAAGGCGTGCCACTACGTTTTAACAAAGAATTAGCGTTTATATAGGATATTACTTTGCTGTGACTCGACTATGTCCGTCATCCAAAAACTAGTATTCAACTCCGTATTCAAGGTACAAGATAAGCAATTTTATTTAGAAGACTAACTTGTGTTTATTTCATTTTGTTTAAGAAGACGGGTTTTCACGCGTACCTAATTGTTGGAAAGGTCCAACTATAGTTTCATTCACATTCGGTGAACTTAATCAGTGATGAAATGAATCGTACGTGTATTCAACGATGACAAGTATCGCAATCAGTACAAGAAGTGTCATTGTGTCACCAGATGTAGTTCACCGAATGTGTACAAAACTATAATTGGAAATGTATACGGTAAGGTTCCTAAGGTAAGTATCATATCCAGCACAACGTCAACCCATGTGTTTGTATGTAATTCAGAAGTACGCGGCTGCAGAAATGAATTTGTAAACGTGTGACATAGTCCGAGCTACGTCGCCTAGGGACGTTGTTTACGCACAGGGATATGGAACGCTGCGTTAATTCGGGACAAGTTTTTTATTTAATTCGGCTGCGTTTATTAGCATAAAGTATAAAATTCATATATGAGGATATATTTAACATTATTAGATAAAAATAACTCTAGCTTATTAATTAACTATAAAAATTATAGAAATCACTGTGATGTTCTCTTAAAAATCTCTAAACACAACCATGATCGTAAAGCTATTCATGACTCTCGCGGGAACAGTAAAAAGCTCTGGAGTTCTATTAAAAACATTTGCGGAATTAGTTCCTCAAAGCAAAACTCATCCGAACTTCTTCTTGCAAAATCTTTGCCACGTGACTCAGTAAATAACATGATTAACTGAGTCACGTGGCAAAGATTTTGCACCACTTTTTTTCCAATGTTGGTAAAGTAATGGCTGATAACATCGTTAATAATCTTAATACAAGTGAGGAAAAGTTAGCGAAAGATATTCCTGCTTCTCATCAAGGACCAGTCAATTCTTTTTTTCTATTACCAACAAATAGTTTTGAAATATTAAAAATTCTCACCAAATTAAAGCCATCCACTTCTGGTGGGATGGAATTAGCAATGACATACTAAAACGAGCAAAGCACGTACTTGCTGAGCCAATCTCTTTCGTATGTAACCTAAGCATGCTTTCTGGTGTGGTACCGAAATCTTTAAAAACAGCCATTGTCTGTCCCATATTTAAAGCCAGAGATAAGTTGTTGGTCTCAAATTACAGGCCTATATTGCTACTTCCAACCCTGTCTAAGGTGTTGGAAAAAGTAGTAAATAAAAGACTACTAAACTTCTTTGAGACGAACGGCTTGTTATCTCCAAATCAATACGGTTTTCGGAGAAATAGGTCTACGGAAGATGCTGTGGTGACACTAGTTGATACAGCAATTGAACATCTTGATAGAAGGCATAAATGCATAGCAGTCTTTTCGAATTTAGCTAAGGCTTTCGACACCGTGTCCCGGCCAATTCTCCTAAAGAAACTAGAAATGCAAGGCATCCTAGGAATAGCTCTTGAATGGTTCAGATCGTACTTGAAAGACCGAAATCAATGTTAGTATTGACAATACGATAAGTGAATGTGTAACGGTCGATTTTGGTGTTCCGCAGGGTAGTGTCTTGGGTCCAACACTATTTTTGGCTTATATAAATTCACTTTGCAACCTTAGTATAAATCAGATAAAAGTCTTAGCGTTTGCGGACGATACAGCCCTTCTGTTTCATGGAAAAACCTGAGACGAGGTATGGCCCAAAATGGGTTATCAATTGTTGCTAATTGGCTACAGACCAATCTTCTCACCTTAAACGCCACTAAAACTAAGTTCTTGTCTTTTAGAATTACGGGTCATACGAAACCTACAAGACCAATAACACTTCATTTACATGTTTGTGATTCACAAAATAGGTCTTTGTGTGTTTGTCCAATGATTGAAGAAGTTGACAGACTAAAGTATTTAGGAGTTATGCTTGATAATAGGTTAGCTTAAACTTTTCAAATAGAAGCTCTTAAGAACAGACTTAAAAAACTTATGCATGTATTCAAAAAACTGGGCGCAGTTGCTGACCATGCAATACCATGCTGGGGATCCGCAGCAAAAACATTACTTCTTACACTAGAACGTGCCCAGCGGGCTTTACTTAAAGCGGCCTATCACAAGCCATACAGATACCACACGGATGATTTATATTAAGGTACAAACCACCTCAGTGTCAGGCAACTTTACATCTTAACCACAGCGCTCAGATTTCATAAAAATGCTAAAAATACAATTGCAGTATCAAAAAGACCATTACGACACAATGTATGGAAATACCCTTCTAATTGCTCTAAAACAGAGTTTTCAAAACGGTCTTTTGCGTTTAAAGGGGTTTATATTTACAAGAAACTGGATAAAATACTGACCCTAGTTAATGATACCAGACGGATTTGTAGGCGTAAAATGACAAAGTATGTGAGGGCTTTGGGCTACGAAGAAACTGAAACTTTTATAATTCCATCTAGATAACAGAAGGGGCCTGAATTGATCCTATTATCTTATAGGACAAATCCAGGCCCGAACTCTGAAACTCCTGTAAAAGATCATTGCACAAACACGAAGTAACTTAACTTGACTACCAATTATTACTAACAAGGAAAGAGTTTATCTTTGCTTTTTCAGACAGAGCCGAAGCCAAAAGCAATAACTTTCTCAATCCTTCACCTATGCTGAAACAGACCTACAAGATAGTCCGTCTACATGACCATCACTTACCTATAGCAAAGCCGTGACCCAGTCACAGCATGGCTGTCGGAACGCGGCAATGCTAACTTGATTTGATAAATGAACTATCCACACACCTTTCACACAATCACAACACACTCACACTATTACAACGCACTCACACTATAGACAGTTTGGCTAGCTGTGACTACAACATATTATATTATGTCTTGTATACGAGTATATGAACTAAGAAGAATAATAAACATAAGAAACGCTAGAGACTAAATTCTCCACAGGCAGGTGCGCCTAGTGCAGAATTTAGGGAAACATAATGTTATAAGGTGTACTTAGTTACTATATACCTAGTCTTACATAAGTTACATTATATAACTATATTTGTGGTACATAAATAAATAAATAAATAAAATTAATGAATATAAAAACAATTGGTCAAGTGGTTGTCGCTTTATTTATATTTTTATAAAATTACAAAATTCGTGGTCGCGAGGTCGGGACAGTTCGCGGAACTACTAGTAAATTAAGTTCAACAACTTGCCATCAGCATTAGATCTGAGGTTTTTGCTTGTCTACCTATCCATACGTTTCTGTAGTCACTGTCCAAGTAACACAGTTTCATTTAAATAAGTAGCCGCAGCGTTGCACATTTAGGGTAAACCATAATATATTACAACGACCACAGACGTTTTTTTTTCTTTCAGTGCAAGAGTTTTTAAGCCTTATGAAGTTATTTGATTTACTTATATTTAAGAACAGTGTTTTCAAAAATCAAAGACGCCCGACGTTAGACAAAGACTCGCAGCGTTTTAACCACCGAGTGCGTGCCGCTATAATAGTGAATGTTTTATATTATTGCTGCTCACTGGCCAGCTACGTCGTTCTGTGATGAATACAGCATGACATGACCGGAGTAGCTAACTTTAAAATAGTCGTCAGCTACCTAGAGTGAGTTGATAGATAGATAGATAACTTTATTGTAGGCACACATACATATATTACACAAGAGAACAATTATTTCCAAAAAATAGTGCTACAAGTAGCGTCAAATGTCATATTATTATGACTTACATAAACTTCCGAGTTGGAAAGTACCTATCTTTTCCTGACCATATGGTTAAGTTACTTACAACGAAATTTGAAGTTTCGATATATACTCGTAATACACGGAGAGCGCTACTAACAAACATAATACCATATTATTCTATGTATTTAATAATACGTTGCTATTGTAAATGCTGATTAAATATTTGTCATTTCTTTAGCAGAAAAAACCAGCACCATAATATTACGTGAATTTTTTAATTTTACATCTCGATTACTTTAAGACTTGCCTTATTACTTTCTAATACATATCTTATTTATGATTGATAGTAGGTATCTAACGGATCCTTCTGCTAGAGATAGTTAACATCGACTTTATCAAGAAATTATTTATATTTAGTTATTTTAAATTTCTCGTTAAAATGTGACTACGGAGCAATTCAATATTACTTTGGCAAATCAATAAAATGAGAATTCAAGATTATAAGAATACATTTATTCGGCTTATTAGTCAGCAAACAAACTGTTATAGTTTAATTTTTCTCTCTGGAAACTCTTAATATTGATGATGCTTTTTTACAAATTTATAAATACTAAGTGTTAAAGATAAACTTGGCATACACACAAACAAAAATATACACTAAGAAATTCTTAACCCTTTTCATTTATTTTGCGGTGAAATACTTTTGTCTCGCAACCATAATCTTATCTACAGAAATATTAATCTCCAGTGTAGAATATTTTCATAAGAACAAAAAAAAAGACAAAACAATTCTTATTTTGAACAAAAGAGAGAACACTCGCTGATAAATCAACGTTCTGGCCCAAGGGAACATGTAAAAGAAATCGCAAAATCGTCTCAAATGAAATTTCTCACTCCTACTCGCGTAACATACTTCGAAATTTTCGACTACCTGCATTTTATTTTGGACTTCAACTACTCAGTTACAGAGTTTAGTTTTGGTGTGTGAATCGCAGAGAATTTTGCTTGAAAACTTTTACGCGCGAAATGTATTCGGAGTTGCAAATTGTGCCTCAAATATAGTGAGTCTTGCTAGGTGAGTGTGAGCCATTGAAGTGTAGATTTGGATAATGGCCCAAATCTTTGACAGATTTGCGACTGCGAACATAAACTGATGGATTGCTTCAAAATTACATAAAAAAGAATTGTAAGACTACAAATCTACATAAATGATAAAACAGCTAATTCTTTCTAGAAAAGCAGCAGATATGGAATACGACATCTATTTACAATGAATAATAAAATTAATCGTAATTTTCCATACTTCTGTCAACTGAATAACAATCTAAAAAACTACCAGTGTTATCAATTACATTATTGACGTATGGATAATTGCTTATCGTATGCAGTCTGTAGCTATTGATAAAGACTTGATATAAAACGTCTATCTCATTATTCAGTCGTTATATTTGTTTTTTATTTTGAGACAATAAAATGAGTCGTTTCGATTTCAAAGGTGATACAGAAACTCTAAGAAAGCCACAACTTGACTTTATCGGTAAAATTCTAGAAGAAAGAGGTTTCAAAGGACCGAATGTGTTAATAGAATCAGTGGGTGAAGTTGGAGACAATTATATCGCCAATGTGAAAAAAGTTATTATCAATGAAAATGGTCAAACTTTCAAAATGATTGCAAAACTGGCTCCGGAGTCGGCGATAATGAGAGAAATGGGAAATATAGCTATGTTGTTCAACAACGAATATGTGATTTATACGCAATTGTTGCCGAAGTTTAGAGAATTACAGCAAAATGCAGATGTACCTAAAGAAGAGTGGTTCAGATTCGCAGAATGTTATGGCTCCAACAGTGAAGTTCCTAATGAAGTTATTCTACTAGAAGACTTAAAAGAAGATAATTACGTTATGCTGGATCGGTTTAAAGCACTGAGCAATGATTGTGTTAAGATTGTATTCAAAAACTTAGCAATTTATCATTCTTTGTCTCTTGTGCTGAAACATCAAGATCTAGAAATATTTGAAGACATCAAATCAAAGCTAAAAAATTTGTTTATTGAAATGGGTGACCGTATTGAAATGCAAATGTTTATGACACAACTTGAAGATCAAGCTTTAGCAGTATTACAAGATAATAAATATAAAAAGACCATTAAAGGCATTATAAGTGATTTAACAAAACTCAACAAAGAAGTCGAAAGTAAGATCGATTCAAAATATTCAATCATACAGCAAGGAGATGGATGGACGAATAACATTTTGTTTCATATGGAGGTACTTAATATTTATCTTATCTTTAAATTATGAACTGGAAAGTAAGGTTACTCGTATGTGGAGTGTAAATTCGGCATTTAATAGCGAATTTTATTTTATTCTTTATAAAAGTCTACTACACCAAAAATAATTTTAATTTGTTAGGCCTGTCTTTAAAATTCCATGCTAGTTCATTTTAACGACACTATATCCATCTGGGCGTCTCCTTTTACAACACTGAAGACAATATAACTATGTATAACTTACGCATAGCTTGATAAGTATAACTGATATATCGAACCATGCGTTTCTGTTTTATGTCTGACATACATTTGTTTTTACCTGTTAGTATAAATATGTACAACTTATGTTTCGTTTCATACTTACGAAACTTGGAAATTTGTTGTCATCTGTGATTTTCCATTTCCCATACTGGGCAGTAGGTTGAGCGCTGTGAGTGCCAGCAAAAATATGCAAAATAGGTGACTCATTATGCACTGCTGAATAAATTTGTGCTTAATAGGTTTATTTTCGTAGGAGCATTGGTATCGTATAATAATGAAAGAGTTATTATTTATTCACGTTCCAGGGCTCAACTCCAAAAAGCTGTGTACTCATCGATTATCAGCTAGCCAGAGAGAGTAGTCCAGCTTACGACCTCATGTATATGCTTTTCAACAGCACCAGCCATGAGCAGAGACATGAACACTACTACGAATTTATAGATTACTATCACGCTGAAATGGAAAAATGTCTTAAATACTTTAATCTAGATATTTCTTCTATATATCCGAGAGCTCGACTCGACGGCGATTTGAAATCTTATGGGAAATTCATGCTGGCAACATCGGTGATGCTATTATCAACTGTAATTAGAAAGACTGATGAAGCTTCCAAGTTCAAAGAAGTTATGGAAAACACTAAAGTGGAAGATGTAGGAAAAGTAATGGATTCTATGCTGACCCAAGATCAAGATACTTTGGTTCTCTTTAAAAGTAGAATAGAAGAATTGGTTGATAGTTTTCTGGAATTTGGTCTTCTGCAGCAGTAGGAAAATATTTAGTTTACAATAATGGAAACTTTAAGAGAACTACGTTGTGTTTTATTTGGTCTCTTACTCTTCATGGTGCTTCTACTCTTAACTTTCTGATTTTTCAACAGTACGTTGATAGACAGATCAATTATTTATTGTAAAAACGCAAAAAAAAATATAAGAGAACAATTCTCAAAAAATATAGTGCTACAAGTGGCGGCCTTATCCCTAAAAAGCGATCTCTTCCAGGCATAAGATAAAGTAGGCATAGGCCATTATAGGATTTGAAGGCATACACAATATATATCTAAGTATATATGCTGTCAAATCAAAACAATCCACGAATGAGGGGAACGACAGATCTTAGACTATAAGAGACATATGATATATGCATTAGTATGTACTTTAGGGTATAAATATTTAATATACGTAGGTATATACTTAATTTATATAGAAAAAACTAATTACAATCGCAATCGTGTTTTAGTTTATCAGTAATTTTATATCCATATCTTTATAATTTGTTTTGTTTATTGTATGTAGTTATATAATATTAATATATCGTTATGTATATATTTCTTCGAAATTATGTTAACTACTTTATCTATTTAGTTATGTTTAGTACCTATATGTTATTATGTTTACCTTGCTAAGGCTTCCTGGAAGAAATTGCCTTAGGCGATAAGGCCGCCTAATATGCTACCAATATTTTGCTGTATTTATTTTTTGATATGCAATAAAGACATTGTATTGTATGTGCAAAATCGCTCTAGACGTCTTTTAAAAATTGGAGTCCCATACATATGCTATAATTAGCGACTTGTAATTTTGTGCCGACTTGCAAAAAAGAGGTATTCAATTCGACTGATGTTTTTTTAAGTTTGTTACCAACCTTCTCGTATACGGCTAGACCGATTTAAAAATATTTTTTGTTTGATAGGGTACATACACAGGACGACTTTCATTATAGGTCCAACTCAAAATAAAAGAAAAAAATCAGCTGATTAATACATTTTGTTGACCGATCAACAAAATTGTACAGAAGAAGAATTTTTTTTCAACTTTTTTTATATAAACTTAGAAAGTATTGTAAAATTATTATTCCATATAATATATTACGTAACAAAGAAATAGGAGCGTTGTAAACAAATAAAACCTTCACATTGCAATCCATGACTCATTGTCCTTCTAGAGTCATATTTGAAGAATTTTGTGAATTCGATTGTCATCGTTACTAAATATATTTTCGCAACTATATCTTTCTCCAGATTTATTTAGTTTTTGGCTTTATATTAGACGCTTCTGAAACTTTCCGAATGATAAAATTGTCCAACGCTTATCACGTCGTTGTATTTATAATATTTATGTATTTATAAGTTTTATGTAACATATAAATTATCCATGCCCGTCAGAGTTTTTAGGCCTTTGAGTCCGAAAACCTCTGACATGGCATGCGGTTGTTATCCGAAGACCGTGTTGATCCCGGTTTGTCTTCTTAACGTGTCATCGTCTCAAGACAGCGCTCTGTTGTTTATACCGTAGTACGGTCACCTATTCAGGACTAGACCAGGCAGAACGTTACCTAACGTCGATGATCGTTTAGAAACACCTCAGTCAAGAATCGCGCTGTGCTACTAGCTCGATTTTTTTATCATATTTTTTTGTCATAAAATATATGTTTAATTAAGTTAATAAAAAAAAACTAATTTGTCCATTATTATGGAAAATCTGTATTATTAAAATATATGTTGAAATTTATTTTCCATGGTGTTTATATCCTCTGTGCATTTAGTATTAAATATAATTAATACTGAAAAATTTAAAATAAAAGTAATAATGCACAAAATGCGACTGTTGCTTTAAAGATTAATAAGGTAAAGATTAACCATTATTACAAAATCCTCAAGTGCCATTATCAGGCAGGCGTTGATAAAATAATATAACATTGATATAAAACAATTGAACAACAACATCTGTACACAGTGTTTCAAAAAGATTCGTGGCATAATGGCAAACCTTAAAATCGAAGGTGATCTCACGCAGATTAGTGACCGGCAGCTAAAATATATCAAAAGTATTATTGAGAAACACGGATACACAGATAATAAGGTAACGATACAGGCTGTGGGAGAAGCAGGGGATAACTATGTGGCAAACGTTAAGAGAATCATTGTAGATGATGGCAAAGGAGGTACGTTCAAAATGGTAGCAAAAATTGCACCAGTACACGAACAAATGAGACTAATGGCCAATACCGAAGCACTATTCCGTAATGAACATATAATGTATACAAAAATACTCCCAAAATTCACTCAAATTGAAGAAGCTGCTGATGTTCCACTTCAAGAGAGATTAAGATATGCAACTTGCTACGGCTCTCTAGATGAAGCTCCAAATGAAGTAATACTCTTAGAAGACCTAAAAGAGACAAATTTTGTAATGCTTGATAGATTTAAATCTATAAGTAATGACTGTGTGAAATCTGTACTGAAAAATTTCGCATCACTCCACTCTTTATCATATGCTTTAAAATACAAGGAGCCATTGATATTTGATGAATATAAAAATAGTCTGTTCGATATGTGGGGAGCTATGGAGGACCAAGAAATGGTTTTGATGTATTTTCAGCAAGTTGAAAATAACGCCTCTAACCTTGTAGAAAATGACTACCACAAGAGAGCGATAAAGGGAGCTGTGACAGGATCTATGAAAGAAATAAACAAAATGGCTAGCTATGAAAAAAATAGTAAACAGGCCATCATTCAACAAGGCGATGCTTGGACTAACAACATCATGTTTAAGTTTGATGTAAGTTTATTCATTGATATAAACGTATTAAACAAATCATTTAAATGAATAAACTTTTTCAATGACACAGATCTTGAAAATAATAGTGTAACCTCAAATTACCTTCTGCTTTTTCTAGCAAAAACCATAATATATTTTATTTTCTTATGCACGTTATAATTAATATTAGGTCCTTACTTAAGAAATTAGCGTTTTGTCGTACTGGCCACATTGATCTCAAATATCTCTTCTTTGGTTAGGGATTCCAATTTCAAATTTATACAGCTATTTATTCATACATTTGTATTTCGAAAACCGTAATTCATTTGTTTTGTCCACGTTTGGTTTTTTTTTGCGTCACGCAGTTTACAAAATGGAAAACTTAAAATATCCGAAAGATCCGATTTAAAATCCCTTCATGATTGTGCCGGTTGAGTAATGTAACGCAGCAGTTGACGCGCGTTTGTCGGTTTGCTGCACTCAATTCATGAGGTACCCACCTTATATTATATTTCACGTCTTTGAATCTCTGAATTCAATTTCAAGCACAAGTTTTGACAGGGTACTATAATAAACTTTGGCTATATTTGGCTGTTAGTATCAAAGTACAAAAATGTTATTATCATAGGTCGCGCATACTAATCAGTTGAAAAAATTACACTTTTATCATAAAGGACATGGTAAAAAGACGATAAGAGTTTAATCAAGCAGATAATATAGTATTATATATTAGGTTATCGGTTTAAAGTAAAAAAACGACTTATATTTATTGAATATCCACGAACCGTAGTGTAGATAACAAGTATCAATTGTCGATAAAAATACAATCGATTTTACTCTATCAGAACGTGCCAAACTACAATTTGATCGAATTATGAATATTATTATCGATAAATCATTTAACTACAAATTGTAATTATTAATGTGAGTTTAGATTCCACATTGTATGAATTTGAACTATATTTTGGTCCTTTTTTATCTCTTTCAAGTACACTTAACATAAAAACTAAGAGATGACATCTAATAAACAATACTTCGGACCACAATCTGTACTTTTCTTTATAAATATTTGAACTAAACTAGAAATTAAATACCTAATGATATTCATATCTGTATAAATTAAATCGAAATATTATATCTTTATTACATTCATTTTCTCATTTTCCAGGGCGATAATCTTCTAGAATCCATCATGATAGACTACCAGCTATCGAAGCCAACTAGCCCGGCCGTAGACATACTGTACATGATCTTTAACTGTACAGATCATGAATTACGAAAACAACACTACCATAACTGGATAGAATATTATCACAATGAATTAGACAAGGCACTGTCAAACTACGGTCTGAAAGCTAGCTTCGTATTCCCCAGAGACCAATTAGACGCCGACTTGCAAAGGCATGCTAAAGTAAGTTTTGGACAATCTATTCTGTTAGCTGGTATTTTATCACTGAAAGCTGAAGAAGCAGTGATGATGAAGAAGGCAATGGAGACTGCTGGTATGACAGAAATGATTCAACAAGAACAGGGTGGTGCCACAGATCCAGAAACCATTGCCATATTGAAAAAAAGATTGGAAGGTCTCGTATACAGCTTTCAAGAATTTGGACTTATATAATTTTATTGTTATTTAATTATTACTTATAATAATCGTAATCGGAATCAATTTAGCTCTCAGTTTTGTAAATCAATAATGTCAATGAAACGTGAAAGAATGTACGAATAATCATACATTGATAAAGTCAAATCATTTGTTCGTTATCTATATTAGGAGAGTTGAGATTAAAAATGTAATTAGGTATGTATTAGGTTGTGGTCGCTTGACCCGTCGGTCGCACACAACGTCTCAGTTCAGGAATGTTTAGCACCCGCCGTCTGCGACGGACACCCGTCGCCCGCGACGTCTTTAGTTATTTCGGAGCATGGTAGGTTCTTTTTACACAATAAAGAAATTTAGCAAGCAAAAGGCCGACACATTAGCATAATTACTATGTACATATTGCATTATACAGTGCAATGCAACTCCGACCGTGCACTCGGTGCCCGTTGCACACGGCGGACAGCGCCTGTAGCAGACACACGCCGTCCGCCGCGAGCAATGGGTCAAAGCAACCATAGCCTTACGATAAAACAAATGAGAAACAAAAAGAGGATTTGTTGGTATATATTTAGTTAATATAAATAAACTGAATATAGAAAAAACCCTGTTGTACTTATTACAACTCAAGCAAATGGCGTTGACTCCTAGTTTGTATCTGTTTTTCTAATATCTTTATTAGTTCTAATATTATTTTTACTAAAACACAATAGCAAAGCTAAAGTCACTGGTTATCAATTTGATAAATGGTTACTTAATCGTGTCTTTAAAAATTACACAAGATTTTTTTTTGCAGATGCATACAAAAAAAATATTTTTATTTTCTTGCGATTTTCCAAAAGTTACAACGAAATATGTTTTTGCGTCGCGTCGAAGTAGCAATCCTTGACAGGGAAGCTAGTTTATTATCAGAAACCAAAGGAAGGAAGAAGGAAGCTGAGGTATTACAACAATTGCAACCGCTCTTCGTTCAACCAGGTCAAGATTTGGATGGGTTACCGAGGATTGATATTTACCACTCACAGCAACCGAACCTTGGGACATCACAATTATTGTCAGTATGTTGTCAGTCAGACAGGATAGCTTTTTAGACAATGTTAAAGACTTTTAGGCGGTTCAGAAACTGTGATGGGAAGAGCTACTACGTCTAAACAAACAAATAGGAAGTTATAGACGTCCTGGGCTATGAATCAAGTCGTAGTCGTATTGAAGAGAACTCGGCGTGATTGTTGAAGATTTTTTCTTCCAAGGCTGGAAAAAGCAAAAAATAATAAAATAATTAGAAAAGATTAGAATTATATAATTGTAATAGCTAAAAGTAAAAAAAAAAGAATTAATTACACGAACACAATTACGATTTTGCGCATGAAGGGTTCCGTACCATTACATATCGTTATTAATATCAAAAGCAAGAACGGCAGAATAATCACGATTGTTGTATTGGAGTCCCTATTATATATTTACTTTATTCTGTTTTTAGTATTTGTTGTTATAGCTGCAACATAAATACATCATCTATATACATTTTAACCGTCTAGCTCTCACGAATCATGAGATACAGGCTGGTGATAGACAGACGGACGGACAGTGAAGCCTGAGTAAAAGGATCCCGTTTTTACCCTTTGGGTACGGAGCCCACAAATCTTTTTAATCCATTTATACAACGTAACAAAAAGGTGTGACAATACTTAGGTAACATTAAGGGTGTTAATCTACGCATTAAAGTGAACCGCTAGCAGATCGAAATTTTTCAAAAATTAAAAAAAAATGTATACAATATATTAAAAAAATTTGGTTACATGATCGGCCAAGTTGTAGGAGGACGCATTTTTTTTATTAACACCGTTAAGTACTTGCAGACCTTTCTGTGACACGTTGTATAATTCCGACGAATTGAGAGCCTTCTCCTTTTTGATGTCTTATACTTACCGGATTAATGCAAGCCACTTTGGTGCAATATGGTACGCCATCTGCGTTACAAATGCACCGGTTGCATTCCACCATATAAGTCTCAAACGGCTCGCATCTCTCTACGTCATCTGGCAAAACATAAAATTAACTATTGAATTCATAATAAATGAAAATGGTTAATTAATCAATTAATTTTCAAAAAACAATGGATGTTTCTGATTAATCCTACGACGTGTATCCTGTCATGCTCTTTCTTAACTCATCTTTTTTTAGGTTCGATTTATATAATTTTTAATGCTGACATTACAGTATAGAGAGGTGAAAAATCAGAAAGTTAAAGAATCTTGGAATGTCGTAAAGGAACCGGCATGTCAAAATAAGCGACACAGTTAGAATTACATTCGCAAAATATAACACACGTAAGCTTGCAACACTGTTCATAAGCTAAGTTCATCAACTTGCAGTCTAGAAATTAGCGCTAATAATTACAAGAAATATTTAGACTAGTAGTAGCAAACCATTCACATCTATTTTGCTTGGAACATTACATTATAATTAGCTCTAAAAGGCAGTAAGTAACATGAAGCAAAAAACTACTTAAGATATTTATGATATGAATACTAAGACTTTATAAATCATATGGGTGTGTTGCCTAGATTCACTGCAGGCATAGTAGAAAATTCTTTATCAACTCACTTCTTCTCCAGTAGAAATTGTGCTTTGTATCTTCGATGTCGAAATGCGCAATTTTGCTCTTTACTCTTGTACTAAACCATGACTGAAAAGTAAAATGTATCAGTGTGTTAAATTTTACTACAATGATACCTTGTGAGATGTGGGAAATTTAATTAGGTATGCGTTAGGTATTATATAACTCTTCAGTTACCTATTATGCTTTGTAAAACAAAGTACTAGACTGAAGATTCCGCCGAATTGAGAACTTGGTTCTTTTTTTTTGGTGTCGGTTATCAAACCAAAATAATTTATATATGATGAAAAGAAACTACACTACCAAGTCAAGGGCTCCGCCGCCGGAACCACAATAACTCTTACAGCGTTGTCTGCGTTCGTCCTACCTAAATTCAAACTCGTTTTAATTTTTCGTTTGTAGTTTTTCAGCCTGCTGATAGAAAAGAACATTGGTATTGGCGTGTAAATAATTATATGGGGACGGCAGCAGCCCCTTGGTATTCTAGAAAAGTTCCTTGAAAATTACCCTGGCTTTACCATAACAAATATTTTGAAGGCTGCCGGCGTTTTACGTGGCACTGAGAGTGATATAAAATACTTTTTAGTACTAGAAACTTTTTTTATAATTTCCACTTAAATCCACGTGAATCGCGGTAATTAAAAGCGCAAATTACACAAGAATAACACTTACAAAAATGACTAAAACGGCTATTTTTCCGAACATATTGAACGAAACTAATTCCAAAACTAGAAATGAGCAAAACCAATTATTACGTTGTGTAGTTTTAATTTGTATGAACACGATAACCAAGTAACAACTGGTGTTTTGTACGTCAGAGTACATAATAGGTACAATGTTTAATTTTGTTATAAAGTTATACTGGGTATTCAAGAGTTTATTAAGCAGCTTGCCAAAGCCTATCATTCGTATAATATCCGTCAATAGTGAAAAGTCAATAATTCAAAAAATATATTACTATTCAATATTTATAAGTTTGCAATTGTAAAAATTTATTCATTTATGTGACACATGTTAATTTATTATTATGAATAAAAACATGATATTTACATATACGATCAACTTTTCAACTGCCGACTTCTCTGTTTCCCGATAACTATAGCTTTGGACTTTTCAAGTCGTGATTGGCTCGGTTTCTTCAAGGCAAACGTGCCACATCTTAGGTCGCATTGTTGCATCGCTTCAAGTGAGTTGCGGTAAAACGCAAACCTATAAAAATTGTCTAATTCATAAAATAAAATAATTAATAATTTATGGTAAGTAATTATTAATTACTTACTTTTACAATGGACAAGTTGAACAACAGTATGTACGCAGCCAGTTTCCTCAAGTAACATCTGAACTCGATTTTCAGGCGGGATTTTATCTATAAATAAACAAGAGTGTGTCCGTCCATATCTAAAGCATTACAGACAGACAAACATTGTTCGCAATACCAATATGTAGCTCATTGAAAATCAATCCACGTACTCAAAATGTGATCCAGTAGGTAATGCCAGTAGAGTGACGTAGCTTTGTGTTTTCCGTGGATAAGTAAAAAAAACATTGACATACTAGTTTCGTGTTTTAAATATTTTTGGAAATAAAATCGACCAAGAGCTAATATTAATAATAATGCGTTTATTCCATAGATTTACACATATTTGTTAACATAATAAATTAGGCTAATTTATTATCAATATGTACGGAT
This sequence comes from Ligdia adustata, assembly GCA_947049295.1. NCBI lineage: Eukaryota > Metazoa > Arthropoda > Insecta > Lepidoptera > Geometridae > Ligdia > Ligdia adustata. The sequence continues at coordinate 5,226,887 of OX346233.1, forward strand.
AGGGCGTCTGTTGCCGAACCAGGCTATTCGCCTTTGTTACGGCGTACAGTGCTCTCCCATAATTTCCTAAAGTATAACATTTTTGCCTATTAAATAATAAAATATCATCTATTGAGAATCATATAATCACATTGTCATAGATATCATAAATTAATATGTGTTCTAAATTTTAGAAAAATTAATTGTAGCAGTTTACAAACAATCAGCAAATTGAATTATAAATATTAATTAGGTAATAACTAATTAATTACAATAATCATTTTAAAACAGAAGGGTACACATAATATATTAAATCGGAATTTAAATTATTTAATATAAAAAAACAAATTTGAATAATCTATCTAAAAGTGAATGACACAAATTAAGCATTTTATAATACATCCAATTATAAAAGAAGCTCTGAATAGACTAAGTCACTCATGCAGGCGCGCTGTGTCACCGGGCGCGGCCGCAGGGTTCCGTATGAACAAAAAGCCGGTGAAACGTTTGCTGTATAGAACGGCCTTAAATATTTATTTTATTCTGTTTTTTAGTATTTGTTGTCATAAGTAAAAACGGGTTACTTATTAGGTACGGAACCCTAAAAAGGAAAGCAGATACTTCTCTTAGCTGTTAACAAAGACAACACAAAATGACAATTTAATGTTTATTTTTGTTTGAATTCATATTCACATGCAAAAGAATCTTTATGAATTTTATTACAAATGTGTAGTAAGTACTCTTTATGTGCATTTTTGAACCATTCGAATGCCGAGTTACCATACTTTGACAGATATGTTAATAATACTTCATATTACGCAGATATTGTATGGTGTTTTTTAATAATCAAGTACTACATTTTGACATTTCTCATTGACGTAAACGCGTCTTTTTGCATATCCTTCGTAAGCGACGTCATTAGCTAGAAAATAATTCATACGCACTATTTAAAAAGAAAGCCACTGATGTACGGCCGGCGCTTCTTTTCACGTCACCAGCGTAAACCGCTGCGTACGATTACGATTTCGTCATCGTCTGTGTATTTGAAGACTGTCCCAAAATATACAGAAAACATGGAGCACGTACAAGAGTGTTTGAACAACTGAAAGGCTCCAGAGTAAACACAGGCTACATGAAACTTTCATGCATTCTCTCTTACTTCAAGTATTCAGGCCGTTGTAACTGGTATTTATACTGTGGCATTATTGATAATTAAAAAAAAAGGTGAATATAAAAGATCTATCGGCGCCTGCTGCAATGGAAGATTTTAAAATCAAACCTCTTGACCGGTTTTTTATAAAATTTAAATGGAACCACACGTAAAGTATATCGTTTCATACAGAAAAGTAATTATACCTACATAAATGGTACGGATTTCTCCGAGAAATCAGGTAAAAATATTAAAAGAAATAAAAATACAGTTGAATAGAATACTTTCTTCTTTTGGAAGTCGATAGAAAAAGGTAAAAATAATCGTATTTTTAGTACGACCTTAGAAAAATTACTAGATTATATATTATAAAGATCTTTGGTACGACGTAGTATGCTGGGATATTTGCTATAACAAGTTTAATACGCACACAGCCACCATTTGATATGGTAGCTGCTAAATGACGATAAGATAACGAAGGATAATAAAGGAGTAACAAATACACACATATAACCCGGTCAGAATATCTGTGCACCTCGCTGGAATGCGGCGCCTCTCCCGCTTCCCCTATCACCTCTCCGCGCACTCCCCGGTGCGACAGTACGGTTAGCACACCGTACCCAGACCGCCGATATGATGTCACGAGCTCAGGTGCACAGATATTGTGACCGAGTTGTACAAATTTACAGCTGTATAGTATTAGTCTGAAGTGATGGTACTTTTATGGTATGTTTGTTACATCTTCACGTTCAAATGGCTGAACAGATTTAGATGACATTTGGCACAAATATAGCTTAAAATTAAGTTTTTAAGAAAATTAAGTGACATACCAGAGGATGGTCAAATCACCGCTGGTATAATCGACGGGTTCATCTAATATTAAATAATACTTCTTTTAGTGATGACTTTAGTCTAATCCATCCTGAGGTTACATCGTTAGTAAAAAATTGAGAATAAGAAGCTAATAATCTACACTAATATTATAAAGAGGAAGGATTTATATTTTTATATGTAACTAATAAAATTAAAAACTCCTGGACCGTTTTCAAAAATTCTTTTGCCGTTCTAAAGCTATATTATCACTGAGAAACAGGCTATATTTATTTAAAAAAATGTCCACCCGTGCCAAGCCAGAACGATTCGCTAGTTACACTATATGAGCTTGTTTTGTACTGACTTAATTTATTATAATTTCTCATTCGTGCTGCCTTTACATTGAAAACAATGCCGTGTTTGTACCGTGCAATTACATAAATACTGGTTTCTAGTAAAATAATAGCTATATTGGAGAATAGCCAATTGTATGTTTTTTTTTGAAAATTATGATTTATGCCAAAAATTTTACCTTAAATTTCCTCTATTATTATAGGCTTTTGTAAGTCGTTATATTAGAAGCATATGTAGGGTTTTTGCTTGGACGAATAAAAAATACAAATGCCAGACATGCAATTTTTGTTTTTACATTTATTCTTGTGACGTCAAAGAATAAATTATTCAATAACAAGTGATTAGAAGCAGAAGAAAGAAATCGGTCCATCGGTTTAGGCTGTAGAAGGCCACAAAGAGATATACATACATACATATATATATACACATACATACACTCAATATGTGGGCTCTCCGATAGGAAGTGACAACCGGCTTGAATTCGGCAGACGCATATATTATATAATTCGGTATACAAATTATTCTAAATTACTAAAACTGATTTCACAATAATCAATTGAGACCTTATAAAAAGTTAGTATACCACTTCATACAAAATTTAAACCAAGATTCTAAAAAATTGTGAAATCCCTCAAGCCTATAAGTTAGCGCTCTACTGAAATAGACTCACTGAAAAGCAATTACTATAGCTTATATATAGTACGAGGTGCTAATAAGGAAATTGATAGAGTAGAAGATACTCTATAAATTACCTCATAATATGTGTTTGTAAAAAAAGACGCGAAAACTAATTACATGTTGATATTAATCAATCGCAATCTGTTTAATTATTTGATATGTTTAAAAAACGCAAAATGTGGCGAAAAGAAACAACCATTCACGTCCATCATCAATCATCTAAACGCAGATAAAGTTTAGCTCGCAACAATATAACTAAAATTATTCTAAAAGAGGTTTCAACAGCTCTGTCGCGATATAATCAGAGCGAGTTCTACTACACCACCGCTTTCATCGGGGGCTTGTGTATAATTTTTCAAGAAGTTCCAGCTAATTACGAGTTCAGTTCTTGGCGTGCAACGATTATTCTTAGTTTAACTGCATCTGAGAAAGCTCAGGGACGCATTCAAGGGCAGTGCTCTAAGGGCGGTGAATTGGCCTCGCTCGACTAATATCTATTGCATTATTTCTCTTAGAAACTTTGGGGCGTAGTGGATTTTTGTTTGCTTTAATATCAAAAAATCCAAAATCCAAATCATTTATATCTTGGCTAAGCTCAGCACAGTTACACCAACTAATAATTTGCCTATCTTGTCTTTGTGCATAAAAACTTTGGTAATAATATAATTAGCCCGTTAATTATTTTTGTTGCGTAACGTTTTTTATCAAGTAAACTAAAGTGACGCCCGTTAGTTTCTTAAAGTCCGTCACTGTCCAAAGAACCTGATAACTAGAGAAAACTAAATAAAACCTCTTTCTCATCGCGTAACTTAGACGAACTTCGTTTGTACTGAGTTTTCTTGACCGCTAGGAACTAATTGAAAAGGAATATAGGATGAGAAATGAGGAGTGAACAATATTTGACAGTTCATTTATTAATTTTAAGTTTATAATTTTACATCGTGTAACTGAAAGGTGTGACAATACTTAAAGATGTTAGTTTACCTATCAAAGTGAATCCATTGTAGAATTTCTTTTTGCTAAATTCGAGAAAAAAATATTGTGTCAACTTGAACGATCACGTGACCAATTTTTGCAAAGACATTCTAATATATATATATTTTAATTTTTTCTTTTACAAAACGTTCACCTTGATTGGCAGACTAACACCCATAAGTATTGTCACACCTTTCTTTTACACGTAGTAAGTATATTATGTATCTAGAATGACAACAAAAGGTGTTTGTGTATATAGCTACTTTAAAAATAAATAAATACTAATAGGGTCATTCGAATAAACTTCAGATATTATTATAATATAACTAAACTATAATTAAGTAATTCATTCAATTCTTTACTAAGAACAACTTTAACTAATATGGGAGCTTATTGTGTGGGAGTGATACAGCGGTTTCATACACATTTCGTTCAAGAGCCTTTCCTTCCATACATATTGTATTGCTTATTATTTCGTAATCACAAGGTTTCTTCCATAGTAAAGATAAAAAAACGAAATATACACGTAGTGGTTATAAATTGTTCGTCCGATCACTTAACTCCATGAAGTAAGTTGTAATATCAGTGGATCACACAAACATCTGTCACTGGCAAGTACTTGACTGATTGATTCACATTTTTTTAATAGATAGTAAAAAAAAACTAAAATATATAAGCTATTTTACAACTTGAGTCACCAGCGGCAACTTAATCGCCAAAAGTAGATAACGAGAACGAGAGAATTCTAAAATATTTTAATATCTTAGAAATATTTATTCTTTATTCACATTGGCATAGAATAAAGAGGTGGCTTTAATACCTGCTTAATCTATGGCATCATGAAGTAAGCTCACACGCGTACGAAGCTTATGACTAAGTTAAAGACTGCTGCCTAGAAGATTAGGTTTAGTATGCGGTTTAAAAAGCCATAAGACCTTTATATGACAATGAAAAGAAACTAGCATTTTATGACGAATAAATTTCGTTTACGAGAAGGATCAAGTCTCACTCAGTCTTAAAACTTCCGGGATCCCGAGCCTAGTGACGAGAGCCACGTTCAAAGTAATCGTATAAAAATTCGAAGAAAATAAGAAAATAGAGAGGGTCATTAATTACTTAGTTTTCGAAAAAACAGTGATTACCAAACTAATTTCAACAAAAATCAAACATCTTAACTGATTTAAAAAAACATTAAGTAAATGGGAGCATTTAAGAAGTTACTTATATCTTTCATACCACCCCTTGAATTAGTAAAATATTTTTTTGAATCGAAGAAATCGATCCAGGCATCTCAAAGAAATGAGATAACTAACATAAAAAAATATTGACGACTTCTTGGGTACCTCCTTTTTTAGGCACTTAGTTTAGAAATGTTTGCCAAAACCTGTGAGATTAATGCCTAACGCAATGAAAAGGAATGACCTCCATTCTGAGGCGGTTTCTATATAAAATGGCATTGTGAAGCGATAAGAAGATTTCGAGGTTTTCAATACCTATTGCCTAATGTGGTAAAAAGAATTATGTATTTCTAGATAATGGGTCGGCTTTTATCTCTCTATGGTTAGCTTCGATTTATGGTTCAGACTTAAAAGTCACAATCGCTCTTTAAGTACTTGTATCTAAAGAATCCAAGACAAAGTTTATAATTTTTTTGTTTTCTCTAAATGTCTTAGTCACTTTAAGTCTACAGGTTGCTTTGCAATTTACAGGTAGGATATATATGAAATAAATCTTATTGCATTTATTACTGTACGGTTCAAGAACTTTTTTTGTTAATTAGGGGAAAATCTTTCGAGGTTTCGAGAGGAATTTAGGGTGCAGCCAGGTTACGTAGGATTGTGCCTACCTACTATAACCCCACCGGTGGTCTGCCTCTGTGCTTTAGAGATACGGGAACTCTAGTACTCACCTAGTACAATGTTTCAGCACTTCCCTGGACAGTTACCCAACTCTGACCCATCAAGGACCTGACTACGCCTGACTAAAAAAGTCCAATATCACAGAATCAATACAAAGAGTGAATAATCAGCAATCGACTCTAATTTTGGCTCTATCCCACTAGTCCCATTGATATTTGTCCCATGGGACAACTGGCACTAAAGTAGTATCAGTTGCTTCGCATTCCAGTCCATAATTGATATGCATTGAGTCCAAAATATATTTTACAACCATATTTAATTTTTAATAAGTGTCGCATTAAATATAGCTACAGATAATCATCTAATGACAGTTATACTCGTATATATAGAGGTGACGTTCTAATTTTAAAGCTAAAAACATGAACTTCGTTATTCCTCATTAAATAAAACTCTCTCTTTGGTTTAATGCCACCTGACTGAAAATTGTCTACTGTGACGGCCGACACCGTTTCGTAGGACTGCGTAAATGAAGATAATTTAAATATTCTGAATTTAATCGGTTACGAGTAATTTTTCAACTGATGTAATACGGATGGCAACGCTTCCGTAATATCTTTGCTATTGCAACTCTAAGAACTGTGCTATAAACACCGATGGAAAAATATTAGTACTATTATCAAAAAGCAGAAGCGCTTTGCAAAAAATCATAATTTAAAAAAAAATGATTGAATAAATTAAATTTCTACAGTAACTGCTTTCATCATCTACATTTATTATTTTGTGCACATGCTTAGGGATATAGTCTGTATCTTAACTGAGAAACTTCAAACTATGTAATCTTATTGATTATATCCTGTTTTGTGAACCAATAAATTAAATAATTAAATGAATCTCGGATGCACTCTCACTTTAATAGAACAAAATAGATCAAGCTTTCACTTTTCCTGTAAATCCTGGCCTTTAATAGACACATCGCTTCGTGAGAATGAAATTCTATTACCGTGGTTCGTGTCTATTCCAGTTCGACTATTCTGGATTCTGGTCAGAATTGACGCTATTTCAGAAGTGTTTTGCTCTCAGTTTCGTTTTTGTGACTATTTGTATTAGCTACCTGTTGAATAGTTTGATTTTAATACGTTCGGAAACTATTAACAAAGGAGTTAAACATCATATATAAATCGAAATTGTATTTTTGCATTCGGTTTGATTACACGTGAAGAAGTTAGATATTTTTGAGATTGTCAGAACAGGAACCAATAGGAAATTAAATATTGCGGCGCTGCTTGCTTATTGCCTAGAATCTCGATAGGCTCTTTAGAAAATAACAACGTCCTACAATGTTCGCGGCCGGCGCCGCTACCTTTTTGCAAGCTTTAAGCGTTTAACAAGGAGAATTACTGTCTATACGAAAATAAGAATTAATACTTTAACAGGTAATATTTTAAATTTTGGAAAACCTCCTGACATTGATTGTAGCTGCCATCTTGGATTTGAAATTTATCATATAGTATTCTACTAGTCAAGCCCTTTAATTAAATATCCATACTGAAGGAGTTGTAAAAAAATGTCTAAAACGCCTATCAACCAAAACTCATATCAAACAACAAAACAAACAAACAAAACTAAAATCGGTCCATCCGTATGAGAGCTGCGATGCACAGACACACACACACACACACACACACACACACACACACACACACACACACACACACACACACACACACACACAGACAGACACACAGACCAGCCACGTCAAACTTATATAATATAATACCCCGTAATTTTTGCGTCGGGGTCGGGGGTTAAACAAAGTAAAAACCGATTTTAATTTGTCACTCAAAACATATAATTTATGTATACTCAAATAAAATTAAAAGTTAAATTGATTAAACAAAACTATTAGATAGATTTTTGGACCAATTGGAAAACATACATTAAAACATAAATATTTTTTTTTTCAAATCTGTCTACCCATCTCTGTGGAATCGGGGAAAATATAATACACGTTTGGGAAAAGATGAATTATGTGATAAAATGTGCATACTGAAAAATATACAAAGATATCATGGATATACTAGAATGTAGTGTTTACAACTCATTGAACAATATCTCAGCACAATAAAATCAACAGGTCGTGGCAATTCTATCGCCAACCCTTCACATATTTAAGCGGCCCCAATTTCCCGAAATTGTAACATAATTGTGGTCATAATCTCACGTTTCCTGTGCCTTGCCGCTCGAGTGCGTGCGAAAACTTTATTTATGGCAATAACGCGGCAATGTATATGCTCCTAATTGTTTTTTGTGAGATAAACGCAACGGGGTGGCATGAAAAATGGGCTGCGTTTTCGCTACGACTTTGCCATTAAGCTATATTTGTGCTGGTAATACTTTTTAGAGGCCTTTCTTTGCGCCAATTCTTTTAAACATTCTCATTTTAGTAAAGACTTGCCAAGATATTAGTTATTTTTTTAGTTTGAAAGGGTATTTCACTTGTGATAATATTTTAATTTTGTCAAAATCGGTTATTAGAATAGAATTTAGAATAGAAGATTTTGCGAGGCACTTGGGTTTTCTTTTACGAGTACGTCGTACACTTTTCTCAAACTCAATAACCCTGCATTCTTAAAAAATTGAACCCACGAAATAACGAGACCAGTGTAACCTAGGGGAATGTACGAGTATGCTAGTAAACACGTAGGTAATTTTTCAGCTAACCACAATAGAGCCGGCATTGTAACTGCATTGTGACGTAACCTCACCACACTCCTGCTTGCGACACGATGCGCTGTTTTGTAAACCAGATAAAATTGTAGTATTTATTATTATTATTTACCTACGAATTGATGTCTGAAGCACCGCATTAGTCGAATCAGTCGAATTGTTAAAAATCAGTCGTTCTTGTGTTACGAGCAACCGTTATAAAATATTACTAATAACTAGAGAAATAGATCATAATGTAAATATATAATATAGTAAATATATGTTATCATAACTATAAAAATATTTACATAAGTTTTTTAAGTTTAATTTCTTAAGTAATTAATAATTCAAATGTGACAAGACTTGAATGTAACGAACGTTATTCAAAGACCAATAAATATTTCTTATTCTTATTCTTATTCTTCTGGCGAAATATAAATCATGCAGGCATTATCTTATAAGAAAGCTCAAATTCGTCAGAATCATTTTATTGGTACGGTGTGTACACTCATGATTACGAACAACTTTTCACTTAAGGTGATGGTCCCCAAATAGATGCGTTTTTGTTACCATTTTCTAGCTTTACCGTATACTGTGCCATGTTGGAAGTTAATACATAATGTAATACATATACTCAATTAAAGCACGAAGTTTCAAAATGCTTATCTTAGTTTACCAAACCATTTAAATATATTTTTGAAGAACTCATTATCTCATTATTTTAATCATGTTTCTTTCGGTATACGTGGAATGTTTACTTTGTAATGTTGAGTTAGATTAATCGAAATATTGGCACCTTCAGGCTAATGTATTGTTTTTGTCTTAGAATGATAGGTAAGTGAAGTTTTAAAGATAAATGTTATTAGAGCCTACTAAAAAGTATTCATTTAGAAAAGCACGTTGCTAATATATTTAACTAGGCACTTAGCACATATTTTAATGTGGCTTAGCTAGCGGGTAGCGTTAATATTATGCGACGTTGCATGCGTGCCCGCCTCATCCCTGCCACTTCGCGTAGTGCGCGACGTTGTCAGACTTCATCTAGTGCAGCGTGAGAATAATTATATATAATATTCTTTCCTAGGATAGTTACCGCGTGCGCGTAATAACATACTTATAAGCGATTGTGTTTTACTAGAAACATTCTCTGCCGTGATTATGACACTACTTGTAGAAGTGTGATAATATACAAATGGGAGATAAGAAGAATCGAAAACAAAAAATATCACTTCTTATAATCTTTATAAGTAAACGTTCATCGATGATTTCGCCATATTACTTTTTTTAAATTTATTTTTTATTGAAAATTTTTATTTATAAATCTATCTAACTTATATAAATTAATTGTTCGTTAATTTTAACGTCTCTAAGAAATCAGAAAAAACTTAAAAAAAAAACTGAAATAATAGGTAAACAGTTAGGTATTTTTATCATGGCAGCTGCTCTTTACAGTGAAGAATATTTTTTTTATAAGATCTCTTCCCGTAGCAACCATCAGCTATAACTAGAACGATAGTTTCTACGAAATTTTCTCAATTTTTTTTTAATGATTTTACGAGGTACAAGAAATCATTTTTATATAAGTTTAATGAAATCGAGTTTTTATTATTCTATAATGAGTAAAGTTATATTTGAATTGAGTAATTACTACATACTTCACCCTCTGTACAATAGTAATCTTTGACCTAACTTTCAGAAAAGTACGATGTTATTTCTCTGAACTTACATTATTCTATGTCAATATCCAAACTATACATAAGACACCATCTATCTATACAGTTGACAAAATTATAGACGGCAGGCCAATGCCCGCTCATTTGTTTCGCCCAGAATCAAACAGATGGTATGGCATAGGTAAGTATCAGTACATACTATTATTTATTCCGTGGCTCAATTCTCAATTGCGTTTGTCTATACCCGTCGCCGTAAGACCAACTCTAAATTCGAGAAAAATAATGCTGATCTATGAGCCAGCAGGTTTTTTTTCTTGAATATATATATTTAATTAAAAATTAAATATATATATATTTAATTTAAAAAACGAGTGTTTAGCAAAGTTTTTAAACGAATGTTTGGAAATCCAATAGTGGACCAATTTGTGAATATCTGTCAATGCCCATAACTTACAAAAAAAATGGAGTCACAGCAGCCAACAGTTGATTTTAAAATAAACCTGTTCGGGTCTCCCTGCTGAGCACCCTCTTGCAATAGAATACATTCCTGATTAAACATAAGGTTGCTTGGTGACGAATAGCACTTATAGCACTGCGAAACGAAAGGAAATATAGATGGCGTCAAAGTCTGAACTTTATCTAACATGACACTCCTACTGGTACAGTATACAGTGTTTATTTTTATTTTCTCTATTTTAAATTTCCTAAAATGAAAGTAAATACATACCTACATTTTTTTTCTTTTAAACTCTTATTTACAAAATAGTGTAATAAAATGTAGGTGGTCTATTCCAGCAGGTAGACGTGCGGAACGAGTGTAACAACCATACCGTGGTAGGTGGCAGGTATACCCGCCGCAACAGCCTGCGGTCTGGCCAGCCGCCAGCTGCCAGACACACTTGCAGTCGGTGAAATTACCAACTCAATATTAATTTCAATTAAACCATATCGCTATACAAGTAATATTTGAAAGACTTACAATGAACAAGTATGTTTGATTCATATTGTTTTTGAAGACGGGTTTTCACACGATTTTTTTATAACTGAACTTCATCAAGGGTGAAATGAGTTCGTTCGTGCCTTCTACGATGACACGTCTTGGACTGCGCCTGGCCGCGCGCGCGACGTCATCGTCGGATGCTGGGGTGGGCTCACGACTCATTTCATCCCTGATTAAGTTCACCGAATCTGGTACGCGAGGAAACTCGTCTTCTTAAACAAAGTGATCAAGTGGTTAGAAGTAATTAAAAAAAAACAGTTGCAAATCTTCAGACCGCTGTATTTTAACGAGTGAAAACGCGGGATAAAACTAGTGAAACAATTAACGCACAATACCATCGGGCTATGGGTTTAGGCTGTAAACAGTCAGAAAATGTTTGATAAAGATTAATAAATATTTTACAAACATAACCAACCTTACTGTCATATTATTTTTTACACATATCTTTACACATACAAATAAACAGACAAATCTATTAATAAAAATATATAGACACGAACGACTCATTTCATCCCTGATGAATTTCACCGAATGTGAACGAAATTATTCAATTCAACTCAACTCAACTCAACTCAACTCAACTCAACTCAACTCAACTCAACTCAACTTGTCAGTATGTGAACCATGCAGCAATGACATACTGACAGTCAAATCTAATTGCAAATGCACTTAGTGTAGGGGGGCCAGGTATTGTTCTTCAATAAAATACGATAATTCAACTGAGATCGTGTATTGCAGTTTTTTAACGACGGAAAAGAAGAGACATAAAGGTAGGATGTAAATTTAAATGTGTTCGTTGGGCGGTGCAAGTGGCGCGAAGATTTGAATTCCGAACATGCCCCCACGCGTTGAAAGCTCGTCTTTCAACAGGATGCATCATCTTCGGGCAGTAGTGGAACAATCTTGCTGAAAGATCTTCGAACATCGCCATTAGCTGTTTTAATATCAGCAACTCTGCTTATTTGATCAGCGCCAGGGTATACAGCAACGATACGTCCAAGTTTCCATCTCATGGGTTGAAGATTATCTTCTTTCAAAAGGACTAGAGTATTGATTTTAAGTGAGTACTTGCAGGATCGCCATTTTACTCGCTGCTGGAGTTCAGCAATGTACTCTTTGCTCCATCGAGTCCAAAAATGTTGACGTATCTGCTCAATCCGCTGGTAGCGTGTGAGTCTACTGACAGGATACTTCTGGTAGTCCTTGTCGGGCAGAGAAGTGAGAGGCCGGCCGATGAGGAAATGACCGGGTGTAAGAGGGGTTAAGTCATCTGGGTCCGATGACAAAGGAGTGAGTGGTCGAGAGTTAAGAATTGCTTCGATCTGGACCAACGCAGTAGTTAACTCCTCGAACGTTAAATTACAATTGCCCAGCACTCTATTTAAATGATACTTTGTCGACTTGACACCTGCCTCCCAGAGACCTCCGAAGTTAGGACTATACGCAGGAATAAAATGGAAATTTATATTATCTTGGGCTGAATTGGCAGCCAAGGAGTCACAATTGGCCTTGAGAAATTTAGAAAGATCATTATATGCACCTATAAATGAGGTTCCGTTGTCCGAAAATATGTTTTTTGGTTTACCTCTGCGCGATATAAATCTACGCAGCGCTAATAGATAATTTTGGCTCGTTAAGTCACCCACTAGTTCCAAGTGAATTGATTTACTGGAAAAACAAACGAAAATAGCAATATAAGACTTGATAAGCCTACAACCGCGCCCTGTACGACTAGCACAGGACACCGGACCAGCGTAATCCACGCCGACTGCACTTTCAAACGGATAACCTCCAGGTTCGAGTCTCTGCTGCGGCAAATTTCCCATTAACGGAGCGAACGTTTTACCTTTCATTCGGTTACAACGTACGCATTGACGGTAACATTTCTTGGCTAAATTTCGACCACCTATGGGCCAGTATGTCTCTCTAATTGTGGCCAATAAAAGTTGAGGCCCCGCATGCATCAACCTTTTGTGCTCAGATTCAAATAGTAATTTAGTGACGTGATGTGTGGACTGTATAACAATAGGGTGTTTCTTCTCAAACTTAAAACTTGAATTATCTAATCGACCTCCAACGCGAATTAACTTATCGTCGTCTAAATAAACGTTAAATTTAAGCAATGGGCTTTTATTAGGTAGATCGTGCTTTTTCAAAAGTAGGTTATATTCAGGGAACGAATGAATTTGCGATTCTCTTAAAATTAAAACAGTAGCGATTTGCAATTCGTCAGCACCTAAATATGTACTAGAACGCTTAGTTTTTTTTTTAATATTATTTACAAAACGCAACACGTAGGCTACGGTGCGCTGAAGCCTTGAAAAATTCGAAAAGCGACTAAAGTTTATAAGTTCGCGAGTAGCGTTAGATGACGTGTGTAATGAAACTTCATTTCGAGTTTCAGGCAACTTTTCGGCGGTACTTGGAGTGGTAGGCCAGTGCGACTCATTGCGCTTCAAATAATCTGGACCATGCCACCATAACTTTTGCGACTGAAGAGAGCTAACACTGACACCACGCGATAGCAAATCAGCGGGATTTTCATCAGTCGGAACGTGTCTCCAAGTAAAGTTGCCAGTTTTATCTAATATCTCTGCAACCCGATTACGTACGAATGGTTGTAATTTGGATGGTAACATCTTAAGCCAACCTAAAACTATAGTGGAGTCTGTCCACAGAATTACGCGGTTGATTTGTGCTCGTAATGCAGAGATGCATTTTTGATAAATACGAGCACCAATTAACGCACCACAGAGTTCCAGGCGAGGAATTGTTGTGGGTTTTATGGGCGCGACTCGACTTTTAGCTAGAAGCAGGTGCACTGAGATCTCACCGTTGCTACCGATACTACGAACATAAACACAAGCGCCATACGCACGCTCAGACGCGTCGCAGAAGACGTGCAACTCCAGCTGAGAATGTGAGTCACAGATGACGCGTCTTGGTATGCGCAGGCTATTTAGACCCGGTAGGCTTTCGACAGTATTGATCCACACCTGACTTATCTCAAGAGGCAGCTTCTCGTCCCACGATAATTTTTGTAGCCACAACTTCTGCAATATAATTTTCATCTGGATAACACAAGGTGATAAGAGCCCTAAAGGATCAAAAATTTGAGCGATGACAGAGAGCATATCACGCTTTGTGTTTCCCTTGATAATTGCAGGACCGACGGGAAAATAAAATTGATCTGACACTGAATGCCAGCCGAGGCCAAGCGTTTTATTCGGTTCACCGTCTCCGAGATTCAATTCAGTGGCTGATTGACCTGGTCCTGTCAATAATTGAGGCTCATTGGACTTCCACTTCCTCAGAGGCATGCAAGCTGATGCGAGCTCAGCGGTAACTTGCTGACGAATATGCAAAGCTTCGCTGATAACGTCACATCCGGTCAACAAATCGTCGACATAGAAATCGTGAATTATGATTTCAGCTATTCTAGGATCCTTACATTCTAAACCTATTTGTTTAAGACATCGGCATGCAAGGAAAGGAGCGCTTGCGGTCCCGTAACTGACTCTATTTAGAGCATATGACTTGATAGAATCGGACTCGTTATCGCGCCAAATAATTTGCTGTAACGGCCTGTCAGCTTCATGCACTACGATCTGTCTATACATTTTCTCAATATCAGCTACGAGAACATATTTGTGCTGGCGGAAGCGTAATAAAATTGATAAAAGATCGTTCTGCACCGTGGGTCCTACCATCTGAATATTATTGAACGAAACTCCCGAAGAAGTAGGGCTACTTGCATTGAATACGACACGTAGCTTAGTGGTCGTACTGCTTTCACGAAGGACGCCATGATGAGGAATAAAATAATGAGGTGTGTCAATTATCAATTTGCACTCTGACATGTGACCAAGAGTCTCATACTCTTTCATGAATTCTTTATACATTTTACTAAATGAATCATTACTGTTGAGTCGACGTTCTAATGATAATAAACAATGTTTGGCTCGCTGATAAGAGCTTCCCAACACGTCAGGTGTTTGTTTTAACGGGATTCTTACGCAAAACCGTCCGTCTGCGAGGCGAGTAGTGTTTTTAGTAAAATGCTCTTCGCACAACTTCTCTTCAGGAAAATACTGATCTGACTGAGGGCTCACTTCTTCAAGCTGCCAAAAACGCGTTAGCTGGTTTTGAATGTCATCATTATTATGAGAAGTCATCGAATCAACATGAGTAAAATTACATTTAATAGTTGGCGGAGAAGTCGATACGCGGCCGCTGTTTACCGGACCGGAAACTATCCAACCTAGTCTAGTCTCATAAAGTATCGGCTGTCCATTACCCAGTTTAATACTTTGCGAACCTAAAATGTCCCAAAAAACATCAGCGCCGATGATTAAATCAACGGCGGCGGGCGAATGATAATAAGGATCCGCTAAGCAAATATCTGATGGAATATTTAAATTCCTTACATCTATCTGACACCCGGGCACGTTGTCAGTAATAGACGGCAAAATGAAGCAACGCAAATGAGTCGAAAAGTTCTCATTTAACGACTTTACTAACACACGACACATCTGACTAATGCGTGATGTTATATTATTTATGCCTATGACAGACCTATCAGTACGATCAGCTGGTAGATTTAATTTATTATGCAAACTTTCGGTCATTAGACACGAAGTGCTACCGCTGTCGAGAATCGCTCGGGCAATAACTTGTCGATTATCGCTGTCATACAATTTTACTAATGCAGTAGATAACAAAACATCACACTGACCTTGACCTGTATTCTCACAATTAGTAGTAACGTTTCCCGTGAGTGCGACGCTCGCATGCTGAGAACAACTCGAAACGACGGAAGGCTGCATTGATTGACTCGAGCCATTGAAATTACCGTTATCGCAATCAGCTGATTTCGACGCAATAGGCGGTTTTACACTCATACCCAATTCGTTTACGTGTATGAGGGTGTGGTGTTTACGTTTGCAAACCTTACAACCCGGTTTCTTACACGAATTCGCAAAGTGTCCGCTGCGGAAACAATTAAAACATATTTTAAAAGTAGGTATCAACTTATACCGCGCTTCACTACTTAATGCGAGGAATTTCGAACAATTATTTAGATAATGTTCATCATTACAGTTAGGGCATGGTTTTATTGACGCGGAGTTGGAATTGTTTCTGATATTATTATTACTACTATCAGATCCACCTTGAACAGAAACCATAGCCTTAATTTTTGACGCGTGTTTGCCACTATACGTTACCCTTTGTGACAATTCAATTGTCTCAACTAAATCAGCCCTATTGCGCATAAATTCTAAAAAGGAATCGAGTTTAATGGAGTTATCTTTACTTAACTGACCTTTGCGCTCCTCCCACTCGCGGTACGTTTTCGCGTCTAACTTCTGTGTGACAATATAGATCAACAGAGTGTCCCAGTGATCGACAGGTTCACCCAAGGACTCAAGTGCACGTAAATTCTTATTTATTTGATCTATTACACGTTTTAAAGTGACAGAGGACTCTTTTGTGACCGGTTCGAGATTGAATAATGCTGCGACATGATTTTGTATCAACAAACGTTTATTGTCAAACCGCTCACATAAAAGTTTCCATGCTACGGAATAGTTAGTCGCAGAAAACTCAATTGATTGAATTACCACAGCAGCCGAACCTTCTAACGACGCTCTCAAGTAATGAAACTTGTTTATTTCATCAATATTTTCATTTTCGTGAATTAAGCTTGAGAAGGTATCGTGAAACTCTAACCAACGTTCGTATGAACCTCCGAACTTCGGCAACTGGATAATGGGTAACTTAACGAGCTGATGGTTAGCGCGAGAATGTGACGCAGTTGACGCCTTTTCTATCTGATCATGTTCTTTTTTATAGGCATCTAACGTTTCCTGAGCATAAGCACATAACTTATAATACTGCGTTTCAAACTCAGTTCTTTCGTCTAATTGTAGTTCCATGTTTTCAGACTTACACTCTATTTTTGTCTGTACCTCATCATATAAATCATACAAGGATTCGATCTTACCGATACGCAATTGTAACTCCCTGGCCTCCGAGGCAGTCATCTTAGCTATGTTAACTGATTTGATATGACTAGCGAAGGCAGTTAAACGACCTTTGAGACTGCCGCGTTTTTTGATTAATTCCTTTTCCTCGGACATTCTGGGAGCCTGGCACGGTCGACCTGGAATTGATACAGGAATATGTGTTTACTTATGTACTTAGGATTACTACACAAAGTACACAGAAACACCTAATAATATGACGCAATAAACGAACATCAAATACCTGATCACAAATATACGATATTTTCGTTATACAATGAGTAATTTACTACAAAATGCTGATAAACATGTAAACAATGAATGCTACGACTGATTGGACTTAATAAAATATGATTTTACACAATGATTAGTAACTAAAACACAACGATACTTCTTTAAATAAAATATTTAACTACCTACAAGTTTGAACAATTAAAATGTACCTGATGTAACGATGTTCAAATTTATGATAAATTGGTTGAAATTAATGTTAGCTAAATAGCTATGTACCAAATAATTCACAATTATACATTACATATGCATATATTTAACTAACTAACCTGAATTTATCTAACTTCTTGCAATAATTCGGTTACAAAATAGTAGGTTTAACCGTCACTACAATGTAACACAATGATAATAAATAGACTGTTACTAACCTTATTATAACGTCGAATTATACCTAAAATACCTGATTAGAGTGTTGGGTTCACTTATATCGCAATAAATATTCACATCACAAAGGATTTTTACACTTGAACAATGAACTCTCGACCACTCTTTCACGATGGCGCGCAATCCCCGTTTCCAATGATTTGCGACGTCAATATTGATGAATTTTTCTTCTTTAATGAAATGAAGGCTGGTAAATCTTATCCGGCGTAGATCCAGGGCCATGTAGGGGGGCCAGGTATTGTTCTTCAATAAAATACGATAATTCAACTGAGATCGTGTATTGCAGTTTTTTAACGACGGAAAAGAAGAGACATAAAGGTAGGATGTAAATTTAAATGTGTTCGTTGGGCGGTGCAAGTGGCGCGAAGATTTGAATTCCGAACACTTAGGATGATGTTAGAACTGTCCCGAACCTTGCGATATAGTGCACCGCTTCCGTATTGTGGTGTAGAAACAATCAACTCCCGAAACGGCGAACATCCCCGACGCGCTGCAGTACCGGAGCCACCCCATCAACACCCTAAATGCATTATTGTACTGCACGCGGACTGCGCTATACTGTTTTTGCTAATATGACACCCACATACCGCTCGCCCCTTTACATCCCCCGAACAGCGAGCAAACCTGCGGGCAATCATATTAGCCCTCACAGACAACGCCCTCCGCTCCATCTCTATGTCTGCATCATATCTCAGGTCGGAGGTCACCAAGTGCCCAAGTTATTTAAACTCTTGTACCCTGTTCAATACTGTTCCATTTAGTTTGATAGGTGGGACAGTATCTGGGCACTTGCGACCGCCGGTCCGAAAGACCATGCATTCACTTTTCTTAACATTGTATGATAGACCATGACAGAGCACGTAACGTTCACATATTCTCTTCAGAGCAGATAAACCATATACAGATGCGCTCAGCAGCACCATGTCGTCAGCATAACTTAGGTTATTAACACAGATTCCGTCAATATGGCAGCCGATACGTTTCATGCTGAGCACCTCTATTAAGGCATTCACGTACAGGTTGAAAAGCCTCGGTGAGGTCAACCCCCCCTGCCTTACCCCGCACCCGCATTATAGTTGGACCTTTCCAACAAATAGTTACGCGTCAAAAACCCGTCGAAACCCCGTCTCCTTAAACAAAATGACTTTTTAGTAATGTTTAATGGACTTATACTTACTAACATACACTAGAAAAACATGACTCTCTTTGGTCGGTCGGGTAAAACCCAACAACACCCCCTATAATCATTTCTTAAGATTTTTGGTACCTACCGAACTTTATCATGCATGTTTGTTTGATTTCATATAAGTAAAATAAACACCTTAAAAAAATACGATAGTAAAATCAATAACTTATAATACGAGTTAGTACGTTACGAGTACGTTAGTACCTTTTTTAATTATCCATAGTCAAATGTATGAAAATAACAATTCCGATGGTTGGCGCTGCTATAAACTTCAGTTCAAGTTATCCAGTTGATATCATCAGTGCCAAATTCCCGTTAAGCTCACTAAGCTTACTGTATTTCTTCGGTTTGATAGGCGAATGTAACCAAAACAGATGAGTTAGTCATCCCAGTGGAAGCAATTTGAAACGCCTGCGAGTCTCATTTCGTAACAATTAGCCGCCGACCGCAGTTTTCCATCAGGCGCTTGGCCGCCATATTACCTATCGGAGTCCTCATTTGTAAACGGTAGCTATTGAATTGGTATTTGAGACCGATACTAGATATATTTATGTATCAATGTTTTTACATAGTTTCGGCCGATTCAACTTACCTATATTTGTAAATTTAAGTTTTGTATACTTAATTAGCTATACGTAAAATTAGGCGAATGAGTAATTTTCCTGAATAATAAATTATTTGTCAGTCAGGTTATACATATAACTGAATTTAACTCATAATGTATATTGCTGTCGGTTAGGGATGTACTAAGCCAAATCTTTAATACCTTTGTAGCAAGTAATTAAAAACGATTTCAAAAAACTCGACTGCTATATATTTAATCCTGTGTATCATCTTTAATTTTTGTTTTAATTTTGATGTAGGTACCCAGTGTTACTCTTACGACTTAGACGAATCTATTGATATCACTCCCATAGAAATACGTTAAGCCGTTTAGGCTCTAGGCAACGGCGGATCCAGGGGGGGCGGGTCATGGGGGTCATAACCCTCCCTGAGCTGGTTTCAGTACTTAGATACATCTAGCTGTTATGACAAATCATTCACCAAGGTTATGGAATGTAAATAGGCTGTTTCATTCCGTGCGTGATATTGCTTCTTTGGAAGTCTTCAAGAGAAAATGGCAATATGTACCTACATGTACATGTACAAGTTATTATGTGTTAAGTTTTTCAAGTGTAGAATAAATAATAAATATTTTATTGTACAGTACTTACGTACATTAATAAAATACCTACTTTTTACTAGTACCTATTCAAAATTAAATTATAAGTTCTTGACTTGACCACGACTATGTGACCCCCTCCTGGCGCCGAAGCTGGTGCCAAAGAAATATACATACTTACATACATATATACATATATAGGTACATACATTACACAACTTGAAAAATATAACTCTCCTTTCGCATTATTGATCGCTTAAAGAGCAAGCAAAGTTGGTTTCGTTTTGACAGTTCACCGCTTCAATGCTGTTAAAACGAAATAAGCTTGGTTGCTCTTGTTTTCTCCTCTTCATGCTTCTACTCTAGCCGGTTTGAGGGCGATACACCGAAAACTGACAGTTTTTGTGCTAACGCCATCAGTTTGGACTGAGACTGACGTGATGCCGATATTAGTTTGAGCAATAATCACACACATTGGCCGCAGTTTTCGATCAGGCGCGTGGCGTCTAATTAGTTTTGTTTATAATAGAGTGGCAAACTTTTCAACCGCCTCGTGGTTTACTGGGTTCCATCACAAACTACTCATATTTTTTAAATGTTAGTTATGTACGATAATAAAACCATTCTCATCAATTCTATGCGATACAAAGGAGATGTTCCAATAATGTATGGAGACCCGGCCAGGACAGTGATTTTAAAAACGTCAGAGATTATTAATCATTAACCTATCAACCAAATTTAAAATATCGTAACTTATCGCAGTGTACGTGAATCAAAATATTTCCATCTTATTTACCCAAAAAGGCCATTTTTGCATTTTCGATGTGTAAATTTTGACATTTGTAACGGCTGGTACAATTGATAGACCAATGTGACCACTGGAATTAATCTAGGATACAAAAGTCCTATGGGATGCTAAT
Organism: Ligdia adustata; assembly: GCA_947049295.1. NCBI lineage: Eukaryota > Metazoa > Arthropoda > Insecta > Lepidoptera > Geometridae > Ligdia > Ligdia adustata. The sequence continues at coordinate 5,248,040 of OX346233.1, forward strand.
TCCACTTTAATTCAAAGAAATCAGAAAATTTTATACACAATGAAGTAGGCAAGTGATCCAGGTTTCATTTAATACGAATAATATTACCACAGCTTAAGGAAGGCATTTTTTGGTAGACGTACATACATCCACTCATCTCTTCTGTTAAACTAAATAAGACAAAGTAACAAGTAGTTAGATGTGACTCCAAAAAAAACCTACTTATCTCTACACTTGTGAAACATTAAATTAAATGTTCTCGTTGTCACTCTCTCGACATAGACGAATCTATTGACACCACTCACATAAAAATACGACAAGCCGTTTAGGCTCTAGAGCATGCCAAAGAAATACGGGATGATTTTAAATTGACGTATATTTTATATATATATCACTCAATATTATATATTTTTACCACTCAATAAGCATCGTTAATGTAACATATTTCGTTAAAAACACAATTTTTATAGCATTTTTCTTTACAAAATACTGGGAAATATGTTTACCTAAGCGTGATTACACTAATCTGGGTCAGGCGAAACTGCGCGTCGTCGCTGTGACCTAGTTTCGCACCTAGGCGGCGTCGCGACTTAGGGTGTCTATGAGTTTCGCGTTCATTTTGCATGACTTCATTTAAGTTTCTCGATATTTTTACACTAAAGTGGGTTATGCAAAAAATCACAGGTATTTTATTTTTCATTATCCTTTCAGTATACCTACTTAATATACGAATTCAATTTAAAATCATCCTCTATGTAAAAAACTTAACGCTCCTTCTTTCGTAGTTTTATTGTCTTATCTTTCATATATTATTAATTTTGATTGTTACTTTTATTACGTCTTCGTATAAAGAGTTCAAATTGAGCTTGCCGCATGTCGTGCAGAAATTGCATCACATTTTGGCGAGCACTATAGACATAGACCTACTTATTCTCTACAGTAAACCTCTCTCTCGGGCTTAGGCTAAAATACCTGCGCTCTCTTGCTATTTGCCATGTCCATGTTACTAGGGCCTTTGATATGATAAACAGTAACACGAGCTTTTGGCTGACGCAACAAACATCCATACCTACATTCAACTTTTAGGGGTGTAACGTTAGTTTTGTCAATAGACATTTTTAACTTTTATATATTTTAGTTTTCCTCTTGGTTCCTTGTATTTTTATCACACTAAGAAAGAAAATGAGTGATTCAATGACTAATCCAAGACTCTTAAAGATTCTCACACGCAGCAGCAGATATGACACTATGTACTGAAGACTGAAAGGCACAGAATTAATCTCTATAATAATAGTATATAGAACATGTTTTTTTTTACTGATTACCGTTGCCAAAGTCTCGTCATATGTTGAAAGCAAGTGAATTTTTTTATTGGATGGAAGGTTAAAGATAAAGATTTTTGACATAATGTTTACAATTTATGTTAGAGCAATTTGTTTGAATTGTTTAGATGCATTTTTTTTAAAATATTTATAATTATTTTGACATAAAACACAGATTTAATTTTTGTTTTTGTAAAAAGAGGTGTTCCCATTTAAATGGTGGGTGTAATTTTTACATCGAAATAACTGATAAAGTTCTATGGGCGTAATAGAAGTAGGTAAACATTTTTTTTAAATGACTAATGATCTAATATGAGCGGATAAGCCACGGCGCCACCCCGGTGCGGAAATAGATCACGGCGACGGCAAGCGCGTTCGCATGACCCAGATTTGTGTAATCGCGCTTAGGTTAAGATATTTCCTAATTTTTTGTAAACAAAAATGTATTTTTAGGAAAAATTGTTATTAATATGAATACGCAGCCAAATTATTTTTTTCGTAATTAGTCTTTTAAGTGATTTTTTTAAAATAAATACTTATACATCACAAATATTTGATATAATTATGCGATATTTTTTTATTGCAAACTACATATATGTATATTCTGTCATGCATTGGTGTTTGTTGTTCAATTTTTAATCAATTGTTAATAAATAAATAAAAGCTCTAGCTGGTGGGACAGTGTTCAGAAAGTACTCGTAAAGTACTGGTGGGACAGTGTTCAGATAGTACTCGTAAGTACTCGAGCGCTCAATAATACTCAAGAAAGCTTCGGTAAAGCCAATTAGAAGACATCCGGAATGTATTGCTCCCTAAGCCTAAGTTTCAGCGGCTTAAAAAAATAAATCACTGCACCCCATAAACCTTATATTACAACTTAAGGTTTTTTGTCTTATTTAATTGATCTGAGAAAGTTTGCGATGTTTTACACATTAAGGGATTTTATAAATAGATACCTACTATTGTAGTTATCGACCAATTTTGATGAAATATGGTTTACAATTGTATGATTTTTTGTTGTGTGTGTGTATTTTGATTTTTGTCTGGATGAGTATTTCCTATTAATATGGAAGTTAACTGCAGTGCAATTTATCGGTTTTAATAATCTTTGCGGGAGACATGCGGAACAGCCTTATGAGTGAAAAAAACTCGTTCAATAATTTATCATATACTTGTAATCTCATAATTATTGTGATAGGAATTTGCAGTAGTAGCTTAAAGTATATTCGCATATTACTGGAAATTAATATGTTAAACTCATAACCACGTTTAAAAGTTTTCTTCTTGTTTCAGGTTTTCAGCTAATTGTATGAATATCTGCATTTCATTTGCAAGTGTTCCAGCATTACGAAGGAAAATAGGAAATTGCATTTCTCTGGCTCTGTTTACTTAGCTCGTAATTGCTTTATGCCACAGCTAGAGAAACGACAGACCTTAGTTTTTTTAATGTATTAAAATAATTTGTGTAAATAGATGAAACTTTTCGTTTCACAACTATTTTTTTTCCTGTGTTAACGGTTTCTTTTTTGTTTTTGTTTCCGTGGGTTTTTTCATTAAATTTTGTTTAGTTTCACCTGTTTCGTAGTTGGTAATTATTCAATATTGTACGCAAAATAAGACCCACTCCCTGATGTTCTTGGTGTACTTACTTATACAGGGTGATACTAAATTGAGTGCGTATGTTTAATGTGCTAAAAATATTGAAAAATAAAATACCCGTGTTTTTTGTAGAAAAATGTTGAGGAAACTTCAATTGAATTCATGAAAAGTGAACGTGAAACTCATGAACAGCCTAATCCACGGCACCGACCCGGCGCGAAACTAGGTTACGGCGATGTCAAGCGCGTTTGCATGACCCAGATTTGTGTAATCACGCTTAGGTGAAGATATTTGTGGTAAAATATACGCAGTCAATTACAAAACGACTCCGTATTGTGTTTTCTTGGTGCCGTCATTATTGATTGGGGTTAGTATTCACGCCAAAAAAAATATTGAACAGAAGTAAATATTAGTTCTCGTAAAAATATCTATATATGAATAATCTGTAGTAGCAGCGAGGTGAACATTTCACAGGACTAATAGGTTTACCTAAATATAGCATCGAAAACAAGGCCAGCGAATATTAACACCATTCTAATACGGGCAGGTAGAGTTAAAGACTTATTATCTACGTATCTCAATTTTGTTAGGTTTTCTCTTTTTTTTGTACAGTATATGACACCTTACAATTTTTATATTTGCCAGCGTTAAGTTTATTAATTTTCAAGTTATTAATCAATTAAGTTAAGTCAAATATCAAGTAATAAGTCACCGTGGTCAAGTTAAAGTCACATCATGTACCCTCATAAAGCGGGGGAGACTTTACCAGGGTTTCCGTGGAGATTTCCCGCGAACAGGAAAACCAACGTTTTTCCGTCTTTATATCGCTTGCCCACACTTGTGCACATAAACAAGACATTAATGGTTAATAATCCACCGATACATATTACAAATTAAAACTTGCATAATCACTAGTTTTGCAATAAATCACAGACAGACATGCCATTTTTTCAGCTCACGCGGGAAAAAAACTATTTCTTTTGTAACTACGTAAAAAATATAGGCATTTTTGTTTGAATGAATCTAGGAAATTCGTTTGGTTTTAATGTTGTAAAACGAGCTTTTCCAACGCTCATAGGTGTTATCGGTAAGTTTAGAGTAAGTAAGAAGGAATATTGTCTACTCGTATATAGTGCTTTACAGATACGACATCGGTATGTTTATGTGAAATTATTACAGTGAATACTTAGAAACAGCCGGCACATGACAGAAACAAACATAACCTCACTCTCTCAGCTGGCATCTGTCACTGATCCCAACGCACTTAGCCAACGAGCGTGTTTATTAAACATCCACTTACGCTGAATATACAGGAAAATACAAAAGCACAGGCTGTATCGTTAGACAGGGATGAGGATATTAAAAAGTGGCGAGAGTGGTAGAGACGGCTACAGTTTTCCAGTTTCCCGCTACTCGAAGCCGGCTAGTTAGCGGCGTTTGTTTTTTTTCTTCTGTCAGTATAGCTCGCGCCACAGAGGCGTCTGCCGTGCTAACCCGCTCCTTGCTACCAAAAAATACGCTGCATTCTACTGCAATACACCAATAAATACAATTCATCCGTGTTACTTATCTAACAACTGACAACACTATTGATTGGGGAAGAACTCGTCCTTCTGCCATCTCCGTTGGTATTTTCTTTTAGTTTTTCTCGTTTTCATTTGACCGGGAAAAACGCCGGTTCGGAAAATTTTGGTGCGAAAACGTAAAGTGCGTTGTGGTTAATTGTTTTATGGACTCTATAACTGCTTGGGAGTCTTGTGAGAGTTTTTATTTGTGTTTTGTTTGGTTTATTTTTTTTTGTTGGCCGGCGTAGTGTTATCAGGACATACCTACCTACTATCGATCGCTGACGCACTGGCTGAATAGGTATGTATACTTTAGTTCTTATTTCAAACTGGTTTCTGATTTGGTAATTTTCTACTGTAGGCGTATTGTTTTGTTTGTAGTTTGATTTTAGATAAATTACTTTTATTTAGGTAGAGAAAGATAAGGTTATCAGTATTCAGTCAAATAAAATGAAGGATGAAGTTCTGAGAAAAGTCAAATTAATTAAAATTGTTCCTTAAGGTCATGTCAATTTATGATAGAGCTCGAAATAATCGTGGAAATCAATGAAAGGAGTGAATTTGTATTAGTTAATCATTAATCAAATTTATGAGCTTTATTTTGATTTGAAATTATTATAAATCCTGGATTGTTAAATAACGGCTTCTGCTGTGATTTATGTTATTAACTGCGAAAAAAGAAACTATCAGCTGTTCTTATCAATACTCTTTTGGCATACTGCAATTATACAAATCTTTACATTTACACTCATTTAATATACTTAGGTTATATCAAATAATAAAATTGTATATAAATTCACAAGAGTTAATTTTCAAAAATGTAGATTCAAAAACTAATTTGTTTTGAATTGCATTATTTTGCGCCAAATTCAATAATTATTTATGTATAATATTAAATAAATAATAATGATATTATTAAATTATAATTAATTGTTGATATTGACACAGCTTTGCTCTGAAACTACGAAATGGCACCGCTTTGTAACTACATAGGTAGGTAGGTACATATCCACCGTAAAACTGATACCTACTAAAAATATACTACTACTAAAATCTGGTCTCAAAAAAACGTTATTCCATGTCACGCAAACAGCTGATCAACTCGCAGATAGGTCAAGAGCGGGTTTAGGTGACGTACGAACCATCCAGAGATATTTTTTTAAACTAATACTACGTTGTATCTTTGTCTTGACCAATTTTGTCCAAATAAACACGCGTATCGCAAGTTTCTCATCTAATCTATCATTATGAGTGTTTGTCATAAACTTTTTAACGTTATTTAATTTTAATTAATTAGTATTAGTCCGTTTTTAATATTTAGTACCTCTCTTATAGTTACTAGAAAAAATAAACTACTGTAGAAATTTCTAGTGTAACAGGAAAACTAGTACAGATAAAAATATGTTGAACTTCCGCAGCAGTAGATTGTGAATAACAGCTCGACTCGTTTACATTCTCACTCACAGATAACAAATATGTGCTTATTGCAATATAATACGTGTTACTGTCGCCAAAAAGAAAAAAAAAATGTAGTGGGCTTATAATTCCTGTCCAAGAAGTTTAATATTGATGTATAAACTTTTTCGTATAGACTTAAAACAAAAAAAACATAGAGTAGAGTCTAGCCGTAAAGTGGAACTAATATTATGATTTTTTTATGGCAGCCCCTAGTACTCAAAATATTCTTATTTGATTGAGTCACGCTTTTATGACGTCACATTGTTGTCAACATGGCAATTACGTTAAATAAACGGAGTTACGCTCATAAATCTTACGACGATTCCTTTCCGCACAGACTCTACAATAATAGAGAATCTTTGAAAATACCTAAGTAAAAAACGGACATAAATACGGGGGGTCAAATTTGATTTATGATGGTTCATATGGTTCAACTACTGGAGCGATTTCGATGAAAGAGTTGTTTCAACAATGTATGGACCTCCGGCCAGGACAGTATACATGATACCATAAATTCGTTAGGGACTATTAATATTTAATATATCAACCAAATTCAAAATAACGTAACTTATCCCAGGATACAAAATTAATTTCGAATCAAAATATTTCCTTGTCATTTACGCAAGAAGGCGATTTACGCGTTTTTACTGTGTCAATTTTGACATTTATGACGAGCGGTACATACCAATATTGGAGTAAACCTAGGATACCTACATAAATCTACCAGAGATGCCATAATTCCACTACAATTCACAGAATTTCACATTCTTTGTACACTATGAAGGACATTTTTCCACATCTTTAGGCATTTTTCGGTAGAGGTACATCGTCTTGGCCGAAAATAAAACAAGTTCTATATATAGGTCCAACTAGGCAGCATGATACTCCTTCAAATAAGGAGAGGCATATTCTAATTCGATCAAGGTGCCGCTGAAAAACCGGAAAATACACATATAAGAAAAAAAACCGAAGAATTGAGAACCTCCTACTTTACTGAAATCAGTTAAAAAGAAAATGCCTAGAAGAAAATTATTCCTAGTAATTTTTCAAAAATGTTCTTGTTTAGAAAATCGCACTTGTCGCTACAACTTTACTTCTTTAATAAGATTAAGTAACAAGTAGAGCCACTTTGAGCTACGTAATTATTATTGCAGTAGGTATATACATAAAATATACATTCACACTACAGTCCAATAAAATGTAGAAGATACGATCAAGTATCTTATAACTCTTATCATAAAGGTTATATTTCTGTGCATATTCTTCACAGATGCTATGTGGTCTAAAGTGAATGCTCCGCTGACGTAATAGTGCGATCATACTTACTCCAGTTGCTAAGACACGGATGGGCTTGAACCAGTTACTGGATGAGTAGACATCCTTAATTGTAATGCATGATTCTCATTTGTCGACTGATAAGTGAATTTGTAGAGTCGTCGATGATTCCATTGGTAGGGGATTTCATCTATAATCGCTTATTTTTTTTTTAGATTTGATTCGATATTTTTTACGACAGAATTTGACGTTACATTTAGACTATGCTCATCAAGATCCCTTGTCGTACTATACAGGGTGATTAGTTTATTACTATTTATGTACAAGGACGTAATATTCAACGATTACGTCGTTTCTACGCTGTTTTATGAATAGAAAAATATGATAGAACGTGGTTTATAGACCCTAATTGACGTGATTATCTACACAAATATTGATAATATTAGTTCCAAATCACGAGCTTTATTTTATTATTACTAAAATATTCAAATGCCACAAAAATATGCAATAAAACATATTTTTATCTTATTAAATTATAATAGAGTAAGCAATTGTACTAATTTATCTATAATAAAGCCATCAAGAGCAAGAGGAAACAGGCAACTGAGCAATCTGTATGGATCATAGCGAGTTTTCTACCGGTTTCCAAAAACAAGGCGAAATTGTATTTGACTGTATGGGTTATTTCTCATATATTGCTGAACCGATTTGAAAAATTCTTATTTCATTCATAAAGATATACTTCTCGAGTGATCCCAGTTAAATGTTATCAAAATCATCCAACACGTTTAGTTTTTAAATTGCAATAGTTTAAAATATCTACTGGCGAGTGCCTCAATGGAATTTAGTACTCTTTTTGAATACGGTCTTTGCGTTTGACCTCCAAATAAAACTGAAGTTTTCAAATAAAACAACCATAATTCGAATTGAAGACAAAATATATAAATTTGTTAAAAGGCATATCGAGTTGGACACGACCATAGTTTGTGCGTTAAGAAGGTAACAACGCCATCTACACATGGCAAACCGAAATATACTCAAAAGCACAGCATAGGTACACAATAACTGTAAAGTTTAGTATAGCGTGGCAATCGTGCACGGCCATTTCATGTTAGTCTTTCGCGCTATGTTTCTAGACGTACGATTCTGCTACAGTCAACCTGTACATAGATCCCTGTTTAATTATTTTCAACCATTAGTAAGCTAGTAGCTTGTCAATCACAATATGATGGCGCAGTACTGCTATGGTTTCTGTCGCGCATAATCAGCTTGTCGTATTATACAGTAAACAGGAAAAGATTTACGTATGCCAGCCATACATGTTTATTAATGTTCACAGCTGTTTTTAGAATTAATTATGGTAGACATGTTTTGATGTATGTTTGCGGTCAATTGGCACTTCTGTCGTAATTAATTAATTATGTGTATATCTTCATCTTATCTCACATTAATTCCTTTATTGCTCATTTTTATACATCGTTTTGTTTGATAGCGGCAGTGAGATTTAATCTGACAAATTACTCGTATTTCACGGACTATAAAAGATTTTTTTAATTCCATTTTCCACATTTACAACAATGTATTTGAATTGAGAACCTCCTTCTTTTTTGGGAAATCGGTAAATAAGGGGATGGTTCTAAATTCAAGATAAATAAAATATAATAAACCTCGTCATCGTCATTTTGGATTGGCGGTCATCTTAGATTTTAAAATATCATAGTGTTATTCTACTAGTCAATCTCTTTTTTGTGTTGTGAAAATGGCGGATAAACAATTTGGTATTATAGTAAAATGTGTAAACAACTACCTCGAGAACCTCCCCATATTATAGAGACGAGTAAATCGATAAGTGCAGTTTATAAAAAAGTTACGTACTTGAACTATGGAATGAAGTTTTTTCCGTCGCTGCAAATCGCATGCTGGATCCCAGTAATGTTTTGAGTCCAAGGTTACAATTAAGTAAATCATGTTTTTATAAAGATTGAAAATTCAAGTTTATCAAGTCACAAGGCCAAGGGAGACTTTATTTGTAGGATTATGAAAATGTCTTCTGTATTCTTACAGTTGATTTTTACACGAATTTAACATGCACTATAAATGCATACACTTACTATCAGGTTTATCGTTATGTTCCTGACTAAGGTCAGGTTCCACTACGTGTGTTCGACGCAGCATGGCTTCCTCTACTATTCTACTCTATCGGCCGGCATCTCTTCATTCATTCCGCTTTCACACATATGCCTTTTCACAAAACTCATCCACGTCTTCTTAGGTCGCTCCCTCCCGGCACTACCATATACCATAACTTTCATGTTGTCTCTAGATCAAGGAAGAAAGAAGTTCCAAACAGATTTTCCAACATTTCGAAATTGACCATGAAGAAAAATTAATAATTGCGAAAATTTCGGACCCTATGTTAATCAGTGATAATAACTTTCTAACGGTGAAAGAGTTCTCAAAATCGGCCAAGTAATTTTTGGGTTTATTCGTTTCATGCAAAAATATAAATCGTTCCTATTGTAACAATACATGGGGTTTTATGCGTAGTCGCGCTATAGTTGGACCTTTCCAAGATTTAGAATCGCGAGAAAACCCGTCTTTTTAATCAAAATGAATCAAACATGCGTTAGTTTTCTAAATAAATCAAATTTTTCCTCTTTATAAAATTTGTATAGATACAGATAGTCGTGTAAATTGAGTGTGCCTTTCTTGTCAGTAGTAATGTAACCATAGACTCATCAGCTTAGTACAATTTGTTTCATCAGATCTTAAATTATGGAACAATCGCAAATGACTGTGAAGAAATATTAGATTACTCTTGACTCATCTACTTGTGTCTTCTCATGCCAAGAGCCAGATAAGCATGAACACAAGTGAAAATGGCAGGGCCGTTGGTAAGGGGTGCATTAAGCTGATGTCACTATATTTATCCTAAAGCAAAACTTTTTATTTTGACCGTCGGTCGTTTACATTAACAAATATTTTCAAACAATTTTGAAAAAAAAAATTATACAGGTTTTACATTTTATTTAAATTGTATTATTCACAGATAATTATTCAGGAAAGTATTTGACCCCAAAAATTGATAAACTTTGTTACCGCCTCATTATCATTACCGATCGATAGTAATAATATTCTTTCTTTGTAGTTATTTTACATTTATGTAAAATAACTACAAAGAAATCAATTCAAATCAAATCAATGATCAAATGATTTATCATTTGATCGCAAGGTCAACTATTAGCCGATTTACAAAATAGGCATAAAATATTATAACAATGAATTCTATGGTAGGCGCTGTTATCTGTGCTGGCAGGACGTGGCGGTCCGATTCTGTTGTTAGCCGGTCATGCGTACTTGTGTACTTCGATTTACAACATTTTTTCGATACAGTTAATAGCTAATTCAATTCAATTCAATTCAAATCATTTATTTCAACTAATTTTTCAAGTCATATGAAGTAAGAACATATATCAAGATTAATAAAGTAAATTACAATAATAAATACATAAAAAATACATAAAATACTTAATGCAAAATTTTCGAACGTATTACAAATTATCAGTAGGATTCATTAGTCAGTACATGCACCATGTGACAATGGTTCATGTACTGACAGTCAAATCGATGTGATAATGTTCTGAGGATGCCGTTAGGGCTGGCCCGAACCCTGCGCATCAGGTATGTGCATCGTTTGCGGATAGTGGCGTAAAAGCAATCGACTCGCCACCCTGCGAACATCCCTGATGCGCTGCATCGCCAGGGCAGCCCCAACACCACCCTAAAAGCATTATTATATTGTACACGGAAGGCGCTGTACTGTTTTTGCGTATATGACACCCACAGACTGCAAGTATAGAAGGACGTGCAAAATGCCTTGAAAAGAGTTATTTTGACGTCCCTCGAGCACCGAGCAAATCTGCGGGCGATCATATTAGCCCTCACAGACAACGCCCTCCGCTCTCTCTCAATATCTACATCGTCTTTCAAGCCAGAGGTTACAATGTGTCCGAGATATTTAAACTGTTCGACTCTAGAAATAGCAGTCCCGTTAAGTTTAATGTCTGGTATGGCGTCTGGGCACCTGCCTCCCCCTGCTCGAAAGACCATATATTCGGTCTTTTTCGTATTGTATAATAAACCATGAGCGCGTGCATACTCTTCGCATATCGCCAACATCCGCGTCAATCCACAAACCGAAGCACTCAACAGCGCCATGTCGTCCGCGTAACTGATATTATTGACGCAGACGTCATCAATATGACAGCCGACACGAGTGCTGCTGAGCTGCTCTATGAGGCCGTTGACGTACAGGTTGAAGAGCTTCGGCGAGGTTAAACCCCCCTGCCGTACCCCGCATTCCAACCTGTACGGCTCCGAAAACGCCTCGGCCCATCTAACGACATTAACCTGGTTCAAATACCAGTACTTAAGTATTTGTACTAGTTCTACAGGCATAGAAATGTCGCTTAACTTCTGCCACAGGATATCATAACAAACAAGGTCAAATGCCCGCGAAAGGTCAAGAAACACAGCATAAACAGGAGTACTTCGGTCTGTGTAGTACTTGACAGTTTGCTTCAGACACAGGATTGCTGTTTCAGTAGAAAGACCTGATTTAAAACCGAATTGGTTATCGTGTATGGTAAGATATTTATCAAGCTGACTGTTAAGCAAACTGTCAAGCACTTTTGCCATAACTGTGGCTAATGATATCGGCCTATAATTATTATGGTCACTTATATCTCCGGTCTTACTTTTCACAATTGGAACCACCACAGTCCTCATCATTTCCGCTGGTAAGTATGAATGTCCTATACATAACGTATAGAACATTGCAAGAATTCGAGGTAGGTGTACACCGGCATACTTTAAATGTTCAATGCTTAAGCTATCGTGGCCAGGAGATTTGCCTCGTGACATAGATGTAATGGCCTTCTTGATATCACTCGCATTAAACTTAGTGCAAATCTCCCGTCCACAGCACCCATTCATATTAAAGGACTGTGATGGACCCAAAGGCGAAGTCACAGTAAAATGGTCCTTAAACATGTTGGCGATATGCTTCGAGTCACACAGTCCACTGACACTCGCAGGTTGGCCCGGCTTGTGGTTTAATTTATTAGAAGATTTCCAAAAATTATTGAAATCGCGCTTAGAAAGTTGTGAGGCAAGAATGTCCATTTTTATCTGCTCAGCGTTATTCAAGCACCACCTTAAACGAGCCTTGAAATTTTTTCGCGCTTCCCGCATCTCATCCCAAGCACGACCTTTCCTAGGTTTCCCGCTGAGTGACCACATTTGAAACTTGGACCGAGCCAGCCTGTGAGCCTCGCGAACATACCTATTCCACCCTACAACAGGTCTCTTCTTTCTTTTATTAATTACTTTCACAATACTACTTTTTATAGCTGCGCTAGATAAAGCTTCAATAATGTTTTCATATAATTTATCGATTACGTGACGGTGATTAATCTCAGTACAATAGTTATCGCAGCATAAACTTAATTGAGATGGAAAATCTATAAGTCTCAACTTTTCGTGACACAGTTTGCTATATAGTTCAATTTGATCCAGATTGCGATCACCCCATTTTATTTTACAGTTTTGAATATTTGTTTCAGTATATAATAATTTTGGAATAATTACATCTAATTTACATGATAATACCAAAGGCCAGTGATCAGAACACACGTGATCGTAGTCGAAATAAATATTATGCACAGTCAAGGAAGCTGATTTAGTAACCACACAATGATCCAGCCAGCTCAAACAACCGTTAATATCACTCAAGTAACTGTAAGTATCAGAAGTCAGGCCGAGTTTATCTATATCCGCACACGTCCATTCCATCTCACTACAAAAGTTAGTCAACTCATTGTAAAAAGGCTCACCGGGATGCGCGTTGAAGTCCCCGAGCATGTAAACACATTCGACATCTCCGTTACTAACCAGCGCACTAAGAGCACCGAGGCAATCCGTGAACTCCGTCAGATTTCGTGACGCATCTGTAGGCATATACACACTCATCACTAAGAATGACCTTTGACCTACATCAACTTTTATAGCACATATTCTTTTATTATCACACTGCACAACTGAGACGTTCTGAAAAATACTTTTTCTCCAGAGTAACGCAACACCCCCATAGGGGCGGCCGCGCAATATACCCGCCGCTGTGTCCACCGCCGATGTACCCGTGTACGCGAACTCGTCGTCCACACAGCTCAGATAGTCGATGTCGTGCGGCAGTAGCCAGTGCTCCTGCAGTGCGATAACGTGAGCAGTACGACACAGCCGCCTTACATCACCGACCGACCTCTTCACGTTCCTACAGTTGAAACTGACGAAGTTGAACATCTCGCAATTTGCCATGTTATCTTCCAGTGTGTTGAGAGGCCGACACAGAGTTGACTCTGTTCGAGTAATTTCTCTTGAAATTCACAAATCTTCTAAATATAATACCCTGCGGCCATAATGTGTCATTAAGAAACATTGATAATTTTTGTTCAGATACGTAAAATTTATATGCTTTGTGTTCTCGCTCCTGTTTAAATATAATTCTTTCCAGAGTGATCGTCTCTTTCGTTTTACTACACACATAATCAACTATGTCCTTTTCAGTAGTATCTTTATGTATTTTAGTGATGTATATCGGAATTTTAGTATCAGCAGCTTTGAAATTGCCTTGCAGATCTCGAGCAACTCCCGACACACCATGATAACGATATTGCGGTCGTCTACGCCTCGATACAGTTTGCCAACCCTCTAGGTTTACATTTGGCTCAGTTGCATCTACTGCATTTGTTTCGCTGTGACGCGCAGATTCCGTAGGTATAGGTACAACGGCGCTCTCGCTTCGCTCAGCGGCAACAACGGAGCCCGATGTCCTAGGCTGCGGTGACGTCATCGCCTCGCTTGGCAGATCGGATTTTCTAAGTCTTGAAGAATGTGAATGCTGACCTTGTTCAACGGGTTCACAATAACTTTGTTTATTTTCTTCTACCCTCAATATATCTCTAAATTCGAGTGTACAGCCGGAATTGTTTTTGTAATTCTCTAAAGACTCGTTGAGCGATGAATTATTTATATGTGACAGACCTATGGGTCCACTGTCACAAAGCCAGCCTCCTCTTTTTAGATTCACATTCTGCGTAGTAGGCAGCGAAGTATGTTTCATATGTAATATATCGTTTTTGCACTCATTTAATTGATTTTGAGTTACATAGTTAGACTTAATAACTGCCAAGTCGCTCTGCACCTTCAATATATCTTTTAATAACTTTGTACAGTCTAGATGATCGAATAATATCGGAGGTAACTTCTCAAGTTGACGGGCCACAAAAACAGGAATCACATCAGGTTCCGTAGATTTAAATAGGTTAATTATGTCGTTCAAATCTCGTTCTTCCTTCCCTTTGTTTTTTCGGTTTATTTTGATTTTACCCGTGGAGATAGAATCGAACAACAATGATTTTGAGTTTTTTATTTCATCACTGGTAAACGACGATGTACATATTCTTACTAATGTTTCTTCATCTACTATCGATATCTTGTTTTGTATATAACACAAAAGTTCATCCATTACAATATTGCACTGGGAACACTTAATTACGGTAGTCATTTTTACAATCGCGAAATCGAGTTGCCTTCAGAATCGAACAGCGTCCGTCACGGATGGATGCGCACGCGCGACTGAAGCTAAAATCAATTTCAAATACATAGCAAAAAATTGGTAAATTACGCATTTAACCATTTTCGTGGTACGAGTATAGGGTTCTCTCTAACTCTAACTCTATAGCTTGCATCTGTTCTGTGACAGTGACAGGCAAACGATATATAATTGTATGGATAACAATGTAATAGTAATGCATCGTTTACTTTCGTTCAATGTTCGGTGTTCTCGTGGTACCTTTGAGTCAACATTCGTGTTTTAGCTCTCCATTTGAAATGAAGTTTAGAGGTATTCTATCTAGGTAAATCCTTTCTTAGTAGACACGTACGCACGTGTCTTTTGGTTCAGCGGTTTAGGCTAAGCGTTGATTCCTAGCGAATTATGTATAAGTCAATCAGCCTACACTTTCTTTTTTATATAGATAACGTTCATTTGTAGCCCAGTAAGTAAACCCCATCCTCACAAGTGGTGAGTATCAAATCTATGTTCAGGCAGTACCTTTGGTTTTTTCAATCAAGTTCATATTTGAAATAATTACCATAGGAAAAACATGGTGAGGAAACCTACTCGTCGGAGAAGTGTACTAACTTTTGAAAGATAAATAAAAGACAGCGTGATGGCATACGGCATCATAAAAATAGACCCGATCAAACGTACGTTCATTTGTAATAATTTTTTATATTACTTTATGGCGTAAATAAAAAAATATTATCATGACAAACATTAATTTCAATTCAATGACCTCTTACAACGTTCATCTGAACATCCTCTGTATATAAAAGCGAAACATAATAACGAAACAATACGTTAATTAGCAAACATGTTTATTTCAATAGAATGGACAGCTAAATCTCAAGGATATACAAACTAGGACGAACGGAAACTAATTAAAAGATTAACTTGTATGTAATGAGTGAGATCATTCATTATGCTGGGCCGATTATGTGACGGAATTACCTAGTTTGGCAAAGTTTTGTTTTTTAAGACTTCAGAATAAGGAGGTTTTAATTTTGTCAAAACCGTGTTAACATTTAATTTTTATTTTATTACTTACTAGCTGTGCCCCGCGGTTTCACCCGCGTAGTTCCCCATTGGATTGTCGAGATAATGGGGGAACTGTTTTTTTGAAGTCGGTTAAAAAGTATCCTATGTCCTTTTTCGGGGTCCAATCTACTTGTGTAACAAATTTCATCCAGATCGGTTTAGTGGTTTTGGCGTGAAAGCGAAACAGACAGACAGACAGAGTTACTTTCGCTTTTATAATATTAGTTAGGATATTTTCCCCAATTTATCGGAGGTGCAGTACATAATAGGGTTATTTCTTTCTTTCGTTTATAGTAACAACACAGTTCGAGTACGGACAGCTAGATTTGGTTTAATTTTGAGACAAAGAACTTGTTTCACTTTCGGTCAGGACGGTGTACGTTTACCAAAAAAGTGCCCGAAGATGAGGTTACTCGTAATATTGTGTATTAATTTAAAATGCATTAGTTGCCTCTTTCATTGTGTAAAAAAATATGTAAATTCTGTGAATTGTAGTGAAATTATGGCATCCCTGGAAGATTTATGTATTCTTGATTGACTCCGATGGTCACATTGGTTTATAAATTACATTGTTTAGAAGATACAATTAAATTGATATATCACCTTTTTGCGTAAATAACGTGGCAATGTTTTGTTACGAAATTAATTTTGTACACTGCGACATGTTTAATAAATCCTTGAATATTTTTTTTAGAAAAATATATATATAAATCTTTGGCATAGTTAAATAAAACACAAAGATAGCTGATTGAACCTCGTAAAATATAAAAGTTGCTTTGAAGCACTAGGATTTTGGGGACACTGCCTTGGGGATTTATTTTATTTGAGTGTTAAAGCATTAGGATTCTTCTTTTTTATAAACTGAACACAAAAGTCTTCAGGTCCCAAACTAAGCAAAGCCTGTTCTATTGTTACCTGATGAGTGATATACATACTTATATATATAAACACCGAAACACAGGTCAAACATACATGTTCATGCACACAAATGTTTGACTTGCCCGGGGATCGAACCCGATTATCTATATCTTTATTAGGTTATGAATGAGTCCACAACATTTTTTTGTATTAATGAATAAATGATGTGTTTATTTTTTAGTTTAACAGGTAATGTACTATGTTATATTTGTATGTCGGAAACCTAGCCCAACTCAGCATGAATGCTAGCTGCAGCTGGTGCAGCAGCCAGCGCTGATCTTTCGCTGGGACCGGTTTTTTTAGACATATTATCATTATTAAAAAACCCACATATTTTTTTTTTATAAATTAGAGCCTATAGAACTATTTGCAGTTTTGTTCCAGTCGCAGCAGCCATAGCAAGGCCTGATCGCATTTCATGTAGCTTGAGCCGCGCATCTGCCCCCTAAGTTATCTGAAATGTAGTGTACACAATTATTCTTGGCCTTACAATCTAGTGGCAGTTGACGAATTGCAATTTGGTGCGCGGGCGCCGCTAGCAATGCAACTTTCACTTTCGGCTAAAATATCGTGAGTGAAGGACTAATGCTATGAAGTTATTATATGAATGTTACGCAAGCATTCGTTATTGTGGTTTTATGCAGGGTTATCGGTTAGAGGTGTACAAAGCCGGAAGCGAGATACTGTTCTCGTCATTACAAATAGTTTTCATTATAAAACCAACACTGAATTCAAGAAAAAAATAGCGGTTCCATAGAAACAATTTTGCAGTCGGCGATAAAATGCATGAAACAGTTTATGTTTATTCTCGAATATTCTTGAATTCTGAGTTGGTCTTATTATGAGAGTTAATTCTTAGGATGAAGTCTAAGTCAAAAGAACACCATAGTGTTCTTTTGACTTAGTACATTCCTATCCCATAACACTCTATTTTTGTATGTGTTATGAGATTTCAAGATCCGTCCAGTACTGTTGTGACGGTCTTCGGTCACCGGCTGAGTCCTTAAAAATGATTTTATACTTAAAATCTCTGACTTGAAAACTTTTTATAAATATTTGAAAAAAAATGCTTTGCCTATGTAATAGAATATAAATAATAATTTATATACACAACATTATTTTGATTTATAAATCAAACGGATAAATTAATTTTTAGATTTATGATTTAGTAAAATGTAT
This sequence comes from Ligdia adustata, assembly GCA_947049295.1. Lineage (NCBI taxonomy): Eukaryota > Metazoa > Arthropoda > Insecta > Lepidoptera > Geometridae > Ligdia > Ligdia adustata. Next base: position 5,266,054 of record OX346233.1, read on the forward strand.
ATGAAACTACTTCTGAAGTATATACGTTAAGACGTCTCTGAGATATCTGTGAACATGTGAGGATTCCTAACAGTTTGTGAAATCGGTAAAAAATATATCTAAATAAATCACTATACGAATAGTACATGATTAATGTGAGAAAGCCTCGAGGATTATTTGGCTATTTTTGTATAGCAGATTATTTAACTGATAGAAGGAAAAAGAAAGTTCATCGTATTACCTAACACCCTTAGGATAATGTTAGGACCTGTCCAAACAAACGACTACGCTGCGTTATGGCTAACACATAGATTCAGATTTATAAGTGAAAAGAAAAACGATTAGGTATAAAGTATAATGTACCTATAGTTCACCGCAATATGGGTATTATTTTGCGTGGTGGTAAAGAGTTTCTAAAAAACAAACATGTTCTCAATTCGTTCGATATTTTTGTTAATGTGTTGTTCGATTACTTCTAGACGCCTGCGATACCGATTTAAAAAATTTAGGCTCCTATCTACCATATATTTGACGTTCCAAATCATTACTCGTTAAAGATGCTCGCATACGTTTTATATAATCAGTTGTGGCGCTCTTAAACCGCAACGTTGTCATCCGTAACAAGGACGTCTATCTGAACACACCTTTACGAAAAAGTACGTGAAGTCAAAGCTATCGTGACGTTAATCTTTCTATCAACAGTGGAATATAAATGAGGGGTCCTAAAACGGTTTTCACCTTTTCGTAAATGAGATTCGTCACTGATTACGAAAGAGAAATGACAAAATGCCTTTTAGTAAACCTTATTAGGTGTTCATTGAGTGACGTAATTTTCCTTTTTCTTTACTTTATAATATTTCCTTTTTATGTGAATTGTATAGAACTGTTTTATTCGGTCTATTGTTATTGTGATTTGATGTGAGGATTGCACGGCATACTTAACTGTTTTTTTTTCTAAATAGCCTATAAAAATCGATATCGACCGACGTGCAACAAAAACACTCTTCTTATAAGTCATCGTCTATTCCCGGAGGACTATATAAAAACAATTCGGTTTCGATGATCCAGGTATCGGACAGACGAATATGAGAAAATCAAAAAATAATAATAGTAATATGGCCTAGGACCGTAGTTAAAATTCTTAAAATGTTGAGTGTAAAGATATTATTTTCCTAAAAATAATAATAAAGTTACACAATCAATTGTATTTCTTCTGTGTACGCGCAACACACCCAGACCCAATAAATGCTAGGGTTATGATTTGCTAGGGTTTTCATATACTATATATAAAAACCCTAGCTCACCCTCCGACCTTACGTAGATCTATACTAAAAGCAGTCACTGACAGACAATCATGCAGCCTGAGGTAACATTCAGCCTTGCAGCCTTCCGTTCTTGTTCCGTAGTTCTCAGGACCTCTCACTACGCCGGTGTACTATTTTGCAATAAGGTACTACGTCACTTAGACTGCTAGCTTAGGGCTACTGCACTATGTGCATTATTTCTTGAATGAATAAATTAACTCTTTATGGCACATTAACATCAAATCTGTCACAATGCATCAACAGTGTTTTCTGGTAGCCTTCCTTGAGAGCCAGTGTGTTACGGACTAGTCATGCTCCGTCTAGGGCTACAGTGTCGCTGACTTCCGTAGTCGTGCGAGCTGGTGGTCTGGCCTAGCTGTCTTGGATTGAAGTTATATATATATAAATTATGTCACAGTAAACTATATCAGACTACTTTCTTACATGATAAACAAATAAAGCATAAATAAATACAGATAGCAGAATGTATTTATTTAGTGCTTATGTGTAAAGATAAATTTGTAAACCCCAGAAAAGGCTATCTTCTGTTTTTATATTGATTCAAAAATAAATAAGAGTCTGAAATCATCAGAATCATTTAAGTCATTTTAAATAATATATGGCCTCGGATTCTTGAAAAATATCGGGATATATCTTATTTTTTTTCAAATGATTTTTATTTCCAAAATACCGTTACTTTTTTGAGTGACTATACAATTAACGGAGAATACCAACTGAACGTGAAATTGCACAGCCATCGCCACTAAAATAAAACTTTTAAGAAGCCTGACAACATTTCAATAGCAATATACGCCGCGAAATTGCACGCTTACATTAACATTAAACGTTACAGCAAGTAACGAAGTCGCTGAGAATAAGCTAGTAGGTCTGGTACCTACTAGTTTCGCCAAGTTTTGACATCTCGACCACATTTTTTTACAACTTTAAAAAAGAAACGATATTTTAACAGATTTTTTATTTTATTTTTAGGAATTCTTAATTAATTGTATTTTGAATGTTTGTACCCAATATTATTTTAAACAGCCAGTAAATGGTGCCGTGCCCCAATCAAAACATAAAGACGGCTAAAAATTCTTAAAATTCGTAAAACCCATACACCATGTTCCGTCGAGATTGGATGGAAACTACTTACGAACTTTACGAAAGTACGATACTTCACGCGGACAAACATCTATACATAAAATCACACAAACATTCAAACTGACAGACCAAAGACAATATTTCCCGACTCGAAGCAGAGATATTTCGCTCCCTTAGTCACAGAAATAAGTTTATTTTAACTAAGTGAGTGTGATCTTAGCTTTATTTGCAATCGATGCATTTGACCCGGTTATTTGTAGCATTGTTACATTCGATGAATTTGTAAATAAAAGGATTATGGGAAGTTTACATATACCCAGTGTTAGACAACGTTTGCTTTAAAATACTTCTGATCTACACTGTAAAAAACTAGTATTAATAATTTACTCTAAGGAATAAAACAAGAATGTCGGCGGTGTCTGAAGTCAATCTTCGGTAAATACAGAAATAATTAATAGCTTAAACTGAATCTATATAATTAAAAAAAAAAATACCAAGTTCCATTACGGCAGCCGCCGATAGAACTTTTACAGTTATTTAAAAAAAATCCAACCACTAGACCGATTTGATAAAATCAAAATGGGAATTCACGGGAGATTTACACCTTTGAAAAAATAAAGAATAATTATTCAAATCCACCACAATACACAATTATTCGTTCTACCAGCCTCCGATAAAACAAAAAACAAATTTTAAAAAATACAGTCAGATTACTTTAAAAAAAACTTACAAAGCTTACGTCCTTTTTTTGGAAGTCGTTAGAGTCGAGTTACGAGTCGTAAGGACGAGTGTCAAAAATGAGTTTAGAGAAAGAGCCTATCAAAAAGAAGAAATAAATCCTATGTTCCCATATTTTTTCATCGATCGATCAATCGATCTTATATTTTAAATTTGGTTTTATTTTTATGACATAACTAAATAAGAAAATTGCCTGAGTTTAAATCAGTTTATCTCTCTTTTAAGTGTCATTATAAATTACCGTATGTATTTAATGGATGACAATTAACTCTAGCATAGTTGACATAGTTTTAAGGTAGGTGTGTGATGATATTATTGTACTCAGTCCTAGATATCATGAACAAGTATCTACTGATATACGATATCTACAAGTAGGTATGTAAGTAGCTTCCTCAACACTTGCGGTGCAGCTGCGTCAATATTGTTAATTCTCAGAACCCATAGGTTATACTACAAGTTAATATAACACGTTTATTGACTAGGTCAGAATCTCTTTACGGTACCCGTACCTTATATGTAAAAATGGGACCCAATTACTAAGACTTCGCGGTCTGTCCGTCCGTCCGTCTGTCACCAGGCTGTATCTCATCAACCGTTATAGCTAGACAGCTGAAATTTTTACAGATGATGTATTTCTGTTACCGCTTTAACAACGAATAAAATATACGTGTTTTTTTGCCGATTTTTGTTTGATATTAATAATGGTAATAGGTAGGCGCTAAAATTTATTCTAAGAATATTGGTTGCATATTGACTTCTAAAATTAAATAATATTTGAGTTATCACAAAATAACGTTCGTTATCTTACATTTATTTGTTTAATATGGATTGATATTGTATTTATAATAACATACTTAATAGAGTCTGGCACCTAGTAGTAATCAAAGTAAAATGATAGACGTACGAATGGCATTCATGCTAAAACTGTTATGATTGGTTAAAGCAGAACAAGTCTCTAATTAATGTTTTATTTTATCCCTTCGAGTTTTACGAAATTTAATAAAAAAAAGAGTAACTTGTACATGTACATACTAATGATACTATTATTAACTCGGTACAGAAGAAGTGTTTAATTTATGATAGAGTTTGTAAGCATAGTGGTTTTTAAACAAAAGATTTCCTACATTGTTTTTTTTCATAAGTGCTTCAACGAGAAGTTGCTATTTTTTCTACCAACCCACTTTTACCTATCGGGTTTCTAGAAGTTTTTTTGCGGCAAAAATCGATATCTTTAGGCCGCGAATAGCCCATTTTGCTTCCTATTTCACCTGAAACAACTTTAAAATGGTAGAATGTTTACACCCAAGCAAGTTACACCTAAATTACATAACTCCGCAAAATCTATACCGAATTACCAAAGACGAATCCCACCCAAGCGAAAGTTAAGTACATGCATAAAATAACCCCCAAGTAAAACTTCACGCCCTGGGGCCAACTTAACTCAACTTACCGTATGTTATGTGAATTTATTTACATATATCCAGGGCCTGATTAATCATGTTGGGGCCCCAAGGTAATGAAATTAGTTAGTTCTCATAATGAAAAATTGGTGTTTCATACTCGTAGCTCTACACTAGGATTACTCCGATATCGGGGAAGCCATACAGCATTTTCAAACACAAGCACAACACACCTGAGAGTCCTGAGACCCAAATACAGAGGTTCATTGCGGTCAACTTTTATTGTGCGAATTGCCAGGTTGTGAAATTCTCTATTTCCAGATAGCTATATATAATCTCGGTCTGTTCAAATCGCGAGTGAATCTTTTTCATCTATACATAATAAAATATGACTAATAACTAAACAAAGCAATCAACATGTAACTATATGTGTCATGAGAACTATTCAACTAACAACTATTATTAACTACTTGTATATAAATAAAATATATAAGCATAATTTTTCTAAGTAATTACTAATTCAAATGATATAAGATTTGCCCGTAACGAAAGTTATTTAAAGGTCAATAAATATTACTTTACTTGAAGACAGATGCTCAAACTCATCGTTCGAACACCTGCCCCGACCAGAAATCGAACCCTGGACCGTCGTATCAAGGCGCAAGCAGGCACAGTTCGAACCAAAAAAAAAACGACTGTACAAGCTCGCTACATCCTTGACCGCATCGTCACTTTAAATCAGGTGAGTTGCGGTCAAGCGCAAGCCTATTGACTATAAAAAACATGATCAACCGAACTTATATTGTCGCGTAGCATAATAAATTAGTATTTCTATCACTCAATACTAGATGGTTCTGTTATGTGAGTATTTCATAAGATGCTTACCTTGAATAGAGATTCTGGCAGACCAAACTTACTAAACTAACCTAATTTGACAGTTCTAAAAAAGAGAGGAGACATCCTCTTTTTTTTGTTTTCAAAAAAAAGAGAAGGTCAGATATTATTTTAGGAACTTTTAGTTTAGTCAGTGTGACTGAGGTGTCATTAAAATTAAAAATTATCGTCTATTATAATTCAAAAATTACTCCAATTAAATAGGAGACTCCCGTGCTAGTCCGTGCCTTATGCAAAGGTTAGCTATTGCTATCCAGTGAAGCATTACATATAGTGTAGCGGGTACTTTTATGGCTTTGAAAGGTCCCATTTAAATGTTATTAAAACCGGTCCAGAGGGTTGATTTTTAAATGGTAATAATAACTCAAAAAGTTCTGACGGCGCCTGCCAAAGTGGAAGTGGGTAGGTATTCACTTTTTTTAAAGTTGATTTAAGAATGACCGAATATTTTATTATTATATTTTAATTAAGTATTTACTTTGGATATTTATTTATTCAAATCTCTATATGAAACATTCCTCATCAGTTACTTTGCTTAGGAGCCACTAGCCGATGTGGGGCCCCTAGCCTACTCAGCTAACAATTTAATCCGGCCCTGTTTATACGTACGTAACTCAGGATTTGAGTTGCGAAGTTAACCAGAGTTTCAGAAGGTGGGTATTGTGTACAAGTATTTACTGCAGTACAATAAAATATAACGATAAGTTCGTGGTAGTTAGCCTTGACAGTGAACCCCTGTCTCTTAAGCGAGAAGACGCGGGTTCGATCACATTGAGTTTTTCACCTATGTGCTATGAGAATTATTTACTGCATGCTATTGAGAAACAATAGCTTACGAAGATTTTTGACGTCACAACCCGAAAGTTGACCAGCGTGAGGAACTATCTCTCCTACAGGGGGGGTGACCCGTGCCTAGAAGTAGGCCATAGTTACATGACAGTACATTTGTGCACTTGTTTGAGATAATGAGACATTTTAAATATTTTTGAGACATTTTTTTTTAAATATCCGCCTTAAATATTTATTTTAAGTGTTTTTTGTTATAGCCGTAACTGTTAAAACTTCAATAGTTTATGGTAATATATGGTCTGGTGACGGACAGACGGACGGACGGACAGTGAAGTCTTAGTAGTAATGGGATCCCTTCGTGTACGGAACCCTAAATAAGCTGATCCCGCACGTGTGAATCAATTTCTCTACAGTGGAATTAAAATCGCTTGATTACGCCTACAAACTACTGCCTTATCAATAAACGCGTCTTGACTTAGAGCATCTAATGTCTTGATCTATCCAATGGAGATCATCACGCGCCTAAACAAGACAAATGACGGTTAAAGTTAAGACGCGTTTATTAATAAGGCTGCTAGACGCAGTCAGTTTAAATGTACTTTCTTGTATAATTATAACAGGCTGTATTACTAGGGCGTAGTATTACGTCACGTTCAACCACGTAACGATATGTTACGACTGTCACATAGCGATTACGTCATTTAATTGCTTCTAATAGCTTGTTAAACTGTAACCATGTTAAAAATGCTTTTGTTTTATGTTGTTACTCGTATTGGTTTATCATTATAATATCTTTATTCTGCGGTGTAAACGGCGGATCTCTATTTTTTATGGTCTGATAATGTAGCTTTTCTCTCGTCTCGTCTCTACTCAGTGATAATGTAGCTTTCTAAAGGATTTTTTTTTTAATTCGTCCTGTAATTTGAATATGAGTTAATTGATCGCTTTGTTAATCATAATAACACAGTTACATGAAGCACTTAGCGTATTGACTAAGTTATAACTAAGTCATACTTACTTGAGTTAATTAATACTTACAACAATACAAATCTTTCCTCTTCATAATATTATTGTAGACTACTGCATTGGACGGTTCAGTGGTAATTTTATTGATTATTTATTTTTCGGGATCCAATAATGGATGATCTTAATTCGTTGATACCTTTTTCGTGTTTATTCCTCTATACTCGATGCATCCCACATGTCACTAAACCAAGCTTAGGAGCAACTCAGCTAGCTCTACTTACTAAAAAAAACTTAAGTGTGGCACTCTGTGACTGGCGCGGTAAAGCTATTGCATACGCGTACGTCTATTCTCACGCACACAAACACCGTGCCGAAGTCTGCCGAACTGAAACGATGTTAGATGAGTGTTAGGTTTATTTTCTTAATTTGTTAATTCAGTCACCGCGCTCAAAGGCCGCGATAAAAGCTATACAATAGTTTAACAAAAAAAATCAAAATTAATTTGAATACTTAATACATAAATATAGCTAATACTCAAAATATAAATATAGGAGCTAACACTTAAACATAAAAAGCTACATACTGTTCTGCCTGCTCCATTAAAATTCGCACACTCACGAATACCCAGCAAAATATCAGCCAGCCTGATATTTTAAAATTCCTATCTGTAACACATATATACCCGCTAACTGTAACACATATATCGGTAGCTAGCAGCAAATCTGTGTAGGTTCCCGGGAATATTGAATTTTCCTATAAAGCATTTCGCTTTGACGGCAGTCATGGTACCTAAATCTAATTTCTATTTGCAATGCATTTGACAACGTTAGAATTTTTTGAACCATAAAGAACCAAAGAAGGCTGCGTATTTTTACTTATAGATACATAAGTTTACGTTAGAAAATTCTCAATTGATTAACAATTTTATTTACACCAGATTAGAAATAATTTAATTGGTTATATTTAAATTTATTATTCGTTAGAATTATTGTTACCATTCATTATATGCAGGATTAACTAGATTGGCTTTTTTTACCCAACACAGCCAGGCATTTGACCATATGTTCGCACGACCGCGGAAGTCAGCGATACGGCTAGCTCTCAAGGAAGGCTGCCAGAACACACCGCAGATTTTTCAACTTGAGGGTCTTAGCTAGACAGGCCAGCGTTAGAAAACGCCCTACCACCATGCAAAAATGACTCCTTCACAATATATGGAATAGCTTTTTATTTATTTTTAAGTTACGGGCTAAACCCCCTTCGACTATACGGGAGACCCGTGCCCAGGAGTGAGGCTGAGGGCTGTCACAGCGTTAGGCATATTTCATCTTAGTGCAGCCCGAAGCGATATAATAATTAAATAATTTAAAATATAAAAATGATTGTAATATAATCCACTATTACTATCCAAAACTTACATTGAAATACGACATAATTATCACAGAAAAGATAACAAAGGTAAAACCACAAAACCCGAAATGCAATGAGACAGATTACACAATGTAACACCGGTATTCAGTGAGCAGTCGAGTGAGATTCCTTTCATTCGTTCATGCATTCATTCATTCACTCATTCGCTGTGTTCCGTGAAAGGGAAAGTTCGTTATCGTGTCTCGTTAATTCTAAATTTGAATGAGAAATTGCCATGATTAAAACGTGGGAAAAGATGGCGGCCGTTTTTCAATGTCAACATTGCGATTAATTTTGGTGATAAATTGTTATATAATTCGTTTGAAATTTATTAAGAAACTGTAGCAAAGACGGAAACACACATAAACAAAATTTATTTGTGAATGTTTTCCATTCCATTGCCTATTAAATAATATTATAATATTAATTATATTATTACAATAAATTTATTCTTTTACTTGAATTTGAGTAGGCATGGACCAGGTGTTTTGGTACTTAGTTGTAAAAACAAATATAATAAACGCAATAACAACCAAACAAGAGACAGTCGACAAATTCAGCATTCCTTTATGGGAAAATACAGTTAATACTGCCTTGGCTGCTAATCGGATCCCGACCCTGATCTTGAGGCAAGTATACCTAATATTTGGTACCTAGTTTTTTAACATTGACCCCAATTCAGGCAGTCACACTAACTAAAAGTTCCCAAAATTGTATCCACCCTCTTCTCACTTTTGTAAACGAAAAAAGAGGTTAGAATTTTCAAATTAGGTTAGTTTAGTAAGACTCATCATGTTTAATACAAACTCTGACATATTTTATGTCAAAATGGCCAAATCTGACGCAATGCAGTTGTAATTCTGAAACAACTCAAATAACATACTCGTACTTCTGTCTAAGTCGTAATTTCCAACTAATCTTGACAAACTTGCGTTTCCCCAAAAAATGGGTTAAGTTTGTTATGGTGAAATTTAATGGCCGTTTTGATATTGCGACATGCGAAACACATATTTTTACTAAGTCCCTAAAATAACGCGAATCTACTTCTAGTTCTATGAAATTTAATATGATAGAACAAGTTTTAAATTTACTACCAAGAACCAATATTCGTTCTCCTAGCTCTACACGATATATTATCTATGTCTGGAAAGCTGTAAAGACGATATCCGCAGTAAGCCAGGATCACGTGACTTTGTAAGCTCCTGAGAGATTTTACCAATCAGTGGGACTGACTGCACTGAGCGTCCTATAAAATATATTGAGATATTGTAAGAGTATGCAACGCATTTAATTTATAGTAAGCTTTCTAAAAGTTGAAACATTTTAACTTTAATAAGAAGGAGGATGTTAATCTAATCTAAATCATTTTTACGTGAATGTCGCACGATACGACCTAAATAAAATGAGTAGCCAAATGTGGGTATTTCTGGATTTTAATGCTTATTTTTACTTATCCATATAAAATTTACATAATTGTACAAATGTGAAATTCTTATTTGAGTCAAATTACGTGTTAAAGGTTTTTCATTTATCATCTTAACTTGAGAGCATATAATTACTAAGGGGTTTATTGAGACTAGGCGCTTTAACCAACCTATTCTAAATGTATCTCTTCTTAAGACTATATTGTTAATATTAATTCAATCAAGAACCTATCCGAGAACTTTTATTGCAAGCGCTAAAAATTAATATCGTGGTTATGTTGTTTATAATAGGTACCTAGCTACCTAGCTCGTTGTTCCTAACAAGAAAAGTCCCAGCTAAAAGTAAAAGACGCGCCCTCGCGATATAAACTCGAGAAGTCTTATTACGGCGCCTATCATAATAAGTCATTTATATTCCAAATTGTTGTAAAACTTGAAAGTATTACGTGTACTAAGTTCGAAGCGGCTTTAGTCAGATTAATAAAGTCGTTAATTATTGAAGTTTCGCTGACAGACTTGAATGTGGAATGAGATTTAGATGTGAGTATTATTTATTGTCTTTCGGACCCTTAGAAATACGAAGGTTTTGGCTATCCATGTGTGTATTAAAGTATTTTCAAATTTAGCTCGCACGTCTAGTGTAGGCACTGTCATGCGATCTGAAATTACATCAAATATACAAAATTAATTAGGTACAGAAAGTTTTATAACTTTAGTATCATTATACTTAAAAGCATTAAAAAAAATTATAATCTAACATATTACAGGCTTTATCAGCTGGGGATATAGCCGATAAAGTCACTATCCAACATTGACTATGAGGCCAATCCGGAATTCGTGAAATAAATATTGTTTCTCAGCAAATCAGAAAAATTCGTGCAATAGTTTTTGAATTCCGGGTCGGTCACAAAGTAAAAAATGTTGTTGGTGATAAATATTTGACGTCGTAATATTTAGTTGTGCACATATAATAAGTAGGGTACTAAAACTTTCTGTTGGCATTGCTGCATTCAGATACATACATGATTCTGCTAAACGTTTCACTCCCAAAAATACTTTGAACAGAAATGTAAAAGAATGATTGTAATATAAATCGATTACCCAAAACGTAGGTATATAAATCGTCGGAACATACAGCGTGTGGGCGGGAGTGCCAAATCCAATTTGGAATTGACACTGAGATCCCCTTGGAATGAGGAAGGATGACATTTACACCGTACTGCAACACTATCATAAAGGTGCTAACCTGGCGAAAGGGAAAGAAAAACAGTTTTTTTTTTTTTTTTGCAAAATAAAAACACAATTTGTAATATAGGCGAAAAAATTGATTAGGGTATAGAATAAGTGAAACATGTGGTGATTCCCGCTCCAGTTCGTTTCTGGTGCAAAGTTTAGCCATCGCCATCCAGCGCGGTAACGCAGCTAGCGTCATAGGCGGATTAATTGACTAAATTTGTGTCCCAAGTGTACAGCCTGACTTATTGAAATAAAATTTATTAATTAACATATCAAACTAAAGCTAATGAGTTTTTGTCCACAAAATTACCCTAATTCTATACAATAAGATAAGATAAGACAACTCTTTATTAAAATACCAGCTTAATTATAAAAAATTATAACAAATAAAAACTTACAATATATACTAGGTTTCTCAATGGCGGCCTTATCGCTTAGAGCGATCTCTTCCAGGCAACTATGCACGTAAATGAATAATATAAAATTAGAGAGGCCTTAAAATAATACATTGAACAAACATATTTGAAAAATGAACAAATTATACATACAAATGTATACACAGATAAACAAATACATATAACATACGATACAAATTAGGAGCATAGAAATACATAATATATGAATTACAAATTAAAAGAAGAAGACACAAATTTTAATGCTGTAGTGATAGCTAATGGACTATGACTCGATGCTTAAAGACATTAATTGATGGAGCACGCCTAATGTCAAGCGGTAGACTGTTCCACAGCAAGACAGCATTCATAGTGAAAAAGGACTTATAGGAAACGGTGTGATGTGGTGGGATTGATAGCATGAGATTGTCAGACGACTTTAAGGTATAGGAATGCGTAGTGTGACAATATTTGAAACATTTCTGAAGGTACCGCGGAGAAGAAGGGTTAAATAATATATTATCAAGTAGAGATAGTATATGAACATCCCGGCGACGGCGGATAGGGAGCCACTTGAGCTTAGTGCGATATTTAGAGACATGGTCATATTTACGTAAACCAAATATAAACCGTATGCAGAAATTTTCGAGGCGCTCAAGTTTGTCGAACTGCTCCTGTGTTAGATCAAGGTAACAAACGTCAGCATAATCGAGGATCGGCAGCAAGAGAGATTGTGCAAGCGCAGTTTTAGTGGTAATTGGTAGAAGGTTGCGTAACCTTCGTAAAGAACCGGCAGAAGCAAACAGTTTGCGGCTAACTTCTGTGAGCTGCGCATCCCATGATAGATTAGAATCAAATATTATGCCGAGATTCTTCACAGTTTTGCTAAAAAGGATTGTTACGCCATCAAAAACTACTCGCGGAAGGGTATCCCAGTCGATTTGACATGTTTGGCGAGAACTACCTATAACGATCACCTGTGTCTTCAAAGGATTTACGTTCAATCCGTAAGATTTACTCCAGTCCGAAATGCGACACAGGTCCTGGTTCATTTCCTCTACCGCTTCAGCTAACCAACCAAGGGGAACCTGACAGTATAACTGCAAATCATCTGCATAAAGGTGGTAGGACGAAGACAGATGAAGTGAAATAGAGTTGATAAAAATTGCGAAAAGCAGTGGAGATAAGACGCCACCCTGAGGAACTCCGGCAGATAAGTCACACCATGAAGAAAAAAATTCCTCAAAGCGAACCTTCTGCCATCAGGTAACCGTACAGGTAACTATGAAACCAGTCAATCACCGTTGGAGATATGTTAATAGAGCGAAGTAAGGACAAGAGGATATCTAGGTCAATTGAGTTATTAATAATAATGCTTTTTGAAACAATCAGCATTTGTTATCTGTTCTGAAACCAGAAGATGATATTACGCATGTCACATTCGGCAGTATTCGGTATTTACAGAATTAAATTTATATAATGTAGGTACGAATAATGTTACGACTTTTGTTCTACGAGTATAATGGTATTTATAAGTATAACGAATAAAAAAACGACTAATCACGACAAAAATAAGCTGTTGGATTATCTTTAGACCATTATAAATAATCTAAATGTTTTTTATACTTGTTATCAGATAGAACTACGCTTGGCTTTAGATTTTGCGTCGACATAAAGTTACATTTCGGTGTAACAGGCGGCCGGGTTTTACTGCCTGTCATTCAATTCGAGAGGTTATAACATTTCTGGATATTTTGATTGAATATTCGGACATATTTTATAAAAACACGTTTGTAATTTCATGATTTGAACAAACGTTTCTTGATAAGATCGATTGTAAGTATTGGCTTTATTGGCATTTTAATAGCGAGTTTTCTTGTGTAGATAGGAAAATTGCATAAAACATACTTACAGAAATAAGGGTTTTTTTCACTACTACTATGATACTGCTGTATACTCGTATATATTTTCTGTTTTATTTTGTAGTATACAACGGTACCGAAAAAAACTAAAGTTTTAGTAGATTTTTATGTTATAGCAAAAAAAAATATCTCTGATTTGTTCTTGTTTGTTCCCCCAAACTGGTTCCGTAAGGGTTGTCCCCTTACGGAACCATAAAAAAAGGAATTTTTTTTTGTTTGTTTTCTTGTAATACGTTTAGGGGGGTAAATAAGCAGTTTAAAAAATTAATAGCTCCATGTTCAAGTTTCCAAAGGAAAAAGTTCACGAGTCACACAATAAATATAGAATATTCATAATTATTAATGGCACTATATATTAATATTATAAATATATTATTATTATTATTATTTTATCATTATCATTGATATTTAAAGGATCTCTCAGATTTGACTCCTCAAACTTCAAGATTAATAATCTCAACTCATTTTGAGATTGCTTTCCAATAATAGCTAAATCTTAAAACAATGATTGATCGAAACATCTGGATTAGAAACACTAAAGATTTTAATGATATCTTTACCTATTATCCCGTATCGGACTCTTCAGCCACCAACGGAAGTGCAATAACAATCCACGACGCTTTTTGGCAATCCTATTATATTACGAATTGCCAAAAAGCGTAGGTTTTTCAATATTTTCGTCGGTAAAATAACGTTAAAGTTATGAATATCAGATGTGATTTTAATATCGCATAGGTTCACGCCAAAATAAAAAATCGAGATATTTGGCGACTATTAAACTTTTACCATAGAAAAGTTTTTGTTTTCTCTCGTTCCTTTTCCAGATTTACCACATGATATAAACAATATAAATCGTGATCTTGCAATTCGTTTTTTCTTCTGTTATACTCTCCCGCTAGCTAGTTTTACGAGAATAATCAAAAAGTCAAAGAAATAAAATGTCAAATAAAATAACATAACCCTCACTTCACTCTACCAAGATTGTCTGTCTACCGTCAGAATCACAAGTGAATTACAAACCTCTCTCTCCCTCAAATCCAAGGGTACCGATTAAGTTGCGACCTTCGCCCAATGAAGGGCCAGGGCCTTTTGAGAGGTGTCCTCAATGAAATACATCCCTTTGATGGAAGTGTCCTCAAATGGATTGGGGACTGAGATTGCGTTCGATTCGCGCCTCAAATGTATTGAGTGATAAAATATCCATTTGAGTTTGGTTTTGATTGGTTTAGAACTTTAGGATACAGTTCTACGACTAGTGCAGAAGCCAGAGGTTCTATATTACGTTCAATAATGTATAATTGTATCAAATAAATAAATGATCTTACTATATTTTTATGTAAAATTTATCTTTAAAACCGAAATACATAAATTTATTAAATCCCTATTACTACTAATCGTCAAAATAAAATTAAATCACAAATAAATGCACGTCAGCAATTAAATAGCCCGCCTTTGATTGTACCTGGTGCTAAAGTACCCATCACACTGGCTGCATTGCCCCTCTGGATAGCAATGGCAAGTCTTTGCACCAGGTACGAACCTGAGCGGGAGTCTCCAGATTTTTCCCTAATCCTGCGCTCCATTTCTGTCACAAATATTTTCGTTTCACTGCCCCAACTGCCCATTGTCTCCACCGCAAAGGGCACAAATAAATACTACATCCCTAAGGTCGCATACTTACTGCGCTTCTTGTCTGCTGCATCTTCAGCAGCTGCGGCGGGAGGAAGGACAGTACGACCAAATAAATGATTGATTTATTGTGCGGAAACTACTTTGAAGTGTTTGGTTTGAGGCTTACCTATAACCAAACACCAAGCACATTCCAATATTAATTAATCTAACTCAAAGGTTTAATTTTGAAGTATTTGTAACTAGTATGTAATTAGTTTAATTTTATCATTATTTTAAAATGATAAAATATACTTGACAATTGCGCTGAACTTTGTACACGAACAGGAAAGCTAATCACCAAGATACAGGCTTCACACCTAGTTTGATGGTCATGGCAAAATTTAAATAATGTGTATTCTAAAGCATTAAACGAATTTTTGAATTTTGAGTATTAATACTAGCCTATTTTAATGTTGTGATCTTCATATCATGGCTTAACACTGTTGGGCCCGGGAGTCTCTTATTATAAGGAACTAGCAGACCCGGTGAACTTCGTACCGCCTAACAGTCGATTCTTTTTTTTTTTATCTTTTAAGTATTATTACGAAACGATTATATAGAAAAGTGTTGTTTTTAAACCTTTAAAAAAAAAATTAAATTTTACTCTTCGTAAAACCATCCTCGTACTTCAAGGAATATTTTAAAAAAATTTGCAAAATCGGTTCAGATGCTCTCGAGATTTGCGCTTAGCAACGCATTCAGCTATTTATTTCTATATTATACTAGCTGACCCGCAGAACTTCGTACCGCCTAACAGTTATGTATGTTTCTCACCTTTTAAACTTTTCCTGGCGTACGACAATCATTTTAAGACTAAAATCAGCTATATCGGCCCAGCCGTTCTCGAGTTTTAATGAAACAAACGGATTCATTTATATATATTTAATTTAAAAAAATCTGTTTTAAGAACCTTCTCCTGACAATAACAAGCACAACCCAAAAAAAATAGTGAATTCGGTGCAGCCGTTCGTGCATGATGGCGTGACAAAGGGATATAGGGATTCATTTTCATATAGATTAGGTCATAGTCCACTCTATTGGTAAGTTAGGAAATCTCACTTTATCATAGAAAACTGCAAGTTTCATCGTGATGTTTTCGTTAGCCGTTAATTCGCGTGATAGTTAATTTTAATCTGCATGAATAACTCAGAAAACATCAAATACGTAAGTACTAAATAATATGATTATAACCCAAAATATATTTTATTCACGAACTTTTATCTCTAAAAATAAACCGACTCGACGACCCAAAAAGTCTCACGGTAAAGAAAGAGGCAATCAATACTCAAGTTATTCGTGTAAAAAGATACAGTTTTTTTTTCAGCTCTTATCCACCTTTACTCCAAGACACAGGAGAGGTACTGTATACAAATCGAGAAGTTAATAAGTCTTAGCTTAGAAACACATCTGAACTTTAATAGGAATTGCATAAGGTAATGTTTTTTTTATTTTATATAACTACATGTAGTGTTAAATAAGCCTTTCTTCAAAAACAGCCTAAGGAAATACCGCAGATTTAGGCCACCTCACTTCTTGTTATAAATACCTCGCTATATTTGGGGCCTTAGCGCAACGCCTATATGCAGTTTCATAAGAGTGACAGAGAGAACACTGTTAATATAAAAACAAGTTTGCTTGCTCTTGTTTTCAACTCTAGCCTTGTGGATATCTAATTTTTAAATAAATTCTTTAATAATTTACAGGCTAGTTTTTACAATATTAGAGGGAAACTGATCCTACCAAAGTATGATGTCCATCATAGTTGAACCGTCAGTTAGCTTAGATATTAAAAAAGAGTATCTATGTTTTATCGGGTATAACAAAGTTCATGTTTTCAACTTTAAACTAAAAATGTCATTGTATACAGAGTTACCGGTTTGTGGTGTACTAAGCACACGAACAACTTTCAATATGGCACCAACCCGGAATTCGAGAAAAAAAAACAACCTTTCCATATAAAAATTTATCACCCGTCGACAATATGTACTCGTATGAAAAAGCTGTTTTTTCTCGAATCCAGAGTTAGTCCCATACTAAAAGTTGTTTCTTAGAATAAGTATAGTGACTCCTTTCGGCTTAGGATACTCCTAACCGATAACCCTCTATAACAGAGTTTTTCAAATTCGTTTATAAGAAAACTCGGGCCTAAAACCTTGGCTTCTGCTATTTAACTCCTACACTGCGTTTCGTTCCTCAAGGGGAGCGATAGCCTCTATATATCATTGCTTTCCCTGCAAGCCTTTGAACATGATAACTTATTTATATCCTAAGTAGAATATATACTGAACAACTAGGTATATGCATCAAATATAAATAACTTAATAATGTGAGTATATCAAGAGAGAGATTTTCAATACGCCCGATATTTTTTATTTCACTAAATGGGTATATTTTAAAGTTAGTTCAATATAGTTCTATCAAAATCAGTCCAGTCCAATTTATAAATTTAAATAACTGAAAAAATGTATAGACACCTGTTGAACTTAAGTAGTATGCCTCTATTTTAAGAATTACTTGTTTAAAGCGAGACTCAAAACTGCTTGTCTGAGAATGATAGCTTGTGCGAGTATGGACTATGGTCTGCACCACCTTCGTAGGGAGACCCATGCCCATCAATAAGGGGATAGAGGTTGATATAGTTACTAAAAGTATTTAAGAGGATCACCGACCATTAACTCATTTCGTGTTTGTGATAGAGTTTTCGTTTAGTGGCGTACTTCCTTTCACCCCCTAAATTTTAAAGTAATTTTTTGTTATTGGTGTCAATCACTTCATTATGATGTATTTTAGGCCTACACGTTTTATTATTTTGTAAAAGTTATTGAATTCCTTTTAATAGGCATCGTATCAGCGCAAAAATATGACTGCTTTAGAAGCTTGTAACTTTATAGTGATATATATATATATATATAAAAGACAGAAAAAATACAACGGTAAAACCTAGTAAATAATGTGTTAGCTATGTGAAGAAAAAAAACCACTTTAAAAACACAGTTGGCGGTCTATAGCTGTCTTAAGTTTTTATTTTGCAGAATACGTAAATGCAAAGATGACATTAAGCCTCTCTTAATCAATATTGGTTACCCTTTGAGTCAAGATAACCAAGTAAAGTACGTAATGCTAGCCTTTTATTAACAGCCTTCAAAACCTTTGTCAATAAAATCACCCCGACCGTCTTTGTGTCACCGACACCCAAAATAATTGGGATCGTTTATTTATTAATTAAATTACAAACCCCTTTTCCTATTAGTTTGTAGAAAACAGTACGTAAGTAAGTCCTATACTTATCTAGTTCTTGAACTCCACTAATTGGGAGAAAGAAACGCATATATAGTGCTATCTGTATCAGTAGCAGATCTTATCATTATTCGATCAAATCCGACCAAAGGACTTGTTTTACTTTCGGCCGGGACGGTGTACGTCTACCAAAAATGCCTAAAGATGTGGTTAATATTATGTACTAATAAAATCTGCATTAGTTGCCTTTTTCATAGTGTACAAAAATATATAATTTCTGTGAATGTAGTAAAATTATGGCATCCCTGGAGATTTGTATATCCTTGGTTGAATCCCATGGTCATACTGGTATATCCATTATACCACCCATCACGCGAAATCACCATTTTACGTAAATAAGGTAGATATATGTAGATTCTACATGAATTTTGTACATTGCGATAAGTTACGTTATTTTGAATTTGCTCGATAGATTAAAGATTAATAATCTCTAAAGTATTCATGGATTCATGTACACTATCCTGGCCAGGGCTCCATACATTGAAAGTTCTCTTTTAACATAAATATACACTTATATTCAAACTTATTTCACCTTAAACCTTACAATATTGACAATTGTTCCAATTTAAGTGTTAGTTTTAGTCAATGATGCATGTAAAACCTGTATTACCGCATGCAATTTATTCTCTAGTACATTTTTTGTTCCTGCCAATATAACACCATATATACACCTGAACACCATAATGTACATTGCACTTACTTAAACTTTTTTACTTATGGAAGGTTAATCAATCAATTCGATAATATAATAATACGATAAAGCATTCATAATAAACGAGATAGCTACCGATCATACATCTACACGATGTCGCGGAAAGCGAAGGTCTGACAGGATTAGTTGGTTAAGTCATTGATTATTGGAATGTTTCAGTGTAAACTGAGTCTTAGCATCCAATACTAAAATACACCTCTGTTATCTGCTAGCTCGTGCCCCGAGCTTTTGAAAGTGTTTTGTCACTTTAGTCTACTTTCTTTACTATTTTAGCCATCGGGAACTGCCACAAATGATGTTTAACCGGTTTACAATGGAGTGGTTACTAATACTAAATACAATTACTTACTAGTTTAAAAATATATGATATAACCCAAATTACGATTGACGACAACCATCTCTTGTTGATTAAAATATTTTATACAAAATTTAGTATGTATTAAATAAAATTGAAACACTCATATTGGGGGAGTTGTGTTAAAATATGTAAGCCGCCATTTAGTGGCAGCGCGCGGCGGCCATCTTATATAATGCCGACCATCAATCAGCCCAAGATTATGTACTGCCTACACAGTATCTTCTGAACCTCTGATCAAAGGACATGCTATAAAGTTATCTATCCGAGACTTTGAAGTAGGCATTAGTGAGGATTAAGAAGGATCTCAAACCTAAATAATTATATACGTAAGTATCTATACTCATATCTACTCGCATAGTAGTCGTTTCATTCATTTTTAGGATTCCATTGTACCTACTTACTACAGAAACACGATGTCTTTTAGGTACTGGACTGAATTTCTCTACGAGTACCCTTGGACTATTGCTTTTATTGACACAAAAAGTAAATTAATAGCTAAAAAAATGTATCATCTAATAGACCACTAAAGATCTACATAAAGTCCAAATGTAAATCAGAGGGCAGCTTATTTATATAGCTGCCCTACTGCTATTCGTACGCTAATAGGTTGTAGCAGTCAAATATCGGCATTCAGAGACAGAAGAAATAGTAGCAAGTACCTGCTATGTATTCTCATAAAATCATAATATGATGGTAGTCGTCACGCGACGTATGACGTTTTGGACACAAGTATTACTTTAAAACAAGTGGCTAGGAGCGACTTCGAAAAAACCCGACTGCTAAATCTTCAAACCTGTGTATCATCCTTATTTATTTATTTTGATTACCCAGTATTAGTCTCATGACTAAAACAAATATCTATTGACACCACTCAATTACAATATGACAAGCCGTTTAGGCTCTAGGGCGTGTCAAAGACGTATACATACATACATATGCTCGAAAAACATAGCCCTCCTTGTTTCGCAGTCGGGTAAAAAGAAGCGTTTTCTTACTTGCTCGCCGGTTTGTGGTCATTTTACCCTGGTCATTTTAGTCTGGATAAATAGGCAGAACAAAGTATGCAGACAGTTACGAGGCCAGTCGTCAAACAGGGCAGTAAGCAGTAACAAGTGGGAGTGTGGACGCGTTATCTGGCTGCCGCTTCCACGAATTGCTTATTACGCGTCGCACTGATGGGAATGTTTGTGGACTAGCGCATGAGAGAATGCGATTTGCCTTACATTAATATCTATAGCTGTGTCGGTCCCCCTATAACGAGTTATTATTATAACTCATATATAGGGGACCGACACAGTCCCTCAAAATGGATCAAAACTTCATTTCATCTTTGTCCAAGGGGACAAAGATGAAATGTTAAGGAGACAGATTTGGGAGACAATCCGGAAGAAATCTAGAAATATCGAGGACGGTTAATTTTCAAGGTGACAGTCTTGTCTTGCTAAATAAATTTAAATAAAATTACGAGTTTAAGTCCTGACTGACTTACTGATATTTGACTCAGAACAAAGTTTAAATCTCTAAACCTAGAGACATACAATTTGGAGAGTGTATTTAGGGTGTAGGAGTGTACCTACTTAAAACCTTATTTTTTTGGAAATTCAAGTTCCAATGTGACAGTTACAAGCGTCGAATAAAAGAGTGGAGGTTTCGAATATGTAATAATAAATAACTTACGTTATTTAACACTACATATTCGTACATAACGTAAAATATTCACAGCATGCGACAACGGTTTTTACAAACTTCACAATTCTTAAAAATAGAAAACTTTGTTTTTTATGTCACTTCTTTGAAACTTTTTTTAATGAATGTTGGTAAACCCCACAAAGTGCGCTGGCCATCATAAACGATTATTTTTATATTTTATAACTAACTTAACTTTTATCATCAAAATCTTCACCATATTTACCTCAAACACGAAGGTGCAATCGTTCGACTCTGATAATTAATTAAGCTAATTATACCTATGTGTATACAATCACAAGACCTTGAGAAATCTCTTATGAATTAGACTACGGTATAAAGGACGGGCGCTCTTTCGACATTCGGCTTATCACAGTTCCTCACTTACTCAACCTTTATGGAGTACCTACTACTAGGTAGGTATACCGTACATAATATGAAAAAAAAACTCGCAAAATTCATGCTTTCCATTTTTTTAACTGTAGGGCTATCAGCTAGACTTAGGCATGAAAGAGTTGAAAAAAGAACAAGCAGATTTCAAGATTTCATTTTGACAGCGTTGAAGCGGCAAACGGTCCCCGATTATCAGGAATGGACGATATGTTTTTTTCTCTTTAAATTGTATATTCTTTATAAGAGGACCATTTTTGTCACGATCAGTCTGGTAGGTACAGTTTGAAGATCTAAATCAATATTTAACTGAAAATTTTGTACCTTTTGAATGTTAAGCGAGCGTGAATGTTACGACTTAAAAATAAAATGGATCATTTTTTATTTTGTTTTTTTAAGTTTAAAATTATCTCAGGGTGAAGCTTACAAGCCTGCTCTCCTTCTCCGCAACTTTCAAGGTAAATACATACTAGAGATTTCAGCAAAGTTACAAGTTACTTTACTACGCTTTCTTAGAAAACTTATGCTTATAAAATACGAGTACCTTCTCAGATCAGATTAAAAGTTTAACTAACTACCGGGCAAGTGATTTAAATAGTAACAAGTGGTTAAAAGCGCGTTTGAAAGAACCCGACTGCTAAATCGTTAAATCTGTGTATCATCCTTAATATCTTTTTTTAAATTTTGTTGTACTCAGTCTCACTATCACGACTCGTATTTTTGTATAAGTGGTGTCAATAGATTCGTTGACACCACTCATAAAATTACGAAAAGCCGTTTTGGCTCTAGGGCGTGCCAAAGAATACATAAAAATACGAAAAGCCGTTTTGGCTCTAGGGCGTGCCAAAGAAATGTAATACATAAAAATACGAAAAGCCGTTTTGGCTCTAGGGCGTGCCAAAGAAATGTAATACATAAAAATACGAAAAGCCGTTTTGGCTCTAGGGCGTGCAAAAGAAATGTAATACATAAAAATACGAAAAGCCGTTTTGGCTCTAGGGCGTGCCAAAGAAATGTAATACATAAAAATACGAAAAGCCGTTTTGGCTCTAGGGCGTGCAAAAGAAATGTAATACACAAAAATACGAAAAGCTGTTTTGGCTCTAGGGCGTGCCAAAGAAATGTAATACATAAAAATACGAAAAGCCGTTTTGGCTCTAGGGCGTGCCAAAGAAATGTAATACATAAAAATACGAAAAGCCGTTTTGGCTCTAGGGCGTGCCAAAGAAATGTAATACATAAAAATACGAAAAGCCGTTTTGGCTCTAGGGCGTGCCAAAGAAATGTAATACATAAAAATACGAAAAGCCGTTTTGGCTCTAGGGCGTGCAAAAGAAATGTAATACATAAAAATACGAAAAGCCGTTTTGGCTCTAGGGCGTGCCAAAGAAATGTAATACATAAAAATACGAAAAGCCGTTTTGGCTCTAGGGCGTGCAAAAGAAATGTAATACACAAAAATACGAAAAGCTGTTTTGGCTCTAGGGCGTGCCAAAGAAATGTAATACATAAAAATACGAAAAGCCGTTTTGGCTCTAGGGCGTGCCAAAGAAATGTAATACATAAAAATACGAAAAGCCGTTTTGGCTCTAGGGCGTGCAAAAGAAATGTAATACATAAAAATACGAAAAGCCGTTTTGGCTCTAGGGCGTGCCAAAGAAATGTAATACATAAAAATACGAAAAGCCGTTTTGGCTCTAGGGCGTGCCAAAGAAATGTAATACATAAAAATACGAAAAGCCGTTTTGGCTCTAGGGCGTGCAAAAGAAATGTAATACATAAAAATACGAAAAGCCGTTTTGGCTCTAGGGCGTGCAAAAGAAATGTAATACATAAAAATACGAAAAGCCGTTTTGGCTCTAGGGCGTGCAAAAGAAATGTAATACATAAAAATACGAAAAGCCGTTTTGGCTCTAGGGCGTGCCAATGAAATGTAATACATAAAAATAATATTGGATTACATTAAATCTCTGTAAATCTCAGACGGACTAATTTGAATTTTATTTTTTCCTCAATCGTTCTCATTTTCATTTTGTTACAATTGGTCTAGTTACTCCTACTATTTAAATCAGTTATTTTGATTAAACCAACAGCTAAATAAATCGTTTTCGGTGGTTTTTTTACTAAATTACATATCTCTTTTTTTGTTCGAATCTAGCTGTAATAAACAAGTTTGTATTTTTATAACAATGTAATGGTAATTAAATATTTGTCACATTTTTTTTTATGTAACAAAAATGTCAGCAAAAAAAAAAAAACTAAAACAATTCCGCCTTCAGAGAATGTACACAAATTTACAAGAGCTACCCAACTGGTTTTATTTTGGGTGCAAAATTTTGGTCATCCCGATCGTATCTCAAAGACAATGCTTGTTGTTACAGAACGCAACGCTTCCTTTCGCGTTACAATAGCATAATATACTATATAATATATAACTACTTTATATGTAGTACTGGTACTTGTCTCTATATAAACAGTATGAGAACTAAGAAAAAATCGTGTATGCACATAACTGCTTACAAATAGCATCACTACATTAACCTACAGCAGCAGCCTCTTGAACGAGCGAGCGAAGTGTCTCTATGTCGTTTCTGATGATTTTTTTGTCTGTGGAGAAATTTCGTACTTACGTACAAGTTCAGGCACAATGGAGATTTTACTTATATGGATATTATATTGGAGGACGGAAAGGATGGTGCGCGCAAGAGGAGACCTATACTCAGCAGTGTGTAGGTAAAGGTTGATGATGATGGAGATTAAACAAAATAGCGTCTGTAAAAATCTTAGACCACTCATACAGTATGTATGATATAATAGCTGGGCCCCGCAGTTTTACCCGCGGTTGATATTTGTTCACCCCATGGAAACACTTCAATTTTTCTTGATAAAAATTAGCCTATCATTATATAATAAGTATAAGCTATCTTCGTGCCAAATTTCATCCAAATCCGTTCAGCCGTTTGAGCGTGAAGAAGGAACAAACCAACACATGATGATGTGATAGCTCGGCACAACCGGTAAGGAATGTTTGACCATATCCGTAGATAAAGCCAAATCCATTGACAGCTCGCTAATCAATATCGGTCAAAATCAGTTTAGGCGGGGGAGGGGGATCACTTTAGAGGGGTTCATAGACCGGAACATGGGGACGTGAACAAGTCTTAGGATAAGGTGCTAAGGCTTACAAATTACAAGTCGTACCTACGGCAATAGATACAAATTTTAAGGCCTTTAAATATATTGGAAAACGGTGTAAAACATTAAATAAAACGATGCAAGGCTTAACCGAGAACGGAACCTACTGATAATAAAATTTATCCTAGTTGTAACAAGTTAATTTACTGGTTATATTTAGCTGTGGTATTCATAAAGTACAATGGTTAGCATACAATAGTAGCGAACTAGGATCGTGGTTGGCATGCCACCAACATACATACATACATACATTGGCAAGACAAGTTAATGTGAGAACGCATTGCGATGTAATTATTTACATGGGTGTTAAGTAGGTATACTTATATACTTACATAGTTACATGCTATGTTTGTATGCAGGGTTAATGGTTCGAAAAGTTGTAGCGATGATGGTCGAGTGTTTAGTGGGGTCGATTACCGTACAAAAGGCAGGAGGTTCGTACACACGAAACATGCAAAAAGAGCCTGAGCTACCGGTGAAGGAAAACATCGTAAGGGATCCATAGCATGTGGTGGTAGGGCGTTTCCTATCGCTCCCCTGGCTAGCTACCACCTTCAAGTTTAAAATTTGTCACCAAGCACCTAACAGTGCGTACTCGCGCACTAAGGGGAAATTTATCATCACAACATCCATTCAGTCTTCTACTGTTGGCGTTATCAATATCAAGGAAAAAAAAACGTCAAAAGTCGTAATTTTGATATTTATTTTGTATTTAAATTTAACTATTTATTTTTTAAGTGAATATATAACTGCGGCTGCCTGTTGCAGTTATTCATATCTAGAAAAAACGTCATTTGTGTAAAGAGGACCCTTAAATATTTATTTAGTTCTGTTCTTAGTAGTAGTTATTGTTAGGAGGATCAGAAATGTATCATCTGTAAAAAATTCAATTGTCTAGCTATCACGGTTCATAAGAAAAAGTCTGGTGACAGATAGACGGGCGGAAGGACGAACGGATGTAACCAAAAACAGTCATTACATATTTTATATATATATATATATATATACTAAAAAGATATTAGAAAAACAGCTTCATTGACATTTTCACAATGTTTAATCAAATATTCTAACCCACGCACACATCTGTATCAAAACAAGCCCCTATTCCGCAGTGAAGTTGACGTAGCTTGTCGCCGATGACATATAAACCGCAGTGAAGTGAGCTGAACGCGCACTAGCGCCACTCTCTTACGCTATTTACAACAATATATTAAAAAATTGCCGGATTGAGAACATCCTCCTTGTTGAAAAGGATTAAAAATATAACAGCCATTTAATATCTACGAACAAATAGGCATCAGCTGTACATTAAACAGATACAGATAACACTAAATCATATTCATGCAGTTAGGGACAACTTTACAATCTGTTTGAGTCTGGAATCCCATTTAATTTGCTTTGACCACGCGCAATTCGAAAAGTAAAACTCCGACTCCGACTTGTTTCCAGAACTTTCCGGTGGAAATGCTGTAAATGAGAAGTGAATTAAATTCGACGAGCTTCGGGAGTTGTTTTCGTGACTTTTTGTGTACCGAGTTGGGTAAAGGGAGACTGTCAACTAAGCGTCGACGTGGGAAAGTGACTCCTGCTTGTTTTTAGGGCTCCGTAGGATTTAAAGGTTCAGTTTTTCCGCCGTCTGTCGTTCTGTATGTCCGTCCGTCGTATTATTACAAATAAATTCTCGAAATTTGGCACTGTTATATTTAGAAAACTAACGCGTGTTTGATACATATTTAAGAAGACGGGTTTTCACGCGTACCTGATTGTTGGAACGGTAATACTATAGTTTCGTTCACATTCGGTAATACTTCATCAGGGATGGAATAAGTCGTTCGTGTCTTAAAGAACGACACTTTTCGCACTTTCTCCCAAAAGTGGGGAAGTTTGCTTCGGCGCCATATACTGGCTGATTGCAATAATATTTAGACATGGAACACAGCAGCAATATAAATGTTTTTTATTATTATAATTCAAAATACAAAAAATTACGTCACTACAAATAACCCACCCCTGACCGTTCCTGGTGTAAAAGTACTCATGACACTCGCAACATTACCACGTTGAATAGCAATGGCCATCTTCTGCACCAGGAACGAACCGGAGCGGGAGTCACCAGTCTTAACTTTGAGCCTATGCCCTACTTCATTAATAAATGCCCTAGCCTCAGAGCCCCAACAGCCCAGGGTTTCCACAGCAATTGGCACAAAGTGGTAAAGCGGTTCCATAGCGGCATACATTAACCTCTTTTTCAAACTGGCATCCTCTACGGCGGCTGCCGGAGAGCGAAAGGTGCGACTCGGGCGACAACATAAACACTGACCGTTTTTGTAAAACGATCATGTAGTTGTCATTTTTTTATAACTTCGAAAAAAATGTCGTGGTTGGTGTCGACCTCTTTTTTCTTTGAACTTTAACGACTAAAAAAAATTATAATATAATTGTATAACTTCAGGGTGGCAAACAGAATGAGTTGTGTGTATGATATATATATCTTTTTTAAAACAAGGTGTTGACGCAATGAAAAACCAAACGAGGACAAAACAAATGAATTACGGTTTTCGAAATACAAATGTATGAATAAATAGCTGTATAAATTTGAAATTGGAATCCCTAACCAAAGAAGAGATATTTGAGATCAAAGTGGCCAGTACGATAAAACGCCAATTTCATATGTAAGGACCTAATATATATGTTTTATCGCTTCGTTTTGATGTCAGCGTAATAATAAAATATTTTTGTATTTTTGGTGTAGTTCCTCCTCCTCACTACGTCCAAATCTCACCTATTATTTCTCTTTTTTTTTTCAAAATCTGACTTCGTCGACCAAGTTTCTTCTTAGCACAAGGCGTCCTCAGGAGATGATGATTCAGTAAAATAACGCCTGAGTTCATTAAGATTAAATACTGTAAATTTTCGTTCATACTCAAATTCATTTTAATAATTTTATCTACAGGCAAATAAAATCGGATGCCATAAACTCGAGTCAAAAGTTTTCGAACGCAAATGTTTTTCAACTAACAACTGTCCAGTTGGACAAAACTTTCCAGTTTTTTTTTATTTGCCGTACTAAATGTTTTGAATGATTTTTATGTAATGAAAGTTTTCGAAATTTCTTTATTAAATAGGTTTTTTTCACGATAAATCCAAAAATTAAAGATTATCTTTTAAACCGTATGTTATAATATAAAGCCTTTTAAAAATCGTTAAAAAAAAGGTAAAAAAAATCCAAAATGGTAGATGTTTTTATGTCATTCTCACCTTGCAAGGACCGAGTGACCTTCAAACAGAGACTTGTTCCCGAGAAGTATGCTGTCTTTTTTTTAGGTCCGATACCCGAAGCTTCAAAACGAGACCATTTTACTAAGACTTTGCTGTTTGTCTGCCCGCCTTCCACCAGGCTGTATCTCATGTAACGTGATAGCTAGATTGTTGATAGCTAGTTGATATTTTCACAGATGATGTATTTCTATCGCTATAATAACAAATAGTAAAAACAGAATAAAATAGATATTTAGGGGAGTCTCCTATACAACAAACCTAATTTTTTGCCGTTTTTTGCTCGATATTATATAAAAATATGAAATCAAAATAAAGTAGATGTTTAAGGGGACTCTTTAAGGGGGATAAACTGTATCCTTAACCAATTTTTAAAGTATATATTTTATCATTTGTTGACCCCAGAAACAATATTTCCTACTAAACTACTAAACTGAGGTAGACTGTGCAACAAATTTTGCTGCTTTCGGTATCAACAAGTAAATTGGCATCGAGACGCGTACAAAATATCAAACGAAATAGCAAAAGGCACACAACACCTCAACTCCAAAGTATAGGTCTTTGTCAAAAGAACGTTTTCAGTTTGCAACGTTTCGAAAAAGAACTCTTTGAGAGGTTTTTGAAAAATAAACTCCCCCCGTCGACTCAGTTTTGTGAATATGTGAGTTCGTTTGAGAGAATTTTAGCTATTTAGAAAGCTCAGAGCAATTTTTCCTAGCGTTGTTTCGTGATTTTTTGGTGGAAGACTGTTTTGGTGTTTTCTCTAATAAGTAAAAGAAATTCAATTGAAGTGTCTTATATTTTAATTATATTTTTAATAAATTTACCCGATCAGCACTGATATCAGTTATTTTCACAATCGTTTTTAAAAAGGCTCCACAGCAACAATAAAAAAACAAAACATTATACTAACAGTTCTGCGAAGTGTTGACCTCTCGACCACAATAATTTTGCGACTTTTAAAATATTTCTAATTTCCAAAAGGCTTCCAAAAATGTCAAGTAATCACGGACACTGACATCTTCAACCCCTGACGTAGCTAAAGCATTTAGACCCTGTTTCTCCAGACATAAAATACTTTCATAGATTCGTCATAGTTTAACATTATCAAACAAACAAACTAGGGAAATTACTGCCCCAATTAAAAATCCCCGACGACAAAAAAATTCATAAATCCGAAGAAGTTTCGTCAAGATTGGATAGAAACTAAGACCAGACAGACATACATACTAACTTCCAAACATACAGACCGACCAAAAGTAATTGCTGAACTCGGATCAGAGACGCTTTACACGGTCAAATATATAAGAATTACAAAACCGAATATTAATAATACTATTAATTTAAGTAAGTACCTAAATATTTCTATTTTAATACGCTGATAAAGTCTGGTCGTCGTGGTGTAAAATTGAACTAACATTATGATTTTTGCATAGCAGCTTCAGCCTAGTATGAAAATAATAACTTATTAGCACTGATTAAGTAAAACGATTAAATAATAAATAATCAGTTTACTAAAGTCATGCTATAATAACATTATGCTGAACTTTTCATACATTATCAAAATTTTCTACAAACTGAATTAAAACATTTTGAATAAAATAAAAAATAGAAGTACATCCCGGTCACAATATCTGTGCACCTGAGCTCATGACGTCATATCGGCGGTGTAGGTACGGTGTGCTAACCGTACTGTCGCACCGGGGAGTGCGCGGAGTGGTGATAGGGGAAGCGGGAGAGGTGCCGCAATCCAGCGAGGTGCACAGATATTCTGACCGGGTTGTACCTACGTCATTCTTTTTTTCCTTCCCATTATCGTAATAAAGATTGGGGTCAAAAAATTTAAATGTTGTCAATTTTCTTGTAGTCCATTAAACAGTTACATTTGACCCCACAAACTTGTTTTTAGCTTTACACTGACCAAAATACTACACATTTACTACACATCAAAAAAATAAAATTGCGTCCTCTAAAAAACGCAAGGTAAGGCTGAAAAAATTTAACATTTCAACGGACTATTGACGATTCTCTTTCCGCACTGACTCGACAACTTATATTCCCATAGTTAGTGACGTAAGATAGCACGTACGATGCAATACTGCAATCTGAACTGCAAGTGCACTAGACTGGGTTTCTACAATGTTGCATTGAAAATTGGACCGTGTGAAACTGCGGTGTGGGGCTATTGAAATGGCGGAAAAATAAGATAGAAATAAGTCTCTGTACTCATCCAGTGCATTATATTCTTTTAGAAAAATAAAATAAATACGTGTGGCGCTCGGAGACTGCCGCGGTAAAGCTATTGCATACGCATACGTCTAGTCGCACGCACACAAACACCGTGCCGAAGTCTGCCGAACTGAAACGACGTTAGACGAGTGGTAGGTTTATTTTTGTTACGGAATTTCTTGATTCGGACGCCGCGCTCAAAGCCTGCGATAAAAGCTGTACAATAGCTTAAAAATATTTTAATTGGTACCTACTTAAGTGGTTTCAGTAAGAACTATAAATTTGAAAAAATCAGAGAGTCTGTTATTAATATGCACTTCAAGGGAACGAATTTGGTTAGGTACTTGAAAACTACTTCAAGAAATCTATAAGATATTATTGATTGCTCGCTCGGTCAATACGAGCAACTTAGAAACGTTTCTGGCATTTTTTTTTTTTTGTTTGCCTGTTAGGATGTTTGTGTTGAGTTTCGAAATACAAAGGACGTCAATGAGAGTTTCCAATCAGTTTTGACGAAACTTGGTTGAATTGAAAAGGATGGCAGTTTAATACGGTGCAATTTGCGACGGATTTAAAAATATTTGGTACAAACATGCTGAACATAACATTAACATAAAAAAACAGTGAAGTGGTCGCCGTGTCTTTTTCTAAAGACTTTCTGAAAAAACTTTCTGAATGATGAAATTCGAATTTCGAAATAATTCTAAAAGTATTTTTTACAAATGTAAAAAATACTTTCGAATTAAGTTCTCGAATTAACCTTCTCCGTTTTGAAAATCTATACAAAAAGAGATGTTTCAATAACGTATGGAGCTTCGGCCAGAACGGTGAAAATGATCCCATAAATACATCAGGGATTATAAATCTTTAACCTATTTACCAAATTACATTACGTAACGTGTCGCAGTGTACAAAATTAATTTTGAATCAACATATTTCCACCTTATTTGCGCTAAATGGCAATTTTCGCGTTTTTGTTGTCTCAATTTAGACATTTGTGACGGGTAGTATAATGGATAGACCATTGGATTCAACCTAGGATATAAAAATCTCCCAGGGATATCATAATTCTACTACAATTTACAGAATTTAGATATTTTTGTACACAATAAAGTAGGCAACTGATGCAGGTTTTATTAATACATACATAATAATAAAATCTTATGCATATTTTTGTAGACATACACTATCCTGGCCGAAAATGAAACAAGTCCTTTTGTCGTGACGCTCGCGATTTTGCTAGCCCTCCCAGTACCCAGATCACGCCTCGCCCGCGTGTCGGATGGACCGTGACTGACCCAGGTGCACTTACATCCGGACGTACCCAGCTACCGGATGGATTGCTCCCTACACCACTAAAAATATTACCTACCTAGCTTTACTGCGATATTTACTTAAATTTGTATTTTTCATTTTCCGCAAGGACAGAATAAATAAAATATAGAACAAAATTACTTGTAAGTAGGTATCAGGAGCTCAAATCTGTTACATGAATCGGTCAAAGTAAGTCATAGTTCAACAACAATAAGAAACCTATATGTCTTTGTACTGTACAGTTAAGTGTTAAATATCCTAGACTTCGTATTTAAATTATGTTTAATATCTTCCATATATTACAAGTGTATATTCAAATAACGTATTGCTTTTCTCCGTCCCGTATTGCTTAATGTACAACTATACATAGTTTTGTTTTGTTTTTCTCTGTAAAAGAAATTATGTGTTTCGATTGAGTAATAAACAACTTAAACCATTAATATTAACGATATGTAAGCAGATTTTCAAATCTATCAAAAACTATAATTAAGATGCAAGGCAATCTTAATTCAATGAAGTAATCTAAATAACATACTTTGCATGGCGCGCAGCTTAAGGTATACTTTGGGCTATAAGTGGAGTGTCGGTAACGTCTCTTCCTCAACCAGATTACTTCCCAACCAGATGATTGATATTTCTCGTAGGCACACAAAAACAAAATAACTTTCTATCATATTGTGCCTTTATTGGCAAGTAGTCTCTTCCAGGCAACCTTAGAATGGAGACAATTTACTAAAATAAATTAGATATAGTTATATTGTTTCTTTCATCTTTTAAGTAAATGATTATTTATTATGTTTCTAATAAGTAACTAAAATATTTAGAATCTTAGGATCATATCTAAAAGTATCACGAATGCACTCGTAAGGCTATTTTATAAGATCACGTTTATTTGTTAAATATTTTGTCAATTTTGTAGATTTTTCAATAAAAAGTTATACAAAAAAATAGGACGGGTTATGCAATAACGAATACCTAATAAGTTATCCGGTAATCAGCTGGAACGCGGGTCTTTGGTTCCGAACAGATTAGGATGGATTAGTGTCTGGACCACTAAGTACTAAGGTGCCTTGCTATCCCTACTGCGATATTTCGTTTTTTTTCCCTGAACTTTTGCGAAAGTAAAAAGATTTAAAGTACATCTTAATCATGTTATTTTATCGAAGCATTTACGAATATTTTAGCTTTAAGTTCAGTGCATCATTTTTTTATTAGCTGTGCTTATGTACAACCCCCCCCCCCCCCCCGGCTAATATTGATTGAACATTATTGAAACGACACAGATTTATTCACAAATAAATAAAATATTCCATAGATTTAAATGTACTAGATGCGTACTAACCGCCTCAATGCATTGCTGATTCACATAAGATCATGATCGTAACATCATCTCACTTCAGTTCAGTGCCTGGTGTGACTCCGGCAGATCGAAAGGTCGCCAAAATATATTTAGAAGAGGGTAAATTCGTAGAAGAGTATGTGACTCAAGCACGCAAAAACATAACAAATCAAGGGAGATTATTTTTCACGGGTAAGTTTATGGTTTGTGTGCATATTAAACTAAATAACGCAAAACTCAAAACCAAATAATATTAATGTAATTCATTATTTGGTGTTGCTCTTAAAACATCGGGATGGGTACCCACAATAATGGGAACATATCAATGTATCGAATAAATTACTTAGTCACATTTGTTTTTCTGTTGAAATAAAATATGAAGGGATTAGTTATTGTATTTGTTTGATGTCCTTTCTTACGTAGAAAACTTTTAACACTGAAATACCTTGCAAAAAGTCTTTGGGAATGATTTATTGTACATTATTATTAGGTCATTACATATGAAATTGGCGTTTTGAAAGGGAGGAACATAAAGTCATTTTTTTGTAATAATATATTTATTTAATCAAAGTATGTACTATTGCTATCTATGCACTTTTGCCATCTCATAGGTAGTTCATTGATCCCTTTACTAAAAAAACCATTAGGACGAGAATCAATGAAATCTTTGAAGGCGCTTTGGACTGCCCCATCGGAGTTGAATTTTTTCCCTTGCTCTTGCAAGAAGTTATCCAAATTTCGAAAAAAATGGTAATCTGTTGGAGCCAGGTCCGGGGAGTACGGTGGATGTCTTAGACATTCCAATTGAAGCTCCAATAGACCAGTGTGTGGTCTAGCGTTGTCCTGAAGCAGCAGTGGCCTAGAGCGATTGACCAACCTCGGTTGATTAGCAGCTAGCTTTTCCATCATGGTTTGCAGTTGCTGACAAAAGATATCTGCTGTAATCGTCTGGCCAGATTTAAGAAAGCTGTAGTGAACGACACCGGCACTAGTCCACCAAACGCTCACAAGTAACTTTTTTTGAGTCAATTTTCGCTTGGGGCAGGGTTTGGCTGGTTCGCCAGGATTCAGCCATTGCGATGAGCGTTTCCGATTATCGTACAAGATCCACTTTTCATCACAGGTAATGATCCGATTTAAAATCCCTTCATTATTGTGCCAGTTGAGTAATGTAACGCAGCAGTTGACGCACGTTTGTCGGTTTGCTGCACTCAATTCATGAGGTACCCACCTTTTTAAGCTTTTTCACCTTTCCAATTTGCTTTAAGTGGATTAAAACAGTTTTATCACTAACACCGCAGCCTACAGCTAACTCGGGCGTGGTTTGCGATGGATCTGCTTCCACAATAGCTTTCAATTCTTCATTAGCAACATTAGTCTCCGGCCGTCCACGGGGCTTGTTCTGCAGGTCGAAATTTCCAGAACGAAAACGTTGGAACCAAAAACGCACTGTGTTTTCTATTGTACCGCCGCCATACACATCATTAATCCTTCGAGCCGTTTCTGCAACACTGGTACCACGGTGGAACTCGTACTCGTAAATAACGCGATATTTCAAGTTTTCCATTTTGTAAACTGCGTGACGCAAAGAAAAAACAAACAAGGACAAAACAAATGAATTACGGTTTTCGAAATACAAATGTATGAATAAATAGCTGTATAAATTTGAAATTGGAATCCCTAACCAAAGAAGAGATATTTGAGATCAAAGTGGCCAGTACGACAAAACGCCAATTTCATATGCAAGGACCTAATATTTTGGTGCAAAGTATAGTGGTTTCATACACTTTGCAAATTTGTTTATTACAGGCAGGACCCGCCCTTTTTTATTATTGCTTGTAATTTTTTTTTTGCGGTGTTTCCCTATCCTCTTGTACCTCTAATAAACTAATATAAATGTAAATTGATATAACTATCATGATTTTATCATTCAGTCATGATAGTGTTTGTCGCGTCTAGTTTGAAATATTCAAAAGCTTTAAAACGACAAATATGTAAAAGCTACATTACCAACAAAATAACAAATACTTAATCAGTGTCTCGTCACTTGTAACTTACGTTAGGAATATTCAATGTTCTATTTGCATGACTCTCTCCTCTTGTATATGCAGTAGTTCCGAGTAATAAGATTATATAAGGTCCTTAGCCA
Organism: Ligdia adustata; assembly: GCA_947049295.1. Taxonomy (NCBI): domain Eukaryota; kingdom Metazoa; phylum Arthropoda; class Insecta; order Lepidoptera; family Geometridae; genus Ligdia; species Ligdia adustata. The sequence continues at coordinate 5,301,225 of OX346233.1, forward strand.
CAAATGGGTAGGTTTGTACATAAGCACTATTACGACTATCACAAGAATAGAATAGAATAGAAAATTAATGAATATTACTACTATTATAACTGGAATTATATATATATTCTGAATGAATTAGTAGTTCGCTAAGTTAGTGTTAGCCTGAAGCTAGTGGCAGCCTAGTCGGTAAACCCGTTGCCTGACAAGTGAAAGGGCGCGGGTTCAAATCCAGGTTCAGGCAAGCACATCTGAGTTTTTCACCCATGTGCATATTAGGATTAATTACCACAGGCTCAAACTACGAAGGAAAAAACATCGTGAGGAGACCTGCTTGTCGGAGGAGGTTAATAACTTTCTAAGATAAGTGAAGTCCCCAACCCGCAATTGGCGCAGCGGCTACTATGGATTGAAACATAAAGTAGTTCGCTTCAAATTAAACCTATCTATAGCCAGTTAGCTATCCCTATAGATTTAGTGCGTAGTGGATAAAATGGTTATTATCCATCTTCTAGGGAAAACCCATTTGAAATTCGTAGACATGCTTCTAAATAAAAATGTCATTGATTACGCTCCATATCAAGCGATGTACTATCTGTTTTAATCAGCCGTATTGTTTTTGTCTTTCTTAGGTTAGTTACTCGTAGGTGGGACAAGTGCCGTAAATTACTGTGAGGTTAGATATATCGACAAGATTTTATCGAGCTATCAAAATACGATTATTAAATGGACAGAGTATAGTAATACTAGTTTACTTCTTTTATTAATTGACAAATTGAAGTGCAAAAGAAAACTTTCTTAGCATCCTCGAATTCTGCATTTCTTATACTGCATGGCAGTATAAATTATATTAGTGTAAGAAAATGCTAAACTACATCTCATACAAAACATTACATTTGCTTTCAGAAAATATTAAAAGGTAGGTATGTTTATAAGCTTTACTTATTTACTATATCTATGTATTTATTTAAATGTTACTAATTATATTTTTTTTTGAACACTCTGTTAGTGCTAGTAGTTTTTTGGTACAAATAAATTCTTTCTTTCTTTTCTTTAAGTCATGTCTTCATCATTGTTTCAGGTAATTTAATATTCGAGAATAGGATGGTACGGTCGTGTATTGGTTTTGCTCGACTTGGCGGGGGCACAGCCGTGCCGCCTGATTCTGCGATGCTCAGCAACATATTCTTCGAATGATGCCTAAGTATAACCATTAATATTTGCTTTAATGTAAGCAGAGTGTCTTTGGCAAAGATTTTATTTCTTCATGTACATGATGAAAAATTACCTACGAGTAGGTAATTTTCAGGAAAACCCAATACATTACTAAGCATATAAAGAAATATTAGATTACAATTAAGAAAAAATAATATTAAAAATACATCACTATAATCAACCTTAAAAACAACATTCACTATGAGACCAACTCTTAAGTCACACTGAAAGTAATTCCTCAGGATGAGTATGGTGATCCCTTTGGGCTTAGTACACCCCTAACCTATAACCCTGTATACAGTATGAAATAAACAGGCTCCTGGCACTTTAAAATATACCTTCACTTAAACAATAGATTTATAGCGGAAGCCGCCAGACGAATACGACCTAATTTAGTCATTCACTTGTTCGGCAGCAAAGCAAAAAATATAGCGATCAAGTGTTAATAGTTCTGCATTGATCGGGTTCTGTTGGTTTTTTAACTCAAAAATAATTTGTTTTGTTGCTGGGCACGATTCTCCCTTGTGTAGGGGGTGAGGTGTTTAGATACTCTGCCATTTGGTAGTGCTTTGGATATTTAATCTATTTAGATTATCGGCAGGCAATTGCTAGTCAATGAGTGAGCCAACTGCGTGTTTTTTATCAAATTTCTAAAAAGAAGGGAGGTGTTTTTCGGTTTCCGCGTCAAAAGGGTAAAATAGAGGCCCTATTACTAAGACTTCGCTGTCCGTCCGTCTGTCAACAGGCTGTATCTCATGGACCGTGATAGCTAGACAATTGAAATTTTCACAGCTGATGTGTTACTGAATAAATATGTGTATTATAAAATAAATAAATATGTGTGTATATAATGTAAATATTCTGCCAGCCGCGAAATTCACGAACGCTCGCAATTTATTATTTTACGGTACCCTAACTAAAAGTCAGCAGACGGACAGGGTCACCCTCGTGCCCTTTAGTCGACCTCCAAAGACCTTTGTTGTGGAACAGCTACTATTATTTAATCTGTGCAATGTCTCAGGAATCCTGGGGAGTAACTTTTAAGAGTAGGTATAAGAACTTGAAGACTGGCACAATACACAGAGTGTGGTGGCCAATCGTGGAAAAAAAGAGTAGGTATATCGATTTTCACTGTTTCGCAACTGGTTGCTATGGAGAAGTGTACCTTCGTTGTTTGCAACCAGTTATGGTAGAAGGGTGTTCTTCCTTATTTCTCTATTGGCAACTGATAGAGAGATTAGGAATTAATCATAAATTCTAGTTACCTACTATAACAATATTACTTTGAAATGGAATGAAATACATACATACCTACTATGTATGAAATACACTTCGAAGTTTTGAAGTTAACAAGTTGTTTAATACAAAATTGCATAATTTAAAAGAAAATATCCTCTGAAAAAATTGACCACGGGATCGGTCATTTCGAATGTAGAATATAGTTGTATCCTCAGTAAAAATAGACCACGGGATCGGTCATTTTGAATGTAGAATATAGTTGTATCCTCAGTAAAAATAGACCACGGGATCGGTCATTTTGAATGTAGAATATAGTTGTATCCTCAGTAAAAATAGACCACGGGATCGGTCATTTTGTATGGAGAATACAATTGTACCCTCAGTAAAATAGACCACGAGATCGGTCATTTTGTATGGAGAATACAATTGTACCCTCAGTAAAATAGACCACGAGATCGGTCATTTTGTATGGAGAATACAATTGTACCCTCAGTAAAATAGACCACGGGATCGGTCATTTTGAATGTAGAATATAGTTGTATCCTCAGTAAAAATAGATCACGGGATTGTTCATTTTGTATGGAGAATACAATTTTTATGTGTCGCTAATTCCTCTAATTTTATGGCATCATGGATAAGATAAATTTAGTAAATTATTTTATTAGTATGCTAAGAGGCCTTTGGGCGGCCTGAAGAGTGGGTCACCCACTCTTTAGGCCGCTCAAAGGCCTCTTTCAAGACAAATATTACTTTTTTTTTATAATATATTCACCAATTTTTTTACACAAACAACAGGCAATAATTACAAGTGACATTATTTCCCTGCGTTAAACAAAAATAATCTTTTTTTTTTAGTTTACCCCTAAAAATTAAAATGGGAATAAGAGCAGACCAAAATTAGAGTTATATCTATGAACCCATTGTATTCGAATGAGGCTGAATTCTTAGAATCTAATAAAATTAATTTAAGTCCCAGACTTCGTGGAAATCTGTCTGGTCAACTAGTTTTTTTCCCCTTAAACTACTGCCGTATTTAGATGATGACAGATGAGACCAATCCGTAAATTTTACCCGACTGCTAAAGAAGGAGGGTTATGTTTTTCGAGTGTATGTATGTATATTTCCTTGGTACGCCCTAGAGCTTAAACGACTTGTCGTATTTTTATATGAGTGATGTCAATAGATTGGTCTTATTCGTGGGAGTACAACTGGATACAACAAAATTAAAGAAAAATATGATATTTAGGATGATACACAGGTTTTACAATTTAGCAGTCGGGATTTTTAGAACTCGCTTCTAAACACTTCTTAAATAGTTACTAAACAGAACCTGCTATCTACGAGTATACCTACTTTTATTAGGCTGTACACTCTTTGAGGTACAAAATATTTGTTTTTTAATTTGTCCAGACCCCTCTAAGAAATCTGGTAACACTCATAGAAGTAAAAAAACAGTCCAATTGAGAGCCTGCTCCGATTTTGTACTCGGTTACAAAAATGTATGACCAAATTAAAGATTTATTAAAATGTAAAAGGATATTAACACGCTATAAGTTACATTAATATAAATGTAATGCATAAATGTTGTCTGCAAAAGATCGCTTTAAGTGATAAGGCCGCCATTAAAAAAACTAGTATATGTTTATACGTTAAAAGTATGTTATAGTTTATTTTTTGTTATGCTGGTTTTTGAATAAAGAGTTGTCTATCTATACTCTTTATGTCTGTCGGGGCTTGCCGAGCTTTTATCAGTTACAAATGAGGTCAGTGAGGTCGTCACCGTCTTATCAGTAGGTACATAGGTAGGTACGTTATCAGTTACTGATAAGGCAGCACGGAAACTGTTACGGGCTTTTATATGTGGGACGATGAGTCTAGATGGGGACTTTTTAATCCCAGACAGAAAAACGACGGGGTGATATATGTTTTATGTCTGTCTGTTTGTATGTGTTTCTGTTTGTCTCTGGCATTTTGGTCCGGATGAACAGATTTTGTTTTTTTTTTTTTTAAATTGAAAGGTGAATCAGTCCGGAGTGTTTTTAGTTATGTTTGATGAAAATCGGTCTATGATGGTTTATTGCCACAATTAACGGATTTTTACAACTCCCTCAGCATGGGTATTAAATGAACTCTAGTATTGTATCAGAATATAAATATTGTATTATGATAAATTATAGAAGAATTGTATAGAGGATAACATCCGGAGAGAACTCAAAATCAGACATATTCCGGCGAAAATAAAAATAGCATGATGAAATCAAAATATTAAAAAAACATACGAGTTAAAAAATAATCGTCATTGTTTGTAAGAAAGAAAGAAAGTAATAAATTCATTATACCAAAATCTACTTGTACTAACGGATACTTTAAAAATTAATGTCAAAATTTCTTGTCACAAACCAGCTCCAACTCAGTATAATGCTGGTTGTAAACAACCAGCGCTGGTCTTCCGCAACCATCTTGTGTCCGAAAATCAGGTTAGGTATTCCCAACGAGTAACACCAATAACTGTAACAATGTGACTGGCTGGCACCTAAATGGCGTATTGAAAAAAAAATCCCAACCAGCCACACTGTTACTCGCTGAGAATACTTTTAATTACATATCATAATATAGTATTTTACTAAATATACTAGATAGACAGGATTTTCGGCTAGAAGTGTAATAAGCCGAAAGGGAGTCACTGTACCCACCCTAAGGAACAACTTTCACTATGGTGCCAACTCTGAACTCGAGAAAAAAAAACAGCTGTTCCATAAAAAAAGCTTATTATATAGATATACAACAGCATTTTTACCCAATTTTACTTTGTTCACTCAGCTAATAATCATCCTTCCTAGAAACCTTATCTATATATTTCCTTCCAAGACATATAGCTTCTATATTTAGATGTCTTGACCGAACTAGATTAGTTTAATCATAGACCAAATTAGCCCGTCATTTAATGCTCAACTAACTTTGCATGATGATTCTAATAGTTTACTAACCCAAAGGTCAATAGGATCCTTCCTGTATTAACTCTGAGATAAGACAAGGAATATTATGCATATAAAACAAAAATACAAGAGAAATGTATTGTCACCAGAATAGTAGGCACAATATTACAGACAAACTACAACCAAAACGAACACAAATGACGGTTTTATCGCTAACGATCGATCTCTTCCAGACAGCCTTTATGAGAATAAAATATATGTATTAAATATTGCCAAAAAAGACCTTTTGCTTTTAATTTGCCCATATTGCAGTCTAAAGCCACTGAGGCCGTGCCGCCTTGTTTCAGTTATGTAATGTTCGTTCAGACGTGTTCCCTCGTAAAGTGGTGGAGACTTTACCAGGGTTTCTATGGAGATTTCCCGCGAACACGAAAACCACGTTTTTTCGTCTTTATATTGTTTGCACTTTACACTTGTGCACATAAACAAGACAGTAATGGTTAATCCACCAATATTACACGTTAAAGCTAGATTAAAAAATCACTACATTAGCAATAAATACACAGACTAAGACGCCATTTTTTCAGCGGACGCGAGAAAACTCTAATTAACCTTATTTTTATCTGCTATTTAAATTTCACCCAACTCGCTAATTCAGATGTACGATAGGTAGGTATGGTGTATAAGAAATAAGTTATTTTAACAAAAAGTTTTTGTATAAAAACTCGGCACTCGAAGTGTTACCAATTCAAAATGCTGTAATTTTGACAATTTTGTTTCTTTTTATTTATAAACTTCAATATATAAAAAAAAAAATTTGAAATTAAAAAGAAAAAAATATTATTCGATGTGGCCACCTTTAGCGCGGATAACAGCATCGAGTCTGTCCGAGAAGGCTTCACACGCTGCACGAATGTGGTCGCTGATATTTTGTTCCATTCTCGGCGAAGAGCAATCTTTAAGGCGTCGACTGTCTCATATTTTTTTGCTGACACTTTGGCCTTTAGAATTGACCATATGGAAAAATCCATTGGGTTTAAGTCCGGCGAATATGGTGGCCATTGTTGCGAAGAAATGAAGCTCGGAACTTTTTCTTGACGCAGGCCGTAATGGAAGACACAAGTTACTTAGTATAATATATTTTGATGGGGGCCAACTGACCATTGTCGTTTGACACATTTCTTAAGAATAATACAATACAAATAATTTATTTACTAAAAGATTCTACCCTAACAATGCATTTACATAAAAAAAAATGTAGGTACAATGATATCAAGGGTAGCCAAAGAAATTCTTGTGAACCCTGCACTAGGAGCTATTATTAATAATTAAGTAATTTAATAATTAATAAAGTAATTATCAAATAAGTTTCTTTTGAATATCAAATTCGCCACTGCCTCAGTGACCAGTGCAACGGGGCAGGTGGGAATTTATTATTCCCAACTGGCCCAGTGGCCACGGTAATGGGGCAGATAATGGAACCGATGGGAATATACCATAATTTTGGTATTAGGTATGCCCAAAAAATACTATTTCTTATTATACAGACCAATAATACATAAGGAATCAATAATATCTGCAGGACTCTCAACTAGAGTTAATCTGGCGGCCGCCGCGGTTTAGTGGTTAGAATGGGTTCAATTCCCGGTCGGAACAGGTCGAACGATGAGTTTGAACATCTGTCTTCGAGTCTGGGTGTTTTTGTGCGTGTGTTTGTGAATGTTCCATGGCATCCCCGACACAGGAGAAGTCTTAGTGGGGAGCTATGAGTGTGAAACTATTTAAGAAAAAAACATGAAACAGGTGAAAACAATAACAAGTAAACTTGGTTTCAAATGAAACGTTAAAACGGCGATTCTTTTTTTATTATTTTTACGCTGTTAAAACAAAACCAAACTTGCTTGCTCATGTTTTGACCTCTTTCATGACTTACTCTTGTGTTTCTCATGACAACCAGCGTATGGATATATATTGATGGCGTCACGGTTTAAAAGGTGACATGTTTAAGATTACAAACAAAAATCATAAACATTGTCCAAATCAACTAACACGAGAAAGTTGTTATCTAACAATCACTCTGTATAATTAGCAACGTAGAAATAGCGTACTAATTTTTAACCTACTTAAGAGGTACAGATTTTTTGACAGACTCGACACTGCAACTCAACTTGTTTTATTATTTGACAGACTCGACACTGCAACTCAACTTGTTTTATTATTTGACAGACTCGACACTGCAACTCAACTTGTTTTATTATTTGACAGACTCGACACTGCAACTCAACCTGTTTTATTATTTTGAATTGTTATAAAACAAGTGTCTTTATTACCAAAAACAAACAAACTAACTACATCAACAAAAAATATAGCAAAAATATTGCATATAGACGTTTTATCTAGACCTTTTAAGTAGATCTTAACTATATATTATATATATATTAACTATATATATATATATATATATATATATATATATAGTTAAGATCTACTTAAAAGGTATATATATATATTATTTTAATTTTATTGTTTGTTTATTCTGAGTATAGAAAATGTTCACAAAGAACACTACATTACTACTAAGTTCTAATATATTTTAAGCTAGCTGACCCGGCGGACTTCGTACCACCTAACAGGCCTAATCCTGCAGTTATACATGTTTGAAGCTTTCTTGAATCTTCACAAACATTTCAAAACCAAAATCATCTAAATAGCCGATTTAGATGATTTTGTTTTTGAAATCAGCCGTTCTCGAGTTCTAGCGAGACAAACGAAAAGCAACTGATTTTTATATATAAGAAAGAAGAATATGAGTTCTTTCTTTCTTTCTTATTTATGATGTCAAAACAATAAAAAACAAGGTTCCCAATTTCTCGTTTTTGTTTTTGGTTTAATTTAGACCTATGAGAAATATTACTAATAGACTTTTAATGTCATCCTATTCAGAACGATAAAATATTAAAATATTTTTTTTTTCCCTTTAATCTGCTCTCAATGAAAAACTGGCCAGGACTTAACAATATTCAATAATTATCGTGAAAATTTCGATAATTATTCGTAAAATAATGAACGCGTCCGAAATTAAACGAATTCTCATTAATAAGCCAACATGTTTGTTTTAAATTAATTTCATTTGCATTTCATTCGTTGTATTGTACATTTTATTTTAATGCTACAGCTGTGAAATAGTGTCCTACGTTTTTAAGACAGCTATAGACCGCCAACTTGTCCATACAGTGACATATAGCTCTACCTTTTAATGTTGTATGACTCCTGAGGGTTTTTTCACATAGCTAACTCATTATATACTACGCTTTACCGTTTTATTTATTTTCTGTATCACTATAAAATTACAAGCTTCAAAGCAGCCATATTTTTGCGCTAATACGATGCCTATTAAAAGTCTTTATTATGCAGAATTCAATAACTTTTTCAAAATAATAAAACGTGCAGGCCTAAAATACGTCATAGTGAAGCGATTGACACCAATAACAAAAAAATACGTTACAATTTATGTGAAAAGAGGTTAAGCCCCGGAACGAAAACTCTATAAGAAACACGAAAACAGTGAAGGGTCGGTGATCCTCTTAACCCCCGATGCAAAAACGACGGGGTGTTATAAGTTTTACATCTCTGTTTCATCGTAGCTCCTAAACGAATGGACTGATTTTGATTTTTTTTAATGAAAGTATAATTAGTGGTTTTCGTTCATAGCTACTCATATATTTGATGAAAATCGGTCCAAGATGGCCACAGCCACAAAAAGGCGAAGTATAATTTTATTCACAACTCCCTCTAATGACAATACGAGCATTATACATTATGATAATTTCAAATCCAAGATGGCTGCCAGAACTAAATGTCGGGGGTTATTCTACATTTTCAGTTTTACTTGTTACTTACTGACTGCAAATTTCAGGCAGACTTACAAACATACTGAGACACGAAAGCAAAATTCGCATGAATGAAGCAGGGTCGCTCTTTTAACAAGAAGTAACAGAAAGGTGTGCCAGTGTTAATCTACGGTTTGCAAGAAAATGATCTATCTTATTATTTTATAAATAATATGGTAAATCAAAAATATTAAAATAATTATTATGTACCTATTATTGTAAATTTTTCTCAAGTCAGAATATCAGTAGGACAATATTATCTCGATGGGAATGAATCACTTACCTAATTAGGTAATTTTTTAATTTTATTTGTTTTCGTTTTACCTAAGAACTTAGAACTGCCCGTAAATAAATATTCTGCGTATTCCATGTAACATATTTTAATGTAGCAGCTTTTCCTTGACCAATATCAAATATTTCAAAAAAAACCACACATTTGATTTTATTACCTAAGTCTAAGTGGAAGTCCTGTCTGGGTCTTTTTTTTCATATATAAACATTAAAGTATTAAGGTCTAAACACTATTTTTATACACAACCAAAATAGCTGTTTTCCTCGAAATTAAAGTTCCTTAAACCAGACAGAGATGGCGCAACCGAGCCCATTACGTTTTCTGTATCAAGCCCTATCCTTGTCGCACTTACGTATCCACACATGACGCTATCCTTGTTTACTGGTATTTATTATTCATAACTCTGCGAGTTCTCAACAACTTACTATTTTTAGAAAGCAATTAGTTTCTAAAAACTATGATTATAGTTTACCGCCATTCAATTTAATAATCAGTTTTATAATTTGGAAGTTATATGTAAATAGCTCTGCATCGCGCAAACGATATTTTTTTAAATTTTAACATGGGTAGACTTCCATTGTCAGTAGTTTACGGGGCGTCCGTGTCTACACAGTCAAGCGGTGATAGGGGGTCAGTACCGTACAAATTCTACCTCTGAAACAAAATATTCTTAGAGATGAAAATAAGCTTCTCGCATATTGTGTTAGTCGTTGAATCATTAAAGGCGCAAGCTAGAGATGTATTAGACGCCCTCTGGAGTTATGCACTTGTGAACCCGAAAGTCCAATGCAGTTAACTTAAATCTAAGAGGTTCTTCGGGACCATTGCGTTCCGAGCACCACCGTGTAGACGATTTGACACCCTTTTTGTGACCAAAAGTGTGATCTTGCCACAAAAATATAAAAAAAGTTAAACGCGTATTTAGTCAGAGAGTATCTAAAGTTTAAATACTACGTGTCTAAAGTATCAACAAACTAAGTTATTTCAAAAACCCAACTGCAAGAACTGAGCACGTATCTTAACAAGTGAAATCGCGGGATGTGGCTAGTATAGCCTATGACCATCTGCAGGTGAAGACGAAACTATGATAGCACTCACATTTAATACTACAAGCTGTTTAGGCTCTAGGGTATGCCAAAGAAATAAACATACACACACTCTAAAAACATAACCCTACTTCTTTCGCAGTCGGGTAAATATTCTAAAACAAAATAACTAAAGATTCTGGTGTCTAAAAATATGACAAACTTTGCCAAGCTGTTTTATTTCCTTTACCACAATTTTTTTTTAAATAACGCGCAGTTTAACTTGGGTAAGTTAAGTTGCAGTTTGACCTTGTGAAAAATTGTTGTATGATTAGAAGCGAGTTTGTTATTTCTTGTAAACTCTTTTTGTTTCTATTAATTTTGTAAAATGATACGTAACTTTTATAGTAAATTAATTGATATTGTTTAAAAATTGAGCTAGTTACAAATAGCTTATTATTGTATATTAAAAGGAAAAAAAAACTTGCGTAAATAAAGATTTCTAATATTGAACTTGACTATATAAACTAATATAAACTCAAAGGCGTTTTTAGCCTGTGTAAGTCATTCTAAAAAACAATTGTTCATTGATATACTTAGGAGATGTTTTTAATCTGTGGGAATAATAAAACTGAATTTTTTCAGCTTTGAAGTTAAAATACGTCATCAGCTCTATATACTTAACTGTCATTGGGTATAGCTGTAAGTTTTTATATAAACCTATCATTATTTACAGGATTATCGGTTAAGAGTGTGATATGAGTAACATGAGCAATAAGAAAAATATATTTTCTCCTATTCTGTTAAAGTACAGCCACTAATACCATACCGTATCGAATGACTATAAAAATACATAGCTAGAACCAAAATAGCTATTCAGGTCGACATTAAAGTTTCTTAATCCGATCAGAGATGGCGCAACCGAGCCCATAACATTATCTCATTATGTCCTGTCCTTGTCGCACTTAATCATAATATGCGTACCGCTATCTCTGTCTTTTCAAATTTATTTTCTACAACTCTGCAAGATTTAAACAATTTAATATTATTAAAATGCAAACAATTTCTAAAATTCATGTTTAAAATTTACCGTTATAAAATATACGAATTAATTAGGTAATTTGAGAGTTCTATGCATATAGTCCTGCATCGCGCAAACAAATATTTTTCGCGTTTTAGCATAAGTAGACGTCCTTCACATGAACAGTCGGGGTGTCCGTGTCTACACAGGCAGGCGGTGATTGGGGGTCAGTACCGCTCTAACTCTACCCCTTAATGTTGAAGCAATGTCGCTATTCGAGGTAAATAAGCAATTGTGGATCAATGGGACAGCTATAGACGCTGAATTCGTGACGACCGAATGAATAATGAATAATGAAATGGCGCAAGCCAAGTGATGTCAAGCCCTTGAGGTAATCAGATTCGAAGAGGTCAAACTCATAGAAGCAAACGCAAGCAGGACGTTGGGTCCGCAACTCCACTGTGTAGACGATTCGACTCCCTTTTTGTCTAAAATCTTAATAAGTATCTATTTTTCCGAATTTTATTTCGTCATGGGTATAATAAAAACATTAAATTCGTATACTAGGTGGCCCACTAAAGTCATAGTTGTCGAACCGCCCAAAGGCCTCTCTCTAAAATAACACCTATACACGAACGAACTATTTGTAATAGTTCGCCTTTTTTGAATCCGATTTTAAAATCCTACTAATTCCTATTATAAACGCGAAAGTTTGTACGTAACTATTGTATGCGAATTCACTTTTACACAAAAACTGCTGAACTGATTTAGATGAAATTTGGTACGGAGATAGCGTAGACCCTGAATTAAGACAAAGCTTACTTATATCCTGTACTAGCGGCCCAGTAAGTACATGCTTCGCTACTTATAAAGTGAAATAATAACAATGTGATAAATTAAGAACCGAATTTAATATCAAACCCACACTGCTTTCAAATTCCATTTCGATCGTGCCTTTTCGATAGCCCAAAAATACGTAACTCAACGTCACGCAGCACCCCGAACATAATAACTTGAATGAAATACGTTCCTTATTACGGAAGCTGAACTGAAGGTCTTGGACACTGGGTCCCTTCTTTAACAGACCTTTTAGTACGTGAGGGAAATGTGAATGATGGAACTCACCAGTTTTCGAACCTGACTTATTGATGGTGATAAAATTGTATGACTGCGCAACAACGTGGATAGATTTGACTTGTGTAGTGGAATTTACGTAAAAATATGTTTTTACTGGCTGCGCTCCACGGTAAAGGATTTGTTTCATTTTCGGCCAGGACGGTGTACGTCTACCAAAACATTTCAAAAGATGTGGTTAATATTGTTTATTAATGAAAAATGCATTAGTCCCTTCTTTCATTGTGTACAGAAATATTTGTGCTCGGTGCCACAATTCACAGAAATATGGCATACCTGGAAGATGTATGTATTCTTGGTTGACTCCAATGATCACTTAGGTCTACGAATTGTACCACCCGTCACAAATGTGAAAACTCATTAAAAATGAGTAATTAAAATTTTTGAACATTGCAATATTTTGATTCGAAATTAAATTTGTACACTGGCGATAAGTAACAGTATTTTGAATTTGGTCGATAGATTAAAGATTAATAGTCCCAAACGTATTTAAAGTATCATGAACACTGTCCTGGCCGGAGCTCTATACAGTTTTAAAACATCTCATTTGATAATCCCACAATTTTTTTTAATTCTTCACAGGTAGGCGTTTGACCACAAGTCCGCACGACCACAGAAGACAGCAAACGGTAGGCCTAGACGGAGCATGCCTAGTCTGGAATACACTGGCTCTCAAGGAAGGCTGCTAAATTTTCTGGGGTAAAAAGCCTATGTTATTACACGATACAAGTATTTGTTAGGTATTAGGTACTACAGAGCCTAGTTAGGTACTACAGTTTTACATACTTACTGGCTGCGCCCCGGGGTTTTATTTGCGGTGAATATTTAATCATACCATTTGAGCACTTCAATTTTCCTGGATAAAGAGTAGGCTATGAGTTAATCCAGCTATCTTCGTGGCTAATTTCATTAAAATCCTTTCAGCCGTTTCAGCGTGATGGTGGAACAAACAAACAAACACACACCCACAAACTTTCGCCTGAATAATATTAGTGTGATTGTTGACCTTTTCGTTCATAGATTATTACTTTTTACAGCTGGCCACCCTAAGTCAACATCTAAAGCCTAAAAAGTTTAAAACTTGATGTTGCCACTCGGCCTAAACGAGAAAAGGAAAGATCTGCAATTTCCAAACTACTGCCTAATTCCCTGTGACCTTAAATAAACAAATCATTGGGTAACGAAGTTCCCGCCCTAAGGTCAGGGGATCCCATACGTGACTGGAATTCTCGAAAACTGGCGAAAGTCGCATGAGAACTCGGTATTTTATACATTTATGAAGTTCGCAGTGACATTTCGGATCCCTTATCTACCGTTCTTTTGGAGGTCGTATTTTTAGAACTTTTTACTTACTTTTTTCATAAGGAATTGTTCTCTGACCGCCGTGGTCTGGTGGATGCTTGCTTTGAGATCTGACGGTCTCGGGTTCAATTCCCGGTCGGAGCAGGTGTTCGAACGATGAGTTTGAACATCTGTCTTCGAGTCTGGGAGTCTTTGTGCACGTGTTTGTGCATGGCATGCATGGCATCCCGGACACAGGAGGCATTCTAGTGTGAAACGTTATTTATTCATTTGTTTCTTGCGGTCGACCGCATCTTGCTTGATATAGTGTTGATTCGGCCTAGGATGTAGCATGCTTGCCTAGAAGAATCTGATTTACTCGCAACTTGAACAGACCGAGATTATAGCTATCGGGAAATGGGCTAACAAGCAAACTTGGTTTGCTGCAGATTTCCAAAAAAGAGGAGGTACCTTCTCAATTCGACGGTATGTTTTTTTATTAATTTTATTTTATTTAGTAGGTACCTGTTTTCTCGGATCTTTTTAGTCTAGTCAATAGATGAAAAAATGTAGGTATTTAAAAGATATATATTTATTATTATTTTATATGAATTATTTTTTTAATTATTTCATTTTTTTTCTTCCTGAGTCACATTAAAATTTAATAAAGTCGAATAGTTCGATCTTTTAATCGAAATAACTGTAAAAGTTATATAATGGTAGTCTGTAATGGCTTCTTTTTAAACTTGTGTTTTGACAGTTCACCACTTCAACGTTGTCAAAATGAAAACAAGTGTGGTTGCTTTTTTGCATCATTTTATACTTAACTGTAGCCGTTAGGGAGGGGGCTGGCCCGATATTATAAAATATTTTGTGTTTTATCCGCCCTATTGCTGTGGCCTCTGTATGGTTACGTATAATAATATCCAGTTGTAAATACCTCTTAACGGTCACCCATCCAAATTGCATTGCATCATTGCAGATCTATAATTATCAAGATAACCGGCTTCTAGCAATTCACCACAAAAGACAGGTAGTACAGAAGTCAATCTACGTACAAATTGCGCTCTAGACACCGCTCACGAACACGATATGTCGGAACGTTGGGAACAGCGCGAGCACGAGTGCCATCCGCTTGACACACGCGTATTTGAAGCAAAAATTGAAATATTTTAGTTATTATTGGATTATAATAAGCCACCGCTTGTTGCAACTACATGTAAAATTATATTTTTGTATCGTTATGTTTTGTGTGTCTACAATAAAGCGTTGATCTATATTTCCGTTCTCTTAGTTTCATTCTTAATAGTAAATCAAACAAATAGACAAGATTGCCATTACTACTATAATTTTATAAGCATTAATTTTATAAGTCAAAATGGCTAATCCTAGCGCTACTTACCGCCCGGCCGAAAGTAAGTATGAGAAGTGAAGTCTTCTTCTTCTTCATCGACTTCTGTACTTTTGGTATTTTGTGACTAAACTATGCAAAGTGAAATGCGTTTCGGACGAATGCACGTTATCGGTTATATGGCTGTTAGAGCAGAATCGGAGTGGAACGTTACGTGAGTCAAGGTTAAGATTTGTGATTCACATGTCTAAGTACACACTTCTTATTACGCGTAAGTTATATGCAACGTGTTATAGAAAGGCGTGACAATACTTAACGGTGTTAGTTTACGAATCAAAGTGAACCCTGCGTAGAACAAATATGAGAAAATTTTAAAATAAAATGCGTCCTTCATACAACTTGACCGATCACGTCCGTATATATGGTAGGTACTCGAGTACCAGCATAAGGATAAACATAAATATTGATAGACGAAAGCAAAATTTCTCAGCTCTCAGCAACTCAGCCCAAAACCATACTATTCTAAGCTTTAATTATACAAGTTTTTGTTTTTTGACTTCGTTGTTTTCATTTTATCATCGGGCTGTAGGAACTTCTGACCACCGCTAATTTTTAAATTATATACCACATGCCACAAGATTAATGTGTATTTAATACGTATAAATACTCGGAAATCAGTCGAAATGGCCGGCCGTATCTAATCGGAATAGCTGCATAGTAGCGTTTGGAACTATGCCAAGTTGTCACTGCTCATAACTTGACATCTAATAGATAAAGGTTAATTCTGTCGATACTTATTGTTTCGAGGTATTATTCGTGTCTGACATGAAATATGTGTGTTAGATTTGTAGGTAAGCTTGACTTTCGAGCGGAAGATCGTGTGTTCTAATCCCCCTTCATGTGTTTACTTCTGATTCTTCCGAGCAGAAGATCGTGTGTTTCAATCTCCCTTCATGTGTTCACTTCTGATTCTTTCGAGCGGAAGATCGTGTGTTCCAAACCCCCTTCATGTGTTCACTTCTGATTCTTCCGAATGGAAGATCGTGTGTTCCAATCCCCCTTCATGTGTTCACTTCTGATTCTTCCGAGTGGAAGATCGTGTGTTCCAATCCCCCTTCATGTGTTCACTTCTGATTTTTCCGAGTGGAAGATCGTGTGTTCCAATCCCCCTTCATGTGTTCACTTCTGATTCTTCCGAGTGGAAGATCGTGTGTTCCAATCCCCCTTCATGTGTTTACTTCTGATTCTTTTCGCATGTTGGTAGGTACGAGTATATTAGTTTGTATTTAACTGAAACTACATGTTGTTAGTGCAATGGTGCTGCCTTGGATCCTCTTATCGAGAAGAAATCTATTCACTGGAGACATTTTATCTAGGCATTTGACCACAAGCTCGCATGGCTACGGAAGTCAGCGATACTCTGGCCCTAGATGGAGCATGCCTAGTCTGGAATACACTAGCTTTCAAGAAAGGCTGCCGTAACACACTGTTAGGTTGTTTGGCGACAGATTTTTCAACTTTGGTGCTAGCCAGGCGAGCATTAGAAAACACCCTACCACCATGCTATTGTTTCCTCACGATGTTTTTCTTCGCCGGTAGCTCAGGCTCATTTGCATATTTCGTGGGATCGAACCTAGTACCTTTCGCAAGGCAATTGAACCCACTAACCACTCAAAAGACACTAAATAGACCTAGTTAATTGTTATCAGGAAATGAAGCCGGCATAGTGAAGGATACACGGACTCGCTCGAATCGTGACTATTAATGTACAAGCTGGCAGAATGTGGAATTCGTTAATCCGCCCCTTGGTCTTTCCCTCGATAGCTATTTGATCGTCCCATGGGAACACTTCAATATTTCAGGATAAAAAGTATACTATGTGTTAATCCAAGGTACTTATAAGCAATCTTCGTGCCAAATTACATCCAAATCCGCTAAACCGTTTGAGCGTGAAAGAGGTACAAACAAACAAACACACACATACAAACTATCGCCTTTTTTAATATAAGTGTGATTATACTTTACGATATCTATATGAGCTGGGTTATTTTTAAAGGTAACGTGCTCCGTATAATAACAATCATCGTGTTAAAAACCTCACTATGTTACATTTAATAAACAAACAGCTCTTATTTTGTACATTAGCGTTACGTCCAACTAATCCAATGCTAAAACACGTTTAGTTGAAACAAAGAAAGTGCGAGTTATCAACACACGTGCGCACGCGACGTTGTGACACACGGATGAATAAGACGACAAGTAAGTACACAAACTTGAACGCGAACTTTTTGAAATAAATTATTTCAACGCCCATTTGTAATCCGCATATTAAATTTATTTTTACCCGACTGTGAAAGAAGGAGGGTTATGTTTATCGAGTGTATGTATATATATTTCTTTGGCACGCCCTAGAGCTAAAACGGCTTATCGTATTTTCGTGTGAGTGGTGTCAATAGAATTGTCTTAGTCGTAAAAGTGACACTGGGTTCATAAATTAAAAAAAACAACAACAAAAATAACGTTCTTTGGAGCAAAAGTAATCTCATAAAAATTAATCGTTGTCAAAGTACACATTCCGAGTGTGGTGTCAAAATAAAGAACTTTTAAAGGTGATAACGAATATATACATATAACTTATATGTTTTATTGAAATTTGGAATAGGAAATGCTAAGTTTAAGATACACAGGTTTTAAAAATTTAGCAGTCAGGTTTTTTTGAAGTCTACTACTACTAGTTGCTTGTTTATTTTGATTTTGCTAACACATACTCAAAGTCAATGATATTATTTACCTTTAATAATAAAATAAAAAAAGGTTATAAGGCCATATAAAAACGAACTAGCAAACTTTCTGTAAGTGCATCATTATGACTCATTTAATATACATATAAAAAAAATTGTTTATTTCAGGTTACCGAGAACCGTATTCAATTACAATAGATATCACATTAAAATACTTTAAAAAAGCATTATAAATAAACAATCTGTACGAATTATTATAAAATTCAAAATAACAAATATAATACAAAAAAATGAATTTATAATGAAGATTAAATTGAATATCAAAACATGAAACATAAGAAACGATTAGTCAACATTTCCGCACAAACGTATTTTTAAACAAATATTTGAAAACAAATTTTGTATATTCATATTTTAGTTTGAAACTTTTAACTTTCCAGTACCACAGAAATCACACCATTATTTTATCATCACTCAACAGTAACACCTTATGACGTAACAACTACCAAATCAACCCAGCAACAAAAATATGTATTCACTAACTCCAACAAACAAAACCTCTCACATTATTAGACTGTCCAAAGTTCATAAATCAACACAAAATCACCTTCCCCATATCGGTCAGCACCTCGAAGCACAAAGAAACTTTACTGTTCCATTGCCTCATTAAGTAACCTTCCCCCTCTAATGCCCCATTAAATTACCACTTTCCCTTTCAGTGCCTTTCTATAATAACTCACAATTTCTACATTGCGTGTGTGACATCGATAAATGATTGGTAAACATTCCTACTTTATTTCCGATTATCCGTAGAATAGGCAGCTGATAAGTTTTCTGACAAATTTATCAACCGCTATAAGTTACTAAGTGGCAGTTGCTTGTTTGAGGATGACAATTGCATGATAACAAATCATTTCAATACATTGGTCATGAGATTATTTTTTGCATCTTTAGTTACTATGTTCACAATAATATTTGCTTCATATTAATTTAGACTTTTATCTCTCTTACTAATGGTTCAATGTATGTTCATTATTTTGATGCTCGTATCATGTTCAAACCAATTTTGGTGATATTCAAAAACTATCGTACAGCAAAATAATGAAAAACGCCACGCACCTGGCGCAGCTAGGTCTATTTTTCACGAGTAGTCGGGGAATTTAGATTATCCCACGGAAACACTGCATTATTCTAAAATTATATAATTAGCCTTTGTGTAAATATAGGACAAGCTATCATATCTATGGTACGAAATTTCGTATGAAGTGTGAAGGAGTAACAACAATAGTGTGAGTGTGATGTCATACATGCATGCAAACAAATTAAACTATCGTTTCGAACAAAATAAGTATTTTCTTTCTTGTCTAAAAACTATCTGTTGCCTAGCTACAAGGTACTAGTTTTCGCCAAGATGACCCCAGAGATAAAGTGACACATAAAAATAATCAATGTTTAGTCTGTCGTGATACTGGCTTGCGTGACCGGAACGTAGCCGTGGCGGAAGAAACCATGCTCAGTCATAAAAAAGTCGTACCTTACTTGCAAATATTTTTTGTAAATTTTTGCACAAAGATTTAAATAGTTGTGATATCAAATAATTGCAAGAAACACAAAATACGTACCAGTAACGTAGCCTGCGTACGCAGACGAATCAAAGCCGTATTTCGAAGAGCGAAATCAAATTGCCGACTACGCAAAATAGGAGGAGGTACTTCAAGGTTATTCTTCTGGAGTGGTTAAATTTGATCAAAATTGGTCCAGAGATGTGATTTTTAAAGTTCTTTCGGCGCCTCCCGTAATGGAAGTCGATAAACGCTTTTTTTACAACTTTAGTTGACTGGAGCTACTGTCACTTAGTTTTCAAGAGCAGTGCGTGGTATGAATCTTGGTACGTAGGTACCTAAAAAGTGTGCCAAGTCTTGATAATTTTTTTTTTCATCTATTCCCTCAAGAGATTTCTTCTCTTGAGGGAATAGATTGGGAGGGTAAACATAATTATCGGCTAACCGATAATCCCTAGGAAGTTCTGTCTGTCAGCTTGTTTGTCCGCGTGTACTATAACCGCTAACGACCGGCCAATCAACGAGTTGAGTAAGCCAGTTGCGCGCTAATACGTCACAATGAAGGCAATAAAATTACAATGACAATGTAACACACAATGCAAGAAAAAAGATTCCCGAATTCAGAGTTGGTCAAATAGTGAAAATTGTTCCTGAAGATGAGTATAGTGACCGGCTTCGGCTTGGTACAACCCTTACCTATAACCGTGTACATAAAAGTTCTACTAAGCTTTAATGGTTGTACATTTATTTTGAAAAGAATTTACTAATTTCATTTACTGTACGGGGCTGTAAATACTTGGCAAAAAAATAAAATGTTAAGTCCGACGCGCTTTAATGGGCGCTTGTACTCGTGCCTAGAACAACCGCAAACGTAAGCAATAACAATACCAAACCAAAAAGTTTGACTGCAAAGGACATATATCATATATTATACCCGGCTACAGAAATTTTAAACACAATATCTTAACGAGCAAAACCACGAGATGAAACTAGTATAGCCATTGACCACGTGACACCTCGCTCATCAAAATCGGTTTATACATTTATGCTGTAGACGATTACAACAAATACAAAATTTATATACACTCAAAAATCATCCAGCAAATTAAATGCTACAGCTAAAATTGCTAACATTTCAAAATGTTGGCCTCTCATTTTTATTTAAATAATGGAAAGACAAAAAAAAAACTAACAAACTCACATTTTTTTTAAATTCAGAATGTAATAATTACGTATTTAGAGATTTTTGAAAATATGAGGAAAGTTCAGCATAATGTTATTCTCGTCATAAGCTCATAAAAAAACTGATGACATTAATTAGATGTGTTTTTGTCGTTTGTTTTTGTGCAGTTCACAGATGACAGATACGAGTACAATAATATTTTTTTATTGGTGGCATCTGACGGTCTTCGCATAAATACGAGATTTTTTCACTAGTTTTTTGTAAATAAGTAACTCAGAAGAATGTGAATATAAAAATCTGGTATTTTTAGTATGAATTCTTTATTACATTATCTCGAAATAGTTTTCCGATTTTCATAACTTTCTAAAATTTAAATGTTGTCAATTAGAGATATTTTTTTAACAAAACTCTATGCAGGAGTTTAAATTGTTAACAGCAATTTTAAGCAACTTTGCTAAAATTGCAGAATAGTTAGTTTCTGCGAAGGACGTGGCGCATTTTATTTAAAATTTATTGCGCGTTAAACACAAAGGTTGCAATTTGTTCCCGGGAACATTCTTTAGCGACCATTCAGAGAAGTAATTGTTTTCTTTGTCAAGTTAAAGTCTAATCTAAAATAGTGTGGTAAAGGGAGCTTATAAAAAAGACGCGAAATGAAGGTTTTTGTGTTATTCTGATAATATATAATAGCACTCAAAACAAGTCTTTACCAAAATCTTATATATATAATTTTTTCCTTCTCAAATATTTTCGTATGGAACAATCATAACGACTTTTTCCTAAATGAAAGTTTCAACGCTACAGAAACTTACTTACTGAAGTTGTCGTCAGAGGTATAAACCGACATAACATAAAAATCTATTGTACCATTGAAGCTTAGATCTTTGCTTTTAAGCGATAAGGCTTCCTTGCAGCACTATATTTTGTAAGTTCTTCTCTTGTATTACATTTTTTTGTGTGTCTGCCATAAATAATTAATCTGTCTATCTATCTTTGCTTGATTAATAAAGAAATTAATGCATCAAAAACAACCAAACCAATAGTTCTATAGCTTCTATAAGCACACATAGTCCTTTATTATTACAACTAAAAGCTGTATAAAGGCTGTATAACTTCTGCAAGCAGCACACAGTCCTCACATTTCCAGGTGATGTGCTCAGGAGCATCCAGCCAGGATTTATATACGGGACAGAATGTCTGTATTGGATACCGGTCGGTGCTCTCTAGGGTCAGTAGAAAAGGAGCTAGACTGTTTTGAAGTACAATGTTTTATCCCCGACGCAAATACTACGGGTGATTATGAGTTTGACGTGACTGTTCGTGTGTCTGTCTGTAGCATCGCAACTTCCAAACGGATGGCCTGATTATGATTTAGTTTTATTTTGTATGAAAAAAAGTGTTCTATCTAATATAGCTATTTGTTGAAAAGCGCTCCAAGATGGCCGCCACCATACGTAATTTTTTCACGACTTTCTCAATATGAATTTCATATGAAACGGCTTGACTGGTAGAATACTATACATTATGATAATTTAAAATCCAAGATCACATTAAATACTCGTACACATTAACAATTATTGTAGGTTTTTCAAAATTTTCAATTTCACTTGTTAAAGAAAATGATAAGAATGTCACGATGCACTGCTAGTTTAAGAAAAACCTTAAAGATAAACAACTGATAATTTGAAAAAAGAAATAAGTTAACAGAAGACTTAATTTAAAAAGTGGTAAACAGTGAAAAGTACGTTTACCATAAGCAAGATTCGAAGCAGTGTTCTTCCGGCTAACATTCCCACATCCCTGACCATTTGGTTACAATGATCTTTACGCTATCACAAAAATTAAGGCCGCTTTCAATCATGACGCTCAGAAAAGCGTAGCTTTAACAACTAAAAGCTTTATAAAGGCTGAATAACTTCTGCAAGGACACAAAGTCCTCACATTTCCAGGTGATGTGTTCGGGAGCATCCAGCCAGAATTTATGTACGGGACAGAATGTCTGTATTGAATACCAGTCGGTGCTCTCCAGGTCAGTGGTGGTATAGTTTAGGAGCTATACTGTTTTTTTATCACAAGTTTTTGAGACGATCTCACATATAACATAAACTGTAAAAATCGATACCAAAAATGTGTGCAAAAATATAATAACATGTTCCTTGCGCGTAGTGTGCAAATTTTTGATAAAAATATCTCAATTTGTATAAAACGCTGTCAACCGACGCGATGTTAAGTAGGTATATTTAAAGCTTAGCTTGTTCTTCTCGTATAAGATCGGCAGGCATTTACACATACTTCATAGACTCCTGAGATTTCCTTATCGGACAGCTTTGAAGACGACTAGTCTTAAAGAAAAAAACAAAAATAAAAATGTATAATAAAAAATAGTAGGTACAATTTTTTTATTATTATGTTATATACTGACTTGATAGAGTACTTAAGTTATCTTAAGTTAAAATTCTTCTTAAATCTACTTCTCAATTATTGTGCCCATTTGTGAAAAAGACCTCATCTATATTTCTGTATGTCCTATACCTTATTGTTCCATCCGCAAGATCTAAGTATTTTTCTATGCAAGTTAAATACTCCTTAAAAATGTCTTCATATACTCCTCGCTTATTCGCGTGTATTCCGTACGCCCTCCAGAGATTCTCGAGACTTCGCTGAAATTGGATCGCGGGGCACGGTGTACAGCGCTGCATTTGTGTTTATTTTGCTGGCTGCACTGAAATGTGAGGGTTCAATGTGTGGATGGTTGAACGTTTGCGACGATTTCCGGCTCGTGTTTGTATTGGTTTGGTAGGGGGAGTAGAGGAAGAGACATGTTTGCTGTATATTTACTTACTCAACGGTGCTGCACTGGATATATAAAACTTGAAAATGAGAGCCCTTTTCAACCATTTTTTTCCGTATAACGCTTCCATTTTTCAGTCGCTTTCAAAAAAGGAGAAGGACAATTCGATTTTTTTTTTAAATTACACTGTATTTCGCAGAGATTCGTGAACCGTTCAGTAAATGAGTTGTTGCTTAAAACTCTACTTTTTATTTAATACCATATACATTTTATAAAAATCTGTTTCAAAGTGTGAATTGTCAATCAAATCTGTTAAAAAAATCAGAAGTTTGTTTTTCATAGACAATCAGTTTTTTAGCTACCAGATAGACTATCATTTTGAAAATGTGCCTACGTGCTCGTACCTCTAGTTAGTTATTCGGATACGCTATGTTTAAAAATATATTTAATATGTTTTTAGTGATATCCAGAGACTGAAATCTACTGTAGCTTTCAATATCCCAGGTTCCTACAGTAACACTAACGTATTTTTTAATATGGTCATCGTCATCATCAGCCTGAAGACGTCTACCACTGAACATAGGAATCCCCCCTAGAACATCATCCCAAACGACAAACTGCCAATTAATTGGCAGCTCAGTTTTCATGGCACCTCAAGGTCGCTCATCTAAAATTTAGCTGGGCACAACGTTGAAACTTCGTTGCTTATTTATTAGTATTATTTATATTTCTTAATAATAAAATAAATCATAGCACTAAAATCCCTCGCAGAGGTTTTTCTAAGTGCTAGGTCCTCATGTTGCTTGAATTTGGTATTCGGCTAAGAACACTTTACTGTCTAATACGGACTAGGGCACTACTATTAACTCTAGATAGATATCTCCGGAATCCGCAAACGTAGCAAAATTCCTTCCACATCAAGACCAGCTCGTGTTATGTGTAGGTTTGGTATCCTACAGTAATACCTCGTTCGGTACTGAATACCGTACTGAACCGAGATCTCTTGAAAGACACTTCAATCCCTATCTCGGGATTGCACCGGTAATGGATGTGTCGGAAGAATTCCAGATATTTTCATGTGAAGTGTTAACACAATTATATTTTTTAATTCTTCAAGTATTACGAATAACTACTAATTTAAACTTGACATCTTTCTTTATTGCAATATCCATACTGGTATTGGAAAACTGTAATGATGGGTGGCCATAACATAAATCATAGAGAAGATCTGTCTGTCGGCACTCAAACAGCGTATCACTACATAAATAACCTATGTCCGTCCGTCCGTCTGTTTGCTATAACGATTTCCTTTATAAAACATGAAGCTAGTAAATTATGGATGTGTTTATTCCTTTTTAAGATGGATTCATCAGATGTATGAAAGAAAAGTAATAGATAGTGTGGAGTAGTGGTTCCTCACCACCTCCACACCTCACCTCAAAAATCTAATAGAGGTGAAGACTAAGTGTGGAGGTGGTGACAAAGAACTACACCATAAAATATAGGACACTTGTATCAGAAAATGCTTCATATTGGTTCAGTTACATCAGGAAATGCGAAATTATTTTTCGTTTTCTCTCACTGACATGACACCAAAACGAAGCGAAACATTAGAGATAAACAAATGTTTTATCGTAGACACACAACAAATACAAAAATCTTTTTGCATAATAATATAGTGCCCCAACATTAAAGATTACCAGAGATAGGTATGGTAATGGCATCATACTAGAAATCCCGTAAAGTAACGCATTTCGTTAATTTAGTGCTATCTAATTTATATGCCTTCTCCATTGTCTTATAGTTTCATGACTACAAGTATTTCCTTGCAAATGACGTAATCGCCATACAATGTACTCAATAGGAAATGACATCAGACGTGCGTACAATAACAATTATGTGCTGATTGGGAGTGATGACCTTAGAAATGTGTTGGAAAATTTACTAAGTAAACGAAGCGTCTCTGATTCAAACCTGGCAAAATGTGCTTGCACCTGTTTGCCTGTTTTTGTTTGTTGGTTCTCGCTTACGGGTCGTATTTTCCAACGAATGTTGACGAAGCTATTATTATTATCGGGTATTAGGTTCAACCAACTTCTAGATTTTCCAAGTGCGTGCAGCTTTTTATAAGGTGAGCTTATATCCTGGGTTGCTATAAGTAGATAAGTACATGAATAGCCATTTTGAACGAGTTAGCTTTGCTACTGATTTTAGTATCTGTTTTCGGGAACACGTAAACTAATAAATTAATTTGAAATGAATATTGACTTAAGTTTTACTATTTCTGACAAGCAGGTTTCTTCAGTAGTAACAACTGTTTTTGTTTGCTTTCAGGTATGTCATCTATACAAAGAAGATTAACAGTCAGGTGACTAGTTATGTATACTATCGCATGAAGAACACGAACCATATCTTTTTCGTAGGTGTAGTCGTATCAGACCCAGCCCGCCACGCTGGTTTTGCTATACGACTTAGGGACATTACTTTTTTCGCGAGTGAATCGGTTTCTTCAAGGCAGGCGTGCAGGCCACATCGTCGCTTTACATCAGGCGAGTTGCGGTCAAGCACAATACTATTAACTATAAGAAAATCTATCACTTTTTTTAAAATTAATTAGTAGGTTTCCTCACGATGTTTTCCTTCATCGTCAAAACGAGTGGTAGTGAATTCTAATATACACATGATTAAAAATCTCAGAGGTGCATGCATGAACCTGGAATCAAGTTAATGTTCAGCCCCCTAGGCATGAAAGAGGTGAAAACGAGAGCATGCAAATTCGGTATAATTTTGACAGCTTTTAAGCAGCGATCTATTAAAACGGATCCAAATTTGCTTGCTCTTTTTTCACCTCTTTCACGCGTATCTCTCGCCGATAAGGGGGCTGATGCCAAGATTTAAGATCGAACGGAAGACTCGAATTTTCATACAAAAAAGAAAATGTTTCTAAAAATTCACAGTTTTTGATGATTTATAGAATTGTTGAAAATATCAATTTTTTAAGTTTTTTCGTATATTTTTTTCGTATTAAAACTATTGTAAATTCTACTGTAAATTGTCATCGTAAGCAATTCAAATTGCCCCATATAGTAGTCTAAAAATAGTGACATTAGTCAAGCAACGAGTGTCAGCGACCGCATAGGATACAAGTTTGGTCACGTTTGCTGGCCATCTACTTTATAATGTTCTAGACTTCCGCAATGACCTAGCAATGTGTGTTAAAATAATAATGTATCAATAATTATTTTTGTTGTTCTTAGTACGTATGTTTTCACAACGTCTTGAATGTTATTTGCTATCGTCTTCCAAAAAAAATATTCACACAATTTTTTTATGAATGTTATTTACTTATTGCTGGACCGATTCGATAATTTTTTTTTGTTTGTTAGGCTTTCGTAGTCGGGTAAAAGACTGCGAAAGAAGGAGGGTTATGTTTTTCGAGTGTATGTTTCTTTGGCACCCCCTAGAGCCTAAACGGCTTGTCGTATTTTGATGTGAGTGGTGTCAATAGATTCGTCTTAGTCGTGTGAGTGACACTACCCAGTGTCACTCTCACGACCCACGCCGCCATCTGTACCCACATCAAAATTAAAAGAAATTAAAGATGATGCGCAGGTTTAACGATTTAGCAGTCGGGTGTTTTTCGAACTCGCTTCTAACCACTTGTTTTCGACTTTATTTTTTGACGTCTCAAATGTTATTTTCTTCCGTCTACGAAAAAAGAGTCACTCAATTCTTTCTATGTTTGTTACCTTATGTTGGATGTTGGTAATCACTTTTTTTTAAAGAAACTGTTTGTAGTCAGAATTACTACTAAAGGACTACCAAGAAGTACTATTATTTCATCTGTACTAAAGGATACAGTATATCTCTGCCAAATATTACTAAATTTGGCCGTTAAATGGCGGAGTTAAACTAATTTATTTCTTGGTAATTTTCTAAAACAGTATGAAAAATATTACTTATCTCGCCTGAATTCACCGAGAGGAATGATTAAGAGTTATCCTGTATAATATTAATTTTTATAGGTTATTATTTATAATATAACGTGTAATCATACATACATATATACACATACATACATTTCACGAATTTATATATATATTAAAATTCGTGAAATCAAATAAAAACTAAAGAATTGTCTAACATGTACTTTTATCTAGATTTTTTTTGCGCAGCCGTAATTAATTGCTTCTATTTGCTAAACTTAGCTCATAAATATTACCAATAGTGATATTTTTGCCCCAAAAAGTACCCAAAGGCCTAATCCAAGGTACTTCTGTGCCGTAAATTACATAATATAGTTATTTATTGGTAAGTCTGAGAACTTTCCGTAGTAAAATAGAGTCTCATTGTACCTACCTACCTAAATGTATACGAGTATGTACAAGTAATGTATTAAGGTACTAAAATTGCGTCTTACACGTGTTAGTCGTACTCTTAATATTAAGAGCCGGTTTTTTACGTTTTATTTTTGTTAACTGATGTTTTTTTTTTTATGTTTTTTTTATATTATCTATTACATGTTAAATATACTTACAACTATTATATAATTGATACTTTAAAAAAGCGACGATTGTCATTGACTCTGCAGGCAAATTGTTACTTTTTTTTTTGGTTATATAACCAAACTACAGAAGATAGTTTTTCGTTCGGCTTAAGAGTGTACCTACTTAAAAATATATTTTTTACCCTTACGAATAACATTTCTTTTAAACGGGTAAAGTGCTATCTTCAAAGAAGGAAATATACATAAAAATGTGTAATTTATTTTGAAATCCTTCTCTTTTTTAAGTCTATTAATGTAGAAACGCATGTTACGCTACCACGTGTAAGTAATATATGAGGTACGTAATGTAATCGATTACCAAACGTTATTTCCATTTCCGTTGCATTTTATTACTATCGTAGAAATTGAAATTTAATATAATACATAGGATAGTAAAAATGCCGATCGAATAGACATAAAAACACCAACGAAAATTAGACATTTATAAGTAGGATTTGCAAGCTGAAGTGACAATAGGCTGGCCACATCGCTCGAAGAACTGATGTCCGATGGGGAAGAAATGTTCTCGAGTTGCTACCACGAACCAGAAGATACGCAGTGTAGGCTGCTTAACATAGGCCTCCCGACGGGCGACGTAGAAAAAGTCACAAACAACGAGTGGATGCAATTGACAATTTATCGTTCGGAAACGCGTTCTAAGGGGAGGCCTATGTTCAGCAGTGGACGTTATCTGGCTGATGATGATGAGCATTTACAATTTATTTGTTGGCGATTGGCTGTAGACAATCTCCTCGGAGCTTGTGTTATAGTTGCAATTATTAATACATTTTATGGTTTGTATGGAGTTTTAATTTCAGGGTTTCGAACTTCACTATTAACTATTAAGTATGTACCGCTAGCTTATTTCGTATCGGCGATTATTAGTTCCTAATTCTTAATTTTTCCAGTTGCATCTAGATTTTTTAACCTATCATTGAAGTGAAGCAATGTTTAGTCCCGTCAGGGGTTGGATGGGTGACCGTTACGAAAAATTAAGTTGTTAGTCTGTCTCAATTATTTGGCTAATAGGATAACTTGACTAATAAGGCATGTCAAAGGCAAAAAAGAGTATTTAGAGCCTTAGGTTTGATGTTAAATTCTAATGTTCTCTATTTCTTTGTAATAAGGTCCATCATTTGCCTTATTACAGATATAATGTGTCAATATAAATCCAAACTTAATAATACGACATAAGATTGATTTTTGTTTGACATTGTAGAACGATAGGTGTACATTTTACGACGAAAACCAATATCGACGTTATGTTATATGAATTTTACGATTGAATTTTATTACATGTAAACAGTGACGTGCTAAATTGTCGATAATAATATATTTGGCGCGTGCTAAATATTAAATAGTAATTGCTCGTATTTTTGTTTTTACGAGAATTCTGATGGTATATCGATACATTGCAGTGATTTATAGAATCTATTTGTAAAAGTGTCGTCAGGTTTCATAAACGTTTGATTTAACATAATAATATTATTAGTTATATATGTAGGACCACCTAGTAACAAATCGGATGTGACACTAATATAGATTTTGGTCTAAATCGCAGGTAAGACTGTACTAAAGATATATGATAATATGTCAGCCATATTACAGTTTTTATTAAATTAAAATTTACAATCTACGAGTATAGACGCTTTAGTCCGTAACTTTTATGAAGTTATACATTTATTTGTGAATTTAATTACATTTCTTGAATTTTTAGGCTTATAAAAGTAGACATATAACTACTTAGTTTAATAAAATTTAAACAATTATTATTACAAATTTTGAATATTGAATATCAGTCGTGACAACATACCGAGAGCAAACCGTGTTACAGTTTCGTAATCTACCATACACGTATGTAGCATTTTATAAATATTTTTTAACTATCAGTCAGTAGTTTGTAAATATTCCGATTACAATGATTTTCAACGAGTTTCATATTTTGTCGAACGCATACTTTTTTTGTATGGATCAGCTGTTATTTTTTCTGGTATTCAGAATTGGTCCCATAGTGAAAGTTGTTAGTGAGTTGTTAGATGAGTATAGTAACAATTTTCGGCTTAGTACGCCACTAACCGATAACCCTGTATAAAATAACACGCCACCGTCATAAAATATACCTACTGTAACCGCAATTAAACTTTACCAAATAGCATTGACCTATTTATGTGTCGATTTCTATCATAAAACAAATATCATCGATAAAATTTATTACCTTTAACATCACTAAAAATAATACAGTCCGGATGTATTACTGCTATAAATATGTTGATTTAATGCTTCCAGAATTATATCAAAATAATAATTGTTAAATTATTGAACTGCTCGTAGCTAAGCTAGCTAAGAAGATACCAATCACTGAAGTTAGCTAAGTGCCTTACTCACTGTCCGGACAGATCTGTATTGGGTGACTGTAGAATGAACCACAAAAGTCAAAGACACTGTGGCCCTAGATGGGTCATGCCTGGAATATCTGGGTCTCAAGGAAGGCTGCCGGAACGCAGTGTTGCCTGGCAATTGATTTTATCAGCTTGAGACTCGTAGCTACCCAGGCGAGCGTTAGAAAACGCTCTACAACTGTGCTATGCTTTCCTCACGATGTTTTTTCTTTACCGGTAGCTCACTCCTTCGCATTTTTCGTTCTATCGAATCTTGGTCCTCTCGGACAGCAATCCACCCAACTAGAATTTCGGTCATCATCGGTAAAAAAATTATATTCAACATGGTATATACAAATAAGCGTTAAGTATCGTGGGCCCGATAAAATCCTCTGTGTTTAAATTCTACCTTCAATGTTGAAAGATCTAAAATACGTATGCATAGCGACTACGTAAAATACGTCATCCACGGCCACTCCATCAAAATCAGTGAAAGCGATCAACTCGTGAACTCATTCCAAATTTAAATACAGTTACCGATTTAAGCGAATCTTGCGTAAGTTGCAAGCTGTACCGGTAACCGGTATTACTAGTTTGTCACCAATACCGGTATAAACCAGGTATTCGAACATCTGGCTGGTGATTCAGAACTCGTGTTTTGTTACAGATTCGGTAATATTCGGGTTGGGGTGTGGTCTGACTGAGAGCGGGAAACTGAATTAGTAATGTGTAGGTATTATAATTAAAATTTATCGTTAGCTATCTTTTTCTTGTATATGGTAATCCATTAATCATGTGGGATAGTTAACATAGGGCAGCTGTCTAATGGTTGAGTCATGTCATGTATCGTCTAATTATTCGGCCTAAATCATATTTAAATTTTCTGATGATGTGTTAGTTATTTTTATGTTTCAGCATAAATAACCCTATAAATATAACTATATATATCGTATTTGAACGATACATAACTAAAATGTACCTAATTCTATTCTTTAAACTTTCGGTCCAGACATAAAGTCAAAAATATTTTAGTAAATGTTTTAGCAAAAATTCAGCATTTCGTATACTAACACCAACAATTTAAAAAACAATATATCTAAAAACAAAGTAAGTAATTTAAAACATTTCGTCACGGAGACCATTCTAGAAATGTTCAGCCAGTTCACTTTGACACTCCACAATAAGCTCAAAACCGTTATAATTAAATATTTTTAAATGATAATTACTTACTGTCTCACATAAATGTATAAATAGAGCAAATACAATCGCCACAAATATCATGGTTGGATAGCAAACAAAAAAATACTGAACAAATACAAAAGCGTAGAAAATCCACTTGAACTATTCAAATCAAAACTTCGGATATCGTTCGTTGCATTTTAAATAACCACTTCAACTTAGTGGTAGCAAACAAAACCACTTTATTGAGTGTTTCAAACTGCGGGCTAGTTTCAATTTTGTACGAAAAATTGATGAACCAATTTCTCTGAATACTTCAATTTTAACTACACTTTGTTACCTTTACTTACAGAATAAAAATTAAATGATTGGTTAATTTAGAAAAATAACAACAGTAACTTGATGAAAAGGAATACAAATGTGATTACTCAAATCCTTAAATCAAAAAGATATTTTCGTGGTTGACAAATTACCCACAACATTTTAAAACAAATATTTTTTTGATGTATGGTCAACTATATAAAAACTTCGGAAGTGAAACCGTTTCCTTCTCGTCAGCTAGCCTCAGACACATAGTCTACCATAAGATTTATCGACAAACTCGAGTTTTCATACTTACAGTTACACGTTAAACTACTAAAAACTACTAGACTTATCGAAGACACCAAAACTCTACAACTGCAAAAACTATTAAACTATAAATTCGTTGAGTATATTTATGAAAAAAAATGGAATGAGTAAGTACAATCTACAGACAATAGAAATGCTTTAACCAATAATCAAAGTCCTAGTAGCTAGATGCTTTACCGCGCTGAATGGAAATGATATGAACATTTGGATAAACTTGAGCCAGATAAATTAGTTGAGAAATAGTTTTGCAATTCTTTTTTGCGAATACGTTTTTACATATAATTTGACACACCCCACACTCCCTCAAAAAGTCGTTAATTTCAATCAATTCATCATTTATTTTGTATGTGTACAACACATTACTAAGAAATTGTGTCACTATACCTCCAAACTTAGGCAACGCTGTGTCCTCGGACTCAGACCTTTCAGTTGATACAATAGTATTTATTATGATGCTAATAACTTGTACCTAATATACTGTATATCGAATCAAAAGCAACAAAGAACTCCTTTAGACTCCTCACGTCCCCAAAAGCCTCGCTGGCCACTATAAATTCTGTCCGCAGAGCTTTCATTGCGTAACTAGTTGGAAACCACTGTAATAATTGCAACGCTCGACGCAGTGAGTGGTCCATAATGTTACTGTGGAGCGATTTGCAGCGACTACAGATAATCGTAATCAAATATTATAGTATAGTTAATTAATAACTAAATAAAAGGTTATCATCCCGAAGCACTCACGTGGTTTTTTTTCACTTAGGCCTGAAGCTATATAGTTACCTGAAAGTAATCTCATCAAGCGTTACGGTTAAGTCCGCCTAATGTTTACTATTAATGTTTTAAGAACTTGTATTTAATGTTTATACTTTTGGCGTGATCTCGTAGTCGAGATCTTAAAATTTGTAATATAAAAATCGTATTCACTTTATCTAGAAATCTAGTCTGCATAGTCTGGATATCAAGATAGATATCCAGTTGTAATATGCTGACAGACATACACAGGATACAGGACAGAGACAGGATTTTTTTTATTCCTATAAACCAGTCTATTTTTACTAGTAAGTATATCTATAGTTACTAGTAAAAATCTCACGTCTGGGCACTGATCACGTATCTTTCTCTAAGCCGCCAAAATCGCTTCCCGGTACCGCTTGTCCCACCGCTATCGCTACCACTCTCGACCCACCTTGGTAAGGCAAAGCTGGCTGGACAGGAAACAATCGTCCACGTGGCTAACCAACTGCACCTAGACCTACCTAGACTGGTTAAAGTCTAGGTACAGACTGGTAGAGAGATTGGGTATTGCTTAAAGATAGTATAACGCTTAGACAAAATTCATTGCACGTCGGCAATCTCTAATTTCAAATAAATTAGAGTTTGCCGACGTAGAACATAGAAAATTCTTACAAACAAATGAATGCCTTACGAACGATCATTTTAGGTAATATAACAAGAGAGATGATTTGCTAAAATGAAAACATTGCCCTAGTTTCAAGAATATTATTCCGCCCTAAAACTTCTAAAACGTCTACGGTTCTCTAATTACCGCCTAAAATTTAACGTGTCGTATCTGAGCTCAGTTGTGATTCCACTATCCAAGTAC
This sequence comes from Ligdia adustata, assembly GCA_947049295.1. NCBI lineage: Eukaryota > Metazoa > Arthropoda > Insecta > Lepidoptera > Geometridae > Ligdia > Ligdia adustata. The sequence continues at coordinate 5,335,201 of OX346233.1, forward strand.
CTACACCTATCCATTACTGACACTGCCAATAGTTGCTTGGCATTGGTGATTCGTTGGTACAGTGGTGTAATACAGCTAATGCAAAGCGTCTTACAGAGCGATAATCATGCCAAACGGTGACCAAGATACGAACTTTAGTCTCCAATAGAAGCAACGAACGCTACTAGTGGCGCAAGAGATGATTATTGTATCTAAATATGTTGAAAGTATATTATAACTGTAATTTAAAAAATAAAAAAATAAAAAAAAAATATATTTAAAGAAATCCTTTTTATAAACTTAGTGAATATGTCAATGCATCTTGTCGAATCATCGTTATTGTGTAACGAACCACCATTACAAAATATTATTAATAACTAGAGAAATAAATCACAATGTAAATGTATAATATAATATATATGTTATAAGAACTATTATATAAAAGTATATAAATAAGTTTTTTTAAGTTAAATGTAACGGGACTTGACTGTAACGAATGTTATTTAAAGGTCAATAAATATTTTTTATTCTTATTCTAATTTTCTAACAATATTGCAAACCTATCAAGCATGTAAAGCCATGTTCCAACAGCATAAACAATGCAGCCGCAGTTTTTAGTTATGACCAAAATACTTTTTTCAACTCACTTTCTCGTAAAATGCTTCTTATTGTATCGATTTTAGTGACGTAATGCATCTCATTACGCACACTCGCCTTTTTTACTTTACCATTATTGCACAGGTATAGTTTTTTTTTGCTTGCACTTTTTTATGCTCTAAATATAGTTGGAAAATTTTGAGAAATGAATTGCATTTAGTTAATAATGAAGAAAAATAATTTTGATTTTTTTAATAAACTACATTAACACATTTTAACTAATTAGGTTTAAATAAGAAATACAAAAACATAGGATTGATTTATTCCTTAGGTTGCTAACAGAACTCTTTCGATCGCGCCTTCTTTAATATGCGCGCCCTGTTGACTGATGTAAAAAGAAATATGGCGCGGTAAAATATCCTCGATGTATCATAACTATTTTTTGTTTACTGTTTTATTAATAATATTTTTTTTATTCGCAAGTGTGTTGAAAAACGTCCTATGACACTCGTGTGAATTGATCATTACAGCCTCGGCTTCCTTATCGATGATACCGCATCTGCTGCTCCGTTTCATTATGCATTATACATTATTAGGTACCTACGCCACCAAGCACGTCAGTTTTCATAGTGTGATCACGTGTGGCCGACTATTTATTGTCATAAACGTCGCTCAAGGCGCTTCAAAACTTATGTTTAGCTTTATTAGATGTGCCTTAAATCTTACAGGGATTTGTATCTAAGCATTGTGGGTGACCTAACTCGCTTGACTGCTTCTTGGGTGATGTAACATGACTTAGTGCTTGAATTTAGACGAAGCTTACTTAGTCCTTGTTTGTACTAGCGATGAGGTTTCATATTTTGTATATAGTTGATTACAAATTCATAGAGCCGAGTTACTGTACAAAATTTATAAAGTGATAACTGCAATTCGTCAGGTTTGTTCAGTTAGGTATTTGTTATCAAATTGTTTGATAAGATACTCTTCCCCTAATAATTAGTACGGACAAAACCCGTGCTTGCAAATTCAATATTAGCAAGTCAAAAAAGAATGCTTATTATTAATATTTGTAAGCCGTTAAAAAGCGGACGTTATACGTCATCTATTCTTAATGTTTTCATTGCGAATTGTACTAGTAATTTTCCTTAAAAGGTACAGACGCGACCCTTTGTTAGAAAATAACAAAACAAATGTTACTCTAACATTCTAAAATGTACATTTCAATAGCTCAATATAATACTTTGTTCAATATCCGATAACAGCACAAAATTGGCAGTCTTAACATTTTCATCTCAAATAAAATGTGATCAATAAAACATATCCGCCGTGTATTTTGTAAAAGAAAAGCTGAAAACTCCGCTGTCCGATATTGTTCTGAGCAACTTTTATAACGTACAGTCTGCAACATAGTGATAGTAAGCTTAGGTGCCCGCAAGTCAGTAAAGTTTTCAGTTGTGTTTTTTTTTCTTTACACTTGTGAGTGGATATTAATAATAGCAATAGGAAAAGGATTATGCATGACGTTGAACATATCCCCTTCAAGATTATACCGACTTTTCCTACTGACCGTACTAAATAGGAAATGTTACCGGAACGATTGGAACCGACCGGGAAAGTTGCGCAATGCCCACCCCGGACGCAAACAAACCAGGTTTTGTAGTCCGGAGACAAAGTTCTTAAATACAGCTCAAAACTTGCTTCGTAACTGAAAAGTACAAGGCGAGAAGTTTCTTTGAAACTAAGATCGTATTGTTTATATTAATTGTAACTTTTTAAGATGAAAAGTATAGGCTATATATCATTTAAATGTTTTTTTGTAATGTTATATGGACCCCTGGCGGTAGTGTGGAAGAACGTTATTACATGAAAATAATAATAATAATAAATAATAAAATTCATTAATTCCATAAAAAAATTTGATACAAATACATAAGACATAATTAAGGCTAGTTTTTATTTTCACAATAAATCGAGTACGAGTATCTGTTGCCGAACTAGGCAGGGCCCGTGTCTCAGCGTACAGTTCTCTCCCTATATTTTAGTAGTAACATATGAAAAAATGTTAAATATTCTTACTTTATGCGATTTTAATTTTTTTAAAGATTTCTTTTACCTAATGATAATATAATATGAACAAAAAAAGTTATTCATTTAAAAAAAAAAACAATAAACAACTAAGCTGCTAAACAAGCGACAGTCACCAGAAATTAACATAATAAAGCTTAATTTTTTTAATTGAATACCGAGTTTTACTACGTCAGACGCGCCGATAGGACTTATCCAGTTACTTATAAGTACTTATTTATATTTACAAATCAAACCTTATTACCGATTTTGATAAAAATCAAACGAGACCACATTGTAGGTTTAAAAAAATATTTTTTCAAATCAGTCTATCATTCTCCGAGAAATCAAGTACCTTAAAATAAAATACAGACGAATTGAGTAGATACTACCTCGTTTTGGATGTCGGTAGAACAACATTTGGCACAGCATATAATCAATAACTGTTTAAATTATTATCAAAGGAGAATGATTTTAATGTCAAGCATTTATTTAATTATTGTTATTGGCCAGCAATAATTAGGTCGTAAGGATTAGCAAGTAATAAGATCGCAACAACACAAACTGCTTTAAAACCAGCGATTTATTAATTCCATATTTCGACTACCTACATAGATTAACAAACTAAAATCTAACATGACTAGTAGAAGTGCTAGTGACGTTGCGCTATTACAAAATTAAATGAACCTGTCAGCTGTGAACAAAAATTAGATTAATATAAGAGTACATCATCGAATATAAAATAGGTTGTTAATATCAGATCATAATCTTTTGTAAATCAAATTAAGCAAATAATGTTTTAGAACTAGACACATTTGACGCAGATCATTACTTAGGGTTCTCTACCTAAAAGTTAAAAATGGGATTCTATTACTAAGGCTTCGCTATCCATTCGTCCGCCCGTCTATCACCAGGCTGTATCTCATGAACGGTGATAGCTAGACAGTTGAAATTTTTACAGATGATGCATTGTTCTTGCCAATATAACAACCAATAATAAAAACAGAATAAAATAAATATTTAAGGGGGCTCCCATACAACTTCATTTGTGCCGTTTTTTGCTAGTTAATAATAATGTTGTAAAGATAATGTACGAAATAATTCATGCGCGAGTCCGAGTCGCATTAGGCGATATTATATATATAGCGATATTCTATAATCCTCTATATATGTTATTTTTTTTAATAAAATTTCAAAGGCATTGTATTTTAATACTATAAATATGAGCCAAAAAAATAATAAATATAAAATCGATACAAAATCTCAAATCAACGGTTTCAATTACATACAAATTTTTCTATTAAATTTTTTTTATATATTTATTTTACTAGTAAATTTATTACTCAGTTGACTTCAATAAACCAAAAAGCTGTAATCGCCCACAAAATGTACGTCTTAAAAAAAATCCTAAGATTTGACTATTCAGAATACAGAAGTGCAACAATGCACAGGATATGTAATGTAGGTACCTACAGTCGGTCGAGCGAAGATAGGCGCGTCCAATTGAACTCAGTGGCAATGATCGTGCAGTGGTCACGAGCCGGGGTCAAGATTCTCACAGAGCGAATACGTAGATGCGACATTTGTTTGCTTGTCGAAATAGCATTTTTAACAATGACAAGCGACATCAATACGGCTAGCGCCGTTATATTTTTTTTACTTGTTTTGATTCTCAAACTAAACTACTGGATGATTTCAATAAAATGATGACATTTAACATTCATTGACACAAAAACATTTTCAGAAGATGTTGAGGCTTCCCCGCTTCTTTAGTACGTCCGAAATGTTTGCCACTTCCTATACCGACGGCTTTAATGCCCTGCTTCGGAAGAAAGTGGCATCATTGATGAGGAGAGTTCGGGGAAGTAGCAACGTCATTTTGAAAACTGTGGCAGACGATCTCAGGGCTCCTGTGGTGAGGCATCTCGTGCGAACAATGATACCGCTCGGAATGCCTCGTAGATATATGACGCACTGAGATAACAAATGTTATACCATAGAGTAGGTACTGTAAAATAGCGCATCTTTTAATGTTAATTTTAATGCCATCAGATATTTTACTAACAATTAATTTTTAAGTCTAAAATTATTATTACAAACATAAAATTGAATTATTTTTCTTAAATAAATAAATATTTAATTTGATATTGAATAAAACTTATATGGAACTACCTGTGACGTACAATTTTAATAAAGAAATAATAATCGAATTGGCCCAAGTGTCGCTGATAAAACGAAGAATATACCTACCAACATAAAAAAGAAAGATTTCAACAAATTATGAGAATATGCTGTTTCACTGTTTTATTGGATAAATCTTTTGAATATTTTAGTGAAACCAAAACTACTACCATAGTCGTAAGCAGTAAGTATAGCTAAAATAGGAAACTTTTAATATTTATCTATTTATCTAAATTGTATCATTTAGATTAGTCCTTTCCTGTTTCCAAAGTTACATTAAAAACTGTTAAGATATTAATATTTAAATAGTAGGTAAGCATTGATCTCAAATACATTCCATTTCTAATAAATTTACTAATATTTTCCTCCAACCAGGAGTCAATAATTACATACTTTCTAAAACTCCTTACAACAGCTTATGTCTCCTTAAGACACAAACGTCCTTGACAAGTACGTAGTACATTACTCACAGAGTACAGACATCATTAGCCACAAATTCCAACCAAATTAAATTGTCGCATCTGCGCTCGCTCTTCTGCCGTAATGGCGTTGCACTCACGCCCTGCGTGCAATGCCCTTGCCCTATCTGTGGCGTGTTAGGCTAGGTCAGGTTTTGTTCTTATTTACAACAGACTGCGGGATGAACTGAATTGGATTGCGATGGGGATATTAAGTGGCTTGATTGATGTAACATAACTATACTATCCTAACTTCTTAACTAATACTAAAAATGCGAAAGTAACTCTATCTATCTATCTCGCTTTCATGCCAAAACCACAGAACCGATCTGGATGAAATTTGGCATACAGGTAGATTGGACCTCGAGAAATACATAAAATACTTTTTAACCGACTTCAAAAAAAGTAGTTCTCCATTACCTTGATAGTAAAATAAGGAACTACGCGGGTGAAACCGCAGAGTACAGCTGGTTACTCATAAAGATGCGCAAATATGAAAACCTTGACAGAGGCTTTATATTTGTGCCGTTTGCAGTAGAAACATTGGGGACAAGGGGACCGAGCGCTTTGAAATTATATCTAGCAATATCAAAACGTCTGGTGGAAGCGACTTAAGACCAGAATGCTGGCTCTTCTTTTGGTCAAATACTTAGCATTGCCATTCAACGTTGCAAAGCAGCCAGCATTCTTGGAACTTTCCCTTTACTGGGGGTTTATTATTAGATTAGTTTTGTAACTGTGAATGTTTTTATTCCCTTAGCTTTTGTGTTTTAATAAACTAACTTTCTTTTTTTAGTATACATTACATATCTATATACATTTTATTCTATATAGAATTATTATTATATAGAATAGAATGAGTTTTTTATTCAAAAAAGAGGAAGTTTCTTAACTTTTTAATCGAAATCTTCTTTTTGTGAATATTTCCCGATAGCTCAATGACGCCTGGACAGTTCTCATTATTTATTTTTCTATTTGAAATTATATACTTCCCAGTAATCGGTCAAATATACATATTTTTAAAATCGGTGGTTTTCGGACATATAAATTGGTCAAAATTACGAACATTTTAAAATGGTTTGTTCATCACCATTATCATCATCAGCCAAAAGACGTCCACTGCTGAACATAGGCCTCCCCCTCAGAACGTCATTCCGAACGCCAAGCTTCCAATCACATCCAATGTTTACTTGGTCCACCTAGTTAGTATTTTTTTTAATTCTTACTTGTATAAAATATTTTGATATTCTGTCTGTCTAGTCTGCCATTTTTGAATGTTCTTCTTACAAAGTGAAAAATGTGGGTGTATAGTTCTCAAGCCTCATTATAAGGGAGTGGCCGCGACCGTTGCGCCCTCTCTCTTCACGCTAATAGGCCCAGCACTATTCTGGATACTAAGCTTATTTCATGTTATACAATAGTATTTGAAAGGAATAAAAAGCCTCGTGAAGAAATATTTCATGAAACCGATTTCGATATTCGCTTCTTCTTATTACCTGATAAAATACTTTTTCTTTTGAACTTTTTAATCGATTTAATAAAAATAGGAAGATCTCAATTTGTCTTAATCTTTTTTTATGTACTCGTATCTATGCCTTCTGACTTCTCAGACACGCTTAGACTTACATAGATTTTTTCTTCTGTTTGATAGAGTAGACCTGCTCAAGCTAATTTTTATCGATATATTCTGTGGTTCAGTTTATAATTAACTTAATTTAAAAAAGCGACCGGTCACGTTTTTCTCACTCATACCGACCGGTCGCTGTATAAAAAGCTCAGAGAGGCGCAAAAGAACAGCTCTCTTTCGAGCGAGCGCTTCAAGAGTCAACATCTCCTGAAGATGCCTTGTGCTAAGGCGAAACACGTGTCGAGGAAGTCAGATACTGAGATGTAGAGGTAGTGGAGGAGGAATCACACCATAAAACAAAAATATTTTTCGATTTCCCACGCTGACATCAAGACAAAGCGGGAAAACACTACATATTTTTTACACACCATCTTATTGTAAATTGATTTTCACAAAGTAACGGCTCCATTAATTAATTAGAAGTAGTTTCACTATTACCCTTACGTTGTACTATTAAGTTTAGGTTATTATATTTATTCGCCTAAAGTTTTTAAAGAACCATCGCAAAATTTTCAAGACTCCAGAATAAGGCTGTATGCAGACCCGCGACAAAAGTTTGCATATCATTACTGCAGGCAGTCGCCGATAAGTAGTCCTTTGTTGGAATACTTTCTTGTAGGCACAAAAGACTCTTTGTAACTATCAGCGAGCAGTGTGTTCGCGCCTTTGTAAGCAGAACTGTGGTAATTAGGCAATTCGTCGTGGAAAATACATGACTACTTTACTAATGAACACAAGTTACTTATGAATTTTGAAAAGGGCAATAGTTGTTTAATACGACGTTTATTTAGTTATTTTGTATATTGAGTGGAAAATAGTAGAAAATTTGACCAATCGAAAATTATACCATAAAATAAAAAATAAAAATTTGAGATCGGTCCAAGTGTAACTGAAAACTCAGGGGTAATATACAAAAAATACAAAAAACAGTATGTTTTTATTATAATTTAGGACAGCTAGGCGTTTAACATCGGCTTGCTAGACAACATTGTGGACCTAGATGGAGCGTGCGTAGTCTGTAATACACTGGCTCTAAAGAATGGCTGCCGGAACACACTGTTACTTGCTTAACGACAGATTTTAACAACTTTCGATTCCGATGAATTGAAAAAGTACTCAGTATTAAGTCGTATAAAAATGTAAAATATTTATTAGCTAACTGCTTTCTGTCAAAAGCTGGCCCCCTATAGTACAAATATTATAAACGGGAAAGTTTGTAAGAATGGATGTATGGTGTTAGTCTTTCACACAAAAACTCCTGAACCAGACTACTATTGTATTAAGGCGAGTAACATCGCAGGGCGCAACTAGTGTTAACATAATGCTGATTGGGGCAGGCTGCGTTGATATCCCATTAGAACCAGGAAGTGTCATCCCACACGTCACTATGCACAAATTGTGGTAATTCTCGAGAAGCTTCCAATACAATTAGTTAATTAGGAGGCCTAAAATCGCTAATTATCTTAATGCCGCAGCAAATATCAATGACCATAGCGATGCTGCGGAACAAGCACATATACGCAAACGCTGTATTGCTGCAATAGAGTCATTGAATCGACTGTACGGCGGTTTCGCAAACCGGCATTACTCGGCGAACTCTACAATAGCCGTCACTTTGACGGCCTATGGAAGCTCACGATAATAACGCACGGTTTTGAAACGGAAAAATAACAATGAAAGGACTTCTTCTGACAACCACCCTTATGTAAAATGTCCTTATTGAAACATTTGCGATAAGGACATGTCTTTCTACTTTCAAATAGAACTTGACCAATTGCATTTAATTTCTATGAATAAGTAATTTTTAGTTTTAGTTTCATTATAATTATAAAATTAAGTAATATAATTCTTGTTATTTTTCCTACCCGCAGATTAGTCTTTGTGGCAAGGCATTAGGTATGGAAGTTTTGCGTAGGTATATGCCAAAAGGCGTATTGCTCATTTTGCGTAAATGTGAATTGATTTAACATTATGCGTATTGCACATATTGCGTAAATGTCTAGATGCGTATTTAAAATTGTGCTTTCTGTCACAAATCGACCCCAATTCAACATAGTGCTGGTTGAAACAGTTATAATTGGACTCCCGTTAGAGCCGTTCTTTGCCAAAATGCTCTATTTAATGCTCGTATGTCGAAGCAGTTGAGTTGTGTTACATTTTGCCGCTATCAGCGAATTGAAACACTGAAAATAGGACGATCTGCAATTAACTCGCAAAAGTCCCAAATAACTCTGTGTAGCTCGCACAATCAATTTTGATTATAAATCTATTGCGTTATCAAATTGCTTAAAAACCTACATCATCATCATTAGAACGTTTAGTTAAATTTGATTTTGATTGCGCAATAGTTTTATTAATATTTAACTAATTAATATTATAAAAAAATATTTTAAAAATAATGTTTGTAACGTTTCTCTCCAGAATAATAATACGTATTTTTTTTAATTTCAGCTTTATGATTTCTTCTAACACAAGTCAAGTTTTTCTTAAGAAAAAGAAGTTTTTGAGATTTTTTTTTGCTTTACTAATAAATAATTTTTGTATCGTTTGGTTCTCGTTCGTCAGAATCAAGCCAACAATGATTGATGAGCTCGTAGCGACTTGACTGTTACTTTTGTAATTATATACCACATTATTACGTACTAAGCGATAATTAAGTTATTTTGTACTTGAAACCGCCAATTTTGGGTAAAAAGTGTGTAAATAAAATGTCTCAATTTTCAAAAAGATAACTTGTAATTGATGGAGTCAGGCGTTACTTTGCGGAAATCCATTTATAATAAGATGGTATATACAAAATATTTAGTGTTTTTCCGTCTCGTCTTGATGTCAGTGTGAAAAATCGAAAAATATTTTTGTTTTTATGGTGTGGTTCCTCCTCACCACCGCCACACCTCACCTTATTATTTATTTATTATTTCTCACACTGACATCAAGACGAGGCGGAAAAACACTAAATATTTTGTATATACCATCTTAAGATAACTTGTCCTTGTTCCGTTAATTAAAAATAATGTGATTTTGTCATGAAAATAGATTAGGTATGTAGAATAGTTAATCGTTTATTAGATTAGTTATTAATTAATTCAATGTGATAAAAATTTATACATTGTTTGTTACATACTTTTATTCGGAAGAGCAAACAATGGCGTCGATATTGAACAGCATTGAAGTGGTAAACTGGCAAATTTGGACGCCATTGCTTGCTCTTGTTTTCAGTTCTTTTATGCCTAACGTAAGATGATATAGGAGCAAATGTACTGTTTCGTCAATAAGTTCTCAGCTTAGGCTGAGAATATTTTATAATAATTGGAGTAATTCCCCTTGCTGTTTTATGGTAACATTAGTACAATAATAATATATAGCCGAACAAATACTACAATGCAATTACACATAACTCGCTTCTTATTCAAAGATAACATAAGCATATATAACTTAGCGTAGACGTATTAATACAGAAGTGTAATTCAAGTTGGAGATTAATTTGCTGAAAGTTATCTTAAGAATAATCTAATTGTACAACCAGCCCCATTATCGGCTAGCAAGGAAGAGGTGCAGCGTTAAAGCGGCGAACTGTTAAAATGAAACCAGGTTTGCTAGCTCTTGTTTTTACCTCTTCCATGTCTAACTCTAGCTTATGAGGGGGCATCCTAAAATCATTCAGTCTTTCAATAAATCATTTTTGCAGCGGCAAAAACTATTTAAATCCTGAGAGAAACATCACCCACTGCACAAGATTTCCTAGTGTAGGTGCTGCGCACATTGTGATGAGTCGCTCGGTACATAATATATTGACATGACTTTACTAGCTGCGTCCCGCGGTGTTACCCGCGGAAATTTGATTATCCCACGGCAACACTGCATGTTTCGGGACAAAAGTTATCCTATTCCTAATCCAGGATATAAACTATCCTGATGCCAAATTTCAGAAAAATAAACATTTTTAACTATGAGACCAACATTTAATTAGAGAAATAAAATAGATCTGTTCTATTGTATAAAATATTTTTCGGTAGGCGAATAAATTTATAAAACAGCAGATTTTTTTCTCGAATTCAAAGTTGGTCACATAGTATAAATTGTTCCTTAGAATAAGTATAGTGACTTACTCGTCCTTCCGGCTTATGCCCCTCACCGATAACCCTGTCGCTGTGAAAATTGCCTTCCACTAAATTTCAGAGGAAAATCGTTCTAAAACCAACATAGGATACTAACACAGTCGGTTTGCCGTCTGAATAATCAAAGCAATCATTAGTACCACTCGGGTAGGTCTCAAAGTCAGTGTTTAGCTCTAGTTAGGTGCTATTTTAGTTACTTATTTTCACACATGCTGACACGTGTTTAGAATTATTATTTCGATATTGACACGTCTCATACTGGATCTTTCCAACAATCAGGTAAGCGTGAAAACATGTATTGTCAAACAAAATAAACCAATAAACGTGTCGCATCGATTAAATGCTCCGATAAGGTTTATTTATACGTTTATTCATAAATAGTACTCAGTTGCAAATGCTCTTCCTCGGCCACCCATCCATGGCCAGACCTAGTATAACGTTGCTTAATAGTTTCCAATACAATAATTTATGCACAATCTTTTTAGAGTTCGTTATCATTGCAGTATCGCTATAAACAATAAACATAATTAACAAAGCTTAAACTTAAGTAAAAATCATTCAATACTAAAACATAAAGCTTATAACATTACCTCACAGCTGCGCTCTAGAGATATCCGAGAGCTTTTTACTAAAGAATACTATTTGGCTTTTGTCCAGTCTCATTCACTTCACTCATTCGTCTCATTCAATAGTTCACTCAATCCTTCACAGGATTATGCCAAAATGCATAAAGTAAATATATAATATCCTATATTCTTGATTAAAACTATTGATTATATAGTGTCATTGTTTACTATAATATAAATATATATAAAAGTGAAATACGAGTATAATATGAGTTAGAGATTGAATAAGTTATATGCAGGTGTTTAATAATAGATAATTAATAAGGAAGGTAAAATAATACAATTACGTTACATTACTGAAAAAATAATTGATTCAGACGCTGAAACTATTGATAGATAATGCTAAAATGGGTATGTGAATAGGCAACTGCCTAGTAAGCGAGGTGGATTAAGGAATAGAACTTCATAGGGGATCATCATTCCCTTGCTTAGTAGTACGAGTAGGACGCCAACACAAATGTGACATGTCTCGTTAAATTATGTACCATCGATACATAAAGCCATTTAAATCTTTCATACGCTCGCGCCGCGCCGCTCCCCTACCCTCAAAAACCGTCAACAATCCATTCTTTGTTATAAAATGCCCAATTTTCACACAAATCGCCATATCCGCTATTAAATTCGGCTAACAATAACCATATAAAAACAAGTGGCTATTTAAATTCAATGCGCGTTACGGCCGCCGTAACATTACATCATTTTCTTTGTACGTTTGGTACACCAAATTAAAAATTTACTTTTATGGGTTATGTGCTCGTAATTTGAGCTGTTCGTGGGTGGTAGATGAGTACATGCGATATAGGTGATATTTACTGCAAATAGACTTTTTAGCTGGATTTTGTTTTTAGCGATTGCACTTTTATTTTTAAGCTTTGATATTGAACAAGCTTACATTGATTAGTCTTCTGGGAACAATCGGTGATTATATATATATATATATATATATTTATCATGTATGAGGAATCATATAGATGATAGATGATATCTTAAGTACGATTTTTTTGTTTGCCTAAAATTAGTTACTGAACTCCACATATACGAAACTTATTTTTTTCTCGTATAAAATATACTGGAATTCAAGTTTGCAAAAGTGATTCTCATATGTGTCCCTTTTTATTGTTTGATTGTTTAGACCTCCTACAACGGTCTTCATATTGTCCATTATTTGTCAAATGTAGCTGTTACATTTTTTCGCCTATTCCAAATTTAGTATTGACATATCCCCATCGGTATTACTAGGATTTTTTTACTATCTTAAGAACTACAATTGTAAGTCATAGACATCATAGCATTTTTTAAATACGTTTTAATGAAACCTCATCGTTATTGAACGATATATATTTACATTTATCAAGGACATTAAAAATCGTTTACACTAAATCCTCATGCGTCATTATCCCATAGCCACTCGAAAGTTACTCTTAAGTCTTTTATATGGACCCTTATTCTCTCAAATACGTCCTCAGAATTTCTCTTCCAAAACTGGATGTAGTAAGAAGATTAATAGTCAGATTTCACGGAGTGTTAGCTCGAATAATTTCGAGTGATTTTTTCGAGGCTCCTCCACTGAGGTGGCTGGGATGAAGACTGCCAGATGAGGAGTTTGGAGGTCGTTTGTTAAAGCGTAGGCTTCTGAAGTGTTAGATCATTCTGTCTGACTTCGGGGAGACAAATTGGTGGATTTTGGTTTTGATTCCTTAATTTGGCTTTAATTTTTAACCGACTTCAAAGACTAAGGTTCTCAATTCGGCTGCATATTTTATTAAATTTTCATTGGAAAGGCATGCGTTTGACCGAAACTTGGACTCGCCTGAGGCGGTAAGATGGGGCACGCATCCTAGAAAAAATCGATTCACTCGTAACTTAAAAAGATCCAGATTATAGCTAGTAGCAACTGAGGTGTATTACCTCAGTTATCAGAAACATCAGCAGGTTGATAAGTAATTATTTTTTATTTGAAGAGATATAATACCTACTTGTCATAATGTGTACTGGTCTAACTCTTTTTTTTTGTATTTATTTAGTCATTTTGTTTTTGGTAATGAAGACACTTGTTTGTAATCTCATATAAATTTTGTCAACATCGATCGGTTTTGTTTTTAATCTATTTTCAATACGCAAATTGAATATTAATTAAGGACTAAATAATTTTAAACCGGAAAGAAAAGATTTTACTCTACACATACGACGCGCTCTATTTTAATAACTGAACTGACGTGATCTTAAATTGTAGATATTTTTATTTATTTCATATTTTCCAAACCTCCCTGAAAAAGAACATTTACTTTTTAGAAATTCATCTTACATATTTTCTATTTTCTTTGCAAATGTGTTTACTTTAGTTTTATTTCTTGTGGCAATGACACATTGGATGGTTCATACAAATAAAGCCAAAAAAAGTAGAAGGTCTTTTAAAATTCCATGAGTAATCTGTGATTTTATTCCAGCTTATGTTGTAATTCCTTGCTATCTAAAAGAAAATTGCTTAACATACATGTGATGATATAAAACTTATATCTACTGTAAATTTATACATGCAAATATATTTATCACCAAAAGGTCTTATGCCAACTTTCCTATCCCATTCAAACTACGTGATCCATTCTTCATTCGTTCCAATCAGCTAATACAAAAACATGGCAATAAAAACACCAAGAAACCTACAATAAAATTACATATTTCCCCTCCGTCCCAAACGTGGCAACACACACAACAAACGCATTGCCATTTGCTTATACGTCGTTACAATTTCCCCACGGAAAATGCGTAGTAATAAAAAAAAGTTGCACAAAAGAAAATTGTGTTTCTGAAAGTCCCTGATAAAAAGCGTTTTTCATAATACAACGATTACTGAGTTACGGAGGGAAATGGGACGGGAGATTCGCTTTTAGTACTCTCTTTTATAAATGGGCTGTGTTATTTAATAAAGCCTTTGGAATACTTCAGATGAGATGGTTTATAAATATCGATGTTTATTTTCTATTTGTTATCGCATCGTGAAGAAGGAACAGAGGAATAAAGACAATTTTCGTAAAATATTTTTAATAATCAGCTATTTTTCAAATGCATATTCAGCTGATGAGGATTTCATATCCTATTTGGGACTCTTATGTTATACATCCAAAATAAAACATGGCAACCCTTACCAGACGTTAGCACCTTATACCTGAAAGTATTTATCTATTAAATTTTGGGAATAAATTGGGACCATATTTAAAGGCTTTGAGTGGCGGTTCTAATTTTACTAAAGCACGTAAACACTTGTATTTCTTCTGTGCTGAAGAGTCCTAAACCTTATAAGAAATTATTATTTCTTATAAGGTTTAGGTACATCCTTAAGTCATTACGACTCTTTCTCATTTTAATCATCATAATCAACCTTGACTAGCCCACATGTCGTTCAATCATTCATCGTTCATCATTCAATTACTTTCCGTTCCGGGAGCGTAATTCATTACTAAATTAAACTGTCTCTCGTTTTAATAAAGTAATTGAATACGATAAATTTCTGATGGTTTGCTTTTTGGCTGATTAAATTATTTAAGTATATTTTTTTCGAGCTTAAGTTTTACGGAAATTACGTTCAGAAACAATGAGTTTGTTATGACTTAAAATTATGTGTATATAAATATATATATTACACATAATTTTACGTGTACAAAGTTATGTCAAGATTAGTTCAAACCTACGAGCTGTATGCAGGTACAAAATTTCCTGACAAAGTCTAATAAGACTGTTAAGTTGGGCTCGCCATGACGAGGAGCCGCGAACGATGACTGCTATTGACCCATTTCTGCTAAATAAACCTCAAATCAGCAATCTTTTTTAGTGTAAAATACGCTTTTAAAAATTTTCTAACCATTCATTTCTAGTCATTACGACCGGATTTAAAAGTTAATAGTATCAGCGCTCACAGCTGTTCGCTTTTATATCTGTGAATGAAGAGTGAATGAAAAGGGAATGAAAAAGCTCTTTCTTATCCAATTGCAGATCCTTTCAAAGATGTAGATGATCGATTTGGTTTCCATCGCTAGTCCTTTCATTACATTTTATTTTACAATGAAATATTCTAATACCGTTTTAATTATTTACTTGGGATACGTAAGAGTAAATTATAAATCACTTCATATTTAGCAGAAATAAAATTTCGAAAAAAAATCTTAGGTTCATAAGGTTAATAAATTTTATCGAAATCGTTTTAGTATTAAATTAACTCCAGTCCTCACTTTTTTATTAATTACTACCTATAAAAGTATGATCTTTTGTCAATGAATATTGTTTTTACTGACTGTCCATGCGAAGAAAATACCTATTTTACATATTACCCACAATAAAAACAAAAACTAGGTAATATAAGATCCAATTCTCCTTCCATTCCGTCTATTTGACCTAACTTATATAAGTGATCAATCGCTAATGTAATTTTTCCTTCTTTCAGTAACTCAATACTTCGCACAGCGAAAGTTGGTGAAAGAAAATATAGCCGGCGTCATACTTAAGCAACTGCCGTGACTATTAAAATAAATTAAAAAAGTATGTTTTTCTTAGATTAATGGTAGTCTTAATTCATGTTACAAAATAAAAACAAAAAAATACAACAACTTTGCTAAACTTGTATGAAAAGTAGATACTTATAAAGTTTTTAAAGATATTTGCGGTCGAACGCAATCAACGTAGGGTGATTGACTATACGGCCTGTAGAAACCAAAAACCACACTTAAAGGTTATAGTGTGAGACGTGCCATCGTCGTGGACACGACCGTCTCATTTCATCCATTATGAGGTTTACCTATTGTGAACGGAACTATAGTTGGACCATTCCGTCAATCAGGTACGCGTGAAAACGCTGTTGTTAATCAAAATATGGCATACCACAACTCAATTTGTTAACGTAAAGGAATGAGTTATTAACTTTGCCTCAATATGCATGACCAAGTACATTTTGAGAAATAATATTTTTTTGTTTTGATAAATTTAGCAATATGTGAGGTTTTTATCTAGTTTTATTACCAAAGACTCTTACAATTGCTATTCTAAACAAACCGCAGTTCAGCTTAGTTATAAAATGTCACTACATCACCCATCCAACACCCAACAGAGCTTATCGTTACGAACATCAAATTTGGATATGCTACTGGCACTATAAGCAAATGTAATTTTGCAGTCGCTTCACTCGCTAAAGTATCTATAAACCTTTACTCCAATGGAAGACTAGCTAACGCTCCTCTCATTTAATCAGAGATGGGGTAGAGAAATAGGGGTGATCTTTATTCGAGTTCTGAGAGATTTTTCTTGGCACTCTGAAGGTAGTTTAAAAGTTTAGAAACGGTAAATTTTATAGCTGTCAGTGACACGCTAACGATTAAGGTGGTGACGAAGAGGTTTAAATAATCTACTTTTATTGTGCGAACTGCTAGATTGTGGAACTCGCTGCCGGTTTCTCTATTTCCTGATAACTATAATCTGGGTCTTTTCAAGTCGCGAGTGAATCGGTTTCTTCTAGGCAAGTGTTTCGTATCGTCGCTTCAAGCCAAAATATAATACAGAGACCATAAGTATAATCTATTTAATAATTTTATCATTCTATTCTGTAAATTGACCAAGCGAATGAAGCGTCTCTGCTTCTAATCTGACAAAGTAGTTTCTAAACAATGTTTAATGGAAGTTATTAAGACTGGAGTCTTAGATCTATATGTACTCTTGCCGTTCCTTAGACACATTACGATTAATGTTTCTTAACTTCGAATAGAGATGACCGAATCCGACCGACCGATCGAATAGAGACTGTGTAGGCCAGCTGAGCTAAGAGCATTAATAGTAAATATCCGATGGTAATTACAGCGTATAGTGTCTCCGACCAATATAAAATGTATGGATAGGCTTAATCCCGTCGAAATAATCAATATAAGCAAAAACCGTGAGGCTAATAAAAATATTTAAAGAGCTGGTTTACATTTTGGTTGTTTTTCTTGATTGTACATATTCTGTTGCTTGTTAAAAATACTCGTAATGTGCAAGTGAATAAAATTAAACAAAGCTAAAATCTCCCCTCAACTGTAAAGGTTCATTGATAATCATACGACCGAACTGATTTATTCAGAACAATAAGATAGTTTAAACCCATATCATTAATGTAAAAAAAATAACTTTGTTTTCATCAACTTTTTTTGAGTTGATGAAAACAAATTGTTCAACTTAAGGTGATGGTTCCCAAATAGACGCGTTTTTGTTACCATTTTCTAGCATTACCGTATACTGTGCCATGTTGGAAGTTAATACATCATGTAATGCATATACTCAATTAAAGCATGATGTTTCTAAATGCTTATCTTAGTTTACCAAACCATTTTAATATATTTTTGAAGAACTCATTATCTCATTATTTTGAACATGTTTCTTTCGGTATACGTGAAATATCTACTTTGTAATGTTGAGGTAGATTAATCAAAATATTGGCACCTTCAGGCTAATGTATTGTTTTTGTCTTAAAATGATAGGTAAGTGAAGTTTTAATGATAAATGTTATTAGAGCCTACTAAAAAGTATTCATTTAGAAAAGCACGTTGCTAATATATTTAACTAGGCACTTAGCACATATTTAATGAGGCACTTTGGCTTAGCTAGCGGGTAGCGTTAATTTTATGCGACGTTGCATGCGTGCCCGCCTCATCCCTGCCACTTCGCGTAGTGCGCGACGTTGTCAGACTTCATCTAGTGCAGCGTGAGAATAATTATATATAATATTCTTTCCTAGGATAGTTACCGCGTGCGCGTAATAACATACTTAGAAGCGATTGTGTTTTACTAGAAACATTCTCTGCCGTGATTTTGACACTACTTGTAGAAGTGTGATAATATACAAATGGGAGATAAGAAGAATCGAAAACAAATAATATCACTTCTTATAATCTTTATAAGTAAACGTTCATCGATGATTTCGCCAATTTACTTTTTTTAGATATTTTTTTATTGAATATTTTTATTTATAAATTTAACTATTTTGACCGATTTTTATCAAACTTATATGAATAATTTGTTCGTTAATTTTAACGTCTCTAAGAAAACAGAAAAAACTTAAAAAAATACTGAAATAATAGGTAAACAGTTAGGTATTTTTATTATGGCAGCTGCTCCTTACAGTGAAGAATATTTTTTTTATAAGATCTCTTTCCGTAGCAACCATCAGCTATAACATCTATGATGGCAATGCCGTTCGAATTCACCCTTCCGATTCAGATAAAAACAATTATAATTTTTAGTACCTACACTGTAAACGCTTTTTAGGCGGAAACCTGTACGCTATTACGAAATTTCTTGAGAACAAACATCCATACATACAACTGACAGACAAAATAAAAATGTACCTCTAAGCACAGATGCTTCGCTCGTTTCACACATACCTACGTATTGAGTCTAAACAAACGCTCGTCTGCATCAATTCGAATTTCAACGCACAGAGTAGTCTTGTTACAGAAACTTATTGTAATAAATGGTAATACGAGGATTTTTTCTCAGTAATCAATACCTACTGTTTTTGTTATAGAAACAATCAAAATTTATATTGAATTTACGTAAAAAGCGTTTACAGTGTAGGTACTAAAAGAGAAAATTGTTTTTATCTGAATCGGAAGGCTGAATTCTAACGGCATTGCCATCATAGATGTTATAGCTGATGGTTGCTCGGAAAGAGATCTTATAAAAAAAATATTCTTCACTGTCAGGAGCAGCTGCCATAATAAAAATATGTAACTATGAATTTTTCGATTGATTATGTAAATATGAATTTTTCGTTAATTTAGCGTCTCTAAGAAAACAGAAAAAAATACTTTAAAAAAACAATAACTGAAATAAAAAGTAAACATTTTCGAAAAATTCATTCATATTAGTTTGATAAAAATCGGTCAAAATAGTTAGACTTATAAATAACATATGCAAATTTTTTTTTTAATTATTACAATTTTTTTAAGTAAGTTTTACCTAACCCAGCGAACCTCGTTGTTGATAAATAATGTCATTAATGATATGAGCTGCCAACTGCTCACGATGGCGGAATTTTGAAGGGTGCAACTCGCACGATATTCAACGAACGAACTCGAACGATAATTTCTACGAAATTTTCTCAATTTTTTTTTGTTTTTACGAGGTACGAGAAATCATTTTTATAAAAGTTTAATGAAATCGAGTTATTATTATTCGATAATGAGTAAAGTTATATTTGAATTGAGTAATTACTACATACTTCACCTTCTGTACAATAGTAATCTTTGACCTAACTTTCAGAAAAGTACGATGTTTTTTCTCTGAACTTATATTACTCTATGTCAATATCCAAACTGTGCGTAAGACACCATCTATCTATACAGTTGACAAAATTATAGACGACAGGCCAATGCCCGCTCATTTGTTTCACCCAGAATCAAACAGATGGCATGGCATAGGTAAGTATACAAGTATACAATAGGTTAAGTATAGTACATACTATTGTTTATTCCGTGGCTCCATTCTCAATTGCGTTTGTCTATACCCGTCGCCTTAAAAACCCCGATGAAAACAATCCATGCCGCAATATGGAGTTATCACATAAATGCATAAAGGATACTCGTTAAATTTTGGAGTAGTAGTAGTCAAAAACCCCCTTTTTTTAGTTCGGGCGTATAAAATACCTGTATAAATACGAGTACATCGAAAACTGGCTGTGAGTTTATTTAGACAAAAAAGTCAAACGGTAAAAAATATTTAAATTTTAACTAAACATAACTAATCTAAACCCCTTCTGGAAGGGAAAATTCCCAGAATGCTGTATGAGTTAGTTACTGTATTCAGACCCGATATAGATCGTCTAAGGCATATTGAGCGCCGGCGCTCATTTTGCATGCTCCAAGTTTTTTTTTGATTTCACGCGTCCATTAATTTCATATAAGTCAAAGCGCCTTGAAACATAACATTAGATAGATTACGGTAACTGCAGTTCGAGGCAGTAGGAAAGGAAGCGTACTTGGCCCAGATGTTGGTTGTGCAACCACAATCACGCGGTGCACGGTTCGATGCCGAGTGAGCGGCTCAAGGATACTACTGAACTATTGTTCGGGCAAAGAGTAAATGCAGCTTGGGTTTGGGAGAACGATACTGCGTTTTGATGGTTTCTGAAAAGGTAAATGCCAGTCCAAAATGGATGAATCACGTTGAAAAATATAAACAATAAACAGATTTGGATGTATGAGCAGAGAATAGATATTTATCAAAGAGCAAGTCCTGACTGACTGACTGATATTGTCTAAGAATCAACACCCCTACACAAAATAATGAATACCCTCTCCAAATTTCATATCTCTAAGGGGTGTAATCAAAGAACTTCTGGAAATTCAATTCCTAAGTCAATTGGGGGATCAAAATTTGAATTTTTTTTATTTTATTTAATGACGCGGGCAACGCTGCGTGTTGCAATATATAAAACTGATAGTGGCTTTTATCAACTCACCTCGTCACCTCGAACTGATTCCGCGAGGAATTTACACTTAATCATAATACTTAATCACCCTGGAAATTATTTGCAAAGAAGAAATAAAAATTTACACCTGCGATAAATGTTGTTTCCTTTATAACGCCATTAAAATACGCTATTATGGCAGTTTATTTTTAATATTTCTTCTTGTCTTATCCCTAATACAAATATAGTAATTTGACATTAGCTAGTCACAAAATCATAAGCAACTATCCATCCAACTGCCCATCATTACCAAATTTCTTATAACTTATGTCAAAGACAAGAAGTTGAATGCACTATGCTCATAATATTAATATCTTATGACGAATCGCCTTAAAGGCCTGTCGGTTAACACGTTTTTGTTCAATTTACGATTGCAGTAAAGGTAACGTTGCATTCATATTTTGTAGGTATCACAAAAGACAGATGGTACAGAAGTCAGACTTTTGTATGCGTATTTTACTTTTCATACCTACGCTCGGTCGCGCTAGGGTAGTGCATAAAAAACTATTGTGGTAAAGTGGCACTCATATCTAGTTGTCTGATTGAAAACGATAGAACAGGAACATAAACCAATAATAACAAAAATGTGTAAATAATTACACAAAAAACTACACAGTCTCATGTTTCAAGCGGAGGGCTCTCTTCCAAACTCTTCCGATATATTGTGTTCGTGAGCGTTGTCTATGTGTGCGTGGCTCGATCGCACTTTGTACGTAGATTGATTTCTGTACTGTCTGTCTTTTGAGGCTTAATGACTGACTAGGTAAAGGCCAACAGTGCCTTTCAAAATCTAAGTACCAAGTATTGTGGGTGCTAAAATTGCTTGACTAATCGATCGTCCATGTTATACAAGAGTTCGTTCGGTAAATCTTTGGATGGGTAAACACTTGCATGATACCTTTACCTACTCGTCATGACAGGTAGTGTGTTTTAGTTAATAATCACTTTCTTATAATAAAAACAGCTATATTCCTCGTTGTTCAGTATGGCTAGGTATTGGATGAGTCACCTTGGAGCAGGTTAATTACTAGAACAAAACGCTTCATAATTTTGGTTTAAGTGGTAGGATCTTATGTGATGTAGGGGGTCGATAAGCCTCGAACTGACATCCGGCATAGCTGAGAGTAGACGTAGCGGGATGTTATTTAAAAAAACAATCATAAGCCTTGACGAAGACTTAAAACCGGCTTTGACGGAAACGGCGTTTAATAGAGAAGAAAAGTGGTAAGAAGTAACTTCCTAAAAACCCGACTGCAAAAACTTTAAGCCATGTATCTTAACGATTGAAACCAGTGGCTGCACCTAGTAAAGCCTGACCATCTGCAAAAAAAAAACGATTCTAATGACAGACACCTTGCACGTCAAAATTAACCTACCCGTTAAGGCTACTGAGAGTAATTACTCTCATCAGACCTGACTCCATCAATTTGATGGAGTCAGGCGTTACTTTGCGGAAATCAATTCATAATAAGATGGAATATAAAAAAATTGGAAATCTGGTGTCTACAAACTCAAATGTGACGAATACGATGCGGTATATTTTGGACAAACTGGACGAAATTTTGAAACAAGGTTTAAAGAATATCTTGCCGCCTATAGACATGATCACCCAGAACAATCACATTTTGCGAAACATTTAATTGAGACGGGACATTCACTACAAGCAAGTAACACATATGAAGTCAGTCACATATATGACAAAGGTTTTCGGTTGGGTTATTGGAGCAGTTGGAAATACTGAAACACAAAAATCAGGAATCAGTACTGTTATACGATCAACAAATTTGGTGACGTCACCATTTTGCAGATTTTTAACCGACAAAGTCCGTTTAATAACGCTGAGTCATCAAATACAAAACAACAACAACGATGACGCACAACACGTGCCTTTGGGTGAGGGAAACACGTGACCGGCTGCTGTACAAAGAGCTCGCAGAGGAGCAACACCTCACTTTCGATCGAGCGCTTGAAGAGTCAACATGTGTCGAGGAAGTCGGATACTGAGAGTAAGAGAAATAGTGAGGTGTGGCGGCGGTGAGGAGCACACCATAAAAACAAAAATATTTTTCGTATTCTCACACTAACATCAAGACGAGGCGGAAAAACACAAAATATTTTTTATATACCATCTTATTTTGCTGATGAGAGTCATAAACATTCCCTACATACATACTTACATACAAATAAACTCGAAAAATATTAGCGACCTTATGGCCAGTCGGTAAAAAGATGAATTTCAGAAAGAATTCCCGCAATCCTTGCACTACAGACAACGGGCTCCAACTAAAATACCTTCTTCCATATTGGCAAGCCTGGTTAGACCAGACTGACTACATTCTGTCAACATTCCGCCAGGACAACGGGTATGGAGCCGTGACCTTGAATTGTGGATGAAATCTTAAGATAACGAGTATACTAACGTGTTGCGTCCCGCAGTGTTTCCAGCGGTTATATTTTGATTGTCCCACGAAATCATTAAGAAAAGTATGGAAGAAATCCAGTATGTTTTTGTTTTGTTTGTTTTTAAATAGTGTTATAAGCTACTTTTTTAAATAAAGGGTTGTCTTATCTTATGCAATGCGTTAATCCAGGACATAAGTTTTTCATCCTAATCATCTACCTCTAACATCAAATTCCTTAATTATTATTGAAGGTGAACCACTCCTCTTAAACGAAGAAGAGCAACATGCTTGTTAAATTGTAATAATCCATCAGAAAGCAGCGGCTTCTCTATTTCCGTCTGGGTCTTTTCACGTCGCGAGTAAATCTTGTTGGCAGACGTGCTAAATCTTTGGCCACATCGTTTCTCTACATCATGCGAGATGCGGTCATACGCAAGGCAATTCATCTATAATATACATTTCACAAAAAATACTAAGACCTCTCCGTAATGTCGTAGTATATAATTATATATAAAAGTATTTCACTCTTTTTTACTTATCATCCATCAAAAGGGTTCATATTCCAGGTAAAAGGCCGCAAATATTTTCGAAATGCCTGTACAAAAATGTTCAGATGGCATCAAGGAATCGTTAAGTGAAATTTAGAAACATTCTCGGTTTTTACCTGACCTTACATTTGTCATCGCTAAGAGCCTCGGATCATCTGTCTCGCTGATAAATGACACGTCCTAATGTTGGCTCTTTCACTAACTTAGTAGAGTTAGGCTGGGTTCCCACGGGTGAAGATAAAATATAAACTAAGATTTACACGCGAACTTGATTATTAGAAAGGTCCAGAAAAACCTTATAATATAAGAAAATAAGCTCATAATACGGGTGGTCACCGAGGAAGTCTCAGACCAAAACCCTCATGGAAAAGCAGATTATAATCTGAAAATATAAAATTCGTAAACCTGTCTGTTCACACAATAAAAGCAGACCCAAAGCCTTTTGTAGAACCCGCAAAACCTCTACGTTGTAGTGATGGGTGTTTCCCGTCTTTCTTTTAAGGTTGTGGAATGGGGGTGCTGTTTATTTATTTAGTGATATTATACGACAAAGAAAAAATATCTGAACTTTATTTTATCCTAAAATGATCACGCTTATCATTTCGTGTAGATGTGGTTTAAAATAGACTATTAAATAATACTCTAACTTGTGTGGGTCGGCTTATACCAACAGGGAAAAAGTTATTTCCTGCATTTTTATTTAGACTAAAGTTATCTTTTCGTCCAAATGTCTTCTGCAAGACTTTTTGGTACTTTAAGAGTTAGTAAAGGATTTTTCTTCTTTTAAGGCTTCTTACTTTAAAAGAGACGTATTAGTAAATTTTATAATTAATGCGGAAATTAAGAATTTATTTATATTGTTTCAGGATTATTACGAGAGATTCATTGGATAGCTGAGCTAACAATAAGGTAATTACATACATTACACTGTTTCATATTTATTAATTGTTTCAAGAGTGCGGTAAATGGGCTGTTATAAACGAGACAGTTTCTTGCGTGCGCGAAAAAGAATGGCGCTTTTAATTTTATATTATTAGTGAAATTGTATTTTAAGTGCGTTAATAATGGTTTATTACATACTAAAAATATTAACATACTGTACTGCACGAACATGCGCAAAGAAGGGACACCAAGTTGAAATAACGTGGTTTTCGTGTTCGCGGGAAATCACCATAAAAACTGTAAGAAGTGTAATCTCCAATGTGACTCGTTTTACTTGATACTCGTATTTATATCTTGATAATTCTTATATTTGACGCCGGAAAATATACAAACCGTATGCTGCCATAATTCATGCGAAAAAATAGCCTGGTGTTAAGCTTGGAAACCTCAGAAATAAAAAGAGCGTTCTACTCGTAACTCAATAATGGAAATTTCTTCTTTAAAAGAAAACCAACTCTTTTTACACATGTCGTTCTTAGAAAAAAAAACTTCTGTTTTCTGACCAACTAGTACTAATGCATTGAGGCGTGTAATCGTAATGGCATTTTGACAGTTGGTCGGCCTTTTATGACCCACATTTAGATAAGAGCATAGACGCACGGACAAATGGATTTCATGCTATAATAGAAAATCTGTCATTTCGAACGGATGTCACGAGGAAATAGGCAATATTCGGCTTGTTTATTTGAAAATATGTGAGTTAAAACGTAAACGTATCTACAGGCTAAGAAGCTGGAGAGCAACCTCTGTAATGGAAAAAATAGAATGATACCTTGTTTTTTCATTTTGAAATACCATGGAGTGTTATAACAATTTAATTATATACACCTAACTAATAATGAAAAATAAATAAAAGAAAGAACCTAAACTTAAAAAAAAACAATTGAATGTCTGAAATAATAAAATAATAATAATGTATAATGTTAGAATCCAGATCGCCAGAATTAGAATTAAATTTATATTTTTGATATAATGAATATAAAAATAATTAGGTAAACAGACTGACAAACATTGATAAAGTTACAGATTCGGGTTTAGCATTGAGAACTTCATTCTTCTTGAGTGACATTTTCAAAATATATCTTATGTAGGTACTGAATTCAACCTGTTACAGTTTTATTATAAGAATATAGACAGGTGATTTAGTTGCCGATGTATTGTACGTTCCTTACTCAAATGAGAGCACAATTTCAGACCAAGATACATTAGCAAAAATATCCAAATTTTTCTTTAACCGTACTAAGAATACTGAATTTCGTCATCAAGGGTCCTTCAATAGTTCTACTGACATAAAGACCCTGTGACACAAACAAAACAAGATTACACATCGTAATTCGTAAATTAGGGAAAATTACTTTAAAGACAACGAAAATTGCTTGTTGACGCTCTAATACAGCAGTATGGATCATGGAGAAATGTGGATTATATTTTTATTTTAGACAGTTAGGCATTTGACTACCAGCTCGCACGACCACAAAAGTCAGCGACACTATTGTCCTAGATGCAGCATGCCTAGTCTGGAATGCACTGGCTCTCAAGGACACTGCCCGAATATACTTTTAGTTGCTTGGCGATACATTTTATTAACTTAATAGTAGCTAGTCAGGCAAGCGTTAGAAATCGCCCTACCAACATGTATCCTAAACAGAAGTCTAGATATCGTATCATATCGTGATTTGAAGATGACTGAAGCCAACTAAGGCTTAGTTGTGATCTAGTACATTTTGGTTAGACAACCTTTACACCCGAAGTCCGCATTATTTATTCAAAAACGACGCAGCTGTTAACCGATGGTGGTTTCTACAGTTTTACAGGACTTGAACTTAGGCTTGAGCCATCGCCCGTAGCGGGACTATCGAAATGCTCTGGTATCCTAGACGTGGAGTGACCTAGGGCCTTAGCTACTTGTAGTGTCATCTTTTTTTTATTCACGAAGGGTACAAGATACCGATTGTAAGCTGGTTTTATATACTAAAACCTCCCGGTGGCCTGCCTCAGTGCACCGGGATCTACGTAGAATGCACCAGTGGCCTCCTGGCACGTGCATTTGAACCTCCTACGGCAGCGTAATGCGTTTTTAAAGTAGGTACTGCAACGTGAGCCACTGACGGGTGATGTGAGCTCCCAACTCAACTTATAACCCTTCATCCCAGAGGTCCCCTTTCATTCGCATATCGCAGCAGTATTTTAAAACCCCGGCTCCTTGGTCGTGTAGTGCCATACTACTTAGCTTATACTTTTAGAGTTCTATGCATCCGAGAGATTGATACTTGTCTCCTTCTCTCCTTCTTCTCTGTCCTTACTATAGAGAATGACATTACTGTGTTACCGTCAAAAAGCTGTATATTAAAACCGACACAATGAGCGTTCGCTCGCTACGGATAAAGCAATTCCTTTGATCTTGAGTGTAATTGTTGTGATTCCATTCCTTTCCTATTGTACACAAGGAATTGTAAACAATTTATTACCAGAAGAGGAGACACGTTTAGAAAGCAGTTTTAATTTGATTTCAAACGAGATTTCTGTACGGATACTGTACAGAGTTATGAGCTTCATACTTTGAGAATCCGAAAAGAGACCAATGTCTACTAAAAAATTTAAAAGTTGCATAAGTTTTAGGGAACAAAAATAAATTTTCTTTCTTTTTTTGCAATGGTTATTGTGATTACATATTAGTGATTCAGCAAACAGTTACACTAACGCCGTGAAAAGCTTTTTAACATCTGACTCTTGATATAGAAAAAACAACGGAAATCGAGTAATATTAACCAAAGTTATGCTCAATAATCAGCAAGGCTAGAACATAGTTGAAGAGAAGAACTGTCAAAATGAAACCATGTTTGCTCTAACCTAGCCCTGCTGATCTTAGACTTATTATTCTGGTATATTGAAAACTGAGGATATAACCCTGAATAGATCGAGGTACACGTAGTTATAAATGAAATTCAGTTAAGGCTAAGCGAGTGCCTGAAGACTAAGTGTTTAAAGTTCTGTAAGATATTCAGGGATTCAAGGTTTTGTTAGGTTTTGGTAATACTTAGTTAAAGACATAAGTAATTAAACTCCAAAACATAATCAAGTTTTCTACTTAATTCACATCAGCGAACTTCAACTTTACGAGGGCAGAAAGAAAGGGATAACAATATTTCAATCATCACTTCTTATTTCCGCCACAAAATTTACGTGGTAATAAAATGCTGTAACATTTTCATTCCCTAACATTAAAGCGTACGTGACTCAGAAACGGATAAAGTGATCCCAATGTTGACGTAACGATTATTGTGCTAAGCGACACCTATCGGTGGGGGGCAGGTGTTACAATTTTATTTGATCTGTCAAAATGACTATTCCGATTGAAAAAAAAAATAATAGTTAGAAAGAGGTTTCTTTTCAATTGGTCTTATATAAATTTAATTAAAATCAGTCAGATGATTTTCTATCCAATTTACTTTTGGTTTTACTTTGAGTAACATGTTTCGTAATGTAAGTTTTGCAGCCGAATTGAAGTCGGCTAGCAAAACTTACTTTTTTAAGTTATAAAATTTCACTTTTTAAAGTATTTTACTGGTTATACTTAAAGTAATATTTAATGATATTTTATTCAAGTTACATTAATAATATGACTAGCTTATAATAGTTCTTATGACTTTGTGATTGGTTTGTTTAGTCCAATGTTAGTATTGTCCAATAACCTTGCCATCTAAAAAACAAATGCACTAAATATGGCGGGTTCCGAATCACTTCATTAGAGCTTACGTAAACCTGGCAACACTGAACAAGGCGTGCATTTGCATTAGATAAACAAATTATCCGTTCGTTCCATCGTCCGTCCGCGTTTTGTAAAGCTAGGTGTACACTGGACGGATTAAAAAATTATAGTAGTCCTGCGAACTGACGACCTCGCGAATACAATATTTTGTTACTCTCTAATAAAACTAAAACCAAATAAATAGGTATTCCGAATATGAATGAAAATGGAGATTTGTCCGTCTTTTTCTTTATCTTCCTTGATATTCACAATTCCTTATATCTGTGCCAATTGTTAATATTGCCGCTGCCGGCCGCTAAATGGCAACGCAGCAAACTGCTCTTTTTAGAGATATCCTCTCCTGATCAAAAATCTATATCATAACTTACATCGAGCGAGTCACACACAAAGGCAAACCTATTCTCGATTAAAAAGAAATACCTTATATAATAAATTTTGAATAGTCAAAAATATTATCGTCCATTGAAATATACAATAACCGCTCCAAAGTCAGTGTGTACCGGCATTATTTAAACACTGGGCAAGTCCAACAGGTGTTCTTAATTTGAAATCCAAATAAACAGGTACGTACTTCGTCCTAAATGCAGCTATTAGGCGAGAAACAGTCGGACAATACGTAAATTTTAAATTAGGAATCGGAATGGATAATCAGTGTTGCCATTGTGAAATAACAAGAAACTAATTAGCAGGGTGTTGTTTTATGAAACGTTTCGGAAATACTCGATTTGATTAATTAAAATGTATTGTCACTTTGTCTTTGTTTGGACGGAATTTAAATGTTCTCGTTATTTTCCCGTTCGTATATTTTTAATTTTTATTTCGTCGGTAATTTTGAGGAGTTTTATTTATTGCCAGTTTCCTCAAGTTTTCGCATCAATTTGCCATTGAAATTGAATCATAATTATTATGAAAGACAAGCGATTGATCCATTTTTAATTGTAACAGTTTAGATGTTCATCCCTACTTATAATATTTTATACGCGAAAATTACTAAGAATGTATAGATGTGCGGATGATGTATGTTTGTTACTCTTTCACGCAAAAACGGCTGTAGCAATTTGGATGGAATTTGGTGCGGAGTTAGTTTAGACCTTGGATTAACACATAAGCTACTTTTCATCTTTAATCTATCAACCAATTTAAATAACTTAAGTAACACAATGTACAAAATTGATTTCGTATAGTAAATAAATAAGGTAAGGTAAATAAATATTTACCTTACCTTGATTACGCAAAAAGAAGATTTTCGCGTTTTTGTTTTGTCAATTTTGACATTTGCGACGTGACGGTGGTACAGTAGATAGACCAATATGACCATTGGAGTCAACCTAAGACATAAAATATCTCCAGGGATGCCCTATATTTCTTCCACTATATTTCACGGAAACCAGATATTCTTGTACACATAGAAGTAAGCAATTGATGCAGGTTTTGTTAATATATAATATTAACCACATCTTTAGGTATTTTTTCGTAAACTTCATCAGGGATGGAATGAGTCGTTCGTGTCTTCTACGATGACACGTCTAGCACTGCGCTCGGCCGCTCGAGTATGAATCAAACACGTTAATTTTCTAAATATATTTTTGGTATACCAACACCGTCTTGGCCGAAAATGAAACAAGTCCTTTAATATACATAATATACGTCAATAATGTGTCGATATATTTGGTGATAAATTAATAATATAACCTACGTTTCCCAGTAAGACGACAAGCGTATCCCAAATATCTCACTATTCTAAGGAATACATTCTAGGGAACAAAACAAACATTCAAAATCCTTTCAGCCCCATCAATGGTAAGAATATAACTACTTTGTTGCTAGACCAATTTTTCTTCAAACTTAATAAGGTTGAATCAAAAATACATATAAAAAATACGATAACTTTACAACTTTCCTTTATGTACTTAATCTATACTATGAAAATTATTAAATCTAACTAATTATTGATTAATATATTTTACATCTCTCATATTCAGTAAGTAGGTCCTTATTACCTATAAATGGGGCATGTAGGTGACCAATTAGCGCTCTAGGTTAATAAAGTAGCTAGAAAAGCCTCTTTCAAAAAGTTCGCGTACATCTGACCATCATACTGGCAATAGACATCATGCATTCAGAACAATGACAAAAGAGGTCGCTTCGCTATTCAGCCTTGTCTTCGTATGAGTATAATAAGTCATCAATTTTAAATATCGAACGGCGAAGCTCAATTTGGTTCTTGAAAAAAATAATTAAAAAAAAAGATGTAAAAAGGCAGGAATAGAAAACTTTTACTTTAAATATTTTTTGTTTTTGGGATTTTTTTATAATTACGTGCTAATTAGGAAAAATACATGAGATTCTGCAACTGAAGAAGATACTGCACTCCCGATTCAATGAAAATGGAAGCTGAAGCAGTAATTAAAATGTTTTATTATTGTAATGCCGGTTTTTTTCTACTTACCTCACAATCGAGATGTAAAGCAAAGTAGTTAGCTCGGGTGTAAACATCAATTGCACCCTCGAACTATAGGATAGATATATATATAAATATCTCGGGCTGCAATTGATGCCTTACAGCCCTTGGCTACTAATCTACTATTATAATGCAATGAGGTATTTCAATTGGAATTGTTAAACACTGTTAGTACATACAGGTATCTTACATGCCAAACATGTCATCTAATAATACATAGTCTAATAATACATGCATAACTATTTACTGGCATTGACATAACATCCTCTATCCAATAAGTTAATTAGCTACATATATCTTATGTTGGTATAAATGCTGAATTTCTTAATATACATAACATATCTCATAGCGTTTCACTGCTTGGCGCGGGTCTACCCTAAGCAGGGAGTGTATTCTGTAGTCGTAGACTGCATGCTGACCAATAGGAGAATTTTTCTTTACTTCAATAGTTAGTTTTCTTGCAACGATAAAATTTTATTGTAGGTACTCTTTTTACAATTTTAAATTTTGATTGTTATTGTTAGCACCTGTTTTTATGTTTAACTAGCTGTGCCCCGCGGTTTCACCCGCGTAGTTCCCCATTGGATTGTCGAGATAATGGGGGAACTACTTTTTTGAAGTCGGTTAAAAAGTATCCTATGTCCTTTCCCGGAGTCCAATCTACCTGTGCACCAAATTTCATCCAGATCGGTTTAGTGGTTTTGGCGTGAAAGCGAAACAGACAGACAGACAGAGTTACTTTCGCATTTATAATATTAGTTAGGATGTACATTAAATACATAGGATTGGATGGTAATATTTTTATGTATGTAATTAAATACTATATTTGATTGCACGTATAGATACAATTACAAACCAATTCAATTCTTTACTCAAAATAACAAGCAGCTTTCATCTTCTGTTGGAACCGGGAACTAACATTATTTAGCTTGAAAGTCAAACAGTTGCCCACTTTAAAGGCTAGTCGTATCACAGTCAGCCACATCTAAGTATAATATAATAGAAGTCTGCTATAAAAATATCTTAAACTATTATAGATTTTCGCCAGATTTTCGCGATATTCGCCTTTCAGGAAACATAGTAGGTAGGTACTATCATCCCATAAAGTTTCGTCTCGATTACACGGCACGGCATCGTCGAAGAAATGTAGACCATAGTCGACATCGAAATGCGAAGTTATTACTTCACTTACCTTTGAAGGGTTCTGAAAACGCTTAAATCTAGCCGTCTCTTACTTTTTGTAACGGTTAAAAGAGACAGAGCTGCTTTACGATACTAAGTTAGTCACTCAAAGTCTTCAGAATTGATCCCGATTATAGATATACTATCACTAACTATCAGATTGTACTTGCAGTGCTTGCTGTATAACCTCAGGGCAGACTTGCACAAGATGAATAGTGATGGGAAAGATAAAAGTATACCTATATATATCGACAGATTTTTATCGACGATAGTTTTATTAGTTTTTAATATCTAAAAGACAGAAGTAAGTTTTTTTAAGATAAAACCACTTGTGTAAGTACCTATGTACCTTACTAACTTTTTGTGTTTGTATGGTAATAATAAAGATTTTTTTTATTTAATATTCCATTTTTTATGTTATGTGATACTGAAAGTAGAATATTGCTGTACTATAGTTACTTTTTTATATGATGTAAGAAATTCAATAAAAAACGATCTAAACTTTTTAATTGGAGTGCTCATAATCATCTTTCTCTTTTTTGCACCTTTTGAATATATCATCCGTCATCTGCTTGTTAAACGATATCTTATAATAATGTAAATGCTGCATTTATAATGTAAATGATTATTGCATATAAACGTTACACTTCTATGGTAATACTGCATAACAACAGATAAAATGAACAATCGATATCGATAAAAAATTCTTTAATCACATCCTTACTAACAGTTTATACGTACACACGATACGTCACAGGATACAACACGTTGAAGTATCTGTTCCCTAAGACATTAATAACGTCCATATATTGTCAGTTGTTGAAGTTTATGCTGCGTAAAATTTACAGCCTCATATCATATATTATGTCTTTGCATCAAAATATACGATGATGACAATGCCTGTTCGAAAATTTGATAGATTTTAATGAAAAGCTTTGTTTCAAAGCTCGGGTTAGTAAGTTAAGTAAGGTTTCTAGCAATTCGATTGTTTTATTTGTTGGCAGTTCATGTTTTATTTAATTGTTATCAACAATATTAATTCTCTTTGGCTATATATACATCGCGGCAATGCGTCGAGTCTGATGGCGTTTTTGTAGTAATTTTAAGTTCTTTTTTGTAACTTGAATTAATTTATATTATATTTCTTTTTCTTCGATATCAAAACTTAATTTTTATTTCTGCTAGTATTTAATAATCTTAGTGCTCACATATTAACAGCTAATTTAATAATATAAAAGGCAAATTTATGAATACCCCCCTAAAAGAAAAAGCAAATGATTCAAACGTGATGGCGTTTTTGTAGCAATTTTAAGTTATTTTTTTATATTGATTTAATTTATATTATATTTCTTTTTCTTCGATATCAAAACATGATTTTTATTTCTGCCAGTATTTAATAATCTTAATGCTCAACATATTAACGGCTAATTTAATAATATAAAAGGCAAATTTATGAATACCCCCTTAACAGAAAAAGCAAATTCTTCTAAATTTCTACCCTAAACTTTTCCAAGCAATCATTTAAGAGCATCCGTAAGCTTCTATTCTCCGACAATCATTGGCCTCGTTAAGTCCCAAACCGAATATTATGAAAAAACCCGGGCCCTCCCTTTTAACACCTCATCAAAGGAGTAATCCTTTGCTTAGAAACCCATTTTGCACGAATAATATAGACAAAGTAATGAAAATTGTGATGGGAAAAACTCTGTATAGAACGATCATTCTCTCATCATAGAAGGAAAGCATTATTTTTTGGACTTATGTCAGTTCAGACTATACCCTTACACCAAGTTTTGTCAAGATTGGTAAAAAAATACAAATTGTGCATGAGTACAAAATTTAGGAGACATTGCAAACTCACAAACATACGAACTGGTAGACGAAAGAATAATTTGCCATACACTTGGGTTAATAACATTTGTAATTTATTTAAATATTTAAAAAAAAAACATGTTTTTAATGGTGGTACCTACATCTCTGCGGTACATTTTTTACTTAATATTAAAAAAAGCATGCTTTTTAATGTTTTTGTATGTACATCTCTGCGGTACACGTGATCACATCGCATTTTCACCACTGCAGCAAAGGGAAAATTAACAAAGTTTAATGAAACCATTTCTAAGAGAAGTGGAAACAGGTGGAAATGTGAATTGGGTACATACTTACCTATACATAATGCGTAATAAGGGGATCTCTATCCTTAGGGTTGAAATTCTCGTTGCTATCCTCATGGGGCTGGTGGCTCGATAAACATCTTTATAGAGGGTCAGCTTTGAGTGAAAATTAATTAAATACACGTAAATGATTATTCTCTAGTTAAAGTAGAAATAGGGATTTTGAATTATCCTAAAACAATGTTAATGTTTTATGAAGACTTTTTAATTGATTTCTGTTCGTAATTTTGTATACAAATTTTACGATTAATTATAATTACATTAAATATAACAAAAATACTATTAGCTACAAGTTCTTATTGAAATTCACTGCATACTAATCAGATTAGGCTGTTTGAGCTAATGTCATAAAATTATTTTACTTGTTTTGAAGATTCGCTCTTAAATGCAAATTTTATGGAGACCATCCACCTATGATCTGACAACCAATAAAGAACAACCAAAACCAATTCTTTTGTTAAGTCTTGAAATAATCTCGTTACAAACAAATAAACACCAAACGTGCAGATAATTTAAGATATCTTTTGAAGTTACACGAAAATAGACAAAGTGAGCAACACTTTCAAAATATATACTTATTTTAGTTAAGTTAAGTAATATTATTACGCAAAAGGTAACTAACTACACAAGCTTTTTCGCAACAAAATGGCGAAAGCTTAACAAAAGCTTAGAGCTTTTACAAAAGTTAACAGGTCTGTAATCTAATCGAGTCTGTGTGAATGCAAGCAGTATTACTGGGAATGAGGCGCCGAGTGCAATCGCTATATAGACACTGCAATGCTGTGATGAGCGAAGCGAGCAAAAATTAATAAATATTAACGAATTAGTAACTTTACCGTTTAGGAATAGGTCCATGATTGATTGAATCTGTGTGAATGCAAGCAGGATGTACCGGGAAGGAGGCGTCGAGTGCAATCGCTATATAAAAACTGCAGCGCTGTGATAAGCGAAGCGAGCAAAAATTAATAAATATTAACGAATTAGTAACTTTACCTTTTAGGAATAGGTCCATGATTTATTGAATCTGTGTGAATGCAAGCAGGATGTACCGGGAATGAGCCGCCGAGTGCAATCGCTATATAGACACTGCGACGCTGTGATGAGCGAAGCGAGCAAAAATTAATAAATATTCACGAATTAGTAACTTTATCGCTTAACTACAAGTCCATGTTTAATCGAATCTGTTTGAATGCAAGCATCCACTCGGTAAGTCCTACTTACCGAGTGTAAGAAACTAAAGCTGTCGAGCAAAGCGAGCAATAAATATTAAGAGTGATTGTATGTTCAAAACGTAAAAAAAATAAAACTCTGGTCCAATCGCTAATAAATAGTACGAGTCAACCCAATGAATGAATGAGTAAAGATATTTTCAAGTGATGAAGCTTACTCAATTAATTGGTTAGAAATTTTTTAGATATGAATATTGTGAGGAAAATTTCTTTTTTTTGAGGAAAATTCTTAAGACTATACGCCTCTTCCCATATTGCTTGTGACAAAGTATGCTTACTGTACCTAATGCCTATACATCCTAACTAATATTATAAATGCGAAAGTAACTCTGTCTGTCTGTCTGTTTGGCTTTCACAACAAAACTAATAAACCGATCTGGATGAAATTTGGTGCACAGGTAGATTGGACCCCGGGAAAGGACATAGGATACTTTTTAAACGACTTCAAAAAAGTAGTTCCCCCATTATCTCGACAATCCAATGGGGAACTACGCGGGTGAAACCGCGGGGCACAGCTAGTATAACTATATATGCGGAGAGCAGAATATCTATCAAGCATTGTTCACTAATTTTTAATTTGTCAATCTTTTTTTTTAATGTTTTTGCTATGTTGGTATTATTAATAAAGAAGGCAAGCATCCTTTAAACGAAAGCTAATTAAATATTAATTATTTGTATTATTACTGAATATATTTATATATATATATATATATATATAAATATATACAAAAAATATAATAAAAATATATACAAATACAAAATTACTCGACTATATCTGATCTTTAAGCCGTAGGAGACTGCAAAATATTCTTCTACCTGTCCCTCTAAGGGAATAAGGGAACTGGATATGTCGTGGGTTCACGCGGGATGGACAGAAATAAACTATTAATGTCACCTAATTTAACAACGAAATCGAAATTAATCTTTAGTTCAAGAATAATATTTCTGGTATTTAAAACTATACATTTTCACCAATGCATCTCGATAAAATAATGAACAACCTAGTATAGTTTTAAATACCAGACATATTAATATATATATATACTAGCTGACCCGGCCACGCGTTGCTGTGGCTATTTTATAGCGTCAACAACACGTGGTAATTATGCTGTTAAAATGTAGCTTATATGACACGTTCGTAGATTTACCATAGCATCGCCATCTATTGATTACTTACTCAACCCAGTCGAAAGGTATCGATCATTTGTAGTTAACAGATAATTGTGACTGTCAAATAATAACAGACAAATAATTAGCAATAAATTAAAATTGCGACTATAATTTGAGATTTAAACTATCCTATCTCTCAAGTTGGATCGAACTGCACATGGTGTGCGAATGTTATTATGATCGGTTAAGTGGTTTAGGAGTCCATTGAGGACAAACATTGTGACACGAGATTTATATATATTAAGATATATAAAGTTGTAATTTCACGTATGATATTATTATATGTACTTTTGTATGTTGTGTTTATTACTATTTTTATTTTACTTATCTGTCTTGCACCACCGTCTACGCTAAATGTTCTATTATATTCCATTCCCATAAAGGTTGTCTGGAATAGATTACCGTTTAGCGGTAAGACCGCCTTTTGTGCTATGTTATTAGTTTTCTTTTTTTTTTCTTATTGTGTTGTATTTTTGTGGTGACAACAAAGAATTATTATAATGTATCGTATTGTATATCTAGC
This sequence comes from Ligdia adustata, assembly GCA_947049295.1. Classification (NCBI taxonomy): domain Eukaryota; kingdom Metazoa; phylum Arthropoda; class Insecta; order Lepidoptera; family Geometridae; genus Ligdia; species Ligdia adustata. The sequence goes on from OX346233.1 coordinate 5,372,738, forward strand.
AATTAATTTACAGGAATAGTCTTATAATTTTATAAATATAATTTTAAGGTTTAGTCTCTCCAATATCAGTAATATAACCTCACCCTCGCTTCAGATGATTATAGTTAGTACACGGAGAAAACACTTGAGTGCAGCTTCGTATTTACTTTTATTCTAAGTTAACTTCATTTCGTGCACAAGTTTTCAAGTAAGGTATGCAATATTGATGTCAGGGAGCTTCTGTAGTAGTGTTTATAGAGAATAATTTTGTAATTATTGTGTTATGGGTGTGAATTAAGTGGCTACTTAAGTAAATATTAACTTAGTTTGTTTTACTAACAACTTTGACTATAGCTGGTTAAAATGAAATGAGGTGAATAAAAATGTCTCTTCACACGTTAATGGTGACATATTTCACTGACAATAAATTCGTTCTAATAGTTTCATTATACTTTGTAAAAGGAGAGTTATATATTTTGTTTATGAATTTATTTTAGCGAGCAAATAGAGATGTTTGAGTCTGCAAAAATATTAAATAATAATGAAATTTGGAGCGTGAAATAATTATGAGGTGTAGTGTAGAGATGTACTACAGAGAGTTTTTTAGAAATTCAACTCGTAAGGGGGTCTATGGGATCAAATTTTGAAGTTTGAGGCCGATTGCTGGCAATCGGACCTTATGTCTAACTACTTACGAAATTTCGCAAGTCAGTTATTTAGTAAATACAATTTGAAACTTCGCTTAAAAAATAATCAGTAAATATGTTGTCAAGATATCGCGAGTTTATTTAAGTACGAGCCGAACTATTTCTGAACATCAATATTTATATTTGTATAGTTAACAAACTGAAAGCCACGCTAGTTAGAAACAGACGTGGTGGTAAAAATGAATTTCAATTCACTTCGCTTCAAGGTTTGTAGAATCTCTGCATCGGAATGTCATTAGAAATGCATTTGGACAAGGATAGGGTTAGCTCCATAAAGTTAGTCATATCGCACTCAAGGTCTCTATTTTATTACAGTTTTATGTATGTTATTCGTTGGCTTTATAGCTTTCGTTCAAAGGATGCTTGCCTTCTTTAATGAAACATGCCACTGTTCGTGACTATGTAAAGCTTGTGCATTTGTTAGTAGCGTCCTTAGTTAGGATCGATTGGTAAATCTGTGTATATCAAAGAGTAAGTCTTGAATCGACTGACTGACTTACTAACAGACAGGTCAGATCAACGCTGAACCTAGAAACATGAAATTTGTAGGATGTATTCATTTTGAAGTTTTTTTGTTAATTCAACCCCTAAAGAGGTCAAATGGGGCTTTCAAAGTTTTAAAGTTCTTAATATTTTATTTTATTTTGCCTGCAACCCCGCAGCTTATAGCTGCGAGTAGCTGATATGATGGCATTATGTGTCATTTGTTTAAGTTACTATATACTATAGGACGAAATTAAAAAAATCCGGATTTATCCAACATCATGTCATTGAACCTCACTTTTTATTTGCTTCAATAATCACAGATAAAATATAGATATTTGTAAGATTTTGTAGTAATTAAGCGACTGTTTCTAATTATCTGTGATTGGTAAAAATAAATATGTTTATCAGTGTCAACCCTGTCAAGCCCTGGTAACATTACACCCTTGCTTCACAAGGTGAGCACATTTGTTATGAATCACGAACGCTTCACATGATTCGAGATATCGAATGTTGAGCAATTCTTTATCGATATTGCAGAAATGGAGCGTGTACATCACTGGTCGCGTGTTGTGCAACGCTTTTGTGTCTTCATACAACAATAGGTAAATGAATTTAAGAACATGTATATGTTAAAAGTAATAAATAATAATTACTTCGAGTCTGGTAAAATGTTTTTTCCTTTTTCTGGTAAAATTTTTGTGTGTTGTATGAGTATGTTAGTGTGCTGGATAGATGTTTGTCCACAAGAAATGTCGTACTCGCGTACACTTCATGTTTTACAACCAACTTGACGTAACTTTCTGTATGGATTTTTTATTCGTCTAGGACTTTTGATTACGGAAGTATTTCTCCCAAAAAGGGAAAAGTTTGCTACGGCGCTATTTACAGACGGACTTCAATAATATTTGGTGAACACATGCATAACACAACATTAGTTAAGGTTCCTGAATATAAAAAACAGTCAAGTGGTTGTAGTTTTTTTTACAAATTTGCAAGAAAATAAATTTGTCAAGTGCGTGCCGATACTCACAATGACTTACTGTTATTCAATATGGTAAAAAAAAATCGTATTAAGAAGTTAAGAACCTAAATGAGTAATTTGTTAGGTTAGGTTCAGTGTAGGTCAGACAGAGTTTATCTCAAACAATGTCACAGGAATATCTTATTAAGTAATATACGTAGTTAGTTACTATCATCTTCTCTTTTGCTTTATCTATGCGATAAAAACATAAAGGTCAGTTCCAGAATTATATACGTCGATCAATGACATTATCAATGTTTGTAAACATTTGTTATCATTATAGATAGCTTTTTATACAAGTTCACTGACATGCGAGCGGCACCTTTTTGATGGGTACCTTTGCACCAGGAATGGTCAAGGGAGGGTTATTTGATTAGCATTTAAATATATTTTTATGTTTTAGTAAACCATTACATGATTTATTTATATATTTCTTTAAAATTAAATATTCTGCAATTTTTTATATGTTTTAAATAGCCTTTCATTACATTTTGCTATATTATGACAAGACAGCGCTAATTTATCACATAAATAAATACGACTTTATAACACCACTTTTTTCCATCCGGGGCTAAAAGGCGAATGCAAAGGCGCTCTTATTACCTACTAAAAGCAATATTTTACGAACATCTATATTACAATATATACAATAAAATGTAGTTCTGCGAATTGTCGACTTTTCTTGCGTCTTTATAAAAATACGATAAGAACTTAACCTTTGTTTTTGATATTCATAAAACTGAATTACGGTTTTAAAATCATTTAATCTCAAAATAATTATTGTTGTGTCCCGCATGTATGTACCAAATATTATTTACCTTAGCCATTAAATAGTTCTGTAGCAAACTTCCCGTTGTTTTGGGAAAAACACCCCACAAACAGAAATTCTGACGACCAAAAAAGTCTCACATCAGGCTTCTTTAATAATGGTTGTAATTTCCAGGAGAAACACTTCGCTCGCTCGGTCAATTAACAACGTCGTTAGTTACATTATAGATCGAGATTATTGTGTTCTAATCAGTTGTCATTACGTAATGGCTCGTCTACACAAGCGCCGTGGGAAACGATTTGCATGATTGATATGAGAAATGCTCACTAATGCCTCGAACACACAAGGCCAGTATGTCGTGCCAGTATCTTTTGCATTAAAATTACATCGTACCTAAACATACTCGTAAGTGTATTTAAAATGAATATAATATAAATGGCAATTTTTGGTTTTGTGATACAGTAAAACATAGAATGCAATCGCTAAAGTAGTAAATCATACGAACGACTCATTTAATCCCTGATAAAGTGCACCGAATGTGAACGAAACTGTAGTTGGAGTTTTCCGACAATCAGGTACGCGTGAAACCCCGTCTTTTTAAACAATACGAATTCTACATTTGTTTGAAAGTAGTCCCGAATGAATCTGGAAAATTAGTCGAAATAAATGGCATTTGATATTTTTGTTTCGGCATTTGAATTTATCAAAATCAGTAACCGAAATATGTATGTAAGTCCTATAGTATAAGTTTTGGAAAATAAGATGAGCCTTCGGTCCCGTGGGGACCTTAAGTACCTTATACTCGTATATATAGTGAGTCGAATGTAAGTATAATTTTATTAGTGATACCTGATATCCTAAATACTTTCCTATATCTGATTCATGTGTAGCAGGCGTTAGTTATAACAAGAGAACTCTGTGTAATTGTCCATGCTCTGAGTACTACAACAGGTAATTGTATTATTATAGTATAGTATAAAGTTATTAAAGTTAAATAAAGATAACCATGATAAGATCGTGAGGAAACACTTTTATTGGAGATGGAAGAAGATGGAAGACTAGCGTGGTGTACTATAGCTTAGACATAGACACTTAGAGGGCAGTTCCCGGCCCAGTTATGAGACGCCTGGGTTGATACGATGCTTGCATTTCACTTCGATGCACAATTTCAAATAGCATACTAGGCGCCATACTTTGTTTCAAGTACAAACTAAAACGAATGATAACATTGCGTCAGCAGTCATTTCCATAAATACAATTGGTAAACATGTGCTAGAGTAATTTTAACCGCAGCTATTAGCATACAGAATTGCATTTGAAACTGTAATAATGTTCATTGCATGTGCATCAAAAATGTGCATGTTTTTTACATAACATGTTAAAAATAGGTTAATGTTCATGTTAAGAAGGTGTAGGTCTATACTGCTAATATTATAAAGAGGAAAGATTTGTATTTTTGTATGTTACGAACTCAACAACTATTAGACAGATTTCAAAAAATCCTTCACTGTTACATTATGTATACTAAGCCACATTATCATTCAGTAACATAGGGTATAAAAATTAGAGACCAACGAGTAATACCGCGGAACCCAGCTATTTTAAAAATATTTCTAGTTTCCAAATCCTATATAAATAATTTAAACCCAAATCTCTGCAACATTATCTAACCATATATTTTGTAGGGAAACGTAATTTTGCAAATATGGGTCATGTCACGTAACGAGATAGTCCACACAATCGGGACGAACCTCGGTTCTAAATTGTGATTATAATTAATTCAAGCCCATAAAACATTATTAACAGTATGGACAGTGGACCCTGAATTTATGGACATGAGCACTCAAGCGCGTTCAACGCCCAAACCGGTAATACGAAATGAGCCTTAGATTTGGATGTAATAACGCAAAACTGTAGTAGTAGTGGGTGAATTAGTAAAAGTAATTTTAGCCATCTTGACTTCTTCGTAAGATTTTTCTTTAAATTAACTTTCAGAATACTAGTAGTTCTGCGAACTGTTAAGACAGCGAAAGCAATATTTTGTTTATAAAAAAAAAATCTAAATGCCTTCCAAACTATCAAAAGTACCATACGCGAACGGAATAACAACCACGTAGACTAACATTTTCGATTCGTTTCATTGCTGGTTATTGGCCATCGTATTTAAGACCTTATATTGCTAGTAATAAAGTCTACGTTTACAGATTTATCGTCGATTGTGAAAGACTTTTAAATAAATTAATTTGAAGCTGGACAAGAAACTGCAACTTTTCAACAATAAATGGGTTTGCATTTAACTGGACCTATGATAAAAACTAAGGCAGCCGTAATTTGTTGAACTCAATTAAGGTAGCTATAAAGAATCAAAGTAGAGGTCAGTGAGTCTTAAATTTTGCAGTTTCTTTATTTTTAAATATAAAATCATTACAGTATTAACCTCAGCATAGCAGTAACTTTTACGGTGCATAAACATAAACCTTTAGAACAATCAAATATATATAATTTTTATTGTTAATATTTGTAAAAAGGACAGCCAAGACATGGCACAATATGATGGGGCCTGAGAGATGAAAAAAGCTTTAGATGATGATAATGCCTGTAGCCTTCAAGCGTCCGGGACTTATTTTTAATCTCCTAGTTTTTCTCCTTATATAAATCGATTCGTAGCTCGGCCAAAATTATGGGGACAAATAGACGTAAAGTGGCGACACCACGTTCCTTCATTCCATAGAGCCATACCAATGAGCCCTACTTCCTTTAATTTGCCATAATTAGCCGTTCAGGAGAAGAAAGCACTAGAACTAAACTGGTAAAACCAATTTATCCACCTTACCCATTGACCTTAAGAATATTAGGGGAAAAAACAGAAACACTACAAATGCCCATACTGTTAATACTGCTGACGGTACTCCCGGCTACTGCCACACGGCACGGGAATGAGCTATTAAGCGAACGACTCTCGTTTAATTTATTTCATGTTTCAATTCCGATCCCTGATTGTGGAACGGTTCACTGTTGACTTTATTACTTTTCCTGTAGTTTTAAAATACTTTTACGATTTATTTGAACGAAGGCTAGTGGCGGAATTAGTAATACTTATTGCATTCTGGATTCTGAAAATCACGGAATTACCTTTTTTACTAATTATATTTATAACGACACAGTTCTTTACTTTGTTATATGTGCAATTAATATTACGAAGCAATATGCGTTTATTTTCATTTTGTTCATTATTTTTAGTTATAAGGCGTCTGTATTTTTGTATTTAACGTGCCAATAAATAAATAAATATCAATTTTCGCTTCCCTAAATGTTGTATGTAAAACAAGTAAAAAATTCTTAAGCTAATTATTTACGGCTTACACCTCATAGGGAAAAGCCGGAAAGAAGTCTAAGTAAGTAAGTCAAGTATTTCTAAACAAGTGATTAAGAAACCAACTGAAACCCGCGACTTCGTACCGTGTGATATTTATTATCACCAGTATCAAAAGCATCCTATATATATACCAGGGATATAAGTTACCACCATACAAAATCGGTCCAGTCGTTTCTTAGATTAGCCCGTACAAACAGACAAACAAACGGAATATAGAGAAAAAAGAACAAAATTAATTCTATTTCACTTCTTACATGCCCCTGACTCGGTTTTTAGCATAGTTTTTTCATTGTACATAGATTAACAGAAACAACTGGCATGGCATATTTTGTGGTAAGACGGTATGTATAAATCTAGATACGCCTCATAGAAATTAAATAATCTAACTATTTAATAGAGTCAGCAAATATAAATACTAAACTGTAACGATCACAGGTTAGCATTAAGTGTTTAATTTTGCATGTACTGTTTCCTCCTGCATTTAGCGAGGATTAAGTGGAACCTCCATTAAACGGGATCTCACATATTCTCATTTCTAGTCTAAGAGCTAGCACGGAGTAATGTTTACTTGTATTTTTGTAATGTTTGAAGGATTTGATTATATTAGGATATCACTCATATCTGGGGTCTCATTTTTTTAAACTTTCGAATGAATTCATCACTCGTTAATGAAGTCGACTTACTTACGAACGATATGCAAAAAGACGCATTTTTGAAAATTCATACCCTTCGCTAACAATACAAAATGAAATTCATCGGTGATTCCTTCCGCACGTGAATCTTGTATTCATACGAGCAATTTCAAAAATAGGGCTCCTGGTCGTTACTACGAAAATTGCATGTTACAGATTTTAAACCGCCTGAAGGACAGCGATAATAAATTACTCGCATTTAATTCCTAAATTTTTGTCACGACATTTCTTGTAGGCGTTAGTGAAAACGATGCTTATATTTCTTTTCTAACAACTTCCAAAAAAGATTAGGTACGAAATTCGACTGCTTTTAGTATGTATGTTACCTGATTTGTATCTGCACAGTGATTTGATCTTTAATTGAAATAACTGAAAAGTTCCATCGGAATTTAGATATCATTTTTTTTATTAAATAACGATTCATTTGCTGATCAAAGTCGATCAAATTATTTTTTTTTGTGTTCAAGTTTCATTACTATTAATCCAAAGCACTCAAAAAAACAATTTGTCTGCAATAATTGCCGTTTTATAAAACTACAGAAAGGACCATCACCTCCCTCATAATGCAGTCGTATTTCTAGAATATTCACTTTACACGTAGAATGTGTTCCAAGTGAACGCTTTAGCGCGGCTTCAGCGGTTAATTGTATGGATTACTGTTGATTACCTGGTTCTGCAGAGGAATTCATATTGTATCCACTTGACTTGTGATTTCACTTGGCTTCTTCATATTGCTTAGAATAACCAATTTCCGCATACAGCTCAGCTATTACCTAAACCTCCCCAAAGCTAAGATATCAGTAAAAATACGAATACATAGATTTGATTTATCAAATTAATTATATTTATATAATTATCAGAGATTTTATTTAACAAATAAGAAATTAATTCGGAAATATTTACTGAGTCTATTGTATGCCTAAACAAAATAAATATGTGGCTTTAGTAGCGAATTTCCGAATAAAAATATCTTTTATATTCCTACATACACTACATTTCTTTTTATTGATACCACAAAAATACAACATAATAAAAATAAATATGTATTCATAATTAATTAAACGTGAATTGTAATGTGTGATGTGTATAAATTAATTATGTTATCTTAATAGTGGTAACTAGCCACGTTTCGTGGTGTTATCCGCAGATCTTGATTTTTTCTAGTAATAAATATAGCCTGTGCTACTCAGTGATAATGGAGCTTTCTAACGGCAAAAAAAATATTGAAATCAGTTCAAATGTTTTTAAGTTTATTCCTTATGTTACACACGCACGCCTTATACAGTAATTGTTGTATGCACTCACGCATTGGTAAATAAATATTAAGTCTTGTGTACATTACTTTTAAGTATTTATCGTTCGTATATGTGGTTGTCAGTGTCTTATTCGTTGTTGACACTGGCAATTTTCATTCTTGACAAACTTCACTCAGGTAGAAACGTCACTCTTGTTCGAACTTTCACTCTGGCATTCATTCCGAAATGAGACGTCGTCGATCAAGGTCTTGTATATATTTATTTGTACTAGTGTTTTATTTATTTTGTGAATCTGATGTAAATTAGCTCTACTGAATAAACTGTGATAATGTTGTAGTGACTCATTTAATTTCACACCGCTTCTGAGTGGCGTAACACTTACATACAAAATTACAGTCTTTCCTCTACATAATCTTAGTGTAGATACGGCGGTATTAACTATCACTAAAAGCTGAATGATACTAAAATTCACTTGCATTAAATATTTAATACCTTCCATCCAACACTATGACAGATTGATGTTTCGTCAAAATACAAAACGAAAATATTTATTCATATTTACCGTTTTCGAAAAACATTTATCCGTTCACTTCGTTTGCAATGTAAAATGGTTAACAATCGAAAACAAACCTCAAACTGAAAATATTGAAATATTAAATCGACGTGGATGTTGAATTAAAACGGGAATAAATGAATGCTGGGGTTAAGTTCAGATTAAATGTGGGAGATTAAAATTTATTTCGATAACTAACGCGTGTTTGTTTCATTTACAAAAAAAAATAGTTACAAAATGGGAGATTACAATGTGCGACTGATGATAGCGGAGTGGTTAGTGAGGTCGATTGCTGTGCGAGAGGAGTGGTACCTACAAGGTTCGATCCCACAAAAGACGCAAGATAAGCCTAAACTGCCGGTGAAGGAAAACATCGTGGATAAACCATAGCGTGGTTCCTAATAATCTAGCTAGGGTAGCTTAGATTAGCGATGGCGAGTATTCTCTCTTCAAATTGATACAATATGACGCTAAGCACCTAACTGTGTGTTCTGGCAGCCTTTCTTGAGAGTCAGTGTATTCCTGACTAGGCATGCTCCATATAGGGTCACAGACCTCCATTCGAGCATTTGGTGGAGTAGGTTCTCAATTCGTTAGAATCTATTGATATACATGTACTTTCATTACTCATTCTCGTCTGGACCGATAAAGAAACTTATTTTGTTTGTAAGATATATTTTTTTTTGTCTTTTGGCTACTTGCTGCAAAATTATTATATAATATTATTATTTATTACGGAGTTCGGAGCGCTAACAAGACCGTAAGACCTTCAAATTTTCTTTTGCATTGCGACTTACTACTAAGCTTCCTGTAGGTAGCTTGGTATATACTAAAAAAAAACCCTCAGAATCTGTGACAAAAGAATATCGTCCATTACATTTGAAGCAAAAATTAATGGTTCCAACCTTTCAGGAGAATTGAAAAAGGCCCTCCTCCGAATTTTCTTTATGAATTCAAATGGACTGATTGAATCTCAATTAAATTTTCCTCGGCCAATGAGTATTTGTTTTGAGTGATCGCATTTGTCGAGATGGAAACTGAATAATGGGAAAAATAAAGTAAAAATTAGGAAAAAGATATTATGTTGTTCGCGAAGTCAATATTTTCACAAGTTTGACCGCAACTCTCCTGATTATGTATTTATATCAAAAAGTAAGTCCTGCCTGACTGATTGATATTTGCTATTTATCAACGTAGACCCTAAATCGCTGAATCTAGAGACATGTCATTTGGTGGTTGTATTTTTATAGGATGTATTTGGTGTAGGTACTTACAAAGAATTTAAGGAAATTCAGCCACTAAGGGGGCCAAATCGGGGTTTAAAGTATAAAAATTATTCATATTCCATATTATGTCGCGGGCAATGCCGCGGGAGACAGCTACAAGATATTTATAAAAATATAAATGAAAATTCACGCACAAGTTTGATCGCAACTCTCCAAGTTGTATTCATTTAAACATAGTTGCAAAAATTAGGAAAAAGGAATAGGATTGCATTGCTATCCATTACAGACCCGATGAAATATATATTAACTAATTCTTATCTAGCTTAGGAGTTCTTTTTACCCCCTTGATCAAGCCAAATTTGTAATTATAGCTAAATACATTATACTTCTCCAAATCTCGTAGCGTTTCGTGTAATGACTATAGCTTCCAACACTATAACTTGAAATGACAGATTTCTACAAGGGCCACACAACTAATTTGAAATAAGCGAGTGCTAAACAAAGATAAAAGAACCTTGAGTAAGTTAGATTAAAACCTCGAAGTAGACAAAGGAAGGGAATAGAAAAGGATGTCTTGGACAAATCAGTTGCCAGGATATGACACTTCTTAAATTTTGCGATCATTAAATACACTTTATACACGTATTAGCATTTGTACCAACCACTGATTGATTCCTTGGATCTATGTCCTATTCTGTACTTGTAGTTTTATTTGATGAGAATTGACCAATGGCTAATATTAAAAATCGACCTAACATTACCGAGACCGAAATGGAAGCCACCATTGGGTTCCGATAGTTTCTAAGAGAACTGCAAAAGTGCGTCCCTTTCATAAAAGAAAAGAAGCATTAATATAACACATAACATTACACAGCACGCGCTACAAAACTTAAATATAACAAACCCTTGTAAAAAAAAAATATTTTCCACCGCGACGTGCTTATGACAATCCCACATATGCTAAGAATATTTCAATAGAGCCCTAGTAAGTAAGGGGAGTTTTGGTTGAGAATAAGATAATTATGACATTTTGGAAAGTACGAGTAAAAAGATAAAATTCCGACTTTGCACGTCCCATAATTTACTTATCAATAAACGTATCTCATACGAAAGAAAAAGTTTAGCCCACAGCTGCAACAATGGGATAATTGCCTCTTCTATAAGAGATACTTACGGGATAATAATGAGGTTCAGCTTACGCAGTTCTCTTATTTTCCGCTAAGTGAGAATCTTCACCAACTTTTGAAACAGTATTTGTTGCTTTGTATAGGTTGAAGACTCTAGTAAGAGACTGTCATTTCAAGATATACGAGTAAATCGAACAATAACAAAAGAACTCCTTATAAAGCCTTTCAGCATGCATTACATTATAAATGAAGATTAATTTTGCACTTACAACATTAGTTATATGTAAATTTATTGAAAATATTGCAGAGCAAAAACACGCTGCGCTAACTTTATAATTTAACGGTACCCAATAAAAAGTTCTTGTTTTAAAAAGGTTGTTTTATTAACTAAATTAAGAATTAAATTAATTCCAAAAACACACTTTGACGGGAAACTATTTACATTACTGATAATGCAGTTTCAAATCAATCTGGCATATTAAAGAGAGTGAGAATCACGTTAAAAGATTTCGTTGCATATGTACAAAGATGTATAGATTAGTAGATAAATGTACCTAGCTAATAAAACTGTGTTCAAAATGGATTGAAGTCGTCCTTTAAAAGACTTACATTGTAAACACTGACCTGAATTATACAAGTATATATATAAACTATGTAGAGGTGCGTCCAATGTGAGTCCATTGACCTATTTTTATTAAACTGATAATGTCAGTTTTTTACGGTACGCTCTAGGCGCTTCAAATCAACATAAAACACTGCAGTTTCCTAGTGAATATTTAGTCCATATAATACTTGTCAGTGATTGTAAAGCGTTGCTCAATTCTTCAAACGTTATCTGTGTTTCATCGTAAGGAGTTTTGATCCTCTTATCGTTGAAGAGGGTGACTGGATCAAGTAACACTGACGTAAACTCAAGTTAAGGATGTTCAAAGTCTTTTTCATAAGGACTTATCAAGTGAGCCTTAATATTTTTTAAGAAGGGCGGAAAATTAGAGTAATTTTGGTTTGCGCGACTACTGTCTAGTAAGTAAGATGTCCAAAGGCCAATGACCAATAGGTAATGAATGGGTTGGTTCAGCAACCTCTTTTCTTCAAAATAAACAATTTAAGAGTGTTTTAGAAGATAGAAGATAGATGTACCATATTTTGTAATTGCTCAGTTTCACTTTCATTAGTATCATTTAAAATAGTGTTTAGTTTTTTAGGTAGTCAATTAACTACTTTAAGTACATCAATCGCTATTTAATGCAGCTAATCGAATTAAATGCGGAATATTTATTACCGAATAGCGTATTTAATGTAGAAATAAAGATTGTTTTACTTTGTTACATAACTGGTGCGTTTATACAAGTGTTAATACACCTGTAATACAAGCATACAGCCCTGATAAATCAGGGGGAAGAAAGGTTTTTCAGTGATGACCACGAACCGGAAGACGCCGCTTAGGTAGGCCTTCCACTAAGTGGACCGGTGACAAAGGTACTCCTAGTAAAAGTCACAAATTACCAGTGGATGCAATTGGCAGCTTGTCGTTTGGTATGGCATTCAAAGGGAGAGGCTCAGCAGTGGCCGTATGCTTGTTGATGATGATGATGTATAGTCCCGAGTTTTAGCGATGGAATATAACCCGTCACTATTAACAGAATAACGTTTGCGTCTGCAAGCCTTCAATTCGTCCGGCCTGGTGGAGCAATGTCTTAAACTCCTTTTATAGAGATGACGTGTTCATCAGTGTTTGCCATAGGATTCCCTTTAAGGCCCGTTAGGAAACAGTCAATATATTTTTTCTGTTTATTTCCTCAAAGTGACAAACAGGATTAAATCTAGGTCGAGACGTAATTAATTCTATTGTTACAAAAGCTGTACCGAATAGGATCTCGTCTCGTAATCAAAAGTACGACTAGCACTAACGATGTGGTTCCCGAACTTCATGCTTTAATGATTGTGGTTTGGCTGTTAACGGCTCCTCAGCAGCCGTCACTCGTCAATCATGGTGTTAACAAAGCGCTAGCGGTTGACTCGAAGAGCTGGCTCTCTTGTTGGTAGGTTGGTATGGCTGGTTTGTTGAATCATAATTCTTGTTTAGCCTTTTCATGTCGCGAATGGATCGGATTCTTCGCAAACATGCCCCATTTCCGGGCTCAATAACCATCGCTCTGCAATTGGCTAGTAGCGTTGCGTAAATTACAGAGACACAGAATAAAAAATTAGGAATCTAAATATTTCTGCAACTATACTTACATCTTAGAATCTTTTTCATATAAAATACATGACTAAAAATATTTAGTAAATAAAACTTCGCATGCAATGATAATCCTTTTAAATTTGCTTGAAATTTTGGATATCTTCTATAAAGAATCAAAATACGTAATTTTTCACCCAAGACAAACAATGATTATAGTAGTCAACTTTCAATATTTTTTTCTCATACTGTAATCGACTTTGATCTAGCCAACCCTCGTTTCCTTGGTAAGTCCATCCCGAACAATCTTCAGAAACTCTACGAAATCGTACTTACAAACAAATGTACGTAAAAATAAAACTCAGGTTAATAAAACCTCCACATTTGGGGAGACTTGTGTAATGGCACTCGAAAAGCAATCTTGTAGGTCCGAGTGTTCTACTCAGCCCTCTTATGCAGTGGCGTGTGGGTTAAGCGAAGAGAAGCTATTTTGTTTCTGTTGCACAAGGAAATCCCGGAAAGGGCTTTACTTGATACTATTATAATCTAGCCTAAGCCTAAGGCAAATAAGTAAAATTTAGATTTAATCTTAATCGTCTACAAAATAATGTCTCTAAAAGTTTGTTAATCCGCAGTTTCTTTTTTGCAGTTCTTAAGCCTTTTTTTGTGCAGGCGCTCGTATGAAGCCTATAGTCCTGTAAAGAAAATTACGTGTTTAGTTTTGTCGTAACTGTAATCGTACGCGGATGAATTATTCTTAGTTCGTAACTGGCTTTAGTATCGTGGACAGCCGAATAATGCCAGTTTGTACTGATCTTCCATGAGACTACTGGTAGTATGGCTCGCTGTCGCTGAAGTCGTAAAAGTAATATAAGTTTTATTTTATTACACGGGTTTGCACACGTACCAGAAAGTTGCAGAATTTCAACTAAAACTTTGCTCCCCTTTTTGCGAATTTTATAAGGGTTATAAGGAGGCGTTAAGTGTACCTCCCTGTCTGTGGCACCTCTTGCGTTTCATTATACGCGAGACAAGCAAATCGAAACAAAAACAAACTAATCAAATCAAAAAGACCAAATTTGGACCTTGGTCGGATGGTTCAGGCGTATCTGCGAAATCAGGGTATATACATCAAAGAATATATCCCGATGAATAGAAAATCTTCTTCTTTTTTAAGTAGGTTACAAAGAGATTTACCTACATAAATTGTATACTTCAAGTCACAATTTTGTATCGTTTATAAAATTTAAATAGGCGACTCAACGCACTGGATATTTTATATTTTCTTATGACTTGTACCACACATATATCCCAGGATTGGGTACTCACGCCAATCGCTTTAGGGTTTTAGAGTGCGGACGTCATGTGTTAAGGATTTTTCCGCTTAATTGATTAAAAAGGAACCCCTTTTATGTTCGGTCAGAAAATTGGATCCCAATTTACGACTGACATTCTTTAGTTTTGTTTACGATTTCTCGTAGAAATTGGGTTTAATATTATAGAAATAAGTTGCATGCTCATCTTTTTAATCGTCTTCCAAGAGTAAATAGGTTCTCAATTCTTCGAAATCTTTTTTATCTTTTCGCAAATTAATATTACCAAATTCATAGTAAAGAATTTCACGCTATTTTAATTCAGATATAAATTTCAATGAAACAAAAAGCTCTGGAAAAACCATTATTTAATTTTAAATGAAATTTATATCAGCAATTTTTATTTTCACTGTGCAAATGCATAAAAGAAAACAAATATTGAATATTATTTATTACGTGACAAAAAATGTATTTCATTTCAACTATTATTTTAACCAGTTTAAATATTTCACCACGAGGTTGTAGAAGCCTATACACATGATAGGTTATACAAGGTTATATTATATACTAGCTTTTGCCTGCGGCTGTGCCATTTTATGTTAATTTTCCCGAGAAAAAAGTAGGCAGTGGCATTATCCAGATTTCGAACTCATCATCATCATCAGCCAGAAGACGTCGTCTGCTCAACATAGGCCCTTAGAACGCCATTCCGAACGACAAGTTGCCAAACTCTTCGAATTTCGAACTATCTCTGTGAAAAAAATCATGTCGATCCGTCATTCAGTTGACAGGAAGAAATCGCTTTGCGCAATAAGGCCGCCTAATGTACTACCACTGTCTATAAATATAGATTTTACTTGCTGTATTTTTTGTTTGGTGTGCAATAAAGTTACATGCACCAATTCAGTTGCTGAGAAGACAAACAAACAAACACGCTTTCGCATTCATAATATGTGTGAGTATGACATTCTAGGTCAGCCATTCCTAACTGACTGGATTTAACACAGCACCCATATACTTACCTAGCCAGCGCTAGCCCATACATACTTTATTAAAATCAGTCCAGTCCAAATAAATGGGAGAAACCGAAAAAAAATGGAAAAGCTTGTGTTAGGCACCTGCTAAGTTTTATTTAATTGTTACTTTTTAACCGACTTCAAACTACTAATATTTTAAAAAACCACTCCAAAACAGAATCAAAAAAATTTAAAATAATAATGACTAAGAAAAACTACTAGACCGAACTTGATAAAATTTATATGCAACCAATTAAAAGCATAACCTTTCCAACATGAAAATAATTTTCAAATATTATAAAAAAAGCAACCATCTTTGCGAAATTAAGCAGCCTTTTTATATTAACTATATAAGAAGGCTCCGACGTATTGAGAACTTACTAATTTTTAAAGTCTGTTAATACTTAGGCGGTTGTCAATTCAAACGGCTTGTCGTATTTTATGTGAGTGGTGTCAATAGATTCATCTTAGTCATGAGAGTGACACTGGGTATATCAAAAAAGATTTTTTAAACTTGTTAAAACTATTACTCGTATCGAACTACAATCTTTTCATAAAACCCAAGCCATTCGCAGCCAAACGCGTGTTTATCAAAGCATTTACTCTCACACAGATACCTACAGGAAGCTCTGGTAATAGTTAGCGCAAACAGTTGTTCTGAGCCGTTAGCTTACTTAATACGTTAGGACTACAAATACGCTGACTATGACTGCACAGAATATATAACTGCAGAATACATTGACCACGGCTGTTTTTTTACTCATCACTAAAGTTTATATCAGCGTGTTTTTATTCCTTCACGCTCGAATGGCTCAACGGATGTGGATGAGATTGGGAGCAAGTAATGATAGCTTATATATTAGATTAACACATATGCTATCGAAAAAATCATTAAGTTCTTATAGTCGAGTGTTTTGAAGTAACTTTTAACGTATGAAAGAGTCTTCTGTACTTTTCAAACTCGTTATATTGCAAGCTCGTCTTTGTCCATTCATGTCAAGTTTCTGTCCGTTTGTACGGATGAATCATGATGTTTATTTGCTTAAAGCTAAACGCTAGTCCAGTCTAGATTGTAGTATACTAACTACTAATAAAGTGTATAAGAATAAAATGCTGTACAGGACAAAGTCGGGATGAGAAACCCCAGGATATGACTGTGCGGCTTATTATTATGCCTTGGCATATTATGATATCCAGGAGCTGTCAAAATGTAATTGATGATACTAAATACTGAAAAGAAAACAAAATCAAGAAATCAGCTTGTAAATTGTACTTGTAAGTAAATGCATAAAAATAATCGGCTCGTGTCAAAACAACGCCCTATTCTACTCCCAAAAAAAATTCTGAACGGTTACCAAAATGGATAAATGGTCACCAAAAAAAATAACTGAACTTACTGCGGACCTTGTTGAAAGTATTCAGAATGTCATAATTTAGTGACCGTTAAGCCGTTTTGGGAACCAAAAAATATTTTTGGTGACCGTTTAAATTATAACCTAAATAATCGAGGGTAAAGGTTAAGATTACGCTTCAGTCAGTCAAAGTTACAGATTTCGAAGATAAGTAAAATTGCATCGCAATCCGAAATTTGGTCCGTGTAGTGGTCACCTTAACAGGAGAGACCAGTCCCCAGCATTCACAAATCAACAAGAAACATCCGCTTTCAAACGAAATTTCGTCATCAAAATGCAGATGGAATTGCAAAAACAACACAATCGGGACTAAACTTGCTCTAACGTCAGACTTGCACAATGAAAACAGCGGTGAAGTTTAATTTCAAAAGTCTTATTTAGACTTGGAATAATAACAGCATCGTTGTGCCACAACGTGGAAAAGCGTTGTGTTCGAAATACAAATAAGCAGTAGAACAATTTTGAAACGTACCGAAATGATTCCGTCTGCGACCGTTAACAGATATCGATCAGAAGTGGGATAACGCAATACGCCATACGTTTGCATACACCGTATATTTCTTAATATTGATAGCTTAAGACAAAACTTTTTAAATTTTTATTACTTTATAGTTCTTTGGTACTTATAGAAAGTAAAACTGTGAATATCAGGCAGTAACTGTGTGGTAAAGCACAGTTTAAATTAGGTGGGTGGGCGGTTTCGTAGCTTTTAAATCTAGACTCTAGGTACCTTAGGTCAGTTGAAACATTAAATTGTAAGCCCTTGTTGTTGGTCATTAAATAATAATTTCCATAATGTTTGAGGCCATGGAGTACAAAAAAAAATTCGAAAAAAAAGCAAGCTGCCTTCTCCCGCTTATTAAAAAAAGATATAAACTTAAATTGAGGGTAGGCTCTGTTAAATACTACTAAGAATTTGCAAGTAAAATAACTTAAATGCGGCCTGTCATACAATTATTCACGTAACGTGCCATAACTTAGTTCTAACTTGAGCTACTCACAACTTTATAGAACCGTAATAGGCAAACTTTTGCGAAACATATGCGGGTAATTAGAAAGCTTCGCAGCGTCTAGGAATGCGACAATTACCTACAGTCCTTTGGGATAGAAAAGATTATGCAAGCTAAGCTATAGTTGAACCTGGTTAAGCCACAGCTAAGTAAGTTTTAGGTTGAATGTTTGCAGTTATAATTGTTTTGATATGATTTTGTTTACGATTAATTATTTGAGTAGAGTTGAGTATATTAATCATCACCAATTATTAAAAGTTGGTGTGCTACATTTTTGTATTAAGTTATTATAAACTGCTATGATAAATTATATTCTCTGTCATAATATTCTGTTATAGTAATCTCTCAAAAAGTAAGTGTATATTCTAAAAATACAAATATTAAGCTATCTTGATGTGCGGCTGAAGCTAGAAGAAGCACCGAAGAGCCTACATAACAGCAAAGACGATTAAAACTTATTATCTGACACAAAAAACGTTTCAAGCGACATAAATAAAATATAAAGAAATTTCGACCTTTCTACTCCCATTTGACTCTCTTTGGGGTTGAATTTAAAAAAAATCTTTTCTTAGTATATAATGAACACATTTTCCAAATTTCATGCCTAGGTTCAACGGTTTAGACTCTGTAAGGCCTTACTTTTTTATATATGTTGCCGGCCAAACCCGATTTTTGGATGAACTCATTTCTCCTAGGCCAATTCAGTTCTTTCTACACGCAATAGGACAGATCAGGATAGCCTATAACAAACTCAAACTCGTGCACTAACCTAACCTAACCTAAATAGCTCATTTATGTGACAGTGCACTCGTCTCAAAATAATACTACTACTTAATTAAGAACTGATTTGGCCAAGGAGAAGCTAGTTCATTCTAAAATCGGATTTGGCCGGTAACATATAGATACATATTACTAACAGACATTATCCACCAACACAAAAAATCTTATTACAATATCATAGATTACTTCTATTTATCTTTCTAGTTTTAGAGAAATATGCATTATACATATAGGGTAACCTACTAACGGTTCTATTGCTCATCAAAGCGCTTAGAGCAACATGGACCTCCGCGCACGCCCGGAGTTGCTCTAAGGCAAAGCGCTATATCTTTGTCAAATGCTACGAGTCAAATGACAGACAATAGTCGACAATGAGCCGTCCCCACAGAGCTCGTCTTACGGATAGATTGGACATTAATATGCTAACAGCGTTTGTGCTGCGTCGCCTCTATCGATTACTTGCTCTGTTGATTGCCGGCCAGACTTGAGACTGCACGGTTTAATCACTGACTTATATGAGAATATTTCTTTGCTTTGTTTGTTTGAACTCGCTTCTAACCATTTTTTAATTTATGATATTATAAAGCAAGTGGTTAGAAGCGACATATAAATCCCCGCCACCATAATCTTTAGACCACAAAGCTATATCATAATGAATGACACCGTTGGATGCAAGCAGTATTATAACCATGCTCTTCATTTAGGTCATCTGTAGGTAAAAACAAATCAAATGATACCACATCAAAATCGGTCACAAGACCGAGATCGCTGAGCTGACGACCAACCTCCAGAATTTAGATGTAATTATCCTTTAACCGACGGACTGGCCGGTTGGCGCAGATGGTAGCAATTCCGTCTTCTGCGCTGCTGGCCCCGGGTTCGATCCCCGAACAGTTCAAACATTTTTGTGCATGAACATGTCTGTTTCACCTATGTCTGGGTGTTTATTATATATATAAGTACATATATCAGTCATCAGGTAACCATAGCATAAGGTTTGCCTAGTTTAGAACCTGAAGAGCTTTGTGTTGACGTTGTCCCATTTTTTTTTCATTTGTTTTTATAATGTGTTGTACATAATTGATTATTTCAATATACTATTGGTCCTTACATATGAAATTGGCGTTTTGTCGTACTGGCCACTTTGATCTCAAATATCTCTTCCTTGGTTAGGGATTCGAATTTCAAATTTATACAGCTATTTATTCATACATTTGTATTTCGAAAACCGTAATTCATTTGTTTTGTCATCGTTTGGTTTTTTCTTTGCGTCACGCAGTTTACAAAATGGAAAACTTGAAATATCGCGTTATTTACGAGTACGAGTTCCACCGTGGTACCAGTGTTGAAGAAACGGCTCGAAAGATTAATGATGTGTATGGCGGCGGTGTCGCAGAAGAAAACACAGTGCGTTTTTGGTTCCAACGTTTTCATTCTGGAAATTTCGACCTGCAGAACAAGCCCCGTGGACGGCCGGAGACTAAAGTTGCTAATGAAGAATTGAAAGCTATTGTGAAGTTTCACATGAGTGAACTCACGTAGAGACCTCATGTAGGATTCACTTTTAGATGGAACCAAGCCAACTCTAACATTTTATACTCTCTAGTAGGCAACTTGGATGAAGTTAATGCGATATAAACGAGAATACAATTTATGTGGTATTCGTGTGTTTGATTTATTTAGCTGCGCTGAAGTTATTAGTTTCTTGCTCATGAGTCCTGGATTTGGATTTTGGACTGAGTATTTAAACTATTAAATTTATCTAGACATGAAAATATATAATAATTAAAAACCCTTGAAATTTTATAAAGATTAAAAAGCAATAAGCCTTTTAAGATGTATGTAACGGTACGTTTTTGGAATGCTTTGTATGGCTGTATTGTCACTAGTAATTTTAATGTATTTTTACCAGAACTTAACATTATGATTATATATTTATTTATTATCGGTGATGATTAGCTAAAATGTGCTTATAATCGTAGCCTTAGTGGTCGTAAGCGCGATTTTATAATTCTAAATTAAAAATTAAAAAAACCCCGGCATTCCCATTTAGTAGCGGCCATCTTGGATTTGAAATTTATCTTAATGTGTGTATTCGACTATTAAAGCCTTTCATTTGATACCTATATTAAGGGAGTTGTGAAAAAATATGTGATTCGTCATTTTGTAGCAGTTGCAATGTTGGACCGATTTTCATCAACCATTTTTTTTTTAAATGACCACACAAAGTTCTTCAGGTCCCAAACTAGGCAAAGCCTGTGCTATGGTAACCTGATGACTGATATACATACTTATATATACATATAATAAACACCCAGACACAGGTTAAACCTACATGTTTGACCTGTCCGGGGATCGAACCCGGGACCAGCGGCGCAGAAGGCAGGGTTGCTACCAACTGCGCCAACCGGACTGTCACACATTTCATCAAACATATCTAAGAACACTCTCGATTAATATATGTCTCAAACAAAAAAGAAATCTAAATCAAAATCGGTTCATCCGTTCAGGAGCTACGATGCCCACAGAGACACACATCCTCACACACATACTTATAGCACCCCGTCGTTTTTGCATCGGGGCTTAAAAACAGAACGTTTCGGAAATCGTTTTAGATTCAAATCTCTTGCGTTGTTTGTATTTGTATAAGTTTCTTATCTCATTAGCATTTAGCAACGGGTTAGACTATAACGGAAATCGTTAATGTCAGGGGATGTAAAAAATATGGCGTTTTAAAGACTTCGGACTTACTCCTACTTCTAATAGTAAGTTTGTATGTTTAGCTTCTCCGTAATCACTTAAGCTTTAGTTCTCTCCGTCCAAAGGTTGAGATCGCAATTAGCGAAAAGGCCGCCGCTTGTCGTAATCATAAGTTAATTGTATTATTCATGTGTGCATACAGTAAATAGTTTTCTATTTATCTATCTACTTCCTAGAGGAGACCCTTGCACATCGAAAGGATGTTTATGGGTTGATACGACTCAATCATTGTGATCCCAACTATAAAGTTTTTGAGTGATATCTAGATATTTTACTTTGCCGTCAGTTTCTTAAAATGCAGTATACGAGTAAATAGGTGGAACGGGTTAATGATGTTTCATTCGTTTTAAGACGTCATTAATTAATCACAATTATATATAGATAGACAGGTGTCGTTCTTACTTAAGAGCTGAAAAACATGAGCTTCGTTATTTACGATTTATAAAACGTAAACATTCGTTTCTATGCCCACTGACAGCTGAAATGTGACGACCGGCACCTTTCGCAGGATCAGTTTCAGCAAGTCACTCGCGTCCATCTAAGAAATGCCAGTGTTAAAAATAGTTGAAATTGATCTAAATGTTTTATAACATATATTCTATCCCACCAATAATAAAACGCGAAAATTTGTACGAGTAAGAATGTGTGGACGTTAATGAATGTTATTCTTTCACGCAAAAACTGGTGAATCTATTTGGATGAAATTTGGCACGAAATCAACTTAGACCCTGGACTAACACATAGGCTACTTTATCGTGTATTAACGCGGGTTACACCGCAGGGTTCAGCTAGTTAAAAATATAAACTCTCCCATGAGAAGGTATAGAAAGATCGTTGATCTCTCACTGAAGTACGACTCGGGCGAATTAATAAAGCAATTCGATTTCAAATAGTAACGATATTGACATCGTCTGGGACAGGTTAATAAAAATTAATGCTCATATTAAATTCAGGGCCAAGTAATAGTAAATTATTGCTTTTGTATTTGCCCATTCTAATTACTTTTTATTTCGAATTACATCTAATTGAACTATGTTAATTCATTAAATAAGAAGTACATAAAAATCTGATACAATTGAATAAAATAAGAAATTATATATACAGGGTTACTGGTAAGTCAGCCTATAAATAAATAAGTAAATAATTTTATGAATTCGTGTTTTTCGAATTTTCAAAAGTCGTAGAAGAAAAGTTGATGCTTATAGTCATCAGAAGTCACCCTTAAGAGGATGCTAGTTACTAGTTACCAGATAACCAGTCAAAATTCAAAGTTCAATTTTTTTTATTCAAGGTAAAGTAATACTGTATACATCGCATAGACTTAAAGTTTTTGACCATAATGTACCCAAATATTTTAGCGGTGTCTGGACTCATTTATTAAAACCCTTTGTGTTTGAAGGGTTGGCATAAGTTTTAGTTAGTCCGATATAAATGTTATCAAAATTTGATCAAAAGTTTGCTTTATAACTAGAAAATTCCTCGCAGAATTGAAGTCGGTTGTAACACACTCTTCAAAGTGTTCATTTGTATCGGTATATTCCTAAATAAACACTTTGCCCCAGTGACTGACCCTAGGGAATTTAATTTCCTATCTGCCCCATTAATGGTGCAGATGGTATTTTTCATCCCCTTCTACTCCATTGCTGTAGTCACTGAGGCAGTGTTATGTTTCGATATACATTGTAGGTTAATAATGTTGCCGTTCACACTGTATAAGCTCTTAAGTGATGTACCATGTTTATTTCGATCATAATTATTATATCTATATACAGAACCCCTGCTGTTGTCTAGACAGATATTTTCCATTTAATTTATTTAATACAAGGGTGGCATCGACCTTTTAGACATTACATTTTTTTTCACTCAGCAGAGTATTTTTGCTATAATACAATACTTATTTATTTATTGTCACCACAAAAATACAACACAAAAACAATAAAAATAAAAAATAGCATGGCATGAAAGGCGCTCTTCCAGACTACTTTTATAGGAATGGAGTCAAACAATAAAATTTAATTGAATAAAAGATTAAATATACAGAGAAATTGGTAATCAACTTTACTAGCAAACTCTAAGGCTTTTGTTGATCAGATCAGATCAAATATCAGTCAGTCAGTCAGGACTTACTCGTTTACAAAGTATATGATAGATAAGATAAGGCAAGGCTACTGTGCCGGCTGATAGCATAAATTCTAACGAGACGGGAGTAGGATCAACTACGTCACACAGACGACAAATCAAAACAAAAAAAAACATGAAAAATCTGTTTATCTAAATACCTACCTCATGCATGAGCAAGTGTTGTGTGCCCTTGTCTGGCCGTTGTCATCGCATCTCCTGGAATGCAATGTCGTGACACTACTCGATGCTTCCGTACCTACAATTATCTACCTTAGAATCTTAATCATTGAGTTAAATTCCCAGTATAACAGATTGCGTTTCTTAGAACGTTAGGTTTTCAATTCAGTTCTAGGTGACAATGAAATATGAACGGTATTCCAAAGCAAATAAGTCGAATCCGAAAAATTGCTCGCATCGCAAAGGACATTATCCAAGTTCCAGGGGTTCAATGGTGCGATGATATTCAAGTAACATTAGATCTTGTGAAGCAATTGTTTGGGCAGAATTTGCTATGGCTAATGACAGTAGTTATGACGTTATGGTATCTGTGGAATCTTCAATGGCAATTCGTTCTAGAGTGGAAAAGGTCTAATAATCTACTCTGATTTGTTTACATTTTGCATTCTATTTAATAAAAATAAGGTTGACTTTTGTTTGCATTAATTTTAAGGTCAAGTGGAGTGCGGAGTGCGTCGACATTACAATTTTAGCCCGGATAGCGTTATGCAGTTTTTATTGTGGTAGGGTCATAGGCCTGAACTCTTCGTGCGTAAGGATTTCTACGTAGTCGAGTAAATTTGGATCGATATAGATACGACATATGTACATTAAAATCTGTCTGTCTGTGATAATAACTACAGCCGTAGTTTGTTGATCTGTTCATTTCAAATATACATAGGCTGTTGGATGGATGTTTATAAAGGAAAATAGAGTCTTTGAAATCTCGTGCACTGAGGAAGGAGGTCGGCAGGAAGAAACGATTTTTAAGCAACTTAAAAAAAGGAGACTTTACTAATTTCTTAGACACGCTTAGACTGATTTGGAAATAAATAACTTATGTTTGAAAAAAATTACTTGTTGTTTGTAGGGGCTTTTAAATTGTTACGTTTCTTGTGTTGATGATGATCAATTGATTGATGAAAGGTATTGCTTATTGTGTTACAATAATGACAGTTTTATAAAGCTAGACGAGTTGCTTTAGACCTAAAGCTGATACTACTAAAATGTGCCAGTTGTCACATTCGAGCTTTACGTTTTCTTACAAAGCATGAGAATATTTTCTACCTCTTTATAATATTTTCTAATATTTTCATACAACTGTCATTAACATTTAAAAAAAATGTTTTGGTGTTAAACACTTTCTTGTTACATCGTGTAGGTATTTGTGATACGAGTATCATAGTGAATCATGTCCTTGCCAATTATGTTTCTTTAGCTTTTAACTTTCCAATTCTTAAACAAACGAAATAGTTTTGGATCAGACCTATCTTGAAATTATATACATTTTCCCTAGAAATTCGTAAACAAACGGTGTAGTTTTGAATCAATCTTATCATGAAATTACATACATTTTTTTCTAGAAATTCGTAATCAAACGGTGTAGTTTTGAATCAATCTTATCATGAAATTACATACATTTTTCCTAGAAATTCGTAAACAAACGGTGTAGTTTTGAATCAATCTTATCATGAAATTACATACATTTTTCCTAGAAATTCGTTATCAAACGGTGTAGTTTTGAATCAATCTTATCATGAAATTACATACATTTTTCCTAGAAATTCGTAAACAAACGGCGTAGTTTTGAATAAATCTTATCATGAAATTACATACATTTTTCCTGGAAACGTATGAAAAATTTATGTTGTTCCCTCCAGAGGTCGTTGTTCTGTCGACCGTGAAACGTTGCCGCGTGCCTATAAATAATACTCGCTGCGTTCGGGGTTTTATTGTATTGTAAGCCTGTTTGTTTGCGAATTTCACGTTTTCTTTGTTGGAAGTTTTTTATTTTTTATTTTGGGTGGTTTTTCAGTATGAAATTATGTAATTTATTGTATCTACTGAAGTAAAACTGTACGCTGAGACTCGGACACGTAAATCCAAAAAAACACCCAAATACGAAACAAAAAAAAAATCGCAAAATATAAAAAATGTTAGGAGTTTTGTTTGGAAAACCAGGGTGGTTGAATAACAAAAATACCACACAATCTCCATTTACTACCATTAGTTCTGCGAACGGTTGAACTCACGATCATGCGTAATAATAAACTAATAATGACTTTAAGGATAAAAACCATTTTATAACCGACATTCTTCTTAATTGTAAACATTATATCTGGTAGCTACACGTTCCATACTATTGAGACTGATCGGTACATTGCGCCGCTGCGAACTTCACCTATGATGGTAAAAAAAGACACTTTTTAAACTACAAATAAGTAGAACCTGTATACATACTTACTAGATTTTGTCGAGATTGGTTAGAAATACCGACACCAGCAGGGCTATTGCCTACAGTTAGGCATGAAAGAGGTGAAAACAAAAGCAAGCAAACTTATTTTAGTTTTGACAATTCATCGCTTCATCGCTGTCGAAACGACTAATGAATCAACTTCGCATGGTCTCGTTTTCACCTCCTCTTTACTCCACTCTAATCAATATATGCACAAGTATGAAAATTATAGACTGAACCATACACATAATAGTACTTATAGGATCCCGATATACAACGACCTTCACCGGGATGTTTATTTCATAAAACAAATTTAATATGCGAATAAATATATTGTATATGGGTTGCCTTTTAAGTTTCAGTCCAGGAAATGACTAAGTAATAATTAAAAATAAAATTAAGGATTTCACCGGTTTGATTATTAGACAAATTTCATACCAGTCGAAAGTGTGAAACTCATAGAATATCATTAATAATCAGACCGGTGCAAAATGCTTGTATTGATTTACCTGTTTATACCTGGCTACCCGACAGTTGTGACGAGAAAAGAATACGTGTAGGCAACCTAACGTAGGCATATTCTATGAGTTTCATATTTTCGATTGGTATGGACTTTGTCTAATAATCTAACCAGTAAAATATTTAAATATATTTTTTTAATTATATAGTAAGTCATCCTGGACAATTTGGCAACCCATATACAGTATATTTATTAGCATATTAAATTTAATATAAAATACGTTGTATTAAATAAACAGACGACAGAAAGATTTACCAGGCTCGAACCAGACTAGCTTCGCTCGGTCAAAACCTCTCTTCAAGGCCACTATATATAACCACTATTAGTAATCACTTGGTACATTTCCATCGCCGCGAGGTATTTACATTGATTTCGCATTAAAATACAATTTGTAAGGTGTTAGGTCTGATACGGGCTTGGTAAGTACCTGCCTACGACGCAATGTCACGGTGACATTGACAGTAGAGTGCAATGTCAAGGATTCTATTGTCTTTAACTGACTTTGAAAAATGACGAAAATACCCGACTGCAAAACTTTGTGACTACTGTAAACAAACTAGACTAATCCAATGACATCCCGTAAATCAAAATCAGTCTTATGGTTCAAACTGTAGAAGGTCACAAAAAATTAAAGATACATACGTACAAGTATGCAAAAGAGTTGTTTCAAAAATGTATGGAGCTCCGGCCAGGATAGTGTACATGATACTATAAATACGTTAGTTATTAGTAGACTATTGATCTTTAACCTATCAACTTAATTCAAAATAACGTTACTTATCGCAGTGTACAGAATTAATTTCGAATCAAAATATTTAAACGTTATTTACGCAAAAAGGTGATTTATTGAGTCAATTTTGACTTTTGTGGCTGGCGGTACATGTCACCATGTCACCATTGGAGTCTACCTAGGATACAGAAATCTTCCAAGAATGCCATTACTCCTCTACAATTCTCAGAATTTAGATATTTTTGTATGGGATGGTGGTCGCGACTGACGCATTTTTCATTAATACACAGTATTAACCACATCTTTAGGCATTTTTTGGTAGACGTACACCGTCCTGGCCGAAAATGAAACAAATCCTTTACAAATATACCTATACAATACCCTCCTACAATCATACAATCGAAAAACATTACCGTCGTGTTGGTCGTCGGCAGTCTAGTAAAATATACTCAATTCGACTACAGTTTTTTCAGTTTTTTACCTGATTTCTCGAAAACGATTAGCGCTAGATCAATTTGACTAAATATTTTTTTGTAAAGTCAACATGTGGACCCGTATAGGTAAACTTTATCAGACTTGGTTTCAAAGTTTGGTTTTTAAATCAAAATGACTGAAATTATTTGCCGTTTTTAAAGTATAATCTTGTATTGCATTTTTAAAGTGTTGTCTAAATCATGTTCTTTTTCTTTTCAGGTAATCTTCTGCAATATTTTTGTTAACAAGCTTCCTCCCGTCCCGACTTACTCCCGGCAAGTACACTCTTCGAAATTCGACGAAACGTCGACAAGGGAATGGATAAATTCCGTCTCCCAAGCCCGTTTTCTTGGTGTTCACAAAGACTTTGAAAGCAATAAAGTCTGGAATATCCTTAGACGTGTTATTTTACTGAAATCTAACTGTGCTTGCCGGTTCGCGCAGTAGGTAGCAACCCCGCCTTCTGCGCCGCTGGCCCCGGGTTCGATCCCCGGACTGGTCAAACATTTGTGTGCATGAACATGTCTGTTTGACTCTTTTCATTTTCAGTTCTGATGGTTTTCGCCACAGGCTCTATTTTTGAACTGCTTCTATGAATCAGCCATATTTGTCAACTTTCTAGATCTCTATGGTTTCCAAAAACAATGTGCTACACTTGTAGTCCAACAGTTAGTTGCGTAACTAATGGTTGCCTGGAAGAGATACCTATTAACGAAAAGACCGTCACATATTCCATATTAAAAAATGTTACTTACTTGTACAGTACACTGGCCAATTAAAAGGGTGTAAAATACCGCGCCTGTACAGAATCGTGTTAAATCAATCACGGTAAGGATGGAAAAATTCGTAAGGAAAACCTTAAACAACTTCCCTAAAGAAAATTTTAATTACACAATCTCATCAAACTCCTATAACTTAATTAACAGTCTATTTTCACATCATCCTCCGGAAAAATAGCCTCCTTCTGAAAAAATGAATAAGAAACATTTTCCTCGTACAAAATTACAAAAAAACATGGTTTTACAAAATAAAGTAGTAAAATAATGAGAGCAATTACACTTGGTCATTAAAATCTTACAAGAATTATAGAATCTTATTTATGCATGTAGTTAGTACTTCACAAATTACGAGACGTATCCTCTTATCTCCCCTTACCGGGGACGATGGCACTTGATTTGTGTCATCTGGCCCGATAAATGTATCACCGGGCCAGTTAAAACTATTTTTTCCCATGTGGCCCGGCACCAGGTCAATTCACCGGGCCAGATAGGATACACAAAAAAAATCGGCCAAGTTTGAGTGTGACTCCTTAATATTATTTTGTTTTAAATATTTATTTTTAAAGTAAATATAAAAGTGAATATTCAACCGGTGCCATTATTAATAAGGAGCTTAAAACTCGTTTATTGTATTGGAGCCCCCCTTAATATTTTTTTTATTCTGAGTTTAGTATTTGTTGCTACAACAGAAATACATAATTTGTGAAAATTTCAGCTGTCTAGCTATCACGTTTCTTGTCTTAGTAATAGAGTCTCTTTCTTACCGCAAAACGCTTTGTAAAGCTGACATTTTGCCATATTATTTGAATATACACCTTAAGCAATAAAAGTTGTGCTCGCGGCGTTATACATGAATAACAGCAGCTTCCTATGGCAGCTCCCATAATCTCTCATTGCGAAGCTTTGGTATCAGTCCTGGCAGAGAGTGATCACATCCCTAATACCCCTTGGATATAGAAAATGACATTAAATTCACGCGTTCTCTTAAACAGTTTCAAATTAACGGAGCCTACTACTCAATTGGCTACTTAAACGAAATTCCAGATTTAACGAAATTAATATTCAAATTTAATTACTTCGTATTATATTTTGAGCTTATTTTTAGTTTGTATAAAATATCCTCTTCTCTCCTACTTATATGCTGCACCTGACGGAGTCCATTGAACTGCTCGTTGAGAAGGAGATTGTTGGCCGTGACATAGGCCCACATGCGATTCAGTAGAAGTCTGCGATTAAGTATTATAAACGTCTTAATGACTCAATGGAAGCAATAAAATCTGAAATCTGGTTCCAACTGAAGATCAGCGCTGGTTCTTTCAGCCAACATTATGTTGAGTTGTGTGTGGTTTGTGACTGAAAGCATTAATTCATTAAGTTTAAATAATTTTGTTGCGTGTTTCACTGTTATTTTCTGTTACAAATAAAATTTATTCTAAATATCTTACTGACCTACCCTAACTCCAACAAATCTCATTACCTCGGCTCATTTATCCGACAGTCAAGTCAAAACGTCACCGTCAATGTGTCACATTTGATAAATAAAGAACTAACAGTCGACACGATCTTGGCATAAAGTCAAAACGTTCATTGAAGCAATCTGCCGCTTCCGTACGACTGTCGTGGAAAACAGTTGCAGGGTGCTGACGTAATTATAGAATACACAATTTTATTGCTAGCAAGGGGTCACTGGCCATGTTAGTCATGCCGTTTTTTACGAATCGCTGATACCTAATTTGATTTATCCACTGACTAGTAGCTAGTAACCATCACCCGCAACGTCGCCCCGAAAAATGAAATTAAAAGAATGTTGAACCCCTTTGATTGAAAATTATTAAGAGATTGAATTCCCAATAAACATTCTTAGAACATCCTATTATGAATGTACAACTTCTGAATTTCACTGTCATTTGACACAATTGACTGTCAGTCAGGACTAACTCTTTTGTATTTAAATAAAATGGTTTTCATTCAAGCTACTTTTGAAGAACGACTCTTAGGATTTAAATACATTCCGCTCGTATAAAACGACTTTATTTCGGCTCGTGTTTGAATACATTTTCATTAAACAATTTTGATGAGTGACACCAAATTATTGGACCGTTTTTGAAAATAGGACCGACATGAGAAGACACATTCAAACAACAGCAAATAATAATCTTATCAGTCCATCAGGAGTCTTTGAGAAAAGATTCCGATGTTTAAGATCTTCGTCCTTATTTGAAGTTGGCTTAAAATCTTGAACCTTAATCATAAATTTTTTATAATGTTAACTTAACTTTTAAATCCTTACAGGATTTAAAAGTTGTATAGAATGGTTGTATTTTTTTTTCTAAGAAATCAGTACAACGCAAATTCAACATAGTGGAACTGAAGAAGAGCTATACTACTGACTCTTCTTACATAAGAAATCCTCAATGGACTGTTTACAAACAAACACTAGTTTTTGTCTAAACTTCTCGTTTATAGCTAGTTTTACTCGAATCGTCCACTAGCGAATTGGTTGACATATATACTCGTACAAGAATACTAGCTTTTGTCTGCGGCTTCGCCCGCGTTATATATTTCGGGCAAAAATGTAGCCTAGACACTCTCTAGACTTCGGACTATGTTTTTGCCAAATATCATTGAAATTGGTCAGTAAATGGCGCCGCAGCAAACTTCCCCACTTGTTATGAGCAATCCCCAACAAAAATTCCCGACAACTGAAAAAATCTTAAAAATCGTCCAATACACAAAGTTTCCTTAAGATTTGTTGGAAACTACAACCTGTCAAAGTTAAACTACAATGAACTTTGTGTTTGTTTTAGTCGTCACGGATTCTTCTTGGAAAGTTTGATGGGGCGCAAATTTACCTGCCGATGATGAGGCTGCTGCAGATGTCAAGTGGCGGAAATATACGTCCCTTTCAGGAGATTATATTTTCGTACCGCTTGGTGTAGAAACTTTTAGTCCCTTGGGTACCAAAAATTCTTTAAAAACATTTATCCTAAACTTATCGATGCTACTGGGGACAAGGAGAGCTGGTTCATTTCTTGCTCAAAGGATTTCAGTGGCAATTCAACGCGGAAATGTTGCCAGCATTCTTTGGACTTTGCCACACGAACATTAATATTTTTTTAGATTTATTTTTTTATTGACAAACGTATCTGCATTTATTTTAAAGAATGATTGATAATCAGCCAATATTTGTAATATTTTAAAGAGGCACGCTGAACACAATTTTAAACAAGATTTACAAATATGATAAGGATCGGTGGAGGAATTTTCAACTTACAATATTAATGAAGTAGCGAGGTCAACAGATCGCAGAACTTCTATTATTGTATCGGTTGTAACACTTATGAATTATTATTCTCATGACTATAAAATACGAATCCTTTGTCTGTAAGTCAAGTAATAATAGATTGCATGTAATCGTGTCACCACGTCGTGGTGCTGGATGGCACCACTTTATCTACATTGTTGTTTATGTGACTATTGTTAATTATGTGCTACGAGTAGTATTTACGTTCAGGGTTGGAATATATTTGTACGCATACTAGCTTACGCCGAGTTGTTATTTTTTCCCCAGGGATAAAGTAGCCCATGGCACTCTCCCTCTGAACAATAAGGCCTAAGGCAAAGAAGTGTATTTCTCAAGGGGTTCAGCGCTCTCAACATTCTCCAGACCATGAACTATACATATATGTATAATATATAATAGTGGGAAAACATCGGGCAAACTACAGTAAAGACGGGTAAAAGCTAGTGTGTAATATGTGTTTCTAGAATTTTGCAAAATTTTGTTATATAATGGGTTTTCATTATAAGATAAAGATAGAGACAGAGACAGAGACAAAGACAGAGATAATTTTTAGTCAAAATCGTAATGAATATGTTAGTAATAAATTAATGTCTTAAAATAACATAAATTACAATCTCTATATAATTGAAGCTCTATTTTTCCTGGTCACGGTATAACTTGAGATTGACTTTACCAATTTCATTATTTTTCTAATACTTAATAGAAGGTTTTTACATTATACAAATAAAGACAATAGTGCAGAGATAGAGAGCTAGACCGGAGGCTGAGCAATGAGACTTTGCGAGTAGGCCTTAGGCAGATCCTATCTTTTCTTTAAAACTCCGCCGACTTGGCAGTTAGTTGACAGCTCCAGCTATTGACAACATTGTTTATCGACTGTTAGGCGCTACGAGGTTCGCCAATACAGCTACTAATATTTAGATATTCAGCAAGGTCAGATATTAGTCAGTATTTGTCCTATAAGTTAGAATTTAATAATTG
This sequence comes from Ligdia adustata, assembly GCA_947049295.1. Lineage (NCBI taxonomy): Eukaryota > Metazoa > Arthropoda > Insecta > Lepidoptera > Geometridae > Ligdia > Ligdia adustata. The sequence continues at coordinate 5,405,764 of OX346233.1, forward strand.
TCTGCAGCTGACCGGATGATACAGTTAATGTCATTCAAATTGGCCGATTTCCATCCTTCCAATCGCGTGAGATAATGGACGGAAGTAACGCATTCGATTTGAGAATTCGTAGAAACTAAATTATGATAAACACTACTCAAAACTATCAGAACATTGACTTATGATAATTCAATAACAAGAATAATAAATTAAACAGATAACTACAGTTAAATAATTACTTAATACGACCGAAATATACCTAATTTTTTTTAACCTAAATCATTTTTTAATTTTCTTTTTGATTATTTTCGAAAAGGAAGAGGTTCTCAATTTGTCGGAATCTTTTATTCGTATTCCTTGATTTGTAATAAATGGCTGGATCGATTTGAAACGTTCATTTTTGTTCAAAGTGGTGGTGTACTTTCCGATTATAAATTTGTCAAAATCGGTCAGTAATGTTTTTTTTATCAATATAATTTTTAATTTTATTTGACTACTTAGATAACATTTTAACGTATTTTTTTCTTACCGAAATGAAGAAGGTTCTTACTTTTTAAGTATGACTTGTTTAATTGAAAAAAGAATTTTATAACTGAAAAGAGCTGAAAAAACAAACATTATTGGTTTTTGAGACTCTCTTCCGACCTTATTTTCGTGTTAGTCCGCGCAATAAAAGTGGAAGCAAAGCGTTCAGTGTGAGTCCGTGGCACCGGTACCATATGAGCTATTTTATAACGTAAGCGCAAAAGAAAAAAATAGGTACATAAAATAAAAATATGCCACTACATAAAACTACAATAGAGACAGTAATATCTTAAAAAACTTCACTTAAAAACTCACGACTTTTATAAAACCCATTATGGTAAACCTAGTATGCAACACAAACCCTAATACTACAAGCTAATCGTTACCAAAACAAATACGTACACACAAATTTTTAATTCTTATTAATTATTTACATGAATTATTGAATAATATTGATATAAGTTCCCATTTGTATTCAAATCTTGTTGTCCATGGTCACAAGCAAAGCTATACCAGGCGATTTATACAAAGTGTAATTGAAAGGTCTGATATTGCTTAGGATTAACTCAACTCATCGTAAACCATTTTTATCCGACTGCGAAAGAAGGAGGGTAAAAATGGTTTATGTATTTCGATGTATGTATGTATGTAAATATATATTTATTTGGCCCGTCCTAGAGCCAAAACGGCTTGATGTATTTTTAGTAGAGTGTCAATAGATTCGTCTTCAACTGCTGATGATCCTAGGCCATACAAGTTGCATCCCGCGATTGCACTTGTTTAAATACGTGGGTCTAAAGTTCTTGCAGTCGCGTTTTTTTTTTGAGGTCACTTTTAACCATTTGTTACAGTAAAACTTTGGATGTGTTTGTTTGTGTCTGTCATAATTGGGCTAGAATTTTGTTTTTTAAATCAAAACAACTGAAAAAATTTGTAAGCGTTTGCCAATTTAAGATCGGTTGCTATTTGATTGCTTGTTTTGTTAATAAGGTTTGTGACCATACGAAGGTGCCTGGAAGAGAACGCTTTTAGCAATAAGGCCGCTCTTGTAGCTCTATACAGGATAAGGTACGGTTAGCGGTATACTATGCTAAATGAAGGTCTATACGACTGTCACTATGGGACCAACTCAAAATTCGAGAAAAAAATCTGCTTTCTCATACATTTTGGTCGACGACCAATAAACTTTTTCTATAAAACAGCTAATTTTTTTCTTGAAATACTGAGTTGATCTCATATTGCAAGTTGTTTGTGATGACTACGTTAAGACCCTTTCGGTTCGTTACATTCCTGAACGAGAACCCTGTATAATATCAAAATTCTTTAATCTATTTCATATTTTGTATGAACAACGAACAAATGAATCTATCACTTGTTACCGACTTTCCAAATAAGGAGTAGAGATACTCAATTCGACGCAATTTTTTAAATATGTTATTAACGTGATTTCACTCAGACAGCTGGATCTGTTCAAATTTAATCAAAATAGATCTAGAGGTATGATTTTTTAACCGAAATTACTGAAAAAGTTATATAAGCGCCTTAGATGCAACTTTTATTCTGTCACCGTAATCGAAGATGGTAGTAGTAATCCTTTTTTACAAGAATTTATTTAAATTAAATTTGTACGTACTTGTTCCGCTACAGCAATACGCTGCCGAATCTCGTAGCTTCCCGTAGCAAAGCGTAGCACTGGAATATCACTATTAACTAAGTATTCGAGCGTATAAATTAAATTATTCGATTATAGTTCAAATCGATTTATAGCACTCATGATACCGATGCCTCATACATATTCATTCGAATGCTAATCGAACAAATTGTTTGAATGTAACGGGATGGAGTTTAATTAAACTGTTATAAAACTGATTATCTACCACACGTTCATTTTGACGCATATTTTTATTCGATTAGTCGTTCGATGTTTGGTATACTAATAATATCTCATATCTTACCACATCATCATATGTTAGGTACGAAACATATTTTTAGTACTACGTTACTACGTTTCAACCCATAACGTCCCACTGCTGGGCTCGTGTCTCCTCTATGAAAGGGGTTTAGGCCATAGTCCACCAAATTGCAGGTAGGAGACTTCACTCATCCTCGAAAGTTATTAAACCTTCTCCGACAAGCAGGGTTTTTTCACGATGTTTCTCTTCACCGTTAAAGCTGGTGGTATATAATTATAGCAAGCACATGAGTAATAGACTGAGAGGTGCATGCCTGAACCTGGGATTGAACCCGCGCCCTTTTCTTTTTGTGGTAAGGGGTTTACCGACTAGCCATTAAATTCTTTTTTTGACCTAATTAGGTTAACAGTTTGTTTCATTGCGATATCTTGTATAGTTTGATCAAACTTTTATACAGATTAATTGGACAAGCGAAACGAGATTTCAATTCAACGAGATCAAGGTTTACTAGAAACAATAAATGTTTGTGCGTTTGTAAATTATTAAGTTGGTTTTTAAAAAAATTAACTTAATTCGGTCAGAATTTCATGAGAAGCCGCGATCCTATTTGTTTTTTTTTTTATTCTAGGTACCACTATTGTCAATTTTACAGTTTCGTTATTTAAGCCGTCTTAAAAAAGCAGGAGGTCTTCAATACACTATATTCATTCAATTCAATTTGTAAAATTCTTTTTTGTGTCCGAAAGGATGTACTTTAATGCTAGTTCCATATAAAAGAGTTGTTTTAAAACTGTATGGAGCTCCGGCCAGGACATTGTACATGATATAATTAATACGTTAGGGCCTATGATCTTTAATATACCAACCAAATTAAAAATAACGTAACTTATCGCAGTGTACAAAATTAATTTCGAATCAAAATATTTTCACGTTATATACTCAAATAGGTGATTTACGCAGTCAATTTTTACAATTGTGACAGGTGGTACAATTTATAGACCAATGTGACCATTGGAGTCAACCTAGGATACATAAATCTTAAAGAGGTGCTATAATTCCACTACAATTCACAGAATCCAGATATTTTTGTACACAATGAAGGAGGTAACTGACGCATTTTTCATTAATACACAGTATTAACCACATCTATAGGCATTTTTTGGTAGACGTACACCGTCCTGGCCGAAAATGAAGCAAGTCCTTTGATAGCATCGATCTAGTAATTTTTAAAACAAAATTACTGAAATATTATGAGTCCGTTTGTCACTGTTTTTGAAGTATTCCTTGTTAAAAACTAATTTATGACAAAAATAAATGATTTTAGCACAATACAATTACAAGAATTATTATTTTTCCGATGGTGACTTGGAGCATATTATCTGTAGATTTCAAATGGTCTATAGTAAATCTTTCTACTATATTTTTTGTCGTTGTTGTCAGTCATTTTTTTGGTAATAAAGGAAATTGCCCGGTAGTAACTAATAGGTATTTTATTACAAGGTTTTCGTTTTGTTTTTCATTAAGCATTGTTCGAAACGTACACCTAGTTTAAAATATAGCCTACAAATCTGCTGTACACCCTATCCTTACCCTTGAGACACTCCGATCATCGAACTCTCAAATTACGCACTCAATAGCCCGTGCAAAGAAAACTTACAATAAAAACAAATCTCAAAGAAAATCTTAGAAAAATAAAGCTTCGAAATCAGCGCAGGTGCTTTATATTCTCCTAAGAAAAATCGTTTTTATTTGACCTCTGGGACGTTCAGATTAAATTTTGTTTTTGTTTCATCTAGGGAATGATTCGAGAAAGAGATTCGAGATATCTATCAGGCATTTTATTTTATTTTGTATTGTTTGAGCAAGTTTTATTGCGGCTATCTGACCTTAACTAGAAAATTAAATATAAATTATCTACCGATTTACAACAAAAAGGAGGCACTCAATTCTATAGATATTTTTTTGTGATTTGTTACCTGATTTCTCGGGCACGGATCGACAAATTCAAAAAAAAAATTTCTTTGTTTGATAGAGACTATACTTTTCGAGTGGTCTCATTTCAATTTTTTTTGAAATCAGTCGATAGATTCATAATTAAATGATATAACTGAAAAAAAAACACCTTTTCATTAAAATAACTTGTTAATGTATATAACTGTGACTGCGAGTAGAAGTGTATGTTTATTATTTTTGCTACTTCGATATAAACATTTAATTTGAGAAATGGTAGAGGTCCCACGGACTCGCATGAAATGCTTTACGTCTCCTTTTATTGTGTGGACTGCCAGATTGTGTAAAACTTCACTTCACTTGTGATAGCTATTACCTGGGTCTTTTCAAGTTGCGTGTGAATCATTTTCTTTAGGAAAGCTTACTCAAAACTAGGTAGCACTACGAGCTTGGCGCCTAGACACAACCATATAAGCATGCAAACCATTAGGTGCTTAGCAATTAGCAAGCTACCAGCCAGTGCGTTACTAGCCTAAATGCACTAAAAATTATTAAAACATTGAATTGAAAAATATTTTAATTCAGATTCAAATATTCTTTATTTTGAGCAACATGGCCGTAACATCGCAGAGTTTTACAATTGATTTTACACATTAACCTAAATAAATACAGTCAAAATCATTATACAATAATTTAGTTGTTACTACATGTATATGTTTATGTCTAATGTATACCCAAGGTAACTTTTAGCCAGTATTTTTGGATAGAAAATTCAGAGTTATCCATAACTAGATTTAGTATGCTGTTCTTGCCGCCGCGCATACAGAGAATAGTTTTTTTTTCGTATAATGACAATGACATCTAAACCATCATTTCTGGCGAGTGACAAGATTTCTGAGACATTTCAGAATTGCTGCAACCCGAAAAGCACCCTTAATCCATTTTTATACTGTACTCGCAACGGCTTTCCTAGTATATTTTAGTTAATGGTACTATAAACGCTTACCTTTAAGTCTCAAAACCTAATCTCCCATATTAGTATATATTTCCAAAATCATAATATTTTGACTCATAATCATAGAAACGCCAAGAATGTTTATTGAGCAGTAAACATCTTACTTTATCCCACCTTTGTAAAGAATATCAAGTGTTTTGGGATCTTCACTGTCTACACATCAAAGATTGAACGTTTAAGCCGTACTTTGGATACGCGTTCATTGCGTTAGAAAAAGTATTTGTTTCTAAATTATTTTATAATGAGATAAGTTCACACTCGGAGCTATGAACAAAAATTACCAAACAGAAGATAAAAAAATCTTTATTTTAATTGCTTGTAAATCGTCTGATAATCGAAAACGTGAGTCCTAATCTCAAAGCAAGCATAATCGCTACTCCATAAATTTAGTTTCAAATTTTTCTTAAATTACATATTGTTTGTTAGGTATACGCTGATAAATAGTATTTTATTACAATGGGCCATATTAGTATATCTAACAATTCAGATCTCTTATGCCGCATTTTTTTCTAGGGTCTCATTTTTGAAACGTTCGAATGAATTCATCAGTCGCTAATGACGTCACAGTAAGAATGCGACTTTTTTCGATTATTTTTTTGTTTCTTTCGCAACTGTTTTAATAGCTCCGGTTTCGTACGCACCGAAGTAATATTAATGTTCATACTTAAATCGTATTATTGTCGCGGAATATAATTAATGACGCCTCAGTGATCAGGGGCCTCATTTTAAAAACGCTCGAATGTGTACTATTTAACTGTGAATATAGCAATTCAAAGATTAGCAATTACCATTCTTACATAATCTCACGATACATAAAACAATATAATTATTGCGTTATTATACTCGAAAAACAATATTATTTTTAACATTGATACGTTTATCGAATGTCTACCTTAACAACTTCCGTGCTATTCAAAGCGCGCGATACGATATCGCGGATTTTCCTCAGGTGCCACATTTTTAAGCCAAATGGTGATTGTATATGACGTCACAAGACATTACCCTCTTTCTTTTGTGGATGATTGTGTGACGTCACGGAGCGCCTTTACCTATTCCTAGCATCACATTGTATCGTATAGGTATAATGCCACTAGGTGAAGGTTGGGACGAAGCTTTTGTAAGCTTTGAAGTATTGGTTCAAGACTGAGTGATCTAAAGAATTTGTACCAAACACAGAAATCAAGCTTGGGTTGATCTTTTTTTTACCGACGTGCCATAAATTTGGAACTTATAGCGGACAATACTTAGTCGGCGTTAGTCTACCCTTTCATCAAAGTGAACCCATTATAGAAGAAAAATTAGTCACGTTGTAAGGAGGACGCAATATTTTTTTCTCGGTTCACTTTGATGGGTAGACTAACACCATTATGTATTGTCAAACCTTACTGTTGAAAGTTGAATAATGGAATATAAAGAAGTATCAAACCTTAAAGCCCCATTCAACCCCTAAAGAGGACACCCCTTAGGGGTTGAATTTACAAACACTCTGTCTCAGTACACCCCTACCCACAACTTATAATTAATGCACCAAGTAGTAGCCATTTCATTTTTCGTAATGAAGGCACTTACTTGCCCGGTAGTTTATAAGATAATTAAAGTCAAATATTATTAGAATAATAAAAAGTTTTTAACTATAAAACTCTATAATCCTATAAAAAATATGATTTAAAACCCAAAAAATTCTCGGTTGCGATAATGATCTTTATAATATCTAAAGTTCATTATTACACAGCGTGGAGATCGGTTTAGTATTCGGATTAACGTTAGATACCTATAAATATTTCTGAAGCAACCATAAGGCCAACGTTTACAATAGTTAGCTCAGAATTTGGAAAAATTAAATCTTTTCTTTTTGACTGGAGACGAAGGCCGCAAGGGACTTTAGTTTGTCCGCCATTTTGATATCGTTCGCCATTTTGCTTGGGGTCGTTTGCCCGCCATTTTGATATCTGTTTTAATCTCTAACGCAAAAACTACGGGGCGTTACAGGGTGTTATATGTTTCACCAAACATAGCTTATTACATTTATTTATTATTTTGAGTCGAGGGGGTATTTAATGTACTTTTTTGTGTTCTTCAGAATTCAAGCTTTTTATAAAAAAATCGTTCCTTGTAAAAACTTTGGACCCCATCCCTAAAACTCGGCATTTGCATAAAAATATATCTCCCTGCGCTCCCTTTACGAGTTACCCCCATTTGTTTTATTTATACACCCCTGTCTTGTCAATTTAGTTGTGAATGTTTCAAAATACGAAACTCTACTATTTTTTTTTATTTAGTAGGTACGTATTGAGTATTTTATGGGACGAAAACGTTATTTTTGGAATATACGCAAGTGAGTATTGTATCGTGATATATTATCAAGTACCTGGATGATCCGTAAATTGTAACGATTTAATTATTAAGATTATATACTAAGCTTTAACACTTAACTTAGAACATTTGTTTAGTCAAACTATCATTATGAGATCAATCAAAGTGTATCCTTAGAGATCAGAGAGGATATAGGCATATTCTAGTATAATATTATAATAATAATAATATTAATATTATTATATTTTATGGCAGAATATTCGATGCGGATACAGCTTAGACCCTGAATTAACAAATAGCCTACTATTTTTCCTGAATTAACGCGGATAACGCCGCAGGGTGCAACTAGTCCTTTATAATAACATCTTTATCATGTTATCTTACGTCGAATTTATTCATCACAAATACTTCTCAGCCTTTACCCGGTTTTTACACAAAACATACAAACTCAAAGCTACCAACATCTGGGAGCAAACTTGTGCAATGATTAATGTGTTGCCAACTTTAGCATGTAAAATATATACTATTAGAAAACACATGCTGCCAAACAGAGGAGAAACTCGAAACGTTCGCACAGATTTGTTATACTCACCCACATTTTTTGCTGAATAAATATGTACTTACCGCTCTGTAATTTTTTGGTTTATAACTTCTTCGTATAGATAGGAAGTGGCTCGAGCGACTAGATCTATAATTCCTTCTACAGTAGGTGTAATCAGAAGAAGCGTGTTAATGATAATTATGATAATTCTTAAAGGTGTCGGTTTATCACTTTAAGCTCTATATTTTGTAAGGATTGTTTTTTGCTGTTTTTTTTTTAGACTCTTAATACATCCATACATAATGAAATCACCCTTCAAATTACATGTCTCTAAATTCAGCGATTTAGGCTCTGCGTTAATTCCTAGCGAATATTAGATAGCAATAAGTCAGGACTTACTCTTTTATGTTCAACCTGTACCAGAAAGGCGTGACAATACTGAAGAGAAGTCTACCATCAAAGTGGACAAATAGTAAAACAAATGTTTTTTCTCCAACTTTGCAAAATTTTCTTCTACAAAGGTTTCACCTTGATGGGTAGACTAACAAACACCCTTAAGTAATATCACACCTTTCTGTTACACGTTGTATAAAGATATAAGACAAATGGCACCTAGTCATCAGATAACATTCATCCTCAAAAAAGTCGTATAGAAGTGGAAAATGTCAGACAATCTGTCTGTCTGCTTTTGTTTTATTACAGGCAACGATTAAATTTCTGAATGTGCTTTAGGATGGAATTAGACGGGAGTCAGGTATGAACTATAAACATTGATTAGCAAGGCAGGCAGTTACGAACCAGCTTTATTGCTACTAAAATTATTTCTGATTTATGATGAACTAGCTTTTAACCGCGGCTTCGCCCGCGATAAGTTAGTAAAAAAGTAACATATAGCAAACTCTGTGAAAAAAGTCGATTCAATTCACAGAGACACAAACCAACAAACATACTTCACATTTATTAAATGTATGGGGATTAGTAAATAGACAGGAACCTATATAGACCAACTTCAATAAAGGAGGAGGATTTCAATCCGTCGGACTTAAAAAGAACCCTAGCTCAAACAATTGATCGTAGTTGTATGAAATTTTGCACGAAGATAGCTTCTACAGGGTTATCGGTTAGGGGTGTACTAAGCTGAAAGGGAGTCACGAAAAAAAAACAGCTATTCCATACAAAAAATTATCGGTCGTCGACAAAACGTATGAAACTTTTATTTTTCCCGAATTAAAAGTTGGTCCCATAATGAAAGTTGTTCTTGAGAATGAGTAAAGTGACTTCCTTTTGGCTTAGCACACCCCTAACCGATTAGCCTGTATATTGATATTCTTATATGATCCTGAAAAAATGAAATGTTAGAAAAGGATGACGAACATTTTGACCGCGAGTAAAATCACGGGACGAAGCTTGTAGAATTATTTAAATGTATAATATTTTTAATACAAATGGCAGTCGTGAGTGAGATCCTTTGTCCTGTGATTATTATGTATTAGAACGATAATCACGTAATCAACGGTCGAAGCGCTCGGTGTGTCACGAACTTAGTCTCACGATCGCAACTTAATTTGACATTAAATCTTGACTTTCAAATTACTTTATACTTTTGTGAATCGTACTTAGTACGGTTACTACATTTGAATATTAAGAGAAACCTTCAAAAAGTGCAGTAGAATCCAATATGGTACAATAGAACATCGAACACGCAAAAATAACAAATAATTACGAATTTTACCCTACACTTTTATAAATTGTTACTTACATATACAAAATGTTGTAAAATGGATTCTAAATTTTCTGGTAAATTTTGTGATCTAGGGACGAACAGCACTCAATAGTTTTTTGCAAAATTATATGTAGGACCGGAGAGACAGACAAAGCAGAAAATTATGATTTATTTATACTATTCCCACCTAACTAACACCGCACTAAAGCGGTCTAAAGCGATCTTTTTCAGACTAATTTTGTCAGAATGGTAATTAATATTGAAATTATGGTATAATACGTTAGCACATATTAAAAATATAATATATTGACAAAAAAAGAAATGGTTTTGCTTGATTTGAAGCAGCCTCTTTGCTCTTCTATGATCACTCGTCCAAAAACACATATTAGACGATATACTTATTATTCTTAAATTCACACATTATTTAAATCTCTACTAGATGAAATACCAAAACTTTCCCACACTCATTATAGATCTATTCTCGTAAATTGCGTTTCAATAGTGATTCAGACTCGATCTATTTTCCGAAGTTTGCTTTTCCATTCCATTTAAATTCATGATCTATAAATAGAGCACTTGATTTACTAATCTATGGTTTAGAAATAGCGCGTCTATAACATACTCTGATCAACCATCAAAGCCAAGCAACGTTTACTCCGGTCAGGTCTCGGATGGGTAACCGTGAAATGGTACTTACTTAATAGGCGCTATCGTAGTTCGGTTCCATACAAGTAGATTAAAGGCCTCATATGGAACCAGTTCCGTAACTCCGTTTCTTAAACGGCCGAATCGGTTCGAATGACACGTAAAGTTGTAGGTACTGGTTGTGCGTCTTAAGAAAACTATCGTATATTTCTTCAGAGTTCAGATTTCTTCAGAGGTTCATGTGGCTTACAAAATAGGACCCTGTCCGTGAAGACACGAACGACTCATTTCTTCCCTGATGAAGTTCATCAAATATGAATGTAACTTTAGCCGGAGCTTTATAACAATCAGCAACGCCTGAAATCCCTCATTGTTAAACAAAATCGGCGCATTGCTCAGATATCCTTTAGATTTTACATGATTTCCAGTTCATTCTCACACTTCGCTACACATTCCAGAATAATATTCTTACTTAATAAACAAACCCGTCCAGCCAACGTGAGCCACACTTTTTTTTTCTCTGAATTCCTACTCTCCACGTCGGACTTAACACAGGGTCGCGGCCCCTCTTGGTGTCCTACCAAACCAAATTCGACTCCCGAATTCCAGATTCAGACTGAAGAACTCTAACCATAAAGCCATAGTAAAAAAATAAAGAAAATTATTATAATGACAATTCTGCCGGCAGATTTTTCCGATTTGATTGTTAAATCAAACTTCTTTAACGATTTTGATAATACTTTTTGGGACTATTTATTTTTTACTCCTTCAAACTAACATTGTCGGGCTCGAACTACAAATTGTATATGGACCGGAAAAAAAGCTTTCGAGGAGACACCCTCCCGTTTTGTAATCGGCTAAAAAGGAGCAATAAAATAATTAAAAAATCATCACTCCACTAATTTGCGGAAAACCATTGTGACGTAATTACCACTATTTATCAGAGTATCACTCTATTATTACATCAGTTCAACGAACTCGTGACGTCACGCCCCAATGAATATTGATGACATCATATCTTCATACGAACACAGTCGCTAACAAAAAGGTATAAAGTCCATAATGGTATGACGGATGAGCTGTCACAGTGTAATGCTCTTAACAATAATGTATGAGACTTTCAGGTTTTAATTTTAAATGGATTTACAGTTATGTTTGTTTTGGTTTTCAGGTACTATGTGTTCCGGACAATGGTAAATTAAATTTGGTATAATATTAATGAAGTTAAACTTCTGCAAAGCATTTTATTATGTGTTGATTTTTTCAAACGTCAGTGGGATATTTATCCTAACTTATTTATCTGTCTACAGGGTTATCGGCTAGGGGTGTCCAAGCCAAAAGGGGTCAATATACATACACAACCAATATACCCTAATGACCATCTTTCTCTATGGGACCATTTCTAATTCGAAAAAAAATCAGTTGCTTCGTACATTTTGTCTTCGACCGATAGACTTTTTCTGTAGAACAATTGCTTTTTTCTCGATTTCAGGGTTGGTCTCATAATGAAAACTTTTTGGCTTAGTACACCCCTTACCAATAACAATATATGAAACAGTAAGTCTTGACAGACTGATAGAATATGACAGGTTACAATCAACGGAGAGCCTATTAGGCACATGAAATTTAAGTTCAGAATCAACGTAGGCTCCACGTTGATTCCTAGACAATATCAATCAATCAATCAGGACTGACTCTTTTATATGTATAGGTACGTAGATCTTTGAATTTGAAATGGGTATAATTTTAACGGTCACCACAAATACTATTTTTAATTCCTATCGGTCACCAAATTATGACACTCCGAATACTTTCGGCCGTTTCGGCAACATGGTCCGTTGTAGGCAATGTTATTTGGTAACCATATATCTATTTTGGTAACCGTTTAGAATTTTTTGGTAGTAATTAGTTACTTTTTTGGGCGGTGTTTTTTACACGAGCCATTTCAAATTCTGTCTCTCAATTTGATAAAATAATAATAAAAATTTCATAAAATAAGATAACTTATTATTTAAAAAAAAACCTTTAACAATACACAATTATTACAAATAAAAGCTTACAAATATATACCAGGTTTTTTAATAGCGACCTTATAACTTAAAGTGATTTCTTCCAGACAACCATGCACGTAATTGAATAGCTAATATAAAATAAGAGACGCCTTTAAAATATTACATTGATCAACATATTTAATCAATGGATAAATAAAATACAACCAATACATAAATAAATACATATAACATACGATAAAAAAAAAATATTACTAATTAACAACACAAAATTTAAGGCTGTAGTGATAAGTAATATAGACTGTGATTCGATGCTTAAAGATATTTAATGATGGAGCAATGTGCAATATAAAGATGGATAAAACTAAAGGTTGTTTGCTGGCTCCACTAAAGGTGAAGCCAGCTTATTCTAAATTCAACAGTACTGTACTGTAAAGGATTTTTTTTTTAATTTCGGCCTGTGTACATCTGCCAATAAACGCCTTAAGATGCGGTTATGTACTAATGAAACCTGCATTAGTTGCCTACCTCATAGTGTACAAAAATATCTAATTTCTGTGAATTATAGTGGAATTATGGCATCCCTGGAATATTTTTATATCATACGTTGACTCCAATGGTCGATGGTCTATCAATTGTACCACCCGTCAAAAATGTCAAAATTGAAAAAATTATAAGGTACGTTATTTTGAATTTGGTTGATTAATTAACTATTAATAATCCCTAAAGTATTTACGGTATCATGTACACTGCCCTGGCCGTGGCTCCATGCATGAAACATCTCTTTTAGTAACCAGGTCAAGTCCAAACCCTACAAGTTAGTAGACACTACTTAACCTTGCATAATTATTTCAGAGCTGTTCCATTATCATTGTCACCTAGTACCTGGTAAATTACGTCTTGTATACGAATAAGTCAGTATCTGAGATCGGCTTACAGTAGAAATATGGTTTATACTTTAAGTTGTATAAGGAAACCTATATCAGAAAAAGAACAAATTAGAAAAAAAACTTAACTGGCATTATTGACAATGTATAATCGAATATTCTAATCCGCGCACCGTTTATTTGCCATACCACGGCATTTTTTGCCGTAGTACCATTATTGGCACAATTTTATGGTTTTATTTTTTGCCGTTGTTCTATTGTTGAAATTAATTACTTAATTAATTAATATACCAAGAAAAGATTTTTAGAACTTGAACCCCTAAAGGGTTCAAACGGGGGTTCAAAGTTTGAAACTTCTTTATTTATTTTGTGTAGCGTGCAATGGCGTGGGTAACAGCTACTAGTACCTATATACATAAAACAACAAAACATAGTGTAGGTACCTATTTTAACCGACTTCAAAAAAGGAGGATGTTCTCAACTCTATCTCAATATTTTCCGTTTAATACCTTGTAATTATTAATCTCGACAACTTCTTCACAAATTGTATTCAAATATTAATTTAATTTTTACTAGCAACCTTCTAATTCTTAAAAAATCTTATAACCTGTTAACCAAGTTCTGCCACAGTCGTTAAAAAACTATGATATCTACAAGCTTACCAAACGAACATAAAAACAAACCATAACACAGGCCATAAGTTACATTGTTTTGAATTTGTTTGATAGATTAAAGATTAACAATCATTTAAGTATTTATGGTATAATATACACTGTCATGGCCGGAGATCCATACATATGAGGCAGATACGGTATGCTCACTCACTCACTGTTCACTAGTTCAAACCTATTACGATAACTGTTACGAACTCTACCGCGTCCTTACCACTTACCATCCTTCAATTAAGTACAGCCACGGACCCAAGGGAATTGCGTGCGGCAGCCCTGACCTTGGCCCTTCAAGGGTTTACATTTAGCCAGCTTTAGGATGGCAACACAGGCATTAATACTTTAACTAAAGAGCAGAGCAGTTCGAATTCCTTAGAACCTATTAATTTCAGGCTTAGCACTTTTTTCTCAATAAAAAGAAAGCTAATTTAGATTAAATTTAATGAAATTAGGTTTGTGAAGGTTTTCTCACTCATGAATTTGTTTTTTTTTTACGTTTCCAAGAGAATGGCGTGCGCCGACTTGACTCTTCAAATGTTTGCGTTTCAGAATCTTTAGCCTGCTTTACATTGGCAACACAGATACAAATCATTGCTGCAACCATGAAGAAGTTATAATAACTTCGTGATAATTAATTTAGATTTTAAAGGAGGAAAAGGCTAACGTGTAAAGTATATTTGTTGCAGATTATACTCAATTTTACCTAATAATAAGGAGGATAATCTCTTCCGTCGGAATCTTTTTTATATATCTTACCCTAATTTCTGATTCTCGTAATGCATGGATTTATTTCAACAATTCTTTTTTTGGTCGTAAGGGTATAGTTTCAAAATTGGTCTAGTAGTTAGGTTTATAAATCAGTAAGTAAAGTATGTAAATGAAAAGTAAACCCGGTTTTTCACTTTTTTAAGGATTGTGTACTTGTTTTTCTGGAAACCTAAAATAAACCCCTAAATAAAATGAGGTCTTTAATGTGGACGACCTTAACAATAACCATGTTTCTACTCATTAAACAAATCATTAAGGACGACGACCTTACACAAAGATTGTGAGCAAAAAAATAAAAATTTTCTCGTCAAATTTATACGCGCAATCTTCTTAATACGCCACGTTTAAGGTGAATGAACGTACCGCGAAAATTTCCTAAGCATTTCCGATGATATAAAAACAAAATAGGTAGCTAACTTTTTTCTAGCGATGACCTCTAAGTCTTTTGTGTATGGTTCAAAATCGCGTGTTTGAATAGGCTTGTGATCTTTGAAGCGATGTGTCAATGCTCGTTTCGGTTGTACTCTGATTTTAGAGGCTAATAATTTACTTTGGAAGAAGGCTATTAATATTATGTTTGCATAGAATAGTAAACTGTAACATTAACTATAGTTCTACAAGGATAAACTTTTATGTAGGACTTGGCAACTACAGTAATAAATATTCGCCTAGATTGCCCTTGAATCTCAATAACCTCTTGTCAGTATTTCCAAAACGCTTAGCAGTTTTACCAGACTAGAAGCAGGGACGTATCGTTGCCCGTTATAGTTTTGCCTATAAAACAAATATTGGGAATTAGCTGTTTAAAAATACTATTCAGATTTTCAAATTTCGAACAGCTATTCAAACTAAAATACTAACAAATTAATAAAATTCTAAGATTTATTCCAACATCTTGACACATTGACGCCGCAATTAAGACTAACGACTTCAAAATTCAAATTCAAATTTTGATTACATTCCATTTTAGAATTTAGATAACGTAATCATCCGCCAATCAGCATCAGTGACGTGTCGTAAACAACTAGAATAGTGATGAGCTTTAGCGTCCTAGAGCAAGTATATAATTATCATGATATTTATTATTAGACTCAGAAAAAGGCGAAGGTTCTCAATTCTTTCATTAATATTTTTTATCTATTTTCCCTTTTATTTTTTCAAACCTTGACCTACTTGTTAATTTTTTCTTTTGCTTAAAAGGTTACTCTAACCATATGGTCGCTTTTAAATGAGTAGTGATTAATGATCTGTTGATTTCTTTCGCGACTTAGAAGATAATTCCATAATAACAAATATTATTATGACTAACCTACTAATCAGATGTAATGACCATATAATGTAATACTTTACATAAGCCGAATGTATGTAGTAAATCTGCCAACTGTGACATGCGTGAAGTCCTGAACCTCCCAGTTCCAACAAAAGATCAACGCTGGTTGTTTCAATCAACATTACATCAACAGTTTGTGACAAAGAGCAGCTACTAACTATAGTTTATAATATACTTTATCGTCATTCGAGCGCTCAGTATTTTCTTTCTATTATACTTTGACACATGTCGTAGAGGAACTATTGTCCAGCTATGGGTCATCTAATAAACCTAAAGAATAAGCTTAAAAGACCCAAAAACACACTAAGGAATCAACATCACCGGATGTTTCTTCAATGCCCAAAATAAGCAACCAAGACTTTTATTCGTAAAAAATCGCTCTCAATTTCGTTTCGTCCACTCCAAAAGGTGTCCATTTCATCGAAATTGACATCACTAATAAATAAATTCGATTCCATTTGAAAAAGGAATGCTTGACCGCGATAGCCAGTGACATAGCTACATCAGCTGATACAACAGCCACGCTATATTAAGCCCTGTGTTATGAAAAATACAGTTTGTTTTCTTGTGTACGTCATTCTAGGTTACGATTACTTTCGCTATGTAATGCCAATGTCAATTTCTTTGCATTACGCAACGTCAACACGTGGAGGCAGTTTTCAAACTGAGACTTCTAATTTTAAATTTGCGTATATTTTTATGAGGTATCAGAATTGCGCGTTTCGAGATTTGAATTGTGCAAAGCTTGTGGCGTGGCTTTTGACGTTGCCAATTTTTATTTTTGGAATGTGTCGAAACTCTAATCGAAAGTTGAGTTTTTTGTTGCGTGAAATTGAGTTTCAATTTTTAATTCTAATTGCACAAAATGTATTGTCTAGATGTGGGACTAAATTAAAGACGCAGAATATTCTGAAATAAAATTAAAATGAAACGAATTACCTACTGGCAATCGTTGGGTAAGGTTAAGGCTCAATTCTAGAGTGCAGACCGCGGACCGTAGTGTAAGAACGAACATGCAGGAGCAAAGATATCTATATAGTCGCAGCAGACGCAGGGCATGTCTTAACAAAACGAAGGCTGTGGGCATATGTTTAAAAAAAAGAGTTTCATTTTAAATAAATTTGCGACGTGTAGGAATCTATTAGCTTAGGCCACGTGACATTTCTTTAAGCGTTTGCTAAAAGTGTTTTTTTTTTCTTGATTATACCAGTTCTTAAGTTTTTACATAAATAGCTATCTATGCTGTAGCTACGTGTGTGATTTGCTCTTTATAAAATACACATATACGTTAATGTTAATACGCACTCTACGTAGCTACGTCGTTAAAGTTACGTTAACGGAACGTAATGTGTTTCTAAACACCGAATTGTACTGTAGCGTTTAAACTGGTTTGGTGTAATTAAACACTTTGTTTTTGTTTATACGACGTAAAGGTATTCTAGAGATTTATGGTGATTGAAAATGTGCCTTTATTTCGCTTATACTAAGTATACAGAGGAATCGGTTATGGGTGCCGAGAGGGGGTCACTATACTTGTCCTTATGAACAACTTTCACTATGGAACCAATTCTGAATTCGAGGAAAAAAAACACCTGTTTCATACATTTTGTCGGCGTCAATGTATAATCTGATGATTTTAACGATTCAAAAATCGCTCGAACCGCTTTGAGGAAAGGTGGTACGGCCGTGCGAGACATGGCGGGGGCACTGCGGTGCCCCCAGATAATGATAAGGTAGGTGCAGCTTGACTCATTACACAATTTAGGCGTCTTCTGATCCATGCTATTATCCAGGGTCCTTTACTCTCTATGAATATTTCAACACTTTATGCTGCCGCGTTATTTTAATCGCGTAGAATTCACGTAAAACGGTATGCACCAATGTTCAATTTTATATCATGCCGTGGTACGGAACGTGTTCGTTCAGAATCATCAGAATGACGTATTGAAGCAAATCACGCTTTTTCAGCAAGGAATCTTCTTGTTCGTTCAATGATAAGTGTTCAATTGCAAACGCTGCTCTACTTCCTACCATGTTTCTACCAGGATCTGTTATGTCGGTAAAAGACACCAAAGCAACCCACAACAAGCCTTACTACGAGTCTATGAGCGCAACATATTACGAGTATACCATCAAGTAGTAAATGGAACATTACTTCATTGTCAAAGCTTTTATTTAAGCGTTGAATAGTTTTATTGTCGTTCAACAGTTTATCACCGCCGTTCTAATTTTCAACCTCTTTTTAGTGTTGCCATATGTCCTAGAAAGCTAACTACTCCCACAAGTGCACATTAACCCGACTTCCGGCGACTTTTGCACAGATTAAAGAGATTCCAGATGTAGAAGGTATATTTTAGAAATTGCATCTCGATTTAGGATCGCACTGGAGAAGTTCTTTTTTCATTTCACGTCTCCATAATATATGTTTAAATCTTTGTCGTTTTAAATTTAATATTATTTAATGCTTAGGTTCTCTCAAAGAAAATCGCGGCATACCGGTGTGATTAGTGCTAGTTTTCTCACTTGCTCTATCATATTGGCGTAAGGTCATTTTTGTATGGAATTTATAAATTTAAACAAAACACTGACGCTGGATTGCTTTATCTTTAATCCATAAAATTAAAAACTTAGTTTACACCGGCGCGATCGAGTAGGTGAAAAACTCCCACTAAGCAAAAGTTACAACGCTGGATTAATGACGTAGTTATGTTTATCTGAAATATTTAGATAAGATAATATCAAGACAGGGTAAATTGGCGTAAGAGGGAGAAGGCTCATGTGCTGCAGTAGGTAGACTGAGCGACTATAATGATGATGATGATGGTTTGTTCTCTGCTAATACACATACATTGTTAGAGTATCCCATCTGCACTTTTGTAATGTGTGTGTTATCGGTGCGGCAGTAAATGGCGTATGTGTCGCCTCATATACCGTGCTCGTAAAGACTTGCACGTTAGAAAATAGAACGATTGCTGGCATGACAAGAGAAGTACATTATAATTTTAATACTACAATAGAAATGTTGATCAAGAAATGTTTAAAAGTGAAGTATGATATGTTGCTAAGAACATGTAATCAACTAATATAAGAATATTTTTATTTCCATTTTTATGGCAGCACACCTAGAAAGGTTTGCAGCCTTATTAATGCCCAAGAAGGTGACGCTGCTAAACAGCACTAGCACATACCCAATGCATGCATTATTGGTTCCATTGACGTAATTGGTGCGGTAGAAAACAATGTCATATTAAAAAAAATAGAGCAATTGCTAACATGATAATAGAAGTATATAATATAAGTAAAGTATTATATCGTACATCTGCACTTGTCTAATCTGTGCGCTATCGGTGCGGCAGTAAACAGCGTATGTGACGCCACATATACCGAGCTCGTAAAGACGTGCATGCTCGAAAGCGGAGGGACTTCTGATAATATAACAGAACGACAATTTAGGCACATTGCAACAGAGGTATCATAGTTAGTGGTGATAGCGGGAACTAATGACGAACTCTAGCTTCTTATCTAAATATACAACGAGGGAAAGCGTCTCGCTTCGAAATTTAAATGCTGGAGCACACCACACGCGTTGCGTTACAGCGCATCGCATTGTGTCTCGCGTAGGATGTTACAACGGCTATTTTTGTTTGTCGTACTGTGAAGTGCAGCAACGTTCTTGTCATCTGCCATTTCCCTTTGAAAGTGTCTGGTTTGACTTGCGGTGACGCGGGTAACTGCACAACGTGCGTAGCATGCGTGCGTGCATAGATATGTCATTCCCCATAATGTTTCCTATATTACAACGTCATAGGCCGTGCTGTTGTGCTGGGCTGCACTGTGATGCATGCAGTCTGCTTTACCTCAAAAAAGGGAGGAAGTTCTCAATTCGTCGTATTTTTATTTTTGTTAAAAGACGCCCACAGACTTGATTCAGGTAGCATTTTGAACGGATTCGAAATTCTTTCCAATAGAATTATGCAAGCCGTTAATTTGCTGATGTAATGGTTATTTTTCTATTATGTTATAAAATATACAAATGTACTTTATAGCTCTGATTTACTTCAGTCTCGTAGTTTTTGATAATAAATAATATGGGGCAACATCCTCACAGGTCCCAAACTAGGCAAAGCCTGTGCTATGGTAACCTGATGGCTGATATACATTCTTATATATGTAATAAACACCACGCACAGGTCAAACAGACAAAACTATCAAATAACTTTAATACAAGTAGATAAATTTTCAAAGCGAATTTTTCTGACCTCAAGTAAAGTAATGCTCTATATCTAACTCAAGTACAGTATTTCCAGCGGATACTTTATTTCCGAAGCCTCAAAGATGCTTCGGTAAAAGTGTACGATGGCTATAATAAACTGGATGTATTGAGACGCCTAGATCAAGTCTGGATTTCAGTACTTTAGGTCTTTCGTAGATTAGCCATCTGCTTTGTTTAAAATTGACTTATGTTCTACCGTTGTATTTATTTTCATTTACTGGTAATTTATTCATATACTCGTACTTATTCACATACGCGAAGTTAAGCTTAAGACTTGGTAGAGAGTTTCACTGTCCATTTTTTTATCAGTCTTTAAAAGAACTTTGATGTTACACATCAAAATAAATTTACTAAATAAATAATAATAAATAATATAAGATAAAAATAATTATACGTATATTAATTATAATAAATACATAATTACACTGTGTATATTATATCCACTAAATATTTATTGTTGTTTTTTTATACTTTTACAATAGGTATTTTGTTACTGTTTAGGCTTTATTGTATAGAATTGGTCCCTTATGCATGCGTGAAACTGTTTGGTTATGTAGAGGCTATAAGCTATTGATATGATTTGATTTTATAAGTTATTTATTATTGTCTAACATAAAAAGATATATGTTATACTTAGCGTTATAGTGTAAGTAACAATTAAACTTAATGTTAATAATGTTTGGTAGGCTAAAGTTGCTTTAAACTTTAAGCCATCGATATCAGATAGTATATAGTAAGAGACCAAAAAATGTTTTCTCGTCGATGCTTTAAGCTAACAATATTTCGCGTTGAACTCTTGTCTGTGTTTCGGCTTACTGTACATTTATTTAAGATTGGTCTCTGTATTCTACGTTAATATTACGTATGTATCACGAAGAATCAACTATTTATTTGGATCTCGTCCGAGAGAAATGAAAAAGGAAATGTGTCCGCCGATGGAAAACTCGGGCAAAGTAAATAAGTATCTTCTTGATAGCATTGTCAATATCCATCATATGATTTCCTACTTACAATTAGATATTATTTTATTAGGCTACGTAATAAGGATAAATGATCGGACTTTTTGTAAGTGATTTGATGCCAAAATAGATACAGTATTTTTATGTGAAGCAAGATTTATTTTATTCAATATCTTTGTAAAGAAGTTTTGCGAAATGTTAATCAAACAACTACAATTTTATATTTGCTAAATTAAATAAAAAGTTTCTTATATTTAATATTCTTAATTGAAGTTACATTATCTCGACAGAGCAGAAACTCTTCGCTGACATCGCTTGCTCTGTCAATTATAATTCAAGAATGTCCTTTTCCGCAGCTTTTTTTTTATCCTACACAGCTAGGCATTTGGCTACAAGTTTGAACGACCACTGAAGTCAGAAACTGTAGCCTTAGATGAAGCATGCCTAGTCTGGAATATACTGGCTCTCAAGGAAGGCTGCCGAAACACACCGTTAGGTGCTTGGCGACAGATTTTACAACTTTTTTTACAGATTTTACCTTCATGGTACAAACCACCACCATTACTAGTCTTTTTAATCGGGTTTTTCAAGGCAAGCGTGCTACTTCCTAGGCCGCATCGTCGCTTTACATCAGGCGAGGTTTAGTCAAGCGCAAGCTATCTTTAAAAATCCTACTTGAAATTAAGTATACAAGAATATCGCACAAGTAACGATATTCAACAAAAACGGACTGCTTCCTTTCTTCCTCACGGACAACCCTATGCCTACTATGAAAGTGGTAAATCAACAAAATCAGCTATTCCGAACAAAGATTAGAAACATAAGTAGATCGGAAATGCGAATAGCGGAATACGTAATTCTGCGATTTTTTGAAACGTCACAAGTACGAGTACGTGGTAACTAGTAGTAGCACGGACTCACAGGAAACGCTTTGCTTCTACACTTATTGTGCAAGCTAGGTTGTGGAACTACTTGCAGGTTTCTTTCTATACTCCAGATCTCCGAAAATAGTCTCTATTTTCGGATAAATACAACCCGGGTGTGTTCAAGCGCAAGGTGAATAGGTTTTTACTGGGTAAACGTGCAAAATCTTCAACTACGCCTTCACTTACCATCAGGTGAGATCGTGGACAAATGTTGCCTTGTTTGTTATTAAAAAAAATGCTTAAGAAGAATGTGAATAAAAAATACATTTCTGTTGTAACGACAGATGATTCGATCTCTTCCAGGCAAGCGTGCTTTATCTCAGCTCACACTTTACATCGAACGAGTAGCGGTCAAATGCAAACTTATTGTTATGAATGGTGAAAACATCTAAGTGAGAGTTCCTACTAAATGCAAAGTAAATGAAAATAGACGCATTGCCACTCTACCTTAAACAATTCTTTTGTTTTTCCAACCCTTTCTTCGAAGGTCCACGATCGCAGTTAGGATGTCAGATTGTCCAATTCATCCCTTGAATGGCGGAATCAGCCTTCTATTCTGTCTGAATTCACCCCCTGGACCAAAATACTTTTGACTGAAATTACGTACGTGACAAGCACGGAACGGATGACAAAAAACGACAGATAAATATGCTGACATGATTGTACTAGTTCATAAGATGTACTCGTATAACTATAAACTAAAAAAAAAAACACAAATAATACTTCCAGTGACCACTGACTTTTTCTAATATTCAGCGGGCGGCAATGTTTTTTTAGGTATTTAGATTTCAAAAATGTGCTGTTAGATCGATTCTGATAAAAATTTAGTCGTATATGGAACCATCTCTAGAGTAAACACTTTTTGGAACAAAAAATAATAATATTCCAAAACTGAACATATTGACGTCGCTGGAAAACTAGCGAATAATGCATAAAAATAGAATTCTTACGCATTGATAAATCCTGTATGTATATTAAGGTTCCCACGAATTGAGAACTTCTCTCTATACAACGTGCGTGTAAGAGGAAGGTGTGACAATTCTTAAGGGTGTAGTCTACCCATCAAAGTGAACTCATTGCTGAACAAAATTTTACAATATTCGAGAAAAAAAAATGCGTCCTCCATACAACTTGACCGATCGCGTGATCAGTTTTTGTATGGAGAACATATTATTTTTCGTCGGATTCCGCAAAATTTTCTTCTACAATGAGTTTACTTTGATGGATAGACTAACATCCTTAGGTGTTGTCACACTTTTCTGTTACACCTTGTATATCTGTCTAACAGCTAATCAGCGTCATCTTATGGGTGTTTTTAAGTGTCTTAATGATTTTTGATTTAGTAAACAATCGTCTTCTTTTTCTACAATAATTCTAACTAACATTTCATCAGACTCAAAGCTACAAAATCCAACAAATTTTCTTCCATAAGACACTAATAAATAGACGAATAAACCTGTAGATGCTCGTCATTGCTACCAATATCAATTTAATCCCCGGCAAAAATCCAAGGAATTCCCAGCCGTTTAATGTAATCGGACCCCAAGAATTGTGAAGGAATTTCCTCATGGGGTCCGATTTGACCCCATTGTCTGTGGAGACGGGACAAATTGAGGACAAATCACCGGCTATAAGAAGCCTCGTTGAAGAAGGTATCTAGAAATCTTTTGCACGATTATTTACGGTGTTTTAAGGAAGTGTTCTATGATTCTAAACGTCTCAACTCATTAATTTCGGATATAGATTTTACGGACTCTATTTTTAATAGGTTAAACTTCGGTCGAAAAAAAATATTCTCGGCTTCCACTAAAGCAGGCGCAGATAGAACTCGTTCAGTTATTACGATTTAAAAATAAAACTTGTGGATCAATTTTCATATTAAGGCAACTAAAGAAGTAAGTATACTCGTTAAACCAACAATTTTTTTTTTTCTTCTCTGTCCAGCCGATTCAGAGAAATCAGGTATAAAATATTTATTAAAATATATCCATCAAATATAATCAAGGAATATTATAAAAAAAATATTTACATAATTAACTAACTGAGAACTTATTCTTTTTTGAAGTAGGTTAATGTCTGTAATTGTTCGCACAGTACGCTTTTCGGATACATAAAACTTAAGATACAACTCTTACATAAATATATAAAAATTACTAATTCATCGGCACGGCACTTTGTTCACCGGTGGAGGATGATTTGTTCGTATTGCCTATAGGTAAAGTAATTGGAAAGTTTCTTCAATAGATAGACAAATACTGAATTAATGAACTTGGTTTACATTCGATTTCACAACTTTTAACGGCAGGAAATCTGCACTGCGAGTCTTGTACATATTATGTTTTTGACGGGATTATTTTATACGTACTTAGTAAATAAAGTAATTATTAATTTTAAAAGCAGATTATAATTTCAAAACCTTATATTAAGGATTCATATCATGAGTTTAGACAAATTTGTTAATGTCTTAGAACTTTCATATTTCAAAATATTTTGCGACAAACGTTTACTTATATCAATCGTATTAGCTTTAAAAATAATGTTAAAGTTAATTGGATTGATTTAAGGCAACGATAAGAGGTTATAAAAGCTCTTCCATCGAAACGTTGGAAATCTTTACGGTGGCCATCGATCTACCACCGTCGCTTGATGGTGTCGTTTATACTAGCAAATTATAACGACGGTGGGTGATTGAACGACAGTACTTACTAAAGACGGATGTTTTGAGAAAAGTAGGGAGTAAGGAATAAGACGGGGAAAATGGAGAAAATGGGACAGGGAATAATTTTTTTTAAAGTGTCTACTTACCTACTTTGATTCGGCAGCGCCGATGCAAATTTATCAGTCGTTAAGGTGAACTACGTAAACAATGTTGATTATAATTATAAATACAACGTGTAACAGAAAGGAGTGACAATACTTAAGGGTGTTAGTCTACCCATCAAGATGAACCCATTGTAGAAGAAAATCTTGCAAAATTCGAGAAAAAAATATAAGATTATTTATACAAAAATGAGTTTACACGTTGTTTTGCGTCAAATTGTATGGAGGATGCAATAATTTTTTTCTCAATATTGCAAAATTTTGTTCTACGATGGGTTTACTTTGATGGGTAGACTAACACTCTAAAGTATTGTCACACCTTTCTGTTACACTTTGTATAGGGAAGCATGGGAATAGCATATCTTTTCACATCAAGAAGAATCAAATCGGTTCAGTTCTCTCTGAAATATTAGGTAAAAGATATTAAAACTCGCGCACAAAGAGTTCCGTACCGTTATTTATACAATATTTTGTTAAATATTCTACCTGTGGTCGTTATTAATATCGAAAACATAAAACACGTATTTTTTAAATAGACAATCGTAAACCTAAAAGATAGAGCTTAAAAAATCCAACATTCCAACTAAAATTTTTCAGTTTTTTCCCCTGCAAAAGTTATATATATCCGCCCCAGAGGGCGAGGGTCACTTTGCCCGCTCATTAGCCAGATAGATGGCGCTGTCAGCACATGAGCTTCATTAATTTATACTACACAAGCGAATTTGAGCTTTATTCTTATAAGTTAGGGGCGGTTATAGCTTAGTGAAAAAGCTACAAGATTTCTTATAAGTTTTCAAAGAGCTATCGGTAATTAGGCGCTTGTTAACTATGTTTTATTTTGAGGGTAGATCTAGAATTGAATGGAGCTCGTCTTGGCTAACATAAAAGCTTTTCTTGCGATTTTTTTAATACTTAAGTTACAAGAAGGTTTAGTAACGTACTAATTTACTGTGATCTAAATAAGTGTACATTAAGATTAGTGAATTAGTAGGATATTCTTAGCACTTAACAACGTCAGTCAACGACATAAGAACTGTCGCCGGTCCAGCCTGGACACGATTGGCACAGGACCGAGAAAGATAACATCATATGAGAAACGCCTTTACCCAGCAGTGGGATAAGGAAGGCTGTGGATGATGATAACGAATAGGATATTATGAAAAAAAAAATTTTTTTTATTACGAAAAAAAGTGTAACACTTTAATAAAATTCGAAAGGCATGTTTATCAATAACTACGTATTATCTGATGAGTATAAAATGACTTACAAAATAAGTTTTCGCTTTCATACTTAATCGTAGAAGGCAGAAAAGGCGTATTCCGAAACTTGTGGTGTCCTTTTTTGTTATTTGAATTACACCGGATTCAAGAAATATTTTGGATATAATATAATTATTACTAGATGTATTAAAAACTCTAGGCCACCGGAAGGCCTCTGACATGTCAAGAAGAACAACACCTACAATTTTCCAGTCAACAAACCCACGTTAGCGTTCAGTTGTAAATGCCGCTTTACGGTTACCTATCCTCGACCTGAGCAGACTGAACGTTACTTAACATCAGTGATTGCTTAGAATTTGCTACGTTAACTTTACTACGAGCCATATAATAATTATAGGTTAGGTTTCATTAGCAAAGCTTTAAGTTTTAATAAATAAGGTAAAACATATCGTTGTTCAGTTTTTCAGCCATCATTATTTTACAAGCAATTTCTGTTGAACCCTCTCGAAGCGATCTTATTAACGTCTCCACAAATAAAATAAACTCCTACAGACAATTTACGATATATTTCACTTAAGCAGTAACTCACATAGAAACCATTTGATAACCTACTTAAGCAACGGAAAATACTATCATTTTAGTACGTTATTACAGAAGCATGTGCTTATCTTTATCTTGTTTTATCTAACAGGGAACGTTATTAGCAAAAGCAAGACAAAAGATATTAAAAGTTGAAAGGAGTTTCATAGTAAAGTAGATAGTAGTAAAGTAGAGCTCAGACCTAAATAGACAAGATCTTTAAAAAATAAGTGATTACAGATTTCCATTACGGCCAGCAACGAGTTTTTTTTTTATTACTGTAGCCATCTACAAAGCTTTTGCTGTTATTTCGATTTAAAATCGAAACCCTTATCCCGATTTTCATAAAATTTTAGTTAGACCACTCGAGCAGTAGGTATAATACTCTATCAAACAAAAAATAAATTTTCAAATCAACAAGTCACTGAGAAATCAGTCGAAAAAGCATACAGTCGAATTGAGTAACTCTTCTATTTTGGAAGACAGTAGAAAAAGCAGGTGATTATGTGAGAAAAGACCTGCACAAAAGAAGGATTTGTCATTCAAAATAGTTTGTTAACCGACTTTAAAGAAAGTGGAGGTTTTCAATACGTCAGAGTCTTATCTTATGTATGTTCTTCTCAATTTTTAAGGGATGGCTAGACTGATTTAAAAAGTATATTTTTTTGTTTGAATGCATGTACTTTACAATTGGTACCATATATTTTTTATTAAAATTGTTCAAATATTAAAATCTCACATTTAGGTGTTCTTCCACCGTAACCCCAACCCTCGGCTGCGCTATCTTACGAGTTAGAGGCTAAAAAACTTGAAACCTAGAAGCGCAGTCCTACCCGAGTGCCTCTTTGCTACACTAACTGACTTGGTGGTACCTTTCTTAAATAAAAAGTTTAGTAAACGTTTATTTTGCCTAAATTATATATATTCTTAAGAATAGTTTACAGAAGAAGTAGGCAATAGGTAGAAAGAAGACGAATTCCTGAACGAGATAACCCCGAATTCCCTGAAATCCAGAGCTTCATAACTGTTCTCTTGAAATACGGAAAGTTAAGTGTATCCGTATAAAAATATTCCACCGCGCCTGCAAGATGGGTTATGACGTGCCCTATCGCGCTTAATAAAGTTGTGCTTTTCGACAACCGGAGTAAGGAAAGACGGGTAAGGCCACGATCACGTTTATTAGACATTTTTATGTCATAACAGTGATGGGACAGTAATTGGAATGAGGATAACATATTTCCGCTGCGTATTTCATTGCTACTATTCCTACGAACTGTTGATCTTATGAGCACAATGTTTTTTGTTATATTTTACACCATTTGGACTGACAGAAAAACTTATATTAATATGAATAAATAGCGAACTAGAAAACTTCCCTTTTAGGAAAAAGATTATTCTCCTAACAGAAAATCATCAACAACTAAACAAAAATCTGAAAATCAGACATACAATATGAATTACCAAATGTTACGCTTACTTATGAATATTAATATCAGATAAAATATACGAGCATTGGCAAAAATTTTCTTAGACACGAAGCAGATATGGTTCGTCTAATTTGTATGTAGGTAATGTAACACCTAATATCTGCCATTTTTGTCCCACTATTGGCCTTATTTCCCAAGTACCTAATTAAATTAGTCTATAACAGGGCTATGACTAGTTATTAAACAATAAGTATTCGACCTACTAACGCTTTTTTATCGCAAGTTCTTGAAAAATAACCAACTTCGTAATATTATTGGGTTTAGATGAAGACTTCCTATGTCATCTATATACGTCAGAATTATATCACATGATCTTTCGAATAGAAATGTGTTCAATTTAGTCCGCTATCTCTCACACCGTCGACCGTGTCGAGCCTCAGACCCACGTCTCCACTTCGAACCCCGTCATTTCAGTATCAATCAACCTTTATTTAGTTATTTATGTGTCTAGATAGACACAGCTTAAAACGCAAATAAAAAAAAAAGGTGGATCTGTTAAACATAACTTTCTCCTCATTTATTTAAAATGATGAATTAACTGGTGTCATTATTTACTGACACTATGATAAACATGGACACAGCGCTAATTACATCAAATTTTCCATACATACAAAAAGATGTCTGGAAGAAATCGCAAATGTTCTATTCTTGTGGTGACACTAAAGATTTTTGTAATTGTAGTTTTCGCGCATAAAACAGTACTAGTTGGTCTGTTTATTTTATTTTCTTTGAAGCGCGTCGCTCTATCTAGAATATGAACAATCTAAGCAATCAACATCAATAATCAGATCTGAAGGTTTCGCCAACGTTAAATCTGCTTTCTACTTAGAAACTTCTTGATAATTTGGCTCAAGTTCATTTTGGTGGTTTTTGGTAAGGTTTAAACTTTGACTGTTGCGAGTTCATCTTCGTTTTAATAATTACTTGTATTCCGGGGGTTTGGTATAGTAATCTCTTATAATTGACAGCTGGACAAATGGTGTTTGAGAATAAGCTGTCTAATAACTTAAAAGTTTCTGAGAGCTTAAGTAACAGAAATTAAATTTTATGTGACAGTTTTGGTTTTAGAAATTCTCAAGATCCTTTACTAATACAAATCCTTTAAAATCTGAGACACTACGTACACTTTTTTTAAATTGTAGCCTTAAGGGGTTCATACTAGACAAGCTAAAATTTGAAATAGTTATGGACAATTTAAGTAAGTGTTTAAGGTAGACGGTATTAAATACTCAAGTTCTCCATTATTAGACAATGACTTGGTGGAAGGTGTAACATGCACGCACGCTAGAAGAGAGAAATTTACTCTGACAACCGATGATCTCTTAAATATCCCAGACTACATCTGATGAAACTTATATAGGGCTATTTCTTAAGTATGAGCTACCAAAAAAGAAAAAAGTACACCAAAATCGATTCGTTATTAGCGGAGTAATAGCGTACAAACATACAAAAAAAAATCGTACTGAGAAATTGCCAAGCACCTAACGATGTGATCCTTTTGATGGCTTTGAGAGCCAGTGTATTCCAGACTAGACATGTAGGTTTAAAAAAAACTGCTTCATTTTAACCCCCAATGCTAACCCCGTACGCAAAAACGTCGGGGTGCTACAAGTATGACGTATTTATGCGCGTCTGTTTTTTTTTATTGAATATTACACCCAAGGTGAATTATTCAGGATAGGCAGATTACATTATTTTTCACAACTCTCTCAATATGAGTATTAAATTAAAGGGCTTGACTAGTATAATACTACACAGTATAATAAACTAGCTGTGCCCCGCGGTTTCACCCGCGTAGTTCTACTAAAACTAAAACAAACTAAAACTAATATCGAACTACTTATTTTGAAGTCGGTTAACAAGTCGTATGTCCTTCTCCTGGTTCTAAGCTACCTCCCCATCAATTTTCACCCAAATTAGTTCAGCCGTTCTTGAGTTATAAATAGTGTAACTAACACGACTTTCTTGTATATATATAGATTTCAAATCCAAGATGGCCGCCAGAACAAAATCCCAAACCACTTTGTTTTTATTAGGTGTTCCTTAAATTTTTCATTTTATGCTTGATTAATTCTGTCAAAAACATCTAGGTTTTATTGATTCAAATCCAGTCTAATTAAAATTATTTCACGTATCTTCCCCAACAAATGTACGCGTGTCATAGCAACGAACTATGTATATTAGATTACCCATGAGTGCCTTGTAATTAGTTTAGCTGTAACGTTTTTATCTTGCTCACAACCCCTTTTGTTGGATAATAATATTATTGCTTTTTTATTTTACTTTCGTGTTTTGAAAGATCATTTTTTGTTATTTAGTAGTAGGTATGTGATGTAGTGTTTTAGGATGCAAATTAGCTATGTTAAGTTTTTTATAGACTTTATAAACACAAAAATATATTATAAGTATTGTTTAAGTTTAAGAAGTATTGTTTAAGAAGACCGGTCTTCACGCGTACGTGACGCGTACGCGTTGGAAAGGTCTAACTATAGTTTCGTTCAGATTTGGTGAACTACTACGCGTGAAAACCCGTCTTCTTAAACAATACGCGTTATTATCCAAATAAAATATATTATTTGCGCTGAAATAATACTGCAATACACTATTTTTAGTTATTTTGATTTATAACCTAAACTATGGAACCACGTAAAAAAAAACAAATTTTGCAAATCGACCCAGGCGTTTCAGGAGTCGGAAAAATCACAATAATAAAAATACAGTCAAATAGAAAATCTCCTCTTTTCTGAAGGTGCTTGTACTATACTCATATTCTATCGGTTTTTACAGATGTTGTACCTACATAGAAACTAGTTGTAGCGTATCTATAACGGCAAGCTCTAAATAAAAACGGAATAAACGCTATACATCCGGATAGAACGGGGTTTTCGACAAAATATTCCAATATTTATTTCCTAGATACGAGTACACCCTATAGTAAAAACTTTTTTTATAATCAAGACAGCTAGGCATTTGATCACCAGCTCGCACGTTCACGGAAGTTAGAGATGCTGTGGCCCTACATGGAGTATGCCTAGTCTGGAAATCACCCTCCCACCATGCGGAGGATTCCTCACGATATTTTCTTTCAGCGGTCCGGTAGCTCGGGCTTTTCGTGCGTATTTTGTGGGATCAAACCTCGTACCTCTCGCATGGCAATCAAATCAAAGTAAGTACTAAGATTGTAAAACTAAAAATAGAATAGAATATTTAATTTATTGCTAATTTATGTTAAATTATAGTTCAACACGACTTCAAATCCATATTTGAAGCTGCATTAACTACTTATAAGTTCGTTTTGTACTGTAATACTATGACATTAAAAAATGATTTGATTTATTCCACACATAGTTCCTATTTCTACTGCGTGAGAACATAATTTAGAAAATACTGCAACAACTAAAATAACATCAATGTACCTACTTCATTTTTTTTCTTTTTATTTATCCTACTCAGCCAGGCATTTGACCACAAGTTCGCACGACCACAGAAGTCAGCGATACTTGGATAGATGGAGCATGCCTAGTCTGGAATACACTGGCTCTGAAGGAAGGCTGCCGGAACACACTGATAAGGTGCTTGGCGATAGATTTAATAATTTGAGAGTGGTAGCTAGCCAGGATAGCGAGGGAAAACACCCTACCACTATTATATGGTTTCTTCACGATGTTTTCCTTCACCGGTAGCTCAGGCTCTTTTTTGCATGTTTCGTGGGATGGAATCTCGTACCTTTTGCACGGCAATCGACCCCACTAACCACTCGCCCATCATCGCTACACTCAACCATCATCGCAATATGACCTCTTACCTCTCAAATATGTTTTTAGACTGGAGCTTATTAACCCTTAATGCCTCAAGCTAAGCTGCCTACCCTTTTTGATAGAGATTGATCGACTGTAACGCGGTCAACAGTTAAACGGGCTTTTTCTACCCAAACTAATAGAGTGATCTTTCGCGTCGAAAGATGTACTGGAAAAGGGTAGAACTGTAATTTGAAATAATTGCGGGTAGGGAAAAAATTGAGCTGGAAAAAGCGCGCAAATGGTTTTGTAATAGCTATCAGAAACTATTATTTCTAAGATACTTGATAAAATAGCACACTTAGAAAATATAAATTTAAGAAATAGTAAAAAAAAAATCTCAACAGCAATAAGAGTTGCAGGCAGGCATGTGGACGTTCTAACTTTATAGCGTACCGTTTGTTTCAGAGCCAACTGGTAGCATCTGCATAAGGTCTGAATTCACTCGTCTGTCTCTATAGAACTGTCATAAAAAAGTATTAAAGAAAAAGTATTAAAGCCTGTAAATAAAGAAACTATTCAAATGAGGAGTGCCTTTTTTCATAAAACAAAATGACAACAACAGAAAAATACAACAACAAAAAAATTTAGCAAGAAGATTACATATAGACCATTTAAGATCTACAGATAATCCAAATGGTCCAAGCCACCACTAGAGGGCAGCGTACCTAGTTGCTAGCCGGAATACCACGCTGAATGGCAATGCTTATACGTTGGGCCTGATAAAAATCGGCATTCTGGTTAAGAAATTATTATGATGGATTAATTGTTTATCAAAATCAATAGCTGCCCACATGTTTCGTAATAAATAGGTCTAGTACGAAACGAAATCGCGGTAGATATCGACCAGTTGATAACATTAGGTCTGCTACGTCATCAATGCTGCAATGAAAACGATGAGAGATGAGGAGAGTAATGACGTCATCAAAGCGACGTCATACAGTGATTAAATTGGCCCGTTGTCGACCCAAATCCGACGACCGTGGTGATTTACAGACATACATTAACACTGGACGTTAGGACAGAGGTATACAAAACATCCTATTTCCTACTACTCGTAATATTGCAAACGCAAGAGTTTGTGCGTGTGTTTGTTACTCTTGCACGCTCAACCAGCTGAACTGACTTGGATAACACTTGGTACAGAAATAGGTAAGACCCTGGATTAGCACATTTGTTAATTTTTATCCTGTACTAGCTGACCCGCAAACTTCGTACCACCGTATAGTTATTAAAGTTTCTCACCTTTAAACCTTCCCTGTTCGACAAACATTTTAAGACCAAAATAAGCTAAATCGGCCCAGCCGTTCCAGAGTCTAACGACCAGCATTTGATTTTTATATATAGGAAGAAGAAAATTAACAACGTGGGACGTAGCTTGCTATATGTATGTTTATTTGTCATGATGATGGTTGAGGCGATAAAACCTTTTTATATTTTTTTAATCAGCTAACCTTTCTCATATTTATAGTCTAACTATAATGGTTCTCAACAAATTCTATAATTTGTCCCCTATTTCACACATTAAGGGCCCATGACCCCAAGAGTCAGGACGGATGAGTGGAAAGAGTTTTTAAAACACATGCTCTGGCGGTTAAACCGTGATGACGTCAGTTGGACTATAAACTATAAAGGTTGCCTGGAAGAGAAAGGAAATTATCTTTATGTAAAAATCGAAAGCTCCACTCAGTATATGCCTAGCCTAACTTTGTATATTGACTGGTTACCTCTGATGAAAGGTCGTGAAGTACATACCTACTTCGTATCAAACACGTAAATATGGGTTTATTTTTCGCTTTCAACTTTTTTTTAAAATATTTTATATAATATTTCGATACGGTTTAGGCTCTGCGTTGATTCCTAGTGAATATCTGTCAGTCAGTCAGAATTTAATTTTTATTTATATAGATCAAAATTAATACTTTATGTAGATATTAAATTTAACAAACTGCTCAACTGATGCTTTATCGTTTTCAGGTAACATACGCAGCCATAACAAAACTAAGTAACCAAAAAATTTGGTAAGAATTATTTTTATTTTGTGTTTATTTTATTTATTCGGGACAATAACAGTGACACAATAAAACTTATCTATATCTCATTTATAAGTAAGAAAATTAATTAACTATGCCACCCACATAACAGTCCACCAATTAAAATTTATACTAGGATAAAAATTTGAATAAAATATATTTTTTTTCGTTCTTGCATACACGTTGCCTTACAAAGACCTGTGATTTGGGCTACGACAGATACAAAAAAAATAACAGTTACCTACAATTGAAGATGTCATCCTTAGCGTACGGTAGCACATAGTTTTAAATGTGTTTCCATGCTCATAATCCAAGACCTGAACGAGTTAATTGCTTCCGTTATAATATTTTCTCCTTCGGTGCCCGTTTTTTTTCCTTTTCTCACTTTTGGGGTAATGCTCCTCAAAAATAGGGAAAAATCGAGAAAGTTTGCTGCGGCGCCATTTACTAATAATTTACTGAAACATGGATACGTAACCTTAAATAAGCATACCTAATATGATGAAAGCTGTTGTTTTTTAAGTTTTCAAATATATTTTAGTCGCAAGGTCAAATATTTGCTGTTTTTGCTTGATATTAATGACAACAGATAGAAACTTGAACTAATATAGTACCGAACCCTTTAGTGCACGAGTCTGACTCGCACTTGGCTGATTTTTTGGTATGCTATTCTGCTTATTGTTTATCTAGACTCATCAGTGTATTTTTTTGCAAGAAAAAAGTTTTTATATTAAATTGAACAGCAAAAACAGAAAAAAGTCCGATCATATGAAGTTTTACAAAAATGTAGTTTTCCGCTTCATTTTTTGCAGATTTTAGGTTATTTTCGTAATCATTACCATGGTCAATCTAACAATAACCTTGGTAGGTATATGTAATAGGTAGGTAAGTTTGTAGGTACAATATTTTCGATATCATGATTAAATTCTTTGCGATAAATTATTTTGTCTAATACCGAATTTCGTAGCAAAGTAAAACTTTTTGCGGCTTTATAAGACTCCAGTACCTACCTTCTACCTTCATTAAAAAACCATTAATCTTATAAAAGTTGGAATTTCAACTGAAAAGTTTCTTTTTGGAGAAAAAAACAACAATTCCAATAAAAATAAAGCTTCAATAACTCTCGTTTTTGATAATGAAACCACCTGTTTGATTATAAAGAGCTTAGGATTGGAGATGTGCTTAATTCTGGTGATAAATATTAAAATATCGATATTTTTTTATATATTTTGATAAAACTCAAATGTAGTTTATTAGGTAATTTGATCTTCTACTAGTCATTTCATATGATACTCATATTTAAGGAGATTAAAAAAATATATAATCCGTCATTTTGTAGCGGTGGCCATCTTGGACCGATTTTTGTTAGACATAGCACACTCCCGACTAATTCACTTCAGAAACGGACACAAAAGCCAAATCAAAATCAGTTCATCCGTTCGAAAATTAGACAAGTCAAACCCTCTTATCGCTTAGTTTTGCGGTCAGATAAGACCGCCTTTTGTGCCATTTTTCTGTTGTATTTATGTCTAATTATCTATTATGTAGTGGTGACAATGAGGAGTTTTGTAATTGTAAAACGCTGTCGTTTTAGTCGAGAATTAAAAATTAGGAAACCGCTAACAGTAACATAAAACGTCGCTAGTAAATTATACGTTACAAAATCTATCGTAAAGTTAAATCTATATTGTAGATATCGATAAAGACAAAGTATTTCGACACCCTAAAAAGATTTATGAAAATTATCCCCTTCTAACTTTTACCATTCGAGATTCCCAAGTGTCAACTTTGCACGATTTACCTTATCTTCGTTTTACCTTGCATATTTTTTATGGGTAAAGAAAACTGACGGGAAAGTTTTTCCTCGCCTTTTTTTGTCAGATTTCTTTTACGTTTTTATTTCAGTCGGACACGTTTCCAGATATTCGTTGGGGCGCAGA
Source organism: Ligdia adustata (assembly GCA_947049295.1). Classification (NCBI taxonomy): domain Eukaryota; kingdom Metazoa; phylum Arthropoda; class Insecta; order Lepidoptera; family Geometridae; genus Ligdia; species Ligdia adustata. The sequence continues at coordinate 5,442,064 of OX346233.1, forward strand.
ATTACATTCCATTTTGGAAATACGCTAGTATATTTCTATTTGCTTTTTTTGCACTAAATGTAACTCGAGATCTCAGAAGATGGTAGGACCGATTAGAAGAATTTTTTTTATAAGTGTGCTCTTCCCCCGGTGATCCGAAATACATATTTTTTTAAAATTGTCTTGGATATTTGGGGAAAAATTTGCATGTAGAGTTGAAAACGTACAAATTAAACTCGTTTAATTAAATATGTACTCAATATACGGGTTTTTCTTGATTCATTCTGAGACGTTTCATCTAAGCATATAATAAAATTGTAGACGTCAAATAAAAAAAAATGAGTCAGGGTAATGTAAGAGTTACAGAACTTTTTTTTTAATTTTTAGTTTATCTGTTTGTGCGGGCTAATCTCTGAAACGAATTAAATTATATATTGTACGTTGCTAGCTTATATCCCTGGTGTTGACCAGGTAAGTTAAAGAGAAATAGTAAAAAAAACAACGTGGGCGAATTGCAAGCATCAGCAAATCTTAAATAAAAACTATCAACTCATCCTAAATCCGAATTCTTAACTCGTCTTACATTGATCTTCAAGTTACCTTGTAGAAGCGAATAAATCGGCAAGTTTTCGCAATCCTCAGTCCTTTTCGCCTTTTATCATTGTTATTAGTTACAATACCATTAAAACTTTTTTCACGAAAACCTACTGAAAGCGTCCCTCTTGGCTCATTGGACTTTGTTTCAGACGATATCTAGACTAGACTAGAATAAAAGTTATTTATTATCCGAGATTTAGTTTGGATTTAGTGATCTAGTGAAAAAGGCGATTGAAAGACGTATTTTGGTCTTGAAAAGATTAATTTGATCGTGAGTTAGCGAAGCGTCGCCTTTTCAGAAATAGAGCAAAAATTCTTTTGTACAATTATCGTATTGTGGTAACAAGTAAAACTGAAAATAAAAATTTAAAAAAATCGAAATTGCTGTGGCAGCCATCTTGGATTTGTATCTATTATAATGTTTATGACGGCGCATGGGCTGGACAATTAATTAATTATTTAGTTTAAGCGCCACCTAGTTTAGCTTTAGTGGACTAGAGTTGTGGCGCCAATTCTTGTGTAATTTTGGGTGACGTTCCGACATATATTATTCTACTTGTCGGCGGCCATCATGGACCGATTTTCATCAAATATATCTAAGAACACTCCCGAATATTTCACTTTTCATACAAAAAATCAAAATCGGACCATCCGTTCGGGAGCTACGATGCCACAGACAAACAAACACACAGACACGTAAAACTTATAGCACCCCATCGTTTTTGCCTCGGGGGTTGAACAATGACGCCAACATTTTATTTTTCGTTGAAAAAAAAAATATCCGAATGATATGGGTTTAAAACTTGTTTATATTTTATTTCATATATACTCGTGTATAGGATTTGCCAGGGCTTGCAATGTTATGTTTTTGCAGATATTATTTTTAATTGATTATCGCAGTAATTGCCTTTCCAATAGTTAAAGTACAACATGCAAGAGACTCATCAAACAAAACTCTAATTTCATCATAACACAACTTTCGTCATGTAAAATGATTAAATAGTTTCATCCCTAATTAAATAATGGCAGTAGATACACTCATTACCGTACTACCGGCAATATCGTCATTTCAGGTAATTTATAGCCATAAATAAGCAAACTCAAAATTATTGTGGACATAATAAATTAAATTCGACCACATTACTATGCTTTTAGCGATAAGGCCGCCACTGGTGGCACTACAAGTAAAATTATATTTTTGTATTGTTATGTTTTGTGTGTCTATAATAAAGCGTTGATCTATCTATCTATACTGTACTGTGTGTATCCTACACTGTATTTATTTTGTAAATTGTCTTCATCCTAAGGTTGCCTAAAAGAGTTCGCTTTTAGCGATAAGGCCGCCACTTTTGACACTAGATGTAAGATTTTTCCTGTATATTTGATGTTTGAATGAATGAATAGATTATTTGCGATAATTACAACATTGCACATATTATTACAATCAAACTATATATAATAATAAATTAAGAGTAATGAAATATTTATCACAACCCGACTCCAACTCAGCAAAATGCTGGTTGTAACAACCAGCGCTGGTCTTCCGTTTGTGTGTCTGCATTTATTCATTAATTATTTATTACAAATAAAAACATATTTATTACAAAATGCCTAGTCGCTTCTTTTTTTAATTCTTATTCTGCTATTCAGGACGCCGGGTCAGCAAATATTGACAAATATTGACATTAATATTCATTTATACGATTCTAACGTCACTCAATTGTTTTGCCTTCCCGGAACCTCTCCACTAACACAAACTTTATGTTATGGTATAAAAGTTCAAATTGACTTTAAAGTATTATTATGAATCGATTGTAAGCGAGTATAGAAAAGTGTTGTTATTAGACCTTTACAGGCAATTTTTAAAATTTTTCTCTCCGTATTACCCATCCTCGTACAGCAAGGAATATTCTAAAAAAGAATTGGCAAAATCGGTACAGCTACTCTCGAGGTTTGCGCTTAGCTACACATTCAGCAATTCATTTTGTATATCATAGATTTGTCTTCATCTGCAGATGGTCATAAGCTATACTATTTGCATTTCGCAGTTTCAGTCGTGACTATACAGTGGTCTGAAGTTTTTGCAGTTGGGATTTTTCTTCGTCGCTTCTAATCACTTGCTAAAATAAATTATATACCTACTAGCAGCGCGCTGCGGTGTTACTTGCGTTAATACAGGATAAATAGTAGCCTGTGTATTAATCCAGGGTCTAATCAATCTCCGTACAAAATTTCGTCCAAATCGGTTCAGCAGTTATTGCGTGAAAGAGCAACAAACATACATACATACATCCATTCTTACAAACTTTCGCGTTTATAATATTAGTAGGGAAAACTGTAGGCTCTGTAAGGCATCCTTTTTTGTCAGTGAAAGCATTTCAGCTATTACTAATAGCATTATTTACGTTCAATTAATAATTGTGTAAAATATAATCACATCCATAATTATAAAATTAATGCAAATTTCGAAGTCGAAAATAATGAGATCAATCTGTTTTGGGTTACAATTTAATTGATGGCTTTTAAACGGAATTAATTGAATAGAATTAACAATGCTTGCAGGTATTTTGTATACAACAATGCCCGCAACCTTCGTGTTATTCAGTTTCAAGTACCAGTGGTGTTATCGCGTAGAGTTAGCAATGAAAGAAGCGAACCCACTGTAAGCAATCTTAATATCGTTTTGATAGTTTGCCGCGCCAACTACGAAAGAAATTGTTTTCACTTGTTTCACTTCTTTTATCGCTTATTTTATAAGCACATAAAATAAGCGATAAAAGAAGTAAAGACAGTAGACAAAATAGTGGGTGCCTATAGTCAGGGTCTTTACTTGTCTTTGAAAGCTATTACTATAGCTACCTTCTTTGACAAGCTGTTTTCCTCACGTTACTTTCCTTCACGTTTAAGCTTGTGGTAATTAATTCTAATATGCACATGTGTAAAACTCAGAGATGCATGCCTGAACCTAGGATTGAACTCGCGCTCTTTCGCTTGTAAGGCAAGGGGTTTAAAGACTAGGCTACTAGTAACTTACTACATACTTCAATTTTACGAGTTTCCAAAATAAACGACAACATCTTGTTCTTTTTTTTTCCTTTTTTCTTTTTTTAAGTTACTTTGTATGTCATGCCTATAAATGCAATCACACACACCCAGCACAGCTCTTCTTACATTTTTGATAGAAATAAGAATCAGAAGAAGAAAAACTTCATCAGCTATCATCCACTGCTGAATATAGGTCTCCTCCTTAGGACGCCATCCGCTGCATCCGATGTAAAAAAAATTGTCTCGTCGATGGCTGCTGTCAACAAATGATTTTTACCCGACTGCCAAAGAAGGAGGGTAATGTATTTCGAGTGTATGTATGTATATTTCTTTGGCACGCTCGAGAGCCTAAACGGCTTGTCGTATTTTTATGTAAGTGATGTCAAATAGAGTCAATAAATTCGTCTTGTCGTGAAAGTGACACTGAGTACATCTAAATAAAAAATAATAATTAAGGATGATACAAAGGTTTAACGATTTAGCGGGTTTTTTCGAACTCGCTTCTAACCACTTGTTACTATGTCGTCGGTCCACCTAGAGGGAGAGACCCACGCTACGTCTTCCTAATATTAAATTAGAAAAACAATTAAATGCTATCAGCATAACAATACTCGTAATCATAATCGAATTAAGTTAACTTACAAATCCCTCCACTACAATGGGTTAATTCATATTCATGCATTAATTAATATCAAACCTACACACAGGTTGGGGTTATCCTTTGGGGCTTACTACTAAATTGGACGAGCTATTTGAAATTACAACGTAATTCTATGTGTCTATGTGATGAAAACTGTGAAATTGTAATACTAACAATCTTTGAGACTATCAGTTTTTAGTACAAACTAATATTGGTTTCGGTACAAGAAATCTTACCGTTTCACCATAAAAGATTTGGATACCTATTTTTATAATACCTTACCTAATATGAATGTCAGAGGCTTCCAGCGACTCGACCTGTAATAATTTCGACCTTCAGTCCTGATTGCATTATTTTCAAAAAAAAACCGTTAACAGGTCCGAACCATATTTTCTTTTTAATGTACGGTCAGACACAAAAATGCTTATGACAAGTAAAATGTTAATTATATATTTACATCCGCACAAGGTTAGGGTGAAGCCTGTGCTATGGGTAACCTGATGACTGATATACATACTTATGTAAATAATTGACACCCCAGACACAGGTCAAACAGACATGTTCATGCACACAAATATTTGACCTGTCCAGTTGCTACCAACTGCGCGAACCGGCCAGTAGAGCCAATTGAGCAAATGTTTCAGTTAATTTTTAAGGAGGGTTATGTTTTTGAGTGTTAGAGTGTATGTATGTATTTTTCTTTGGCACTTGTCGTAATTTTATGTGAGTGGTGTCAATGCATTCGTCTTCACCTGCACATAGCCATTGTTGTATCCCGTAATTTCACTAGTTAAGATATGTGGTTTTAAAGTTCCTGCAGTCAGGTTTTTTTAGTCACTTAACCACTTGTTAAGTACCGTTCTGCAGCATTGTCATTTGTTTAAGTTTTATGATAGTTACTTTGTGTAACTAGTTGTAAACACAACTAATTTTGACAATAGACAAGTATAACACACTCAAACATTCTTACTGAGAGACGAAAAAAATACTTGCTAGAACCGAAGCAGAGATGCTTTGTTTGCTTTGTCAATTATAATACAAATATTTTGCGTATGCTGCCATTCTTTACAAAGAACATACAAACAGATAAATTGTCTAAATATAACATAAAACATAAAATCATTTTGTACGATATTTTTAAATTTTCGCTCCATTTTCCTAACACTAACAAGAATATCCTGTCAACCGGCGTCGGGGCTTTCGAGATATCTTTTGTGTTATAAAAGTCTAGTCCCTTAGGACTAGTGTGTGCTTCTTTAGCCAGTAATGGTGTGGGTTATTTAGTTTATTGTATAAGAAATATAATCTAATGGTTACCGCGTGAATGAGGTTTTGTCGTTCTTTACCGTTAAAGCAATTGGCAATCAAACCTAGTCTTACCAAAATATAGAAAAATCTGAATTAAACACCAAATCTCTACTCATGACACTAATCCTCTTTGCATATTTTTTTCAAAAATCTCTATCCAAAGGTGACATGGAATAGATCGCTTTTAGTGATAAGGCTTCAACTGGTGTACATACATGTAAATTTAAATTTTTGTATTGTTATGTTTTGGGTGTCTACAATAAAGCGTTGATCTATCTAACTATCTAACTCACAGATCTCATTAGTTTTTTAATTAAAAGCTTAGTTTGCATTATATCTATCAACCATCCCTTTTAGAGCACGTGTCAAACTCAAAATTGCATACCTGAACATTGGGTGAAACACGCATCATTACACTTAAAATGCAAGAGATTCCTTGATTAGACTACCATTAACCTCAACAGGTTATTATCCGTACGCCAGATCTGGTGTTTGCAAATGAAAGCACTTGCCTAACACAACCAGTTAGCTATCGACACAGAAGATATAATAGTACTACTCCACCGGTTATCAGAACAGCGTACTGTAGGGCGGAAGGCTAGGCGATCCATAACCTCTGTTAGGCAACAGGCTCCTGATTACGAGCCGCTGCCATAACGAACTGTCTGCTTACGTAACTGCTCTGATAAGCTTAGGGTGATACACACGGTCACTGAGATAGGACAGCTATTATAAAAGCTCTTGATTAAGATTAAATTATAAACGGAATAAAATCTTTTTTTTTGTATTTCCGTTATAAAGATAAGGTAGATCCATGATATTTTCTAGCAAAGTCAATTTTAATTTAATTAGATTTACTGACTTTTAGACCTTATCTTTAGTTGACTCCGACGAAACGGGTTTCAAGCAAGGTCGCAGTTCATCATCATAATGAACCTCTGTCCTGGCCGCATACAATTAAGTAAAAAAATTTAGTTATGTTTCAATCATACGAATATTTGAGTAATCCAAGTTAGGAAAAAACACAAGATAATATTAAATTCGTTGACGGCGTATATTTGTTGAACGCAATAATCACGTCTAATAGAATATCAAAATTGCATTGTGCATAATTAACTTGAATTGAGATGATATTTTTACCACGTGAATATGGCAGATTTAATTTTCATTTTTTATTTTTATATTTTCGTGGTAAACTATTATTTGTTTATTATTACTATTGATTACACTCAAATTTTACTTGAAAGCTAAGTTTTGGTTACGTGTTTTGTTTAACAAAAACAATAGCTTGTAGAATAAATAGGGAAATCGGAATTTTCTGTACGGTAATAAGAAAAAAATATATTCTATAATTTACGAACTTGCAAGCAACTGCAAACATATCCACTAACCAACTCAACCGTGTGTCCAACTGCCCGATAAGCTTTATGTAAGCCCGATCAGGCGGGTTACACAATGCCACGCCCTTTACAGATACCTATACTATATGGCTAGGTATGTTGTAGGATTACAGACTAATTGTTTACCTATATCTGTGTTTGTTGGATTATCGTTGCAGGAAGGGAAAATGTGTGTGTGGCGACTATGCGCTTTTACTTCGATCTGATATAAATGTGGGCATGAATTTATAATCCCATCGAGGTAGCAGTTGTAGGTAGGTTTTATTCAACTGGTCAACTGCATTTTTGCTTATAATTTGAAGTTTTCGTGTCAAGTTATTGATATTTATAAATTGGAATTAAATTAGTAGGGCTAGGGTGACGGCATATTTAGACAATCAGCACAAGCGGCGAAAATATGCTAGTCTCGGTAGAGATTATTTACATATTTGAGCCATTTGGAGTCGAGATTTTAGGGCCTTGGGGACCGGGAGCTCATCTTATTTACCAAACCTTATCGGAGCGTTTGATCGATTTGTTGCCGTTGTTGATGAGTTTGATGCCGGTTTTTATCTGGCCCAACGTATAAGCATTGCCATACAGCGTGGTAATGCGGCTAGTATGATGGGCACGCTGCCTTCTGGTGGTGGGTTTGAGCATTTGGATTATCTGTACCTCTCAAATGGTTTATAGGTAGATACTGCTATATTTATTTTGTTGTTGTAGTTAGTCATTTTGTTATTGATAATAAAAGCATTTGCCAATTAGTTTAACGATACTATATTTTGCATAATTCTATTGTATGAAATCTCGAACACATTATAATGTCATATATCACCATGCCATCGTGTGGTCTAACATAGATGATCTGAAGATTAATCTATTCTTAGTTATAAATAGCTAATCCCGCTACGTGTTAGTTATTATTTCTACTTCTTAATTTGCCAGGATCAAAAGTATCCCATAGACCTGGATATAGGCTACGACCATTCAAAATTTTAGCCCATACAGAAAGACCATTAGAGAAAGAATTAAAAAAAATATAAATTAGTCATTTTCACATAATTACATCATCCCCTTGACTCGGTTTTTAGCTATTTACAAAAATTCGACTTCGACAGTTTTATCATATGTACTCATAGTTTATGAGAAAGAGGTCTTTAAGGCTCTAATGTATAAAAATAAAATGGATTAAATCAAAGTTATGGAATAAGCAAAGCTAAAGTCAGTGTCGTTGATAAATTGCTTCTTATACACGAAGAAGAAAAAAAAGTACAACAAGTGACATACACCATCGCAATTTCAAGTTATTCCAAAGTAACCGACACAAGTCATCTCAGGCCAAGTCGAACCAACTTGGAAACGGTTCCTACACCCACTTCCGTTACCTTGTCAAATTACTCTATTGTGCTTCTCTGAAGTTGTCTCGCCTCTTCTGTGAGGAATATTGCATTTGTGAGAAGTTCACAGTGTTTTTGTGACAGTGTTGTGAATTGGTTAGTGCTTGGTTCGTTCGGGACACCTGTTTCAACTTTCAAAACGTCTACAAGACTTTATAGCTGTTTGTTAAAAAAGGAGGCAAAATTGACATTCAATGTTTAAGAAGTCAAACGCAATAAGCAAAATTATAAGAGAAAAAATAATGAAGAACTATTATTTTAGAAACTATACTAGGTTTATTTACATGACAAACATTTGTTAAATTAATTATCAATTAATATATATATATAATATATCTATTTAAATTGGTACTGTAGTATGACTTTGTAGTGTAGGTTTTAGTCAATTTTTTTTATCATGTTTAATAACTTTGTGCAATAAAACTTATTTAGTACAAACATAATAGTGAATAATATAAATTTCAAATTGAGATCGTTATTAACAATATTAATGTAACAGGCGGTTAGAAAACAGCTCCTTCAATTTAGAAAATGACTTGCTATTTCATCAACTGCAGCTGACTTATTTTCTGTCTTTAGCGCAGTTTAAATGGAAACCAGCAACTGCTAAATGCATTCAGCCTTTAACAACCCTTGAATAGCAAACCACCAAGCATGTACTACTCGAATTCCGACCAACTAGGTACAAAGTACTTACGTGTAGGTGCATGAGACCTGTGGTTCGAGTAATTAAGACCTTCTCCAGACTGGAAACTTTGGCACCACTTTGGACAGTTTGCGCTAGTTGCCGTATGTACCAGAATTGGAGTTTCTAGTGTGAATCAGCAATAAGTCTTCCTGAAAGGCCGCATGCGACAAGAAAGGACGGTAAACTAATTACAATTACAAGAAAAAGGTTTCGTATTTGTGCCGTTTGCAGTAGAAACTTTGGGAACATCGGGACTGAGCGCTTTAAAATTATTTTTAGGATTATCAAAACATCTCGTGGAAGAGACATGTGACCAGTTAAAAACTATTTGTATATTTTGTAAGAGTAATAGGTCCGTTAAGTCTGTGTTCACTATGAGCTACAAAGACTTGAGGAAGACAATATAGAAATAGCAAGACAGCCATGGATATCCTCATCCAACCCTGTCCAGAACAATACAGGATACGTGCAAAAATTGTTGGTGTATACTAAATTACGGTGTATTTACTCTGCGTTTACGTGGAGCCAGATTATTATCAAAGCAAAATTGTGGCCACGCTTTGAATTAAAGAAGAAATTCGCCAGCTATACCTACTTCTCTCTAATCGTCCCTTCTTTAACACGTCTCCGATCACGTCCTGATTTTGTTTGCGTAAGTCGACTTCAGGCTCGTCCTTTTACACTAGGCTCAACTTTCTATATCACCTTATAGGTTTTGTACAATGACACTTATCTATAAAATTCTATGAAATAAAAAGGTATATGCCAACCCTAAGTCTACTGACGTAAGGGAACCGAACATCTTCGCTATTATGTCACGTGAAGTTAGGAAACTTTTTGATAGCAGATGCGATGGTTCGAGAACTTGCCTGTTTTGTTCGGTTAGTTCCAACTTGTGGATACTGTACGTTAACTTACAAGTAGAAAGCTGAGAAATTGCATTTGATATTGCACTTCAAAATATATATTTTGTACTGCAATAAAATTGATTATACAATACAATATTTCTTTATTGCACACCAAAAACATAATAAACAATAAGATACAGGTAAGAACAAAACATCGGTAGTACATTGGGCGGCCTTATCGCCTAAAGCAATTTCTTCCAGGCAACCTTGGGTGGATCGGACTAAGTGAGAACAGTCACGTCAGAGGTGCATCAATAGCAAAAATAGAAAAAAAAAATCATTTACTGCTAAAAAAACAACAAGAAAAAATATATATTTTAAAATTAATCAATATACATAATTAACATACTTATACATAAATGTCATAATCATTCATAAATAAATGTTTCGGTTAATTAACGGAGAGACGATGATTTTTAAATATATATAGAAATTTAGCCTGCCTAATGCCTTTAATATTTGTGGGCAATAAACATGTAAAATGAAACATATTTTAATTTTTATTAACAAAACGCTACGTATACGCTACGCTATAAACTGCGTTACATTTAAAATTTGGACTTTTGTTTATATATTTTTCTTAATTATAACTTAAAACCGGATGTTCCATCATTAACTTTGTTCAGAGCATTTCCCATCACGAGCGACCCCGTACATAAATAAACTAGTGTTAAGTCATCTAAGCACTATAATTAAACAAGGGCCTGCAGCGCAAACTTTCATTATTAATGTAGGTAAAATGGCGTACGTGTGGCTTAGCAAAGTTGTAGCTGTGTTTTGTTACGGGAAGATGTTATATATCGGGCGATACGTGAAATTTCCTCTACAATCTGACTACTAAAGATACTTGTACGATGCTAAGAATGAAACGCTTTGTGTCTACTTTTATTGTGTGAACTGCCAGGTTATGAAATTTGCTGTAGAGTTCTCCATCCAGTTCTCCAGATCTCTGGAAAAAAAGAGAATATGATAATATTATAGATATAATATCAGTCATTTTAAGTCGTAAGTGAATCAGTTCCTTTTTGGCACGCGAACCGAATCCTCTATGTAGTAAAAAAAACCTATATGTAGTAAATAAGATTATTATTGTAAATAAATAGCCAATTTTGCAAAATAACTGTATCAAAATATTACCTTCTAACCATAGTAGCATAAAAAATTGTTAGATAATTAATAAATAGCATCTGCAGTGCAAAACTCGCAGATGCAAACCCATTTAACATCTCAAGACAAGTAAAGAGGCAATATTACGAAATTGCAAACAACAGTTCTGCAGACACTTGCGATTTCATAAAACTGGATGTCCAGGATATTGCCGGGACAACAATATAACCTAATTTAATAAGTTCCGGGACGCAATAAGCTCCGCCGCGACTCTACCGTTTGCTGTTAACGAGGTACATGGCGGGAAAAGTCACGGGAAGCGGGTATAGAAGAGAATGTAATAAGGTTTATTTATGTAAAACCAACATTTTTTTTAACTAAAATAGTAAATACAATAATGTGTTTTTTATCACAAGCCGATCCCAACTCATTCAACAACTTTACTCTCAGTAACTCAACTTTAATCTTCGGGTGTATCAATTTGTTTTCATGAAAATACATTAAGACCAGCTTTTTTATTCGAATTATATCCCGTTATTTCTATTGCGGCAAAAAATGTAGTTGTCACAGCAGCCAGCAATGGGAATAATGGGAGAATCAATCTCAGTATTTCTATCAATAGATACATAATAGAAATAGTGGGTATAATCTACGTTTGTTTATCAGTCATGATTAAGGGTAAACCAGTTAAAATTCTGGTCACCATGACAAAAAATTATAAAATAAAATATTGATCTACCAAAAAAAAATTAGCATAACACTGGCTAGGTGTGGTGATGATGACGGCAAGTGACCGGTAGGCATACCACCAGCCAGATATACGAACGACATTTGATCCATCCCAGGGATACCGTGGACAAGATTAGCCCATTCCATATCACTATGATTAAATTTTCAAATTCAATCAAAATTCACAAGGAAAGCAAGCTTTTTTTATCTAGTATGTCCCACTCCCATCCTAAGGTCTCCGTCTGAATGATCGAGACCAATTTGTTTTGTTTATTTCCGAAAATTATTTAGTTATGTCTAAACTACAACAACTGGTCATTTTTGGTTCTAAAAGCATGACTATTTCACCTATTAGCAACTAAGACATGTATATACCTAAGTATTTATTTTAATATTAATTTTGGCAATTTTTTTCACAAATACATTTTACTTCTCAGTTATAGGCTAAGTAGGTAGACGTTTCGATTTTAAAATTAGTGTGTTTATAAAAATTCGCTGACTTTCCACACCATGATGAAAGTTTGTATGGATAGTTGTTTTGTATACTGAATGAATAAGTTATTTGTTTAAAACTCTTCCCGCTTGCATTGTCACCATCCCTTTCGTAAAAGCTTCAATATTTCAGGAGGAGCGGTGCGGGCGCGTGGCTGTAAAGGGGTAGGTATTTCTTTATGCACCGACTGCAAAGCTAATATAAAAGACGGTTTCGCAGCAGGCCTTTTTACTTTTCTAACTTTTTCGGTTTAACCAACTAAACGAATGCAGTAGATTGTACAGTTGATCTCTTTCGTATTATTATTACGAACTAGAATCTAGAGTTGATTTGACAACTTATTATACAGATTTATCGATTAGGGGTGTAATTAGCCGAAAGCGAGTTACTATACTTATCCTAATAAATAACTTTTACTATGGGTCCAACTGTGAAAAAATCAGCTGTTTCATACATTTTGACGACCACTTTTATATTATTTCCAAAATCAATCTTTAGCTTGGTTATTCTTTCTCTGAATAGAATTGTATTCCTTTCTATTTTTTTCTGATTTCATTCAAATGAAACCAAAATGTTTAACAGTTTTACATTATGAGATATATATTATAGCTCAAGTTTTTGTAATAACTTGTACGTGCATGGTTGCCTGGAAGAGATCGCTTTAAGCGATAAGGCCGCTAATAGAAATCTGGCATGTTTTTTTGTATTGTTTTTTTTATTTTTTAAATAGTGTATAAGCTGGATTTTTACTAAAGAGTTGTCTTATCTTATGAGCTTTATGTTGTGTTTTTAAATGTCTTTTTAGCTTGAATTTGTCATTACATATCATTCTTTGAGTTCGAATATCTGTTCAGGTATGACGAAAGCTTTTCAACTGAAAGCTCCTTTCATATGTTAACTGACCAAAAAAGAGTATAGAGAAGTGAGATTTAAAGTTTGGTCTTTATATAAGATGAAAAGGTTTTAGTAGGATAATGGATGGTAGAATTAACAACATTTTGTTTGATTTAATTTAAATTTGGTATGAGTTATATGATTTATTTTAAATTGACTCTGGAGGGTTTGAGGAAAATCTGATAAGACATTATACTCGTAAATTGAAGTAGTTTCACGTGTTGTAATACATATGAAAGTCGATAATATTATAATAACATGTTGAATCTATAATGTAGTATTATACTGAACGGTATTAGGTATAGGGGTATCAATGTATGTATTGAATGACTAAATAAATGAAAACAATATTTTGACATACACAACGATGACTTTGAAAACATATACATAGAGGTTAAACAAATAATGGTAGGTTATTATGTGTTTGTCAGAACACGACCCTAACTCAATATATATGCTAGCTGCAGCAGCAGCCAGTCTTCCGCTGGGACGTACAGGGACCTCAAGCAAGTCTTACGCAGGCAGCGCGTCACTAATACAAAAAAAACTAAAAATATCTTAACAGTAAAAAAAAAACCGTACTTATACAAAATATATTAAAAAAAGACATGAGAAAAAAAAACACTCATTTCTTCCTAAGTATATAGTGTTAAATTAGCTAATTAGCTTACTGAGTATATCGAAAACCAGATGAGTGTATATCTCAAATAAATAGCCTTACATATAACAAATAAAATATTGTAACTTATAATAAATCAAATAATGTTTATTTTTAACATTTACGCGGCTGCTACGCATTGACATTAATTTTACTGAACAAATCACGTTTTGCGACTTAGTTAATTTTACGGATTGTAACTGGTTTAAAATAGTTAAGAACCAGATTGTGTTTAGCATATACTGTCATATTAATATTTTTTTATCAACTGACTTCCAAAAAGAGGAGGTACTCAATTCGTCTGTATTATGTAAGATTGTTAGCTGATTTTTTCGAAAACAGTTGGACAATTTAATTTTTTTTTTATTTTCGTCTGAAAGTGTTATATACCTTTCTTGTGATCCAATTTAAATTTCATAAAATTTGGCTAAAGGTTTGGCTTTTAAATTGAAATTACTGAAAAAGTTATATAGGCGCCTGCCGTCTCTATTTTTTTTAATAATTCACCGATGGACTCAACTTACAGACTTGTTTATTAATTTGTCAAGGACCGATAAACTTTTTGTTTGAAACAGCTTTTTTTCCCTCGAATTCAGAGTTGATCCTATAATAAAAGTTGGTCGTAATGATGAGTATAGTGATCTCCCTTCGGCTTAGTACATCCTAACTGAGAACCCTATATACCTACATTTAGCAATTAGCAACTATTCCCAATCTAATCCCCTAGTCTGTTTAACATCTAATAGGTTCCATCTTAAATGTAAACCACGAACGGAAGCGACGAACGAAACTATTACTAATAGCAGTTCTGTAGTTTACCAGCTCTTCAGAACAACTTGCGGTTAGCAAATGGTTAATGTGCTATGTAATTAAACAGTTAGCAACTGTAATTAATATTGTTATTAAATGTAATATTACTAGTAACTGTTTAAACAGACGCAGTATTTATAGATAGATAGAAAATTATTGTAAGCACAAAAAATAATACAACAAACATGAAATACCTATTATTAAAGTGCAATATTTAGCGGTTTTATCGCTAATAGTGATCTCGTCCAGGCAACCTCTGAATGGAGAGAACTAAAGCTTAAGTACGAGTACTGAACTCGGCGGCTGGCAAGAAGTGCATTCGCTAAGGGCATGATCGCATCCAATGGTGTTCCTAAGGAGAGACATATGTTCTGCAGTGGCCTAATAAGAAATAGGTTGATGATTATGAGTACTCGAATCTTGTTTTAAATTTACTGTACACATAAAAATAAAATTTATTCACTGAAACTGAATTATTGTCGAGATCGATTTAAATTTCAGCGTCATATTCAAAATAACATGGCACTCAAATTTCACGGGTAAGTCAAAAAATGTAGTAATAACGATATTTACCCTGAACGGTACTAGGACGATAGTAACGACCTGTTTTTTCTTTATTTCTTAATAAACCACAGATTAAACTTTTTAATCAAAATCCGAATAACTTTACAGTCATGTTCTAAGTGACACTTAATAACTTAATGCTAACTTTAATCCGATGACGTAAAAGTTTGATCATTCGACTAACTTCGGAATGAGTCGGTTAACTTCGGATTACAAAGTGATTCGTTATAGGTTAACTTTTGTAACTTTGAAAATTTTATTAATTGTGTCATACTTGGTGAAGAACAGTAAATATCAAAGATTATATTTTGTCTTTGAGAATCTTTGTCAAATCCAATAAGGGCGTCATTTATTTAAAATGTTGTTAAAAATATTTCGTTGTATCGTGAGCTTAGTGTTTAAAATAAAGATTATGAATGTTTTTAATAAGATGAAATTTAAATAAATTAGTAATATATCTGGGGGTAAACTTTTCGAGTAGAATTTAAGTACCCAACCTGTATTTGAGAGGCCAAATTATAAAGGCAGCCTAGAAATAGCTCAGCGGTATTCTTTAACAACTATGGTCAAGTAAAAAAGCCAAACAAAATATCAACATTATTATTTCAGTAAAACCAACTAGCAAAGCCATCAGGCTTATTATTATTATTATATATAAATTAATATACTATTATACTAATCACTACTCTCTTAAGACTACCATCTGTATCTACACCACTACTTTTGTTTAATAAACAGAATTTAGCAGGATATTAGTAATATTAAATCTGATATAACTTGAGCTTTGTAGCATAAGGAAGAGTACTGACTGCCTGTTATAAATCGTGGGTTAAAATTAAGTTCATTTTAAAAAAAGTACTTTTGTAAAAAGGAGGATTTTCGGAAGGAATCATCGCAGAGCCAAAACTGCTGAATTTACAGACATCACATTTTGAGAGCGTATTCATTATAAAGTGTTGGGTTGTACTAAGAAAGGATTTTTTGAAATTCAACTCCTAAGGGGGTCAAATAAGGGTTAAAATTTTGAAACTTCCTTAAATTCTATGTTATGTCTCGGGCATCGCCGCGGGTTACAGCTAGTAGTCTACTTAAAAAAAAACATAATTACTAGCGCGTTAGCAATGTTTGTCTAATATCCAACCAAATTCAAAATACCTTTACTCGCGTATCCAAATCAACGTACCCTAAATAAATTACAGGAAAATCACACTGACAGTATTTTCGCAAACATTATTTTGTAAGAATACCCATCTTCAATTTGTAACAGATGTCTACACTCAGTTACAAGGTTTTGTGAGCCATAAAAATATATTGCGAAGTTAATAAAGAGGAACCATTCGTACCGGATTCCGGGGGACAGATAGGGAATATGAATTACGTAGAGGTGGGAAATTCTACTTGACGTCATCTTCAGTTAACGGCTTTAGGGATATTTAGCAGAAAGCAATAACTAAACTGGTGCGCAGTGGTTATATAACCTGCTTAACAAAAAAAAATTACTTAAGTAATTAAAAAAAATATTAGTCTGTTGTTTTTCCTTTTGGTTAGACTTTTTATATTTACCTAAAAAAAATATATTAAAACAATACAGTATTTACAGATTTAAAATTAGCTATAAAATTGGTATACGGCCTGACGAATTAAACTCGTTTATTAACTGTTTAAAAATAATTAATTGTAAAATTACAATCATTACGGACCTCTTATTAAAATGAATCCTATCTTTAACCACAGCCTTAACTTGTATAGCCCGACGAGACAAACTATAGTAAGTAAAACAAAGAAACACTTCAAAGGAAAGAAATTAACACAGACAGAAAGTAGGAGTGTGAAATCACATTAACACTTGATAAGTAAGCCGTCGGAAACGAAGCTTCGTGAAAGATGCGCCAGGAACCGATAGAAATGGAGTAGATTAAACATTCAGTTAGTGCTTGTGGAAGCGGTAGCTTATTGTGGGGGACGAGCGATGAGATGGCAGCGATTTTTAATAAGTATCACACTAATATTATAAAAAGAAAGTTTGTATGTGTGTATGTGTGTTAGTTTGTTCCACCTACACGCTCTAACGGCTGAATGGATTTGACAAAATTTGGCCCTGAAGCTATCTTATTCCGGAAAATTGAAGTGTTGACATCATTAAATATACACCGCGGGTAAAAACGCGGAAAGCAGTTAAAAATGACGATAAACGACGACCATTGAGAACGAATGGTAAGCATACTAACTTTGAAAGCAAGGGTTAGTTCCTGGAGCAGGTGTTTGAGCGATAAGTTTGAACATATGGTTTTAGACACAAGAGAAATGTTAGTGGAGATCTATGAGTTATTATTATAATTATAATGTGAAATGGTTTCTCTTCGGCGTCAGGAGGCCTAAGCAGCACTGGCCGTATTATCATTAATAAATAATAATAACTCATAGCTACCCACTAGCATTACTCCTGTGTCCAAAAAAAGTGAGGAGCTATGGGTGTCCAACGTTATTTAATTAATCAGCCCATTTGTTTGGAGACTGTATAAATAAGACGGGTCTGTTTACCGGTGAGGCCAACTCAACTCTGGCACATCGTCGTTTACGTACTTCTGTTTAAATTTTGCAAAAAATGTGGAAGCTAGAAGACATTCGGAACACATAACCTTAAATTAATATGAAAAAAAAACAGTGTAGAGGTTGTCTTATTGAAGCAATTTCAAGAAATCACAGAATTAATAGTTTTGTACTTATACAAGGTTGCTAAATCACTATACACTGTACACTTAAATGAAATATATATATATATATATATATATATATATAATGCGTAAGTAAATTATATATATATATATATATATTATTTACTTACGCATGGTTTCTAAATCGCTATACACTTTACACTTACATACCAGTAAAGCCTACGGGCGCGCAACCACTCTTCGTTAATATGTTTATTTACTCGTACTAAGTTACATTTGAAGATGGCGAAACGTGCAAGGTAACGTGTTTCGGATTGATTTTTGTAATAATCGCGAGGGAACCTGCTTGCCGAATACGAATTAACTTTGAAGATATAAGTGAAGTGAACTAACCAAATATCGATTTAGTCTGAGTGGTGTAATGTGCTCGGTAATGTATGTTATACAGTCGTTTAATATTACATTTTAAGAGTTCCGTATCCAAACGGAAGGAACGAGTTGATAGCTGTTTAGCTATCAACTGTCTAGTTGAAATTTTCACAGATGATGTATTACTGTTGCCGCTATAACAACAAATACCAGAAACCCAATAAATATAACTATTTACACTTGCACATCAACTGCTACAAAAACATCGTCAGGCCGACATTCCCAAAATTCTGCCGTAAAAGACTAACTTTCGAAACCATTTTATCAGTTTATCATTTTCACCGATCAGCACGGTTTTATTTATTTGCACATTCGCCCGGTAACGATCAGGCCATGCGAAAATTCATTTCCGCACAGAAATGGTAGGCTGATTGAGCACAGCTTACACGTTTACTGTTTTACGGTTGTTTCTTTACCGGACGATCAGAGTTTTGTAGAATGGGAAAATTAAAATAAAAAATATGTAAAAAAAGTATGTTTGTCTCGCAAAAATTCGATAATAGCTCATTTTGATTTTGACATGTTTGAGAAACAGGGAAGGTTTAAACGGTGAGAAACATACATTGAAGAAACATACATGTATGTTTCTCACCGTTTAAACCTTCCCTGAAGTTTCACAAACATGTCAAAATCAAAATGAGCTAAATCGGCCCAACCGTTATCGAATTGTTAGACGAAGTTCGCCAGGTCTAGTCTTTGCTAGTATACAGATAAAAATTAACTTAATAGTATTTATTTGAATACCGCTATTACCGTTGAAATATTAACTACAGATTGTTCCTGGTATTCTTTCTTTGCGCCACTACTTACGTTATATTTTTTGGCAATTCAGTTTTTTACATCTATTGAAGTTTAATAAAATGAGTTTGCGCGATCTTCAGCCGACAGAACAGTTAATTAGGTTTTCATGTTAGTTATAAACGGTTCTGCCTTGATGTAAGTCTCTCCACTGATCCTCTCTTCCATCCATCATTAACTCGACTGAATAAATAAATATAGGCAGTTTCTTTGTTCAATATTTTCGTCAGTTCTGTTTCATTTTCACAGAGGTAATTACGCGAAAAACTGGTGAATTAATAAAGAACTTATTGTAAATAAAATATCAAATACCATAACTGTAACACATAAACACATAAATAAACGCCTAAAATAGTGTAAATTGTAATGATTAGCTGACTCGGCGAACTATGTACCGCCTAATAATCGAGAAAAGATAAAATCAAGTAAGTGAGCTGTCAATTACGCGAGATGGCAGCAATCGGAGAAACCTCATTAAGAATGATAAATATTTTTTATACAAACACATTTACACATAGCTTTTTCACGTTTTTTTTATTTCCAAAACAGAACTGTTTTGTAGTTCAACAAAGAGAATAGACTTTGATCAGCTATGATACAGACAAATTTCTGAACGCGCCTACAAATATTTTACAATCAAGTGACATTAAAGACAAAAGAGCATGTACCACTTAAAAATTATTTATAGCTAGAAACAGTTAGTATTTAGAGATTAAATTATCGTTCTTAGAATTTTTATTGACTTTTTCGCCGGTTAAATCGTCCCTGAACTCCCACAATTATTTCATAATCAAAATTTGCCAAATTGGTTCACTTGTTTTCGAGTTTTAGCGATACAGACGTACGGAAATTCATTGTTACATACTTTTATACTTGTACAGACATTTAGTTGAAGTGCAACTGGATAGCGGCTGGATAAAGTTTGTAGTAGGTAATTTAAAACATTGTATTTTTACCAACACTATTTTTTGTATCGCATCACTAAAATATGAAAAATAATATTTAAAAACTCACTCCGATTTTTCATACCGAATCAATCTTCAATGTCCGTTATGTGTACCCTTCGTCGTAGGTCTGTTATTTAAATCAAACTATAACTGTGTACTTGCGGTCTTCCGACACCTTGCTGTATATTATCCCTTATTACTCTTGCCTTGGTTCAAGTGTGCAGTAAAATTAACCAGTGTATCTTCGAAACAAGGATGTTACATTGAATGACTCGGGTTTTTTCCATTTTTCCTTAGATTTTACGCATGCAGCCGGCAAGGTGAACAAATATAGTCACTCAGTGGAAGTCACCAAAATAGTATATTTACGAAATACAGCACAATTGGTCCGAATTGGCAGGAAATAGAAAAGAGAAGAGAGCTTAACAACGGACAAGATGAATAATAAATAACTTCACAAAGTATAATCAGTCAATACCCCCACTGTAACCTAACTGTTGCCCCAATTTTGACATATATAAACGCTAAATTAAATGTTTCGAGAAAATATTTGCATTTTATCATCCAATTCCATTCAATGCTGAGCACAAGTCTCCTCATCAAAGACGGTGTTAGACATATCCCACCACCTTAAACTAATTGTGGCTTCAAAAACTACGGCAATAAGTGTTTTTTCTCGCTGCGTTTGTCTTAACCGTTAAAAGACGTGTTTTTTGTACTGCGCTTAGGTGAAAAACATTTATCAATTAGCGAGAGCTTCAACTATATCTACATGGCAATATTCTCTGTGTATTTTATATTAAATTAGATCCTTTCTATTCGCAGGTACTATTAATTGCTGAATCTGGTTTGGTCACTGTGTAAGTATTGATTACTTAAAATCTTCTTTATATTACCCGTCCTAACCTACGGTGCTCAGACCTAGCTCAGATTGACAGATCATCAGAAGTCCAACAAGACAACAAGTTGCTACAGAGCCATGGAACGAATCGTCCTCGGTATCATCAGGATGGGCAGAGTACGAAATACCGCGCTGCGTTTCATTACAGGCGTATTGTTGTCGTAGGCAAAAATGCCGCTAAACTCAAATGGGATTGGACGGTACACGTAATACGGATGCATCCAAACCGATTGGCTCAGGATTGAAACGAAGTGAAAGCCTGATGAGTTACTTATTCAAGGACTGCCTAGAACTCGCTGACGTCGCGATATTCGTCGACGCTTTAAAACTGGACTGGCGGAAGTTGCTCAGGATTGTGAAGTGTGGAAGGATGTGGGGAGACATTTGCCCAGCAGTGGGACAGTATAGGTTAAAAGAAAATCTTCCTTTTTTAAATTCTTTAGTATTGACATTTAATTTGTGTTAAATGAAATCTCTGAAAATGATAGTTTAGCTAGAAAGTACCAGGGCAGAGAATGTAATCGAGGTCTTGTCTGTAATATTTTCGATCAAATAAAATTTTATTATAATATTTATTTATGTTCTGTTCTTTCTACTTGATTCCTTGACGTTTTCATAATCGAAAATTACATACCTTTCAGTTAGAACGTTCTTCAGTTCTTGCAGTATGAAAGAAAATGTAGAGACATTCTAATACTAACAATATTCTCACACAGCGCAGCTACAGGGGGTCAAAAAGGCTCGAATCGCTTCGAGAAAAGGATGGTACGGCCGTGCCTTTGTTTTGCTCGACTTAACTAATAATAACGTGATATTAAATAAAAAGTTGTTCTATTGCCCAAAAACCAGAGAGAAAATGCAAAGATACATCTGCATGGAAACCACGTGACCGCCATTCTTCTTAACGACTGGGAACCCTCATAATACGGAACCGCAGAGCGATAATCATCATTGCATAACCTTTCACTTTTCATAACCTTCTTAAAGATGCGGTTACCATATGCTCTTATTTTACAACCTGCTATCAGCTATTCAAATTCCGACTTAAAGGATATCTCGATAAAGTTTATAATAGTATTGTAGTTGGAGATCGAATTATTAGTGATATCGGATGATTGAGTTTATGTTAAAATTGCGTGTGCTTTTGGGCCATGTGGGTGTTCTCACGCTAGAGGTTAATGACCACAGTGTACATATCGAAATAATATTATTTATTTAATACCTACCTAAACTTTATCCACGTAAGTATGTAGCAATTGGAAACCGAGTTCAAATATGATGGACGACATTATATAATTTATATTTTTATTTCATGTCTATTTGAACTGAGTCTGGGTGTGTATTACAAATATAAAATATGTATATCAGTCATCAGGTTAGCATTGTACAGGCTTTGCCTAGTTTGGAACCCATCTGCTATTTTTTTGCTATAGTTAGTCATTTTATACTACTATCCTTCAATAAGTTATTAGTCGAAAATTCTATGTTTTTCATTATCTTATCATTTGTAAAAATTTTTTTTGTTTACATTTGTCTATATAGATAGTCGTAGTGAAAGGGTTATTGTGTATTTTTTTTGTGAGTATTTATTGGTACACCACCGACGTGTTTTTCTCATCAAGTCCGATCCATCCAAAAGGCAACCTTTGGAAGGCTTTAAGCGATAAGGCCGCCCAATGTACTGCCAATGTTTTATGATATCTGTTTGTAATGTATATCTTTGCTGTACAATAAAGTTATATTTGAATTTTAATTTTTAATTTATTTTTATTAATAAAGGTCCTATATATATATTACTAGCAAAGTCCCCGGGATGAACAAGTATCTACTTGGGAGCAATTCAATGTTCAAGGATAAAAAGTAGCCAATGTGTTAATCCAAGGTATAAGCTATCTTCGTTCCAAATTTCATCCAAATCCGTTAAGCCGTTTGAGCGTGAAGAAGGAACAAACAAACACACTCACACACACACACATACAAACTGTCTCCTTTATAATATTAGTGTGATTATTAATGTAGATATGTAATTATGGCAACGTTCCGATTCACCGATGCGAAATTCCGTCCTGCCATAAGGCTCTATAGATCGGGTTTCGCAACTTCGCTACCGTGAGAAACTACGCTAAGTACGTAACTTTAGTACTGTATTGTCAGAGTATTTGCTATTTTGTACTTTATCAATTCATAGCGTCCCACTACCAGGCACAAGTCTCCCCTACGAAGGAGGTTAGGCCCTGTCAAATAGAATGAAATCCCCGAAATTTGACCGTCTATATATTTGGCAGTTAGTGGTAGGCTAGTCGGTAAACCCCTTGCCTCACTAGCGGATTCAACCCTAGGTTCAGGCATGTATATCTGAGTTTTTCACTCATGTTAATTAGATACGACAAGCTGATAAAAATCTCTAACCGGCAATTTAGCCATTGTGGTTCACTTCATAGGATAGAATCGGTTATATGCTGGGCTCGGGCCCAGTAGTGCAACGTTATGGGTTGATGCATACTCGTACGTCAGGTAGGTCCCAGTTGGATGTTAATTAATTCTAATATGAACATGTGTGACAAAGTCTGAGGCACATGTCTGAAGCTGGGGTCGAACCCGCGCCCTCTAGCTTAACAGGCGAGAGGTTATCCGACTAGTCTATTACTCTATTGTATGCAATATTATAATAGCACCTTCAGTTTTCGAGTTATTAGTGACCTCATTAACAAATAAAATTATGTAAATTTTTTATTTTTGGTAAAAAGGGTTAATTGGTCCATATGTAGTTTTTTTTTTAATCACTTTAAATTTTATTTGAACCTACAATCATCTATATACATAGCTCGTGTTAACTTTTTTTTTAAGTAATTAAGCTTGTTTTCCAACGGCTATGTATGTATACGTTAAGCATCTTCTGATTTAACAATATTTTTATATAGTTATTTACCTAACTCGTTCAAAAACATTGTCAAATTGCGCCATTTTTTTCTACAGATTACAATCAAATATTATTTCCACCAAAAATGGCGTCATCACGTTCAAAAAAACAATTACGCAATAATATATCTTATTGCGTATATAATAAGACAAGTATTTACTTGTTTGAAAGTTACTCGGAAAATTGTCTAACGCAAAAAATGGGTGTGTGACCTCGCCAAGGTCAAACCGTTCTTTTTTGACGTTTTATAAGTCATTGCCCCTCGAATAATGGTGTAATTAATGTCGTAGAAGACAAGTTAAGGTCATTGACCAAGGCTTTAGAGCAAAAAAGGCGAATGGGTAGTTTCCGGGTGACAGACCTTAGCTCAGTAGGTATCTTGTGTTTACAAGAAAATATTTAAATTTTTGTTGCCATTTTAAAGTACAATAAAATTCAAATCGCTTAGTTCTTATAGACAAAAAGGTTTTCTAAAAAGTATTTCTTATATTAGTATTTCTTATAGACAAAAAGGTTTTCTAAGTCGACCACGAGTAACGTTCTACTTTATTATTATTACCATCCCACTTTAATACAGGGTTATTGGTTAGCGATGTTATACGAGGGCAAAAGTAAGTCATTGCATTGAATCTCAAAATTCGAGAGAAAAATTAGCTACAATTTTATAGTAAAAGTTAGTCGATCACCGAGAAAACGTATCGAACATTTTTTCTTTTTCGAATTCCGGGTTGATACCATAGTGAAATAAAATTGGCCCGCCGTACACTATGTATCAACCCATGGCGTCCCATTGCTGGGCATGGGACACGCATAAAGGAAGTTGTAGGCCATATTCTGCCCCGTTAACCAAATTGAGGACTTCAAATATTTTCGAAAACTGTTAACTTTCTCTGGCAAGCAAGGTTTCCTCACGGTGTTTCCTTCTCCATCAAAGCTAGTGGTATTAGCTCTAAAATGCATTTACTAATATGTCAATTACATTCGTGTCGTATAAAACACAAGAATAAACAAATTGAACGGAGAAAAAACAAAACCATTAAAATAATTAAATTAAAAAATAAAATAATAATAAAAATTAATTACTATTTAATCAATAATTATATATTTATCTAACTCAAAAAATAATAATTAAAAAACCTTTGATTTGACTGACTGAAATTTATCATAGTGTATAATGGTTTTCTACTAATCAAACCCTTTCTACAATAAAGTCCAACTAGTTCATTCAATAGAACTAGTGGGAACAGACCTTCACTTGATACCCATATTGAGGAAGTTGTGTCAAAATATGCAATCCGCCGATTTGTAGCGGCGCGGCTATCTTGGACCGATTTACTTTTCAAATAAACCACACATAACGTACAGGCACGTCAAAGTTATATCACCCAGTCACACTCACAAAAACATTACTTAAGGTTGAAAAATGGTTTACTGTTTCTTTCTCAGCACGACACGGATAACAATAATGGGAATTTCAAAACAAACTCTTCAAGTGTACAGTAATATGCTCAAGGAGGTCGGGGCAGGACTCAGACAGCTTAGCTGTAACAATAAAAGATGCACTAACACTAAGCGATGCTAAAGTGCAGCAAGTGCTAGGGTTGACAAAGACTTAAATGTATTTCCGGTTTCTTTTTTGTTTAAATAACCTGAAATGTTACAGCAAAATGAGCAGTCTTCGATATTCGGCTACCTACGTCACTGGTGGCTGGTACTACATGTAAAATTATATTTTTGTATTGTTATGTATTGTATGTCTACAATAAAGCGTTGCTCTATCTATCTATCTAACTCGGCCTCTAATGGAGGAATCCATCTTGAAACTCATTTCATGATTAAAAATAGAGTCCTTGATAACGAGCTGTTTATTTCTTCTAAAGGTGTCTTCGACAATTAGCGGTTTTTTAGGGTTGGTTATATTTATTTCTTCGATATTTAGCTGCTTGATGCAACTAAAATATACCTATTATGAGCATCGTGATTTAAATGGGCACCAAAATGAAGTTAATTTGCTGGCAATCACAATTTTATGCATAAAAAATAATGTTCATAGTTTTAGAAACTGATGTAAATATAATTGCATGAAATAATATTGATTGATTGGTTTTAAATGGAATTAAATTAGAGTGAAGTGACTGACTGATGACTTGTATCTATGTAATTTGGCAAAAAGTACCGTTGCTTAAATAATTGCTTTCCTTTCAAAGTCCGATTTCCCTTGACATTTTTGTCGAGTGGCAACCCTAACTCAGCGGCGGTCACCCTTTACCATCTGCGAGTAGTACGTGTGTCTTTGAAGATTATCTTTTAGCCTTTTGTAGAATTTATCTTCTTGTCTACTTATGTGAGAGCGGGGAAAATCTTTTAGATCATAAAATAATTTTGGGTAAGTACTTGATATCACACTTACATTGTGAGGGCGAAAGTTTGTGTGTCTATGTTTGTTACTCTTTTACGCTTAAACTGCTTAAAGAATTTGGATTAAGTTTGGAACAATAAAAGCTTATACCCTGGATTTACACATAAGCTACTTTTTATCCCGGAATATTTAAGTGTTCCAATGGTACGATCAACTAAATTGAAAATGAAGTGACTTATCGCAGTGTACAAAATTAATTTGGAATCTATTTGGTTAAAGATTGAATATCTCTAACTTATTTATGGTATCATTTACACTATTTACACTGTAATGGCCAGAGCTGCATACATTTTTGAAATAACCGTTTTGGATATGGATTAATGATAAATAACCGCCTAATAATGTCTAACTTATTTATGATATAATGTAATATCCAGAGCGACATACATTTTTTAAAGATCTCTTTTGAATAATTTTAAAAATACAGGCCGAAATAAATGGTTTTTAAGTAAAAATAATATAAGGGACTATACACTTCGTCGCTCTGCTTAGAGATATGGCAATAAACAACCCATAACAACCAAAAGCTGACAGAAGACTGGTAGAAATGACGCGATGACGTCATAAAACCAGCAATCAGCACCGATCAGGTCATGTGACAGGAACGTTTGCTCGTTACGTGCCGAGTCGCTTGGTCGTTACGAATGACTCGGTCGTTACGACGACTCGCTCAGTCGTTGATAGCGCCGGTATTCTTTACTCGTTACACCTCAGTTTCGTTGAGTTTTGTTGTTATTTCATCTCTGTATCAGAAGGTTGTTTTTAGTGTTCATTTTCTGCATATTTTGTTAATACAATCATTTTGCGATTTTCAAATATGGGTAATCAGTGTTGACATATAGGTTAAGTAAGTTAGTAAGTTAAAAAAATTGAGTTTATTGGATGGATGAGACTAGAAAAACTGAACGTTCGTCGACCAGCGGCTTGATCAGACATTACGACATAAAAACTTGGTAAGTAGCGACATAAAAGCTAGGTACTTCTTTAAGTTCGATCATCGATATAAGCCTACACTATATTATATCAAATAAGAGATTCAATTATAGGTCTTGTAAGAATGTTCATTATAAACCTCGTCAAAGACGGCTATGAACTGCCTAAATTAATACTAAGACGAACCACTTCACTCGTATAACAAAGTCTTTCAAACAAGATTGACCTTAAACTACGACGTGTACGTGATTACCATCATCTAGACAAACATAAAAACTGACAGGCAAAAGAAAAAATTACAGGATCGAAGAAGAGACGCTTCGTTCGCTATATGCTACAGATCATATATGCTCATATATACAGGAAATACTTTGTTTTTCTTCAGCATTTTTCACGCGCAATATTAGCCCATAAATCATATTTCCCCCACCTTGCCGTGTTTCCTACGTAGTATTCCTGTTTCCCCCAATCATCCGTCTAGCATCAAGAGGCCGAGTTGCAAAAAAATCTAATTATATCTATCATAAAACAATGAACATCTGTCAAGGATATAACGAATCTTCACGGGGTGTTAACTTGGACGAATAAGATGAGGGACTAAATAGTTGCTTTTTTTTTAAATTACATGTTATTTGTTTGTGCTTCCGTTTAATATTTTGACTATTTGGTCTAATAAGATAAAATAAAAGCGATTTAATTACATGCTTGGGTCGATTTTAACTCTACTTTAAATCGATTTAACTAACTGTAGTATTAAAATAATTTATAAGTTGTATAAAACAAGCAGTTTATTTTTAATTCTCCTAGTTATTCATGATGTTATGTTTTAAATTCTTTCTATTGGTTTTTTTATGATTTATTATAGAATAAATCACGATTAGGCAATATTTACATTGGAATTCTGTAAAATTTAGGTACTCAAAGTTATAATAAAATCCAAATGTAATCACTAAGAAGCTAGATAAATAATCAGTATGAATATACTAGAGGAAAAAGTAAAAAAAAAAATATTTCGTGTATTACTGTGTATTACTTGTCCCGTTATAAGATGCTAGATAAATATTTATTATGGAAATATTAGAGGAAAATGAAAAAAATATAGATTACGCCTATTACTTGTCCGGGTATTCATACTTCCAAGCATGGCTAGCGTTATTTATTTCGTCCCTACCACCCTTCAAACAATGGGGGTGGGAAAAACTATTATAAGCTAGGGAATAGCAAATTGCGGGGTTCCAGTGGAAGCGGGCAAGCGACCGTGAAATAAAAGGTCTTGCGGTATGGGAAACAAGAATAAACCGCCAATATTGCGACCGCAATTTTTGTGTGGAAAGCGACATGTGGCAGGCATTCTGTGAAATTTTATAGCTGAAGGTAAAATTACACGCTTTACTTCTAGCTTTCAATATTGATGAAGCGACCACATTCATCTACACGAACGAAGTGCCTTTGTGACGTGTATGTCAATATTTTTGTGCGTCAAAAATTTTGGGACGTGATTTGTTACCGTTTTCTACTGGGTGGGCTAGATAATAAAAATATTTCCAATCTAGCCAAATTGCAGGTTGCCAACTCTATGCTTTTTTTTAATTTATATCAATTTGTTATACTTCTTGTTAGTCTTCTTATGCTTCTTGTCTTTGATTTTATCTGTTTCATATTAATTGTAATGTCTAACTAGTTGGCAGTAAAACACAATGCAAAAGGTTTACTAGTTGCAATCTTATTTAATACTATTAATGCATAAATTCAGTATCACAGTATTTTTTCTTCACTACTGCAACACCTCCCCTTAATATTTCCTTTTCTCCAATTTCTCGTTCTCTCAACCGGTGTTTTGCCTGACACAACGTACACTCAGACAATTCGAGAAGAACCACATCAACATAGAAGAGTCGCACGAGTAAGGAGCCACAAAAGTGTGCCTTTTGTTTAATTAATGTTACTAAAGAATAACAAAAAAAACATAATGATGAAGAAAATAGTAAAAACTAGCACATAAATGATGGATTACCGCAAAGCAACAGCATTAAAATATTAACAATGGCATTAGGCCATGGAATATCAACGATAAAACTGATCAGTACCTACTAATACGAGAAAATTAAACAAACACTAGCGCCGATTTATCGCAGAAGATTCGGAAAAACTCCATCGTCTAACAGATCTACTAATAAAATCTTCGCTAGTACTACCACCAATCCCTTAGAAAAGAGAAATACTCGTAAGTCCCGCGTGTCATGCCTGGGGCGGTATCTTATCAGGGTTGACACTCGCCACTCTTAGTCCGTTTGATTTGTTACACTTCTGCGGGACTGAAAATATAATACATGTGTGATTCGGTGACTATGGACATTTTACGACTCAAAAAGGAGGAAAATATTGCTATGTTTCTTACCTGATTGCTCTGAGACGGCTGAACCGATTTGGAAAAATATGTTGTTATTCGAAAGGGTATATACTTCTTAGTTGACAGGTTTGATTTTGAAATCTAAATAACTGATAAAGTTCCATAGGCACCTTCTGTAATGGAAGTAGTTAATTATTAATCGATGACGAATTAAGCAACGCGCACCGCCGCGTTCAGGTCAGCTCGGATGGGTGACCGTCAACTGACATTCACAAGTGCTACTTGCAATGACACATTGAATTGAATGTCATGTGTTGTTTGAAGATAACAATCGCCCGCCAGTCATTATTGTCTAGAAATTTGATGATACTAAGGTAAGCAACACAAAAAAAGTAAATAAATAAATAACGATACACACTTGTGATTTCATGCTAAGATTTCTCCTGTGTCGGGCATGCCATGAAACACTCACAAACACACATATAAAATATTATTATATATAATATTTCTAAAATATTATGCAAACATAATATTGACGCCCAGCTAGATAGGTACTTATAAAATAAAAATAGATATCCATATTACTCAAGATCTAAAAATAAATTTCCATTTGCGTACCATAACCTAATAATATCCGTTCCTACTTATATTTAACTCATGTCAGGCCTGGGGGCATCAAAAATAATTACGTCTTCGTTCCGCCTCTTGAATTTAATTTTATAATTTAACGCAAATTTGGACAGCCCTACAGTGGAACCGTTTCCTGGATGTAAGGTCGTTAACAATATTAGAACAAGTAAAAAAAAAAACAAAAATGTTTTTTTTTTTTTTTTTTTTTTTATTCTTTTATTTGATGGGGTTATGTCATCATTGACAATGTCACCCCGTAATTCTGCACACATATCATAAAAATAAAATAAATTAACAGCAAGGACATACATAGTTCATAAACGTTGCATAAATCTCTAACAGCACCTTGGCCCCGCCCGAAAGTGGATTAGCCAAAATGCTGTTACAGGCACCCACATTGCGCCAGTTCTGATGAAGGGCTCGCCGCTTGGCCTCGTATCGAACACACTCCGTCAGCACATGGTACACATCTTCAGTCACTCCGCAGGTACAACAAGCTGGTGACTCGGCTTTTCTCAAAAGATGTTTAAATTTGTTGCTCGGAATGTGTCCGACACGAAGCCGCAGTAGGGCTACAACATTCTTCCTAGTCATATCAATATTATCAAACCATGGGTAACGGGGAAGCTCGCATTGGATGGTTTTATACCAGATGCCTTTAGATCGCGAGCGCTCGTCAAAATATTCTTGCCAAAAACAAAAATGTGACAGAAAAAAAAACAATTCTGATTTGTAAATATCACAGTACTAGACTAATTTTGAATATGTGATTAAAACATATATAAGAGACTAACTCAAAACCTTTTCAAACGAAAGTTAACGTTTTTCCATATCGATCCAGGCGTCTCCGAGCAATCCGGGAAATTACATTAAAAAAAGGTTGTGACAAATTTAAAACCTCCTTCATTTTGGTGGTTAATAATAACACTAGTGATATAGTTATTAATTCAGAAACTTATTTTAGAACTAAACTAATTTTTTACTAAATTATAATACTTAAAAAAAAATCATAGACAAAAACTTGAATTCTCTTTTCTTCGTACTATATTACCATTGATTTAAAATGTAGTATACATGTGAAGTCCAGATTATATAGAAAATTATTATTTCATTATAGTTATAATGCACTAGTAAATACGAATCGGCTATTGGCTAATATCGGAAAACGATTGGCGGGACGTTATCGGCGCCGTAATGCGACGAGACGATGTTAACTGCACGATTCGACGCGTCTATGATCTTCTATCTCTATGGTTGTATGTGCTTTGAGACGGCTAATGGTTTTGACGATCATTTTCTTAAGTCATATTTTTTTTACTATTACTTACTACTTATATACTATACTTTTAAGATATACACTGACTGAGATAACTATGTGATAATATACTCGTACCTACACATTTTACTAAAATACTGGTTAGCAGCTGTCACTCGTGACATTGACGGGACATTAAACGAAATTTCAAACTGATAACCAATTTTACCCCATCAGTTGTCGAATTAACAAAATTATTTTTTTGGGCGCTTCTACCCCCATAGGTTCTACGATGGTTTCTTGTAACTATCTTTACTCTTTTATGTTTAAATATTTGTTTAAAATAAGCTCGTATTAATAGTTATATTGTCGAATTTTTTCTATAATAATTAATAAAAAAGAAACAACAAATATAGCTACAGAGACTGTTATCTGCAAGAAATTACGTCGTGTCTTTTTTCATATATTTGGTTGGATATATTGAAGTCGGCTGATAGTCATAGCCATAATTTTCTCAATACCAACATTTTCTTATTTTCAAGGTATAGGATACCGGCAGTAAACCACGGGGTGTTTATTTTTGCCGTTAGTAAACGACATTATCACTGAGTAGCATAGGCTATAAACAATTATTATATATATTACAATTATCATACATAATAAACAATTAGGTAATACCGCGAAGTGCAGTAAGTCATTTAAAAAAAATTATGAAGCAAAATTTAAACAGATCATTATTTTTTTTTTGACCTGAATAGCTTTGGCAGCCATTTGACCACAAGTTCGCACGACCACGGAATTCAGCGATACTGTAGTACTGAGTATCGCTAATAGTAAGTATACTGATCTGATGAATTAGTGACCTTCAAACACTTCTAATGCAAAGACAACGCAGGAAAAAGCCTATTAAAGTAACAAATAATACGTCAAACAGATTTAATAATGCCTTTTCAATGCAACAATTCGCCAACGAGCCAACGTTCAACGAGTTCAATGTAAAAATGCAACATTCCTGTTTCAAAATTGAAACCTTCTGTTCGTCGTCCCTATCCAAACGCAACCAATTGTCGGAACACCTTTAGCCTTTCTTCCCCAGTGAGTTCGTGACCGGCGTTCCGAAACGTACGATGTATTGCTTATACGTAACGTGGACAGTAAGGGAAACACCTATTGCTGCTATTGTTTTTTTTTGTATTTGTCTTCATAATATGTTCAAAGCTGAAGTTATGATTAGAGACAGCTTTTACTGAACTCGAGAACTCGAGAAACTGCAAATAAAAAAAAAAGTGATAACCAACTCCAATATGCCAGGCGTCTATAAAGATTTTCAGTTATTTTCATTATAAAGCAAACTAAACTAGTGGTTCTGTGAACTGTTGACCTCGCGACTGCAGTAATTCATTTCAAGATCCCAAACTGTGCCAACCTGACGTAAAATGTCAATAAATATCTTCCTCATCTGTTGTCACGGATTGACGTATTTGATTATTTCGACTCGACTGCCGCAGTATTTTAGACCTTGTTTCAAGAGTAATAAAATCTTTAATTATAGCTATTTTGAATTTTCAACGAAATTTCGCCTCTTTTTGGTACCTAACAAAATTTCGATAGATTGAAACTACTACCCACAACACAAACAACGGACGGACGGAAATGGATGTTTATGCGGAAGAAATTTCATATACAGAATATACAAACTGACAGACGAAAAACATTTTGCCATATTCGAAGCAGCGACCCTTTGCTCGCTCGGTCAATTAAAAGCAAGTATTGAAAATTATCTTACGAGAATTTGTACAGTGTGGTATGTTACGATACAAATTGTCATTGAATGGACTATACCTGTACTCAATGATCGCTATAGACCTGTGCTTGAAAGTTATCAAAGCTTTGTTGTAGATGGCGGGTAGTGAACGGTGGCTAAATGGTCAGGCATCTAGACAAGTCTAGACTAGTTACAAGATGCTGATTCATAGGCATCCAGCGCATAGTAAATATTTTCATTATTTTTTAAGTTTATGACATAGTTGTTTTTTTGTGCGAATTTATCATACTGAATGTATTTATAACATGTAAAAATAGGAGGGTATATTACCCATTCGCATTATGTTAATAGTGGGGCCGCATTTCCGGGTATTTTCGACGGGTTGTTAGTAAAGGCGGAGTCGTGATAGGAAACCGCTTCTTTTGAATTATTACGCTAGTTTCAAATCATTGCAGAATTTTTAAAGCCATTGTAAACTGTAGGCCATACCTACATTTTTAAACATAACATTTAAACGAATTACTGCTGGACATTCATTTTACATTTACAATACTAAATGAAATTTTATGATTACCAACTGACTTCAATTCGACAGGTAACTATTTTAGTTATTTTATTTAGTATAATATATAATATTAAGTATATTTAATATATATATTTATATAATATATAATATTAAATTGTACATAATATTCTAGTTTAATTTTTATTAAAAAAATGTATAGGAGCAAATTTAAATATACTCTATATAGCCATTGCAAATAAACAATAATTACCCAAATCGAAATGACATATTGAGGAACATGAATAAAAAAAATCCGACGAATTGAGACCATTTTCCCAATTTAGAATCCGTTAAAAACTGTGGTTATATTACAATATTTAACAGACAGTCAGCAATATACAACAAATCGAGAAACATACATACATAAAAAAGATTCCAACGAATTGAGAGTATTCCCCTTTTTTAAATTCTGTTTAAAATTGTGGTTATACGCGTCGATAATTAATATTTAATAATCAGTCAATCAATCAACCAACGAGCTGTACCATCCCACCAATGTCACATTAATATATTGCTCTGATATAATGAATCGTAATATTTACAAAACAGTCACGTCTGACCTACACGAATTACACGTGTGACAAACATCAACTGGCACACGAGCTAACTTACTAATCAAGTTTGGTTAGTATAGCACCATAGATTAGTAATAAAATAGATCAGTCTCTCTATCGGCAAAAGTTAGGCATGATAAAGCAAGCAAACTTAGTTTCATTAGCACAAAGCTGAAGCGATGAACTGTCAAAACATAACCAATTTAGCTACTCCTTGGATAGTTCTGATAAGTCGTAAAAACGATCCCTTAACAAAAGGCGCTGTTTAGATTCCACACAAAACTGTGTTTACGCCGGCTTATGCCAACACGATCGAGCAAGTACACAGAAAAGTTGTAAGCGAGAAAACCATAACAGTAACAGCTAGCTCAAACTGCTCATACATCTGTTCCTAGTTGTTTACTTCAATAGCGATTCTGTTCTAAATTTTTGCTGTCTGGTTTGATTTAACCTCAGAATATTAGCCAATATAACTAATATAACTGTGTGTACGGGTGTGTAAACTGTGTAATTGGGGACGTTGGCTGAAATTTAACATGTTACTTGTCTTGTCGTGTATAAAATAAGCTGATTGTTAATCTTAAAAAGTGGTTAGAAGCAAGTTCGAAAAATTCCGACTTTCTTTCCTTATTTTATGTACTTATGTCACTCTCACGACTAAGACGAATCTATTGACACCACTCACATAATACGACCAGCCGTTCAGGCTCTAGGGCGTGCCACAGAAATATACTTACATATATTCATTACAGACACTCGAAAAACATAACCCTCCTTCTTTCGCAGTCGGGTAAAAACCAGAAGCAATAGCGTTACTTGAAAAAATTACAAACTCCCTACTAAGAAAAGTCATCCTTGTGCAGATTTTGACTTATCTGTCTCTTCTTTTCATTGGATGGGCTAAAATTATAAGGTATTTAGCTTAGCCTAAAATCAAACAACTAGATATATACTAAATTGCATGTTTAAAACTGCTTTTTACCAAATAAACAAGGAATAGTCCCCATGCTGTAATTAATCACAGACATTTTCAATTACCAACTGTCTGGAACTAAAAGCTGCAAAGGTCAGTGCATGCCGGTTCCTAGGTCCAACACTGAGCTAAGTAGATATGTGGTGTAAGGAAGATTAATGGGTTCCACGGGTCTTTTGAGGCGAAGATTAATATAAATTCTTGACTTTCACACTACAACCGCAAGCAACTGTTGTCCAGGAGTCTCTTTTTGCTTCGAAAAAACACAAAATTTTAGTACGTTATCTATATAGATACTTAGGTCAGGACTTTCTCTAAAAATCATACTGACTGACTGACTGATAATTACTACAAATCTACGCACGCCCAAACCGCTGAAACTAACGCCTAAATCGTACGCAATCCGTAGGTTTCGAGCGCTTTCGTGGCTCATCTTCTGCGAGGTCTCGTTTCGCACTCAATGCTTAACTATCGTAAGGTGCTATCAAAATTATTTAAGTCCACCTGCGCATTTTTCAGGTCAAGCCACATCATTTAAATTTTGTTTGGTAGCTTTTTAACTCAAACTAATTAAACTGTTTTAGCCGCATTTTAGGACAGTATTTTTGTAACAATAATATTTTTTATTGATTAAAAATCAAGAAAGAAGAGAAGAAATAACCTAATAAGGTTTCCTGAGGGAGCTAAAATTTTAACAAAATGTTACATTTTCATATTATTACGTATGTGGCAAATTTTCTAATGCAACGGACACGTGTTTTGCATTAGAACACAGATTGTGGGGTCATTTCTAATATAACTGTATAATATCTTCTGAACTCTACCTTTGAAGTAAATGTAGAGTTGAGAGGACGTTTGAGAGAGAGAGAGAGAGGGGAGAGATCTAACAAAAAAAAAACAAATTACAAAAATGGAGACATGCTGAGCTTGCGTCAGATTGTGTGTTGTAACACTGACACCGAAATGATCACCTTTGTAAATGGCGCTTCATCCTTTCAAAGTTTCATAGTATACATAATAATATTATATGTCTTCCTTCAGGTCTATATTAATAATAATATTATATCACACCTGAAAAAAATATGGTACGGTCTAGTACTAATTACACCAAATTCAATAAATACGGTTAACAACAAGAACAGTTTAATTTGCCATAAAACAACAAAACCGATAATGATTCGAACAACGTCTATAAAGCCAAACAATTTGAGTTTAAGGTGCTCACACTCTAAAAGTTAAACTTGCATCGATTAGTCCAAAGTCTAAGTATAAGACTAAAAATTAGCAGAGACTCAACTGCGGATCCTGATGAGATGAGATTGGACAGCCAAAATTATATCGCTCGTGATCCTCTACCATCTAAACTTGAGCCCTGAATAGCGAATGGTGTGCTTTAATTCCTTAATTTTGGGGGTGATAATCGAGCTAGCGATGTGAAGCTGATTAATAACTATTATATTTAGATAAGCGAGTCTTGCTTAATTACACGTCCATATTTACCGCCAGTTATCATGCACCAATCAGGATGAAACTTACATCATTCTGGGATTCAAAATTTAAATTCATCTAAATTGTATTAGTAGTCGTAATTTGAAGTTGAAAATCCTTATAATGGTACAATAAAGGATAGTCATAAATTAAAAAATATGCTCATTTAAAAAATATCACATCAAGCGTGGAGATTTCTCTTAAAGTCTCTGCAATATTCTGTGTCTAAATTCTAAAGCTCGGTACACATTCGCGAACGTGTCTCGTAAATTGATGGCAACAATTAAATTAACGGCAGTACTTAGAGCAGTAATCGCCGAAACGTAGCAACACTGGGACTTCATTACATGGGAGTAAATCATTAGTTAGTATCACACTCTAACCATACCTTTAGGTTTTAGAAGGACAGTCTTTGAATTTCGTTTTTTAACCCCCGACGCAAAAACGATGTGTTCATAAGTTAACTTGACATGTGTGTGTAATATATGTGTCTGTCTGTGACATCGTACGAACGGATGAGCCGATTTTGATTTTGTTTTTTTTTGTTTAAAAGATGAATTAGACGGGAGTGTTCTTAGCTGAGTTTGATTATAGTCGATCATAGATGGCTGCCGCCATGAATTGTCGGATTATATACTTTCAGTTGATTGCCCATTCAAATTGTATCAAAATCAGTCTATTAGTTTGGTTTTTTTTTAAATGTAACTGATTTATTAGTCTGTCGAACCTAAATCGGTTTATCACTTTTTGAAGTATTATTACGCGTTTAAAATTGATTAGCCTCTAATTCATTTTTAATGATCTTGTCCTGTATGAATACCAAACTATGGTAACAAGTGAACTCTGTCCTGTGTTGTAAACTCATTACCGTTGTCCTCAAGTTCTAATGTCAAGACTCTGGTCTCACATCGTCTATTGAAACTATCGCGCACTGCCTATATACTGAGTAATGGTTAGGAGCGTTGTAAGCCGAAAAGGGGTCAATGTACTTATAACTTAAACTATGAAATGAACTCGAATTATTAAAAAATCGATTGGAGGTCATGAGGTTTTTTTAAGTAGTGATGTCTTTTAATGATTTCTCGGTTGGTACAATTGTAAAAATTATTCTTAATAACGATTATTAGTGGCTGCTTTTGACTCAGTACACTCTCTGATAACCATGTATACGTCATACCTCTCAACCTTTCTTGTTGTAGCTGCGAAAAAAAACGTTACTTATTTACGTGTAAGTTTGTCGGTACAAATAAATAAATAAAATAAAATATTACTTAAAAATTTTGAATTTCAGTATATTTAAAAACCGTAATAATTTTGTGCTATTGGTATAGTACTGTTACGAGCTACGGGTTCGGAATAAAAATAGAAAAATGCTAATTCACACCAATGACCATTTATTCCTAACAACACTCAGAAAATGACACACAAAAACACTTTCACTCACAATAACACTACACTGATCACTTCGATTCGCACTTGGTTCGCACTAGAACTGTTCGCGGTTATAGCTTCCGATAAAATCACTCCCCGAACCCACAGTCGGTCCCTTATATACCTCAGTGCCGTTATTCTGTAATTATCCAGAATATTCGTCTAATTGCTGGACACCGAGAACAATAGATGTTTACAAATAAGAAGGCACTCGAGTTCGAGAGAGATCCCTTTTTTTCTGCGTGATAAACAATAGCGCGTGCGACACTTACTATGTCTTATTCTGTACATAGGGTGCCGGTACACTAACTACTGCGTATTCTGTGAGACATAGGGCACGGCCGTAACAGTATATAATATAGGTTGCATTTATAAACAAATTTTAACAAAAAACAGTGCAAATTTAAATAAATAAATATAATGTTTGCCATTTTTAAAACGATGAATTTCAGCTTGATTTCTTTAACACATCAGTTGATGTCATTTATTCAAAATAATATACCTACACAGAAAAAAAAGATTCCTTTAACAAAGAATATGAATTTTTTTTCAGATCAAGAATATTCTTTCTTAAAGAAACAATAATTTACTTAAATCAAAATTATATTGTTTTCGCCATATATGAAACTACATTGTCTTGACCAAGAAATTATTGCTTTGATTGGATATATCTTTTTTTTCCGTGCATATACTGTCCCATACCATTAATCAACCTCAATGCATACAAACCAAACTATACACAACCAATCTTAATCCGTACATATCTCAACTAAACCCCTGTACAAACCCCTGTAGAGTTACCCCTAAAGTATCTTACCTATAACCCCATACTCTCCCGTGAGATACAGTAGGCGTACGTTACTTATATGCATCAAGCTTTAGAACGAAAGCATCGCTTATAATCGAGTAGGGACAGTTAAATTTAAAATACAACGTTATTGCCTTTTTTATCGAATATCGAAGCGAATTTTATACCGCATAACAGTTATGTATGTTTCTCGCCGTTTAAACCTTCTCGAACCTTCACAAACTTATCGAACCAGCTAAATCAGCCCAGCCGTTCTCAAGTTTTAGCAAGACGAATGAACAGCAATTGATTTTTATATATCAGAAGAAAATAGAAAAGATATAAGATACATCAATCATATATTTGTATCTACCTATACAATTTACTTAAACATTTGCAACTAACCTGATTATACATCTATGTGAAATTATTAATAAATATTATAAAATTCAGATTATTATTATTTTTTTTATTAAAATACACGATCTGATACTTCGATACCTATGTCCACATACATACAAGTCAATATACCAACATGACACTATTTTTTTCCAGGTACTGAACAAAATTCCACAACACCTCTTCTTCGTAAAGCTATAACTATTGCGAAAGAGACAACGCTCTACAACTTCAAGGTTGGTCCCACTCTACCATTCAAAGCACAAAGCTTTCAGCCAGACACTGTAACGTAACACGTAACCCAGTCTCACCGCAACCACAGAATAGCTAACTACTACATACCCACACATGATAACAAACCGTAATGATAGTTCAACCCTACAGAGTCCCGGCTAAATACGATCGCATAAAAACAAATGGGGTCAGAAGTGCCCGCGCATTAGCCGATGGTTAGGGTTGCTGCTTTGAGATGATGATATGATGATGAGTTAAAAGATGGGTACTTATCATTCTTCTTCTTCTTTCGTCAAGACTTTGTGACTCACTCTCATTTCACAGTTATAAGTAAGGCATTTTATTATATAGACCTTTTTTACACATTCTTTTTCAAAGTTTGTAATTTGCTTGAAAGATTTTTTTATAAATTGCTCACTACCATTAAACACTTATGATAAACAATTGATAGGTACTTAAAATTTTTAAAATAACAGTTTAATTTGGCAATACACTAAAGGTGTCGCCTTTTCTTTTTCCGAAAGAATATCGCAATACAGAATTAGTTCTTGCCTTCTACCCTCAGTATAGGAGGAAGTTTTCATTTAGCCAGAACATTTTTTTTCATTATTTTATTATGTAAGAACCGATGTGTATTTTACGGGTTTAATAACTTTGGGCACGGTCCCATATAAATTTTATCAATATCTGCCCGGTAGTTTGGTTAGTAAGAATGAATATGTCCTTACATCTCATGTATAACATACGTAATAATTATGATTAAAGTCTACTGTAGCTACAAAGAAAAAAGAGATATTTTAATAATGTACGGAGCCCCTGCTAGGACAGTGTACATGATACCATAAATACGTTAGGGATTATTAAATCAATCGAATTCAAAATAGCGTAACTTATCGCAGTGTATAAAGTTATATATCCAGCTTATTTACGCAAAAAGGTGATTTTGGGTGTCATTTTTGACATTTGTGTCGAGTGGTACAATTGATATGCTAATGTGAGTCTACCTAGAATATAAAAATCTTTCATAGATACCAGAATTCTACTACAATTCACAGAAATTATATATTATTGTCCACGATGAAGTAGGCAACTGATGCAGGTTTCATCAGTACATAATATTAACCACATCTCTGGGCATTTTATTGTAGACGTACATCGTCTTAACCGATAATGAAACAAAGCTTTTGATTGATGGATTCTTGTTACCATGTTAGTGATATCACTAACATGTCAATATTGACAACCCTATCGCCACGGGTCTGGTTAATAGGTGGAATGTGTGGTAACGCCCGTGTTCTACATAATGTGCCCGATATCCGCGGGTTGATTTGTTACTTTGTGTTACTCTCGAACACTCTCTTACTTACTCTCTTACGATTTTTTTTTTCTGTGTTTACATTCTTTTGTTCGACCCAAGATCGGTTTTTTTTAAGGGATATGGCGCCGAAGTTTTCATATTATTGAAACTTAAACTTAAGGGCCAAAAAATTGGTGTGATATTTTATCCTGCTAGTCTTTGCTAATCTAGGCAAAGCCGCGGTACAAATATCGGTGATTATATCTACTTAGACATAGTATCATATGTCATTTGAGGTTCTTAAGTTTTAGATATTTGGAGGAAGTCTATCTACCCTTCCTTTTTGTAATGGTAGCGAAGCTTTCGCTGATGATTAATCGTTAATTAATAAATAACAGTCCTCTCACACATTAATATGTTAAACTGGTTTTTCAGCCTGCAAGAATAAATATCTTTTTATTTTTTAACAATTTACCGACGCTTTGTTTCCTGCTGCTGTTTTTTGCTTAAGGTGGCATCATAGAGGTTTTCAGTTTAAAATAATAATATTGAGTTATCTATTCCTAAAAAATCATGACGGTCCGACATGGTGGTGCTTATTAATAAATATAATCTGTAAGTTATTTTGTGACGGTAAACAGGTTAAATCTGAAATAAGCGGCCAATAGTTCCCGAGTTACAGCGAGGTGGCACCATACTTTAATATTTTCGTTTATTAAATGAAGACATTTTAGAAATTTATAATAATTTCTAAAAAGTTCAATGAACAAACTGTGTATTTTTATAAATGTCACGAAAGTTACGAGAACTACCCTCATTTGGTAAGAAATTAGAATTCCGCAATTAAACAAAGCTTAACCTATAACATGCCCGTAACAATAATTTACTGCGTCATTCATTCTCATTCGCGTGTTCAGGTTAATGCTCACATATTTTAGGGTTAACTGCCTGTATATACTTACTTACTTAAGAAAGTAAACCAGCACCTGTGGTGCTATCGCGTTACGTTAGCGGCGAAAGAAGTGAAATAAATGACAACAGTCTTGCCTTCATTTTGGCAGATCACCCCTTTAACTCTGTCAAAACGATACCGAGATTGCTCACTTGTTTCCCTTTCGACCGCCACCGCACCTGTGTTTCTCAACCAGTTGTCTTCATGGATTTTAAGTTATTTATGGCAACCAGTTGTAATAGAAGAATTTCTATGTTTCACTTATTTTGCCTCTAACGCTGCGGGATACCACCAGTAGTTACTGTGCAAACTTATTATTCACTTATATGATGATAACAATGTGTTTAATTGTATTTCTCTTCTATTTATTAAGATTTTGATAACTGTTTTGTCCTTGTCAATATATTGGTTTGATGAACTCTTTAAACTTGGGAGATACACAAAAAATGCTAACTACTAAAAATTATACCGCTAAGCAATAAGCCTGACACCGTATTAATATAACTAACGGTACCAACGTCAGACAGTGCTTGTCGACATCACCACCCCACATTACAAGAACCTCGTGAAGGGAGAAGGGATAAGATAAGTCCATACCTTGAGTTAGCTTACGAGGTGACTGCTATGTGGGATGTTGATTCGACGATGATTCTAACGATATTCATAATGGCAAACGGACTGATAGCAAATAGCCTTGACCATTGAGCGAGAGATTGAAAAATTGAGCTTAAATTAAAAAAATCCAGTTTTTTTATGAGTCATGTTACAATTGTCATCATTTTAATATTTTTACATCCACACCAGCTGTAAAAATAACCAACTTTCCCATGTTTATATTCATCGCGAAAATCTGGGCTTTTGACGCGATTTTCACGGTTCGTTAGGGAGTCCCTTTCAAGGTTTTGTGATGAAAGTACTTAGGGTATAGCCACACTGAAAAGCTACGCTACAATATGCAAAATAGTTATTTTTAGGGTTCCGTACTTATATGGTAAAAACTGACCGTATTACTAAGACATGGCTGTCGGTCCGTATGTCACCAGGCTGTATCTTATGAACTATGATCTAGCTATCATAGTTATTTTTTTTACAGATGATGTATTTTTGTTGCCGCTATGACAACAAATACTAAAAACAGAATAAAAATTATATTTAAGGGGGGCTCCCATACAAAAAGTGGGATTTTGGTTACTGTTTTTTTCTCGATATTAATAATGCTTTAAATATTCACAAAATATTTAGTTGTTTATTCATTAAAATAAATAAATAAATATTGAAGGACAACAAACTTGAGTCTTGTTGTTTTTTGCCTGATATTAATATAGACAACAGGTATAAACTTGAACCAATGATGTATATAATTTAAAAAAAAATGATAACTGTAC
The DNA here is from genome assembly GCA_947049295.1 of Ligdia adustata. Taxonomy (NCBI): domain Eukaryota; kingdom Metazoa; phylum Arthropoda; class Insecta; order Lepidoptera; family Geometridae; genus Ligdia; species Ligdia adustata. Next base: position 5,485,350 of record OX346233.1, read on the forward strand.
GGAGCCCTTAGTGTGTGAGTCCGGCTCGAAATTGGCCGAATTCTAAAGCTTGTGCTTAATAATGATGATATTTTGTAGGGTCGCCGTGGTGAAGTACCATCCATACTTTAGCTTGTCATGGTAAGGGAGTCCATGTAATTAATATCCATCCCAGATAACCGCAAAAACATGCGTGTTTTTTTTAATCCTACACAGCTAGGTATTTGACAACAATTTCGCACGACCGTTAGGTTCTTGGCGACAGATTTTACAACTTGAGGGTGGTAGCTGGCCAAGCGAGCGATAGGAAACGGCCTACCACCTACTGTGGTTTTCTCACGATGTTTTCCTTCACCGGTAGCTCAGGCTCTTTTTGCATGTTTCGTGGGATCGAACCTCGTACCTTTTGCGCGGCAATCGACCCCACTAACCACTCGACCATCATCGCTACAAAATTGACACACTAGTGTCCGATTTCTTCTACCTTAGAAAGCTAGTTAAATTTAGGGAGCACGAAACTTTCTTTTTAAAAACTAAATTAAAATACTTATAGCCGATACTGAGGCTTTAATAATAACTTAAAATACGTTTAGCCGATATGGAGGCTCTAGAACTAATTAAACTACGTGTAGCCGATTTGAAGGCTCTAAAACTAATTAAACTACGTGTAGCCGATTTGAAGGCTCTAAAACTAATGAATTACGCAAAGGATTATATTCTTAACATTAACTTACATACTACTCGGTGGTCCGATAAGAGACACCTTAGTCAGCTTTCCACAGAAGTGCAAGTACTGCTGAGTAAGCCGTCTCTACATCAGAGCAGAAGGGTGAGGGGATGCATAACTCCTCCCTCCCTAAGTGAGAAATTATCGGAATGTGCGATTTGAGGACCTTTCCGATAATTTCGTAAAAAGGGAATTATTTTAAGATTTAATACATACGCAAAAACTAATGATAGCTCAACAATACGAAGCTTTACGCGGCGTAAACTAAAACACTGATGCTAGAGTCTTTTTCTCTTTTAGCACACTGTCGAACAGTCCACTATTTTGTAACACAAACGCCAAATATTTCACGCCGCCCAGACTGATCTCGTGCATGTTAAGTGCACGTGCACTGGATAGGCTCGCGTTCGTATGGAGCGGCGGCAGGGTGACCACAGGTAGTGGCGTCACGATATCCACCTCAGTGTACGTGGTGGTGTCGGATCTTGAGATCGTAGATCTCGACGTCACAAAGTTCGTCTAACGTAATGACGTATGTTCCGAATATCGGATATTTAAACATTTCGTCACCACATCGCTTTGTCAGCATTGTTTGAAATCTCGTAAAAAGTATCCAATTTTCATCGTCAATTTTGTGTAGTTTTACGTTTTCAAAGTAAACAGGATACTGCTTGCAGCAGGTGAGATTGTTGTCGTATTTGAGAAGTTGTTCCTCGCAGGTTGGCCCGCTGTACAGGGCTCTGTTGTCATCGTTACAGAGGTGATGGTCTCCGGCGACGATAAAGCGGCACAGCTGTATGATCGGTAAGTACTTCATCCCTTTCGCCAATAGGTAAGGGTATTTAGGAAAAATGGCCAGGGTTTGGTTTTCAGGTTCAAGGAAAATAGGTAAAGTGTACATTTTTATATAGTTATAAGTATAATTATCGGTAAGTGGAACTTCCATAATAAACGTAATCTGGTTTCTTTTTATATATGATTTAACAGAAATTTAATTCATTAGGTCCGTATACTAAGTTACCAGCTTTGGATATTAATTTTAAATGTCGTAGTAAATCGATACAGTTTACAATAGACTGGTGTAATATAGAGCTTTTACTTAAGGCTAATGCAGTTTCAATTTCGCTTAACTTAATAAATATAGTACGGAAGTTACTAATGAATAGGCTATACGATCCTAGAATGTAGGCAGACACGGCTACATTGTTCTCCTTATTAACTGTTTCTTTGAGGGACTTTTCGACCTGTTTGAAGCAAGTATCCATGGTAAGCGAATTTCGTTGATTAAATTGAGTAATATTTATAAAGCTATCCAGCATTTTGGAGACAATAGTGATTTTATTTGATATGATTACTCGATCATGAAAAATCTCTGTAGTTAATTTGTCATATTTAAGTGCGTCATCATTGTCTAGATTTCCTGTTACAATTTTTATAATAGAACCTAAAGTATTGAGAATACCACTTTTATAACGTTGTGGAATTATTTGGCGGTATTTATCTACAGTTATATCGCTCAGATGCCCTGCATGCATTAACATTCCAATAAATTCATGAAGAAAAGTTTTATTGTTGACAATTAATTTCTCGAATTCGGCAAATTGTGAAAATACACTTTTCGTTCACCTTTATTTACAGATAATTTCATGATATCCTGCAGTACTTTGTCCATTTCTCGCTTCTTGCGTAGGCTACCGGATTATCACTACCAACTTGTCCTTGGGAAAGGACTGCTCCTATGGCTACGTTTGAAGCGTCAGTCGTCAAAATAAATGGTTTGTCATAGTCAGAGTATTGAAGTAGTGGTGCATGAATCAGAAATTTCTTCCTTCTATTAAATGCGTCTGTATATTTTCGGTCAATAATAATTTGGTTTCGTTTCTTTAAACAGGCTGTCAGTGGTTGAGTCACTTTAGAAAAGTCAGGTATGAAGCGTCGGTAATAACCAACGTGTCTGAGGAAAATTTTGATTTCCGTCGTAGTTTGTAATTAGGAAATTAATCACGGCTTTAATTTTGTCATTATTAGGTCTCAGTCCGTCTTTCGTAATCGTTTGGCCAAGGTACAAAACCTCCTTGCGTAAAAATTCAGATTTGTCAAGTTGTACCTTAAAATTAGTCTGTCTAAGTCTGTTTTTGGAAATGTATTTTATGTTATACCTGATTTGTAAAAGTCAAAGGTAGTTTGTCACAATGAAAAATGTCTTCATATTCATTGCACAGTTTTGTAATTTTCTCGTATTCTTCGGCATTAGTATGGTCTAGTCTCAGTTTTTGTAGGTTTTCATCAAGTATCCTGTCTGTCTGTATACTCGTACTATTCACATTTGTAGAAAAATTAAGGTTGCACTCTAAGTCTAAATGTTTTGATACTTGCATGGGTCGTTTTATCGTCAGAGTTGTCTGTGTGTCGGTAGCATTTTGGATAATTGTTGATGCATATCCATTCACACAGTTAACCAATGCACTTGGCATTCGTACGCCAGGGCTAAACTCTTCATAGTCGAATATAGCTTCACCTGAATGTTGGTCTATCGGAAGCTTTACTCTTTGTTCAGATCGTGGCTGTAGTTCAATTACGTAGTTCAAATTCGTATTTATAATAGGTATGCAAGTCGTCTTTGTTTTCAGAGTCGAATGTTTAAGGTCAATTACGGCGTCGAGTTGTCTTAATAAGTCGTTGCCAATTAGGCCGTCGTATCGTGAGTCTACGTCATACAAATAAAGTTTGTGAAAGTCGTCACTTTGAAAAGATGGTAAAAGTGGTATAGTTATAGCTTCGCTGTGTCTACTAGATGCATGCGTACTAACTATTAACGAAAGGCAGATAACGAATAAGGTTATAAAAATATTCGTACGCTTTTTGTGGGCTCAAGAATGATCTTGTGCTGCCAGTATCGGTCATCATTTTCGCGTCTATTTCCGGCAAATAGATGTGTGGTAATTTAAATGTAGGGTCACAATTTAATTGTATGATTTCTTGTCTGTCGGGGCAGCTAAACAAAAATTTGGGTCTAACTGCTCTTGCGGTGAGTCTGAGTCTGTAAAACGATACTCAGGGTATCCTCTAATGTATTAGGAGATTAAAGCCTAACAATGCGCAATAGGTTATAGAGAAACACGTTTAATGATGTGCTATTATATATAGTTGTTTTAACACGTTTTAACACGGCGTAATTTAACATGTTCACTTTAGATAATAAAACCGAACAAACGCTGTGTATCCTATTGCAAAAATCCAAATAATTTTCACTTGATTTAATTTTCATATATTCTAATAAAATTCCTATGCATTGCTTACTACGCGGGTCTCCGAAATGCTGTTAGAGGAGTAATCTTTTAATTCACTCCAAGTCGAAATGTCCTCACGTTTTGACAATAACGAAGCTGCCTTATCTTTTAAACGGCTCGTCAAAGATTGAAAGACATATAGGTCTTGCGCTACATTTCCACGTTGCCTATATTTACTTATTACATACTCGCATTTCCTTATATATAAGTTTAATTAGGTCTTGTCCCCACCATATATAGGAACAAGAGTTAAAATTTCGCGAGTGATCGGATTAACCTGCTCTACATTCTCCATTATAATAGAGTTATTAAAATTTAGACAAGTAATATAAAAATAATTTGAATTACAAAGGTTTAATCAGAAAAATTGATTTTACATTTTAAAAGAAGTAAGAAAAACTTTATCAATAAATCAGTTTGGAATTGCAAAGTTAAATTAGACTAAAATTTAGCATTCACAAAAATATAATTAATTTTAAATTTACCTAAATTACACTTAAATCACTTATTACTAACAATTCAAATTGATTTTGAAATTCGAATTTACTAAATTACTTTTGGAAAGTAATTTATTTAATTTGTAGAGCGATTCTACGTTTACTTAACTCTATCTTAGGTTCAAGGTTCTTATCGCTACATAGGTAGTCTAAACAGAGTTCTATTTTTAGATACCCGACGTCATAAACGAGAGAAGTCTTATCTCGATAATAACAAAATTCGTGGATAGTAAGGATTGGAAAGGATGGCGAAAAGTTTTACTCACCAACCGATCGTTGCCATTACTGGGTGTCCCGTTCTAACTTATTTCTTTGGTTCGAGGATTCGCACGCGCACTCGATTCCGCGATTGGGCAAAATTCGATACCCATATACCGACGAAACTATGAAATGCACGACAGCAGCGAATCCTACCGGCTGCGCCAGTTAAATTTAGGGAGCACGAAACTTTCTTTTTAAAAACTAAATTAAAATACTTATAGCCGATACTGAGGCTTTAATAATAACTTAAAATACGTTTAGCCGATATGGAGGCTCTAGAACTAATTAAACTAGGTGTAGCCGATTTGAAGGCTCTAAAACTAATGAATTACGCAAAGGATTATATTCTTAACATTAACTTACATACTACTCGGTGGTCCGATAAGAGACACCTTAGTCAGCTTTCCACAGAAGTGCAAGTACTGCTGAGTAAGCCGTCTCTACATCAGAGCAGAAGGGTGAGGGGATGCATAACTAGCTACCTACATTTGCATAGAGGCTTTTATAAAATAGTTTTGTAAAGTAAAAGTAAAAATGTCGCCCATATTCACCCTGGGTGTTTTAATTAGAAAGTCATCAAATTAAACCAATGCCATTGCCATAAATCCCTTAGGTGATATCACCCAGGTGAACTAAGTGGAATATACCTAATAATAACTTTTTGCTGGTTCTATAGTGGGAGTCCTACTATCCGCTTCAGAGGAGCTACGTCTTTATATCCGGAATAAAAAGAGCACGTGGTCATGTGGTCACGTGCGAGCAAAGAATTTTTTAACATCACAATTTGTAATTCAGAGTTTTTTTTGTGTGGTTTACGCATGACTACGGCCCCGACCGTCAACATTTAATTTCTATTTGCAAGCAAATATAAAAAGGACAATCTTTTTTCGCGACAGAGAAAATATTAGGTCCTTACATATGAAATTGGCGTTTTGTCGTACTGGCCACTTTGATCTCAAATATCTCTTCTTTGGTTAGGGATTCCAATTTCAAATTTATACAGCTATTTATTCATACATTTGTATTTTGAAAACCGTAATTCATTTGTTTTGTCCTCGTTTGGTTTTTTCTTTGCGTAACGCAGTTTACAAAATGGAAACTTGAAATATCGCGTTATTTACGAGTACGAGTTCCATCGTGGTACCAGTGCTGCAGAAACGGCTCAAAGGCTTAATGATGTGTATGGCGGCGGTGTCGCAAAAGAAAACACAGTGCGCTTTTGTTTAAAAATATTCTTACTAACTCATTTTCTTTGAATTTAAATATATTAACAATTTATTCTTTTTAAAAAAAGTTTCAACAATATCAATGTCTTTTACTAAATTGCTTGAGAGATTGATTCGTCATCATCATTACAGGCCTCTTTCCATCTTTAGCAGATGATTAAAGTAGCGACAGGGGTGAATCTAACACTAACGTGGATAACTTGTACTGAATAAAACTATAAGGGATCCGCAGCAGTGTCCATAATGTGGGCAAGTAAAATTCATGGTCTAGCTGGGCACATGGGTTTGTTCTCAGTAGTTCCTTTTTTGTCTCTGCAAAGAGAAAAGCTTAAAGCTGCTTTGAAGGAACTTAAGTTACTATCGATACTTTCAAGCTCTTGTTCCTCCAAAGAACTAACTGTCTTTGTCAAATTGAGCTTACTTGAGGCGGAATGATTGATATTCACCGTCACAAAAAATTATAATTTAATTTTTAATGAGTGTTTAATGTTATGTGTTCATAAACAGCATCAAATCTCTTATTTACTCCACAAAGGAAATTGATAGTCTCAGTAGTTCCTTTAGTCCCTTTAAAGAAATTGTATGAACAAAATAATCATATTAGATACTCTATAGGAACTACTGAGAACAAACGAGTACAAACGGAGTTTGTGAAGGGTTATGCTCATATGACGAAGAGGTCAATGCAAATGATGGTAAGCGATAGTGCTGGGAGGGGTGACCTAAGAACACATGGATAAGTTGTGTTAAGGGGATATGTGTGAAAAGGGAGTAAATGATGAGATGACGGCTGATAGATTAGAATGGAAGAGGAAAACGTGCGGTGCCGACTGTATTGTAAGGAAGCAGACTACCTCATACTTAAATAATAATAATTAGTCTCCATTTTCATTCCATCCACAGTATCCAATTAGACCATGAATTCTTTTCTAGTACCAACAAATATGTATATCAAATGTAATCACCAAGCCTTATGATATCAATTACTGACACAGTCAATACCAACAATACATTCGGTGTAGCAGCGAGGTCGGGACTAAGGTCATATCAAAAGAGAGAGTACCTAATGGCCTAAAAGTAATAATAACTACGTATTTTCTAGACATTTCCAAAAATAGAGGAAGCATTCATTTCGACCTGTATATTTTTTGGTTGTTTGTTACCAGATTTCTCGGAGACGGCTGGACCTCTCGAGTGGTTCCATTAAAATTTTAACAGAATTAATCAATTATGATTTTTAAATTGAAATAATTAAAAAGCTCTATCGGTACTTAATCACTTTTTTTAAGAATTGAAGAAGAAGAAAGAGAAGAAGAAAAAGAGAGAAGAAGAGAGTCTTTTGTATTTAACTGCGCCCCGTAGTTTTCCCCACGGTGAATATCGAATACTTTCAGCCGTTTGAGCACATATGACTAACAAACATACGTACACCTATACATACAAACGATCACGTTTATTATATTTTATAGTAAAATTTTTAAAATTTGGGTACATATACAAAATAATTAACAACCTTATTCTATCACACTGCAAAGTTTTAGCGACAGAGAAATTACTGTCAGGGTCAAACTCTTCATTGCCTGGACTATTTATCTGTTTTTGCCATTCCAAATTGCTTCCTAATTTTTTCACCGATGTAATTGATTACATAACACAATGAGGCCAGAAGTACGTGCGTTCATACTCAGTGCGCGCACAAGGTCGTATTAAGGTCGTCGGTCGAAAGCGAGAGCTGAGGCCGCAAGAAAGCAGAGGAAGGCCAGTGGCACAAGGTTGCTGACGTAACTTTGGGCGTGTCACAACAGGTGGGCGTGATGCGCGTTAAACTTGTATTTTTTACTAATTTCAATAAAAGGGGACGTTCTCAATTTGAGTCTTTTGTTCAGACTTCCCAACTAAGAAGCAGGTTATTAATTCGACAGTAAGCTTTTTTATGTCTGCTGTGGTGCTGACATATCAAAGACAGTAGGATATTTTTTTGTTCCTCCTTTGTGCACATATTAATTATATCAATATCGGTTATGTAGGTACTTTGGTTTTCAAATTAAAATAATTTAGAAATTGTATTAACGCCTGCCGTATTGAAGTCGGTATGTAGTAATTACTTTTTCTTTAAGTTATTTCTCTTTGTTAAACAATTTAGGATTCTGTCACTCTAAGATTATTGTTGATAGCAATAGTAGCCTCGGACAAAACTCTTTGTAAAACTTTTACAGTGCGAATTTTCAGATTGTGGAACTTGTTGCTGGTTACTTTATTTCGCGGTAGGTACATAGTTAAAATATGTGTCTTTTAAAGTTACAAGATAAATTGTTTCTTCTAAGCGACCTAATAAGACGTGGATAGGTTGTCTGAAGAGGGATGTGTGTGAAAAAGGAGTGAATGAAGAGATGACGCCTGAGAGATTAGAATAGATAAAGAAGACAAGCTGTGCCGATCCCAAGTAATTGTATGATTACAAGAAGATAATGAGGTAAACGAGCCACCTCTTGAGCCGCGTCATTAAGTAAAAGCGTTTTGTCTCACCTAGGATCTTCTATATAACGGTAGCGTCTTGCAGTATCTTTACTATATAGTCCGAGTGTGGAATGGGGATGAGGGAATCGAAATATGTCATTCCAAAGCATACTCCACGATACTCTCTTCTCTTCATTAAAACAGTGCTAAATTTGTTCATAAAATGCACACATTTAACATAGCAATTTTGAGAAAATCAACTTATCTCTAGTCTGTGGTCTTACGTAATAAAATTGCTTAGCGAAAAAAAAGCAGCCAGAAGTAATTGCGTTTCATTTTGTACAATTTTTCAGCGGTCCATAAATAACAGTTACTGAGGGGGATTGTTTCGTGTCGCACCACAATTTAATTTCATATTTTTTTATCATTGACAAGAACATTTTCCAGATATGGCAGTATTTAGCCATCTTTATTACTTTATTACTACTTTATTTTGTTTTTTAAACAAGATACTTACTGTGATGGCATAAATGCACAAGAAATATTCGTTTCAGTACATACGACGCATAATTTTTCTTTTATCTGATATTTTTATGACTTATGAACAGCGGCGTTATTTAGTTCCAAAACTAAATCACACCAATACAGAATATGTTGAGACCTTCCAAGTAAAATTTTGTGGTACAGTTTTGGATATTTTATACAAAGACTAAAATAATATTGTATTTTAAATTTTCAACACCCGGTCTTACTAATTATGTCACAATTATATTTAATTAAGGATAACATTTAACAAATCAGAGACAAATAGAATTCGGACTCAAGAAAATGTCAAGCTATTTATCGAAACAGAAGCCCATCAATGCTATTGTCTATCAACACAAGCTAGCGAATGCCAATAAAAGCGAATAAATATCGAATACTGAATTAGTGCTGTGTGTTAAATAATCGATAAGTCGAAAGACAATAAAAATTTACAAATAGAGAATTTCAATGTTTGTTTGACAGTTATTTATAAATGAAATTACTTTTAGCGGATTATTTTTATTTGCACCGTGTAAACTGTGCACCGTGTGTTCAGTTAAGACTTATAAATTCGCCAGTTTTAGTTATCAACTTTTTTGTATAACTTTAAGTACGTATTTTTTTCTTGATTTACCACTAAAAATCGAAATATTGTTCCCAAAGTCCTTGAAATACTGAACACTAATGGTAAGACTATGTTACTACAAAATTTAACAGCTCGACTTCTCTCAATCATAGCTCGGCAATAAGACAAACATCGATAACTCAACCGATTATCTTTGTATAGGAGACAACACTAATGCAGAATCGTGGTTCCCGAAGCGTCTTACCGCTACCCTCTTTTATTCGAAAGAAAAACTAATTATTCGCTCGCACCCGCCATTTGTTTCCATTCAGATTCGTTAAGCGTTGTTCTTCGTTTTGTGAGGCTTTTATTTCTTTGGGAAATGTTGCTTTTGTTAGTAAGAGTAGATTTCAAATAGATAGATATATTATGTTGTGTACTAGCTGCGCCCTGCGGTCTTACGTTCGTTAATACAGGATAAAAAGTAGGCAATGTGTTAATAGAGAGTCTGAGCACTCTCCATACCAAATTTCATCTAAATCGGTTCCGTAGTTTTTGCGTGAAAGAGTAACATACATACATTCATACATCCATATATTCTTACAAACTTTTGCGTTTGTAATTTTTGTAGGAAGGATCATATTAAACTATAAACTAACCAATACACTAAATAATAACATTGTAAACAATAAAAAGGACGTATCATCCTAGGATTATTTTGGTACAATTGCAATTATTTAAGTTTTTATTTAAAATTAACGATACAGAATTATTATAGTAAAAGTAATATATATCAGTTTTTCAAATACACATGATATCGACGTCGCTGCCGAATCTGCCGTACTTAAGAATCTTAATTCCCAAATCTACCTCTGCGACTAGTCTGCCTATCGGAGCTTTTTTCAATATTACTTTCAAGTGTGTTAATGAGACGCGAGGCTGTTGGAGTAATGGTCTGTTTTATAACTGTTTATTGTATTTATTCTAGTTCTCGGTTAGAAACAACGTTTTGTACTCAAGGGTCTTTTCGAACTGTTTAACTTTCGACTTGAGCTTAAGTTAGAATAAGTAAAGACTTCTGAATCTTAAAGATAAATACGATATCTTTTAATAGATATAACATATCATCCTTATAACATACTAGATACCTCGCGGTGCTACCTGAGGAAATTTTATTATCTCCGGGATAAAAATAAACTTATGTGTTAATCCGGGGCATAGTAAAGTTATCCTAGTGTAAGATTTCATCAAAATCCATTCAGCCGTTTGAGTGTGAAAGAGTTACAAACACGCACACAAAATTTCACCTCTATAATGTTCGTATAATTAATTTTAATTGTATTTTTTCTTTTGTATAAGATGGCATTATTTATAACACTCTTTACTAACCTTCTTTTAATCTACCCACCCTTGTAGCAAATAAGCTAAGTTATTGACTGGCTGAAATCATATTATTATTGCACTTGGAGCATAAATTCCCGATTAATAAACCGGGTCCGGAACGGCCATTACACAGTAACGCCAATTTCGTGGAGTTATTAAAGACAAATCGGCCGATTTCCCACCCGCTTCCTGTAGGTCAAGAACGCTGGACATTAAAATTACTTATGACAAAAAAAAAATGTTCTTAGTAGAATCCCTAATACGCATTATTATATTCGCGGTATCTTGTTTTGACCATTTTATCCAAAATAATTTTTCTTCCTTTCATTTCAAGACAGTAACGAAACAACAAACATTACGAAATTCAACGAAGGTATTCTTTGTTTTTGTTAGTATTTTTTAAACGCTTCATGCGACCTTAACATAAATTTCGTTGATTATTACGAGTGATTAGCTAACTTGTAAAACTATAATTATATATTTCAGATATAATATAGAGCCAGGCGTAACTAGACACAACCTGACCTCTCAGCCTACAATTTTCATCGTTCGTTGCCATTACAAATGAAATAGCGATAAAAGGGATGAAATCGTAATTAAAATGTCTGTTCATCCATTACGAAGGGTGGATGTCACGTTATATACTGCATGGCTACTGAGGGTTGAAATTAGGAAGCGGTTTAAGGGCAATTTTATTTTCGTGTTATTGTCAATATTTTCTCTGACCCGCTGCTTCGCCATAAGCCTTAGTACTAAGCACTTATATTAAGTACTAAGGAGAAATCTTACAATAAGTCGTAATAATTATGAAGACTTATTGCATTAATTAGCTGTCCTTAACACGTAAAATAGAATAAAAAGTAATTTCATACTTTTAACCCCTATTTACCAAGAAAATTTTGTGTCATATTTTTTTACAATGGAACCTAAATCATATCCAAATGATAAATGTATTTAATAGCGTAAGCCCTCACTAACGATATGCACTAAATAGTACAAATGGGGGTTCCTATTTGACCCCCTTAGGGATTGACTTTTCAAAAAGCCTTTTAGCACACCCCTAGACCCTTTAATTAATATCAGTCACTCAGTCTGGACTGACACTTTTATATACATGAATTATAAGAAAAATATAATACTTCCAAGTTAAACCGCAAATATGCATACATAGTAACAATTTATTATACTAATTAACTAGACTAAAGATTGGTTTCACGGTTTAAAGGTTTTAGTAGAATATCTCGTCTGACATAAATCGTCACGTCTTAAAATATAGCAACCTTAAATTTCGTAAAAGAATCCGACATACTATAATAATTGTAGTTATCAGGAAATAGAGAGATACATTAACGGCTAATATTTTCGTAAAAGCTGTCTGACCGCAGTATTCGTCCAACTCAAAGTTTATAATGCTTAGAGCTTTCATAATGCTGAGTTTGCAAGTTTAAACCAATCAAACTGGACTCTTTATTATATTGTCAAACAATTACATCTTTTTTCTTTGTTACTAACTTTAGTAACAAAGAAAAATGATCGACTTTCAACATTTTTATCTAAAATCGTCATAGACACACGCAAATCCTCTTAAACGGAACTAAACCTAATAATCCGAGTATTAGCCACTCGACCGGCTGCAACCGGCTAAACCGGATTAGGCCGGAGGAATCTGGATTTTTCCAGTTATTCCAATGCAAATATGGCAGCCATTTTCTGAGCTCAGACTCGCAAAAAACTACGAATATATTTGACGGGTTCGGGAACAAGGTTTAAAATGACGCAAGTCATAGATTATTATATTAACCATTATTAGGTATTTTGTAACTTAAAAAGATATTAAATTAACAAACAACATATTATAAATACGCATCGTAGTGGCATGATTAGCTGCTATAGCAGCTTGCTGTTTACTTGTATTAAAACGGAAAGTCACAAATTCATTTTCTGAAAAGGCGATTTTAATAATAAGGCGATCGTGTCCTCGTTGAAGTGTAATAAGTATGAACTAAACTATTGTTTGCTAGTTGATGTGAAGCAACGTACTGCTCGGTCAGATTGTGGATGGGTTACCGTGTAATAGTATTTACAGCAGAGCGTAAATACTACCGTGGACAGTGGGATAATACACTAAATTGAAGGCTACGGTTCGGATAACAACCGAAGGCCTTTCACCGGCCAGAAGATGCACTTTAGTTATGGTCGACGGCTATAGTTCTAACTATCCAATAAAGAAGCACATGTGAAAAAACCATTGATAGCTCAAAAAGTTTTATACGAATAAAATAAAACTTAAAAAAATTACCACTAAAATAAACAAATCTGCCTCATTTCTTTCTCACCCCAAAAATCAAATGCACGTAGCATTACAGAAGAAAAATTACGTGCAAGTGCAGCACAGGTGAGCTGGAGTTGTTAACAGCAATAAACTACGGTGCAAAGAAGATATATAGCCTCGTTAACTTAGTGGTTCAGTCTTGAAATAACTCTTGATTTTGTAAAGATTTCAAAGAATATATTTATAATTCGAGCGAAAAATGACGGCAGACAGGTGCCAAATGGCTTTTAAGTGCCGCTTCTGTCTAGACTTGTATTTGTTATGGGTTTTCTACAGAGTTACAAAAAGTTGGAGGTACTCAATTCGAAGGGTGTTTCTTATTTTTAATGTTTGTTATGATTTCTTAGAGACGGCTGGAACAATTTGAATAATTATTTCGATAGGGTTATTTTCCTAAATTGTTCCCATTTCAATTTAACAAATCGTCCATATGTTTATTTTAAATCGAAATAACTGATAAAGTTCTTCCGGCGCCTGCCTTAATGGAATTAGGTATTTACTTTTTTAAATGAACTTGTGACCCGACTAAAAACCAGCCAATTATCTTGTAAACCCAACTTACTAGAGATATTAATCAACCGTGTTTGAATAGATATAGATCCAATCTTGGTAGAGTCACTTACACTTTTTCTAGTAGGAAAAATAGCTAAAGAAGGTCTCCATTACTGCTTTATAAACTATAGAGCAAATATTCTTAACAAAGAAATTTCTAACTTTATTTTTTATACTGTGTTTGTTAGTAATAATAAATTATTTATGTAATTAAAATTAATTATGATATAAGCCAAAGCAGGCACTATACTTCTTCATCATGAAAAACCGCTTTTATCACATATAAGATTAACTTATTAATTAACTAACTATAAAAATTAGAGTAAAAAATCAGCTACTCACATTCCAATAAAGAAAATGGCGACCGTCGAGTAATACAAACAATGGAACGATGACAGATTTTTATTTTGTAATTTTAGATTCATTCATGAGGAATAGAAATTCTTCATATTTTTTTAGTAAGTTAATGGTTATATTCCTAACCTTTTTTTATTTTTAGGCTTACTAAAACTGTTTATAATTTCATAAAACATTTCATAAACTACTCGAAAAGCTACTTTCAACAAGCCATTATCGTTATAAAAACCCTTCCACCTAACCCTACATTATCATCTGATTTAGGTCACATACTTTACTCCTTATCTTAAAATAAGGTTGCTTTAATACCGCAGAACTTTCTAGACTGGTGTGAAATGACGTCGTTGCCTCACGTGTGTTATCGGCCCATTCTAAAAATGTTTTATGTATCTTGTTGCTTATATAAACTCTTATACTAGAGTAAAAGTTGCTATTAGAAACCTAGCTTTTACATTATTTGAATGTTTGGTACAAATAAACTGTCCTATGAATGAACGTGTTTCAACTTTGAGCATTTTTTGTCTCGTTTTATCCGATAGAGGTCGTCATTGGTCAAAACTAAACAAAAGACGCTCTACGTTGAAATATTTTTACCAAATATGTCCTGCAATAATCCTGTAAATTTTTAACCGACTCTTAAAAAGGAGGAGGCCCTGATGTAGTCAGATAGGGGTAAACTATTTACTACTTCACCAAAAAATCTATATAAATTATATCAAAATTGGTACTTATAGCACATTTTTTGTACATCAAAATGCACAAAAATATGCCTGTTTAATTAAAAACGGCTGTCGTATTTTCTAACGAATTCCAAAAAAGAGGAGGTACTGAATTCGACTGTATGTTTTTTACATATGTTACCAAATTCTCAGAGATATATCTATACCGATGTGATTTTTTTTTTAAATGTGTTAATTCTCGAGTGGCCTCTTTTTTTGTTAACAAAAGAGAGGTTTGATTTTTAAGTCGAAGTAATGGAAGTCAGTTGACACTTATTTGAAATTAGAATTATGTAATTTTTCACGATGGCTTTCATTATGGCAGACGCCGATAGATCAGTTTCAGTTATGATGATTTAAAAAACAAACCTCTGGTCTAATTTTGATACAATTTAAATAGGACATCTTAAAAAGGCCCTTTCAAACAAAAAAGAAGTAACAACGATAGAAAAAAGTTTAATTCGACGTTTATTTCTTCCTGATTTTTTGCATTTTTACCCCTTCTTACACATTTTTTGGGAAATCGGTAAAAAATCTATTAACAACTACGCTCAAACGTCCAGTCGAATTAAACTAACTTAAAATCTGCACTAGTCTAAAATACCCAGCTCATGACCTCTGTTTATTATTATAAGCTTTATCAAATTAGTTAAAGTTAATTTTCACATGTAGCAAGTTAAGCTGTCGATATAAGTGTATTCGTTTGCCAGCCGGTGTGTGTCATATTAGTAACTTTTTGAGTGCTGTTACACTAGAGTGGTTTTAGTTTGCGGAACTGTGTGCTATTGTGTTATGTATTTAACTGGTGTGATGCATGTGCAAGGGGAAGGCAGTGTTTACAGTTGTAAATGTTGTCATTTTGTCATTTCTAACCCCCGACGCAACAAATTTAGACTGTAAAAGGGTCACAAATAGTCAGACATACATACTTACATACAAATTTACACGCATACAAATACAATACAATACAATACAATACAATAATTCTTTATTGTCACCACAAAAATACAACACAAAAAGAATACAACAAACAAATAACATGGCACAAAAGGCGGTCTTATCGCTAAAAAGCGATCTCTTCCAGACAACCTTTATAGGAATGGAACATAATAATAAAAATTAGCATAGACGGTGATGCAAAACAGATATGAGAAATTTAAATAAAAAAATAGTAATAAATACAACATAGGTACAAGAGTACATATAATAATCATCATACATAAAAATTACAACTAGCTACTTATATATGTAAGTATACTCAATTAAGAAATCACAGGAAACTAATAAAAATAGATTGACAAAAAAAAAAAAAAAAAAAATTAGTGAACAATACTTGAAAGATAATATTTCTTAACCTGAGCTTTAAATGAATCAAGGCTTTGCGCACGCCTGATAGCCAATGGAAGAGCATTCCAGAGGCAAACAGCACGCATGGAATAGGAGGAGCCATAAAAGGTATTATTGTGTTGTGGAATTTGAAGACGAAGATTAGAGGACGACCTAAGGTTACAAGAATGGGATTCGTGCACGTAAGTGAAACGAGATTTCAGGTAAGAAGGAGAACAAGGATTAAACAAAATATTGTAAAGAAGAGATAAAATGTGAGTATCCCGGCGAAGACGAATGGGTAACCACTTGAGCTTGTTACGAAACTGGGAGACATGGTCATATTTACGAAGACCGAAAATAAACCTTATACAGTAATTCTGGAGGCGTTCAAGTTTATCTAGTTGATCCTAGTTTAAGTCGAGATAACATGCATCAGCATAATCAAGAATAGGAAGAAGAAGGGACTGTGCAAGCGCAACTTTGGTAGCAATAGGTAAAAAATTTCGTAGACGTCGCAAGGAACCAGCTGAAGCAAACATTTTACGGCTAACAGATTGAAGTTGCTGATTCCAAGATAAACAGGTGTCAAGTATTATTCCTAAGTTCTTAACTTCAGTACTGTAAGGAACTGCAACACCGCCAAACGAAATTTTAGGCAGAGAACAGTAGTCAATACGAGTAGTCATGTAGGAACTACCGATTATGATGACTTGCGTCTTCGCAGGATTGACATTTAGACCATAAGACTTGCTCCAGGATTCTATACGTAATAAGTCACTGTTTGCAGCATCTACAGCCTCCCCCAAGCGACCAAGTGAAGCTTGTGAGTATATTTGGAGATCGTCAGCATAGAGGTGGTAGGAAGAAGATATATGAGATGTAATAGAATTTATAAAAATTGCAAAGAGAAGAGGAGAAAGCACACCACCCTGAGGTACACCGGAACTAGTGTCGCACCATGAAGAGTACGAGTCATCAACACGTATACGTTGCCGGCGTCCATACAGATAACTGCGAAACCAGTCAATTGCTGTTGGAGATACGTTTATAGAGCTGAGCAGTGCTAGAAGGATGTCAAAATCAATAGTATTAAACGCATTGCTAAAATCAAGTAATGTGAGAATGGTAAGCAGTTTGTTGTCCATGCCCCGCCTTATATCGTCGGTAATTTTGACAAGAGCTGTAACAGTACTATGGCCAGGGCGGAAACCAGACTGCATAGGATTGAGGATATTGTTCCGATTTAGGAAGAAACTAAGTTGGGAATTGATAAGACGTTCTAGAACTTTAGAAAGAAATGGGAGAATGGAAATGGGGCGATAGTCGGAAAAGGATTTTGGGTGGGACTTTTTGGGCAAAGGAACAATTTGAGCTTCCTTCCAGCAGCGCGGGATTTTACCTTGTGACACGGAAGTATTCAGTAAGTGACAGATTATGGGTAAAATTTCATCTAAGATAGGAATAATCATTTTCCTACTGACGCAATCGCCGCCAACGGCATTAGAGGAAATAGCAAGGATACTCTTTTTGACGTCACAAGCAGCAAATTGACTTATGACAAATGGTGAGTGAGTGGGTGTTGGAACAGAAGAAAGATAATGGAGAGTAGAAAATTTATCGTTCGAACTGATATTAGATGACGATGAAAAGTGCTGATTGAGAGCATCGATATGAAGATTGCTAGGGACAGAATCATGCCGAGACTTTCCAACACCCAATGATCGCAAAAATTTCCAGACTTTAGCTGGGTCACCGTCTTCTACGGATCTGTGAATGTGGTGGCGCTGTGCATCCCTACACACTCTGTTGCAGCGATTCCGCATAAAAAGGTACTTTTCTTTGTTTTGTTCGCTTGGGTGGCACTTAAACTTAGTTTTGGCTACAACTTTATCATGCATAAGTTTTTTAATGTCGTCTGTAATCCATGGAGCTGGGAAATGTCGCATTTTAACTAATCGCTGTGGAGCATGAATGTCGTAAAGTTTTATTAGAGAGTTGTTAAACGCAGTTAGCTTATCATCAACGCAGTTAGCATTTAAAACAGGAGACCAGTCAATATTAGCAACATCCGTTCGCAGTTTCGCCAAGTCCATGCTACCAAAACTGCGCTGCAGAAGAGTTTTAGATTTCAATTTAGGGGGACGAATTTTATAAGAAAGAAAAATGACATCATGATAAGACATATCATGGTCTGAGCATTGGCCGTGCTTGGCAACATGCTGAGGTGATGAGACGAGCATTAGGTCTAAAAGGGAAGCAGTACAATTTGGTTGGTTATGTGTAGCACCAAGAGGAAGGATGTGCATGTTGCACGACTTCAATAGTGACTTAAGTTTGAAAGTACGAGAGTTTTCCTTTAAAAGGCAAGTATTAAAGTCACCCATTATGATAGTGTGAGAGAAAGATGGAATAAGATCTTCCAGAAGGTTTTCAAAAGAAGAGAAGTAATTAACATGACAATCATGACTATAATAGACTCCGAGAAGAATTTTTGAATGTGAAAGAGTTAATTCAAGGAAAAGATGCTCACCAGCGTTAGTAGGTGGAGGCTGGGTTGATATATTAACAATAGAGTAAGGAATATGAGGGCGCAAATATATGGCCACACCACCACCGACTGAGCTAGTTCTATCGTTTCTGACAAGAACGAAACCCGGAAGTGAGTATGAAGTTGTAGGGAGACAAGGCTTGAACCAAATTTCGGAGACTAGTATAGCATGAATGTTTTTGTTGTCAAATGATGCCAACATCTCAGAATAGTGGGCCGGAATACTCTGAGCATTAATATGAATGACATTGAAGTTCTTAGGTACGTCCGAAAAGTAAGTTACCAATGATTCACTTAAAGACGGTAAGCTTAAGAAACTTGCATTGCTACTTATAGTAGCACAAGTAGAGAGAGATCTATAATCTTCGCAGTCACTGCTACTGTGTTCACTAATAGACATTTCTAAATATATAAATATTAATAACTTTCAAGTTTTAGCTCCAAGATTAACTTAGAAGATGTCAAAACCGGTTTCATCCGCCAGGTTGGTAAGAGAAAGATCTACTAATAATATAATACAGTTAAATATAGCACAACACATCAAAAAAAAAAACTAAGAAAAAGTAATTGGTTTGGCAGAGCAGGGTTAGTCAAATACATAAAATCAGGAATATAATTGATAGTCTAAATAATTTCAGGCCTGGCTAAATCATCTTCCCGTACTAAGCTGTTGACAAAAAAAAAGACATATGACAGCGTTTCACAGCGCCGCTTTGACAAGTAAATAAACAAAGAAAAGAGAAGTGAGTTTAAAACGAAATTGTGTATATAACAAAATAGAAAAATGCCTTGCCTTTATAATATACAAATGTTTTAGAATAAAAAAGTTCTCCTACCCTGTACTACCAATCGGAAAGTGATGAAGAAAACTTTAAAAAGCTACAGTATGAAGAAAAACAAAAATCACTTCTTCGCTTGGACGGTTCGCTTAGTCTTCGGTTTCGCCCCTTCCCCTGCAGCGGCTGGAGACTCCTTCGCAAGAGATTTCGGCTTGGCGGCCGGACCTTTGACTGGAACCTCATCAGGCTGTATGGCTGCGAAGTCACCGACGCACTGGATACGATGTCGTGTGCCGTCAGGGGCAAGCACAAAGATGTTTCCCTCCCTCGTCCAACATTTCGAGACTCCGAAACGTTGGCGAGCCGCGACAAAGACGTCGTGTCTAGCCTTCGTTAAGAATTCGGAGAGAGTAATCCCCGAACCCTTGAGACTTGTCTTCGACGCCCATATTTTATCACGCAGTGCAACATCCCTTAGCTTCACGAGTATAGGTCGAGGCCTATCTGTCACAGTACGCCCCAACCGATGACATCTACTTATGTCCGCTGAAGAGAATGAAGGAATCTTTATTCTATCTACCACTGCCCTCACCACCACATCCTCGGTCTCAACATTCTGGCTCTCCGGAAGTCCGTGGATCAGCAAAATGTTCCGGCGCGCCCTCATCTCGCCTTGATCCACCTGTCGGGCTAGCAAAGCGATCTGGTTTTGGACAGCGCGGAAGGTTGTTATGACAAACTTCTTAAAAGCATCGAACTCAGATGCCAGACTCTTCGGACTGCCTGGTGTAGTCGGCAGCTGGTCCTGTATGGAATCTAGGCGCAGACTAAAGGCTTCCATCATCAGGTTAAGCGACTCCTGGACTGCTTCCATAGTGTTGTTTTGAGGTTATATTGCCAATATTAAAAAGTGTTGTGACGAGAAAACTATTAGAAATGGAGAGGAGATAATAACTGCAGGCGGATAGGGAGCATTACCCTAGGCATATATGCATATCTCACTGATGTAAGTCAATTATAAACTATTTTATTAATTAAAACTTTGTAAACAAATTAAAACGCGTGTTTTCGTTGCAACTACCGCCGCCGAAAAAAAGAACAAATATATGAACATGTACTTGAAAACCACCTAACACCACCACCTAGCACCTAACGGTGTGTTCCGGCAGCCTTCCTTGAGAGCCAGTGTATTCTAGACCAGGTATGCTCTATCTAGGCCTAGTATCGCTGACTTCCTGGTCATGCGAACTAGTGCTAAAATGCCTAGATGTTCAGGATAAAAAAACATTGCTCTACTTTTTTGCAGTCGGTTTTAAAAGAATAACACATCGAGCGGTTTCCAATATTTTGAAAATGATAACCCTGTACACCAACTACTGCTATAGCCAATTTCACTATTTGTCTTGCTATAAGCCAATCTTCAGCGTCTTGATGCATAATCGTTTTACACCAGGTTGAAACGCTCAAATTGTAGGACTAAGGCGAGATGCGTTAAAGCACAAGCTATAAAAAAAGTCCACATTAAGAGATATCTAATTAGTTACCAATAATCACTAGTTACTTTATATGGGTAAAATGTCAGATGTAAAACCACAAAACAATATATTAGAACATTAGTCTAATTAACCAAATAAATAAATGAGTTGTGCAAATGGACTGTATTAGTGCTAATCCAAAAACAAAACGCAATTAATAGCAGTTTATTGTTTAAATTTGTTCACTAATTACCTCGGATAAACCGATGCCTATTAATTTTATACTCATGTAATTTACGTTGTTTATTATGTGGGTTATTATTTTAGTTGGCTTAATTACTCGTATTAGGGTATCGGTTCGGGGTATTACTTAGTGGGTTAAAACTCCAAAAAATTAAATTAAATTAGGATTTTTTGTATTGTTTCACACGCTATTTATTTCATTTAAAATAGTAACAATATTTATTGACAAAAACTAATAAAAGCAGAATATCTTTCACTAATCTAAAACACTCTAACTAAACTATATACAACGTAACCTAAAAAGAACCTAGACTGTAAAAATGATTAAATGTTTGTAAAAAAATGATGTCCGTGTGGCAGAGTCCCAAGAACGCTGGCTGCATTCCCGCGTTGAATTGCCACAGATTTAAAATTAGGAAATATTAAAATGCAACTTTAACAATAATATGGACAGTAGAGTCTGTAGAACAGATATATATAAAAATAAATTACTTGATATAAAATTAAATCAAGGTGGCGATACAGCACAGAAATACAGCGTAAGACTTCCACTAGGTGGACCAATGACATAGTAAAAGTAACAAGTAACGAATTAAATTGGTACTTTGTCGTTTGGAATGGCGTTCTTAAGAGGATGCCTGTGTTGAGCAGTGGACTGGACGTCTCCTGGCTAATGATGATGAATAGAAATAAAATTGGTCGTTATTCTAAACATCATTATGAACGATAGTCAGTATGGACCAACCGAAAAATTGCAAAATGAATCAATTGAAAAAAATATCTGTCTTCGATAAGTGAATGGAACAGTTTGATGATTTTATTGTGAATTCAGGGTTCGCCTTATAAAGAAATATGATGAATACAATGACCTCATTAGTTAAATAGACCCTTAATACAACCCCTGTATTGTTAATGCGTCAGTCATTGTTCAAGCTTGTGAAAGTAGCTATAACTTCATTAATTATTGGCGTTTATTTTTTTAATAACCTACCTAGCCGCCATAACCTTAGTCTTTTTTGACAATTTTTCATCTGTCGTACTATCCTTTGTCTTCGGAATGAAACACTCAATTCCTGCCACGTACCTCATTTATGCACCCTATGTAGCCGCTAATATTAATACTAGACTGTGCTACGGTATACAACTGCAGAGTAGGAACTGAGAACAGAGAAACAGGTTCCGTTTGATTTTAAAAATTTGGCAATACTCGTAATTGTTATGGTACAACATCCACAGAAAGGTCTTCAGGTCCCAAACTAGGCAAAGCCTGTGCTATGGTAATCTGATAACTGATATAAATACTTATATACATAAATACATTCTTAAATATTTAATAAAAACCCAGACACAGGTCAAACAGACATGTTCATGCACACAAATGCTTGACTGTCCGGGGATCGAACCCGGGACCAGCGGCGCAGAAGGCAGGCTACCAACTGCGCCAACCGGCCAGTCTACACTAATTGCATTAATCTCGTTGCTAGATCTTTAAACTTTATGTACAATTAATTTTTACTCTTGATTTTCTAACATGCTTTGCGTAGTTCATGTTGCTAATTTTGGAATCTGATCCGAGACGCATTAAAATTGGGGTTGCAGAGATTGTTCATATGCTCCATACCATCAACGTTTTTAGCTCTGAATAGCTCAATATACCTTAATAACCAAAAACAGAATATTTTTTACTTTGACAATGTCATTTATTCGGACTGCATACAGAGGACAGCGCAGCAGAGCACAACACTGCTTATAAGACACCTAAGGCCCAATGCTATGCAATAACGCGCACCATCGCAAGTCAAGCCAGACTACGTCACTACGCACGTATACGTCAGTCATATTTGATACTTTCAAAGGAAAAAGACAGATGTGTAGAACTTTTCAGCAGTGAATACGAATAACAAAAATATCCAGAGTGAAATTCTACGCAATGTGCTAAGACGCAACTGTGCTGTACGCAACGCGTGCGGTGTGCTCCAGCCTTAGACGACAATGAAGGTCCACGCCCATCACGTACAGGATTAACATATGTTGATTATCTGTAATTGTCTACTCTGTGCTACTAGGCTATATTATCCTCATAATGTCTGTACACGGGTAATATTAAGAATATTGCCGTGACGGCAGGCGAATCTTATGTAATCACGTGGAGCTGTAACAAATGGAAGTGACAACCTCAGTATCGTAACATAATACTATTTCGTTACGATAGTGAGATTGTGTGAGACAGAGGTGGGACGCTTTTTTTTAATATAACCATAGCGTCTCACTACTGCACAGTCCATAGCTTACTATGACATCTTTATCTATGATCGTAGAAAGAACTATTTCTAACGCCACAAGCACCGCGATAGCTCTCTTTCTCTGTCTCGCTTTGTGTGAGTAAGAGATGATGCGATTTTGGTTAAGACTATAATTCACAGGTAGCTCTTGTACGTTTTATTATAATCAGTTTATTGGTTGCTTCTTTTATTTATATATTAAATAACTGAAAAAATTTAGTGTAAGCGACTGCCAAATTGGAGTCTGTTGTTTCTTTTTACCATGCGAAAGAAAGAGGGTTGTGTTTTTCGAGTGTATGTATGTATATTTTTTTGGCACGCCCTAAAGCCTAAACGGCTTTTCGTATTTTTATGTGAGTGGTGTCAATATTTTCGTCTTAGTCATGAGACAACAGGTACATCAATTTAAAAATATATTTAAAAAAACAGGTTGATACACAGGTTTAAAGATAAAGCAATCGGCTTTTTTTTGAAATCGCTTCTAACCACTTGTTTAATAACATTTAATTTATTGTATTTCCTTATCCCGTTTAACCATATCCAGTATATATAATTCAATGCAAAAGCAAGGTAATTAGTATGCAGCTTCAAAATATCCGTTGGGAAGTCTAGAGCAGAGTAAATTGATTCTACCACATACTTACGCTGAAGTAGCGTATGAGTTAATGAGCTTTTAGAGCTGTAAAACATCATACAACCTCCTGAACGTTAAAAACTGAATCTGTTAACGAAGATTTGTTTTATTATATGGGTTTTCCGTCAACACGTATTTTAAAGAAAAATCAATATCATAAGCGTTAGTTTTATATATAACAAAGAAGTTGCAGTCTTTGAACGCATGTGGTAGCAAAAGTGACAGATGTTAGTAATTAAACAAAAACTGATTTAAATTTTTTTTAAAAAAAAAAGGATCTAAATTTTGATATATTCCAATTATTTTTTATAATAATATCATTTTGTTTTTTTTTTCAATTTCTCAGGGACGTCTGTGTAGATCTAAGAACTTTGCTCGCCTAATAAAGCATGCTCTTGTAATGGTAAAAAAATATTAGTATATAAATAATCGCCTCAGCAGTTTAGTTTTTAAATTGAAATAACTGGTAAATATATAAGCTTTCGGAATGAAGTCGCTTGTCACTCTTTTAAATGCATTAATATTACCTATCAAAATAAGTCGGCTTTAAAATTTATAAATGCATTTATAATTATAAAACAGTAAGTCCTTGCTGATTTACTGATATTCGCTAGGAATCAATGCAGCGCCTAAGCCGACGAATTTTGTTGACGAGGGGGAAATCTTCTACAAGATACCCGACTACATTAAGGTGCAGCCGGGTTATGTAGGATTGTACCTACTTAAACCCCGCGGTGGCCTGCCTCAAGCAGTGCTTTATCTCTAGGCTTGGATCTCTAGCCGAACTCACCGGTGCAAGCCGTTGTACCTAGAGATATGAAATTTGGATCCTGTATTCATTAATAGGTGTATGAGGGTATATATATAAGCACTTGTTTTTTGAAATTTAATGCCTAAAAGGGTCGAAATGTTGGTTCAAAGTTTGAAACTTCCATATATTCCATTTTGTTGCGGGCAACACCGCAGAAGACAGCCACTAGTAAATATAATATGGTGGTACGGAAATTTGCAATTCCTTACAACTCAAACGAATTCCCTTAAACTTTTCACTCACGAGTAAATCGTACGCGTAAAATAGTAAAATGGTTTTACAAACTCAAATAAAATGGAAACTTTGAGGTACGCCGGCAACTACGAGTACCATTCCAATTGTCAACATCCTGTTATATTTGCTAACTAACAGTTTCATTTAGTAACCCCTATTTAATTTTCGTGTTTGTTTTTAATGTTGAACCTATTACTAGAACTTGTCTTGTAACACGATTTTATTTGCCGTATCCGTAATTGTATCCGTAGTTTCGTAATTTTTATCCGAAAGACTCATTAACATGGATGTATAAGTATAGGTATGTATAATATAATATTAAGGAAGTGTACATTGGGGATTTCTTTATGTATTTTACTATAATATAGAAATAGTGAAATAACTAAATAACTGTTAATTACGGGTTACGCCAAAAAGACATTATTCATATTATACCCTTTTATATACCAAATGCACGACATAAATATATGGTAAGGATTAATTATCGCTTCCTAACTGAAGCTTTATTTTGGTATGTTACACGATATCGAAATTCTCAATATCGACATTGCTAACAAACTTTTTTAATCTGTTTTTTATCGTGGATATCAACTATTTCCTTGATGTTTTTTCTAAAATCTATAGAAATCATTTGAAAGATTACTTACTTACTTATCAACCCACTGCTGGGCTGGTCTCCATGAAGGGGGTGTACGCCATAGTCAAATGCTGACCAAATCGCGGTTTGGCGACTTCACTTACCTTTGAAAGTTACTAACCTCCTCCGACAGGCAGATTTCCTCACGATGTTTTTCGTCACCTTTTAGACATGTGGTAATTAATTATAATATACACATACTTGAGAAACTTAGAGGTGCTCGCCTGAACCTGGATTTGAAACCACGCCCTTCCGCTTGTGGCGCATCGGGTTTAAAGACTACAGTACCACTAACTTAAAGACTGTTCAAAGATCGTTCTTTGAAAATACTCTACATTCATAGGTCACTTTTCTTTCATTTGTGAAAAAATCATTCATTGACGACATATTTCAAATTGGTATATAGGTGCAGTAATCGGCTATTTTTATGGCACAAAAGCAACGTAGTGGGATATTTCTACGCACATGAACTTTATATCGAAATTCCTTCCAACCCAATGTCCTTCCTACCTAAAACTTTACCCAAAGAGACCTATTTAGGTATTGGATACCCAACGATATTAATTTAAGTTATTTCCCGGGAGCTACACTTTATTAACTAAAGAATTGAACAAATAACTTTTCACCTAAATAGAAAATATCAGGCAACTAATCTCAAAAGTAATTAACCCCATTTAACCTCAAAAATAAATTGCTCGAAACTATTCTAAGTATCTCGCCGTGGCATTTTATTATAAAAGAAAATGTGCACTAAAAATTCCTCTCAGGACTCCGTAGATAATTTCTCGAGGTTCACAATGTAGGTAGTTTATGGACCGTGTTATAGTGGGTTTTAGTTAATTTACGCGGAAATTTGGATTTGGTGCAGAATAAAAAGGTTGCATTATTAATCATTTTTGATTTTACAAAATAATAAATCAAATTTTTTGTATCTCGGTTACATCTACAGTTGAGTAGACACTTATATAGTAGTGGCCTCGGCAATAGTCTTATATTATATTAAGCAAGCTAGAAAACAAAATAGAGCTAGATAATAAATATAATCTGCATATAATTGAAAAACTAAAGTGCATGCGGGATTCCGAATCGCATCAACGCTCTTTTAATTAAGAAGCAAATAAGATAAGATAAGACAACTCTTTATTAAAAACCAGCTTATACACTATTTAAAAAATAAAAAACAATACAAAAAACATGCTAGATTTCTAATGGCGGCCTTATCGCTTAAAGCGATCTCTTCCAGGCAACCATGCACGTATAAGATATTACAAAAATTAGAGCGGCCTTAGCAAGGTAAACATAATAACATATAGGTGCTAAACATAACTAAATAGATAAAATAGTTAACATAATTTAGAGAAAAAAAAATATATATACACAACGATATATTATTATTATATAACTACATACAATACATACAAAACAAATTATAAAGATATGGATATGAAATTACTGATAAACTAAAACACGATTGTTAGAGTGATAGGTAATGTGCTATGACTCGATGCTTGAAAACGTTTAGGGAAGAAGCACGTCTGATATCAGTGGGAAGATTATTCCACAATAATACAGCTTTCACCGCGAAAGAGGACCCGTAAGAAACAGTGTGATGTGATGGGATAGATAATTTGAGGTTCTCCGATGATTTCAAGTTAAACTAGTGAGTTGTGTGGCAGAATTTAAAGCATCTCTGAAGGTACCGCGGAGAAAAAGGATTAAATAAGACATTATAAAGCAGACAAAGTATGTGAACATCCCGGCGACGGCGAATAGAGAGTCACTTGAGCTTAGTGCGATATTTGGAGACATGGTCATACTTGCGTAAACCAAATATAAACCTTATACAGAAATTTTGAAGGCGCTCAAGTTTATCGAATTGCTCCTGAATGAGATCCAGATAACAAACGTCAGCGTAGTCAAGAATAGGTAACAGAAGGGATTGTGCAAGCGCAGTTTTAGTGGTAATGGGAAGAAAATTGCGTAGTCTACGCAAAGAGCCTGCGGAAGCAAATAGTTTGCGGCTCACTTCTGAAATTTGCGTTTCCCAGGACAGATTGCAATCAAACACAATGCCAAGATTTTTGACGGTTTGGCTAAATGGGATAGTAACACCATCAAACACTAAACGGGGCAATGTATCCCAATCTATTTGGCAAGTTTGGCGTGAACCTCTCATAACGATAACTTGAGTTTTTAGGGGATTTACTTTTAGGCCGTAAGATTTGCTCCAGTCAGATATCCGATTCAAATCATGGTTCACTTCTTCTACAGCTTCGGCTAACCAACTAAGTGAAGCCTGGCTGTATAATTGCAAATCGTCTGCATAAAGGGACGAAGTAAGATGATGCGAAATTAAATTAATAAAAATAGCGAAAAGAAGAGGTGATAAGACGCCACCTTGAGGTACACCGGCAGATATGTCACACCAAGAAGAAAACGTCTCTTCAAATCGAACTCTCTGCCGACGACCGTACAAGTAACTGTGAAATCAGTCAATTACCGTTGGAGATATGTTATTAGAGCGAAGTACAGATAGGAGAATATCAAAATCAACTGAGTTAAAAGCATTGCTGAAGTCCAGAAGCGTCAGAACGGTTAACTGGCCATTGTCCATGCCTAAACGTACATCGTCAGTTATTTTTACTAATGCAGTAACCGTACTGTGCCCAGGACGAAAGTCAGACTGAAAAGGATTTAACAAGTCGTTTCTTGTAAGGAACATATTTAACTGGTTGTGGACTAGGCGCTCAAGAGCTTTAGAAAGAAAAGGTAATATAGAAATAGGGCGATATTCGGAATAGGATTTAGGATTAGCTTTTTTTGGCAACGGAATAACTTGCGCTTGTTTTCATGATCGCGGAAAAATACTATTGGAGATCGAAAAATTGAAAATATGGCATAGGACAGGAAGCAGGTAATCAAGGATAGGAGTGATCATGTTTCGACTGACCATGTCTAGTCCAACAGCATTAGAAAATATTGAGAGAATGCTCTTCCTAACATCACAAGCGGTAAATTCACTAAAATCAAAAGGAAGTAGGTCTGGAGTTGGAAAATTTGAGATGCGCAGCAGAGAGCTGGTCTTAGTGCAAGCATCCATGTTAAAAGTTGAAGAGAAATGCAAATTTAGTGCATCTAAATCTAATGTTTTAGGGATGGTTTCTTGTCTTGATTTACCAACTCCTAATGACCGAAGGAATCTCCAGACTCTTGCAGAGTCAGTATCCTGAACAGATTCAAAAATATGGCGTCGTTGGGCATCTCTACACACCTTATTGCAATGATTACGAAGTTTAATATATCTGGTCTTGTTGTGGTCATTTGGATGAACTCTGTACTTGGTCCTAGCCACCGCTTTTTTGTGCTTTAAAAGTTTTATATCGTCAGTGAGCCAAGGTGCAGGGACGTGTTTAATCTTAATGGCTCGCAAGGGCGCATGGACGTCGTACAGTTTCGTGAGGAGACAGTTAAAGATTGCAATCTGTTCGTCGATTTCGCTTGCATATAAAACAGGTGTCCAGTGTTATACACTATATAATACTATAGTATTAACATCGCTCAAAAATTTTTCTTGATTCATACCACCAAAATTGCGCTGCAGAATAACTGTGGGTTTAGCCTTAGGAGGTCGGACTTTGTAAGACAAGAAGATAAGATCATGATAAGAAAAATCAGCCGAAAGTTGTCCATGCTTCACAACATGCTGCAGAGAGGATACTGTTGCAAGATCAAGAAGAGATGGGGTTGAGTTAGGAAAGTGGTGTGTTGCACCAAGTGGGAGTGTATGCATGTTGGTAGACTGCACAACTCTATGTAACTTACGAGACCGGTGATCTTTTTTAAGGAGGCAAGTGTCAAAATCACCCATAATTATGGAGTGACTATATGAAGGTATGAGATGCTCAAGAATCTTTTCGAAAGAAGATAAGTAATTATTGTGACAAGAGTTGCTATAGCAGACTCCAAGAAGAATTTTGGTGTTGGACAGAAGAATCTCAATGAACAAATGTTCTCCAGCCTGATCGGGAGGCGGTTGCGAAGATGTGCTAATTACGGAAAAAGGAATATGAGAACGAAGGTAGATAGCTACACCTCCACCAACACGCCCTACGCGATCATTACGGATGAGATTAAAGCCGGGAAGACTAAACGACCTAGATGGTAAGAAATTTTGGAGCCAGGTTTCGGAAACTACTATTCCGTGAATATTGTTTACATCCAGCGACGCTTGCATATCGGAAATATGGCCAGGAATGCTCTGAGCATTGATACGAATTAGATTTAAATTCTTTGGTACATCAGAGAATGCTGCTTCTAACGATTCGGTGAGCAATGGAATACTGGTTAAACTATCACTACTGTTACTACTAGATTCAGAAGAAGGAATCGAGACATATTCATCAGCACCAGAACTAGAATCTTGAAATATATTATGCATAAAAATAAATTAATATACGTGTACAATATGTAATTTTAAATATATAAGTACTTAGTAAATAGGTATAAATATGTATTATATTAATTATACAAAAACAGAATATTTTTTTAAATAAGCGACAAAGCTATCCTCAGCATAATAATAATAATAAATTATTTATTTCAGGCAACAAGAATTAAAAAAAAAACATTGGCCCATATTATAAATACCTTACATACATATAAATTATACTTATCTAACACCACAACACTCGCCTCAAGCGTTGGAACAAAAGTCCTTTCGGCCAGAAGTTTGGAGAGAGCAGCGCGTCTTTGTATTTCACTGGAGCCAGGAGCAAGTATGACTTGAAGTCTGGCTGCCGCACACTCGACTCCAGGCGCTGCAGCTGCACCATCGACGAGGCTGCTTCTTCCAGCCTCTTTTCTATGTACGTCACTACATCTACTCCTGATGCAGATTTTGATAATGTGTGTTGATTCTATTTTGTTCAATTAAAACGTAATAATACAGCAACATTGTTTGTAGAGTAAAAGCGTAATATACTCACTTATAAAAATTATTACCGACACACATCGATCACCCTAAAAAAACGCTCCAAAATAAAAGTAATCGTCGCAAGACGCTTTCTAAGTATTCGTCGCTACGCCGCCTACGCCGTAGCAATCCTGTAACGGCTCTACGACGTAGACATCTACTTATCTCGAAGCGTCGTCGTTATGACGCCAATGATTTATTTCCTCAAGTACGTACGTGCCTATACTACGTGACTGAACAGATTTTACGGGCGCGATGTTTTTTTACGTGCGCGCGCTTTAACGTTATTTTTGCGAGTACGTATGAAGAATAGTGGCAATTTTGACTGTAATAAAGTATATGGATTGTCGTAAAACGGGATGATGTCTGTTTATTGTGTGTCAATATGTGTTCTAAGGAACAAATTTGGCATTTTCGTCAGTGTGCGGTATAGTACATTCTATAATGACTGTATAAGGAATCGATTTTCTTATGCCTTTGATAACGACAACATTTTATCCTGATTTCTGATTAATTTATGGCTATATTTTTTAGTTCTACTGTAAATATAGATATAGAAAAAAAATATTAAGATCGATGTAGCATCTCACGAACGCCCCCCCCCCCCCCCCTCAAGGTAATTGAGACCTGACTTATCTTTAAAATGTTGCAACACCGATTGTGATTAAATTTTTCTTCAGCATTTACTTCACTAGATTTTTATGGTTGGCGACAATTATCTAGCAGGTGATAAAATAAAATAAATTGTTATGTCTTTGATGATTTGAAGGTTGTGGTTGAAATATAATATCATAAAAAAACTGTACTAGCAATGTCTACTCTCGGAACTAATGTTGGAAGATAGTAAGAAAGAGTTAACAGTAAGCTACTTTATTCTACTTCTATATTTTAAGGTTACATGAAAAAAATCGCTTTAAATTATACTTTACTTGTGGCCCTAAATGTAAGAATTTTCTCGCGTATTTGATGTTTAAGTGTCTGCAATAAAGAGTCAATTCATTCATGCATTCATTCATTCATACACTTTACTTCTTAACTCATTACTTTTTATTCATCTAACGCTGTTTCTCGTACTAGTTCAACACATAGAGTTTTTGAATTTACTTAAACAGCACCCAACTATGTAGGTAACAGCTTTATTCAACATATTAAGTCATAAATACATGTCAATAGCCCGCCATTTTTCGTTTAACACGTTCGACGCACGCGGCAAATAAACATATTTTTCTTCGCGCACAGATACAAATTGACTGTTTGCCCTTTTCCTAGGGTTGGTCGGGTCATGAAAAAGTGTTATGTAATGCAAAAAATGTAGCTGAGTAAATGAATTTGACTTATACCACTTAATATTTTTACAAAGTAGTACAGCTTACTATAGGGCAAGCAAGTAGGTACCTACTATTTATTTCCCCTTTATTATCTTGACAACCTCAATCACACTAATATTATAAAGTTTTTACGCGTGTAAGTATGTTTGTTAGCATATATACTGAACTAACACATAGGCTATCTAGTAGAACTAATTGTCCACTTGAAAACACGCATATATTGACTGATTGATTTTATATATATATATATATATATATATATATATATATATATATACATATGCATATTAACATATAAAAACAAAATTTAGATCTAGTATTAAATACTTAGTAAAAAAAGTATAATCTACTCACTCAGTTCTGACAATCCTATTCTTAACCTTGGCATGCGTTCATTATGAATCAACATACCTACATTCCTAAGTTTGTATAGCAGCAGACTCAGCATGGGCGTTTATCGCAGGAGTAGGATAAAGACAAAATAGAATAAGGATGATTTAAAATGATAGGAGAACGCTTGCTTTGACGCGCAATTGATGACGTATTAGAGGTATGTTTTTGAATTTCAAATTTTGTTACTCGAAAGTTTATAAAAAACATTTATCCTCTGCCCACGCAGCTCCACGCATGCTTGCATGCTCCGCTGGCCGAAAATATAGGTGTGAATGATTTGAAAATGGAAGGTCCATTTTCAAACCGTTCAAAAACTAGAACATCCTCACATTCGAATTTCAAATCGGCAATCGATACCTATTCGAATTAAACAGCGCCATTCTATAACGTTTCAATATTCATTCGGTAACGTTACGATGCTCATCCGGCTACGTCCCGTGGAGATTTTACGGTAGATTAACGTCTTGATTTACGGCAATCAGATCTCTAGTTTAGTTGTGAAAGTGCGCTGTCGAGTTGGAGTAGGGATAGACTAATAGAATTTTAATATGCGTATGTCTGTTAGAATAAGATGTGTTTGTATGCTCGTGAAGTAATATTATGGTTAAATAAATTTATTTATTTAATTATTTAATTTAACATGGGTCAGGCCTGGTATAAAATTTCATCCAAATCTATTCAGCCGTTTGAGCATGAAAGAGTAACACTCATAAAATACTCAAACATACGTTTGTCTCCTCTCCACAATAAGCATACTTACAAGAATGTTTTAAGCCAGCGCCCTAATCCACTATGAGAACTGCCACACGTAACGCGGCTACGTTATATTAAGCGTGTAAAATTTACTTAGAAAGGTATTTACTAAGTCCATGTCAATTTTTGTAGTGCTGTGTGCACGAAACGAGCTCGTTTCGCATCATTATAACGTATTACATCAACATTAAATTATACAAATCATGCGTTTTCAGCAAGTGGTTCTTCTGGATTTCAATAATAAACGTGGACCTTCCAGCTTTATTAATGGAAACCATGGTACTATTACAATAAGACACGACATAGACACATTATATACATTGGTATATGAAAAATACACAAACAAAAAAATTTCAGCAGTCGAATGTTTGATATGATATATAAAGTAATATGAACTGTAATGCCGAAAGTTTTGGTGATTTCATATATTCATATCTTGACTTTTATAATTATTTGTTTATCAGTTTTAGCTAAAAATCGCATTGTGATGAAGTTGTAAGATTTTGGCTTATAAACGTTGTCGGGGCTTGATTATGCTATTCTCCCCATTCCCTTGCTGGAATTAAGGTGATATTTAGGTTATATAACATTTTATTATCTTTTTATTTTCTTCTACGGTAATACTCGTAGGTATATAGGATTCATTCCTGTTTGTCATTGTCAGGAATCAGGACAAACAGGAATAAAAATCAACCTATGACTAAAAAGGTGATAGAAAGAAATAATTTTTCCTTGTTTTTCACCATGCGATATTTTCAGGGAGACATACAGGAATAAATTTTCCTTTATGTCCCCTTGCAAGCAATACTTTTTCGCTATTATATTGATATCCATCAATATTATCGTCAATACTACCTCTTCATGCAATATACGTAATATGAATCTATTCAGGTAAAATTCGTAGTGAATTTGATAGAACTTGAAGATTGAAGCTGATTCATTTATATGGCACAGCTAGACCTGCATTCGATTATTAAATTTAAAATATTAAGCTATATTCGAGCACATACGTTTAAATTATTGTTCAGTATAATGGAGTATTATTATCTTTATGCTCACAAAACAAATTTGCTATCCGTGATGTCCTTTAACTGGCTGTATGTATACATTTAGTTTTCTATTGTATTTCATGAAACGCTGTATCCTATAAGTCAAATAAATAAACTACAAGTAAAATGTTCTCTCAAACAACGATATTCTCCAGCATTGTACTCCATACCAAAACATCACGAAAATGTTCAAAAAAGTGCGGAAATAGATACACAAATAGAGCAGCTCGATTTTCGAACACCAATTTTCTCAGTCCGCCAATATGTCCTGTATTTTACGTTCCCCTTTTTGTGCCCTTTAATTAGAAACTCAAAGTCGGTATTTTATTCAAACAAAAACATTCGTGTTCAATGTTTTGTCGGTATTGGCATTGTATTGAAAACCCGAGCAAATATGCGTATTAGTTTTTTATTTTGTTGGTCATTTTTTTACTGCTTTACCTGTAGGAAAACTAAGAAAAATAGTTATCACAAATGACGTGAATCCCCGTAAATTAAGAACTTAACTGGTTTGTTTTTGTCTTATTTAGTCAATCAATTCGATTACATCCACTCAGCTTCAATTGCAGTTCAACGTCCTTAAAAAAATTGTAAGCTTTTAATCTTATTTATTAATTTTTATTAATTAGCACAATATACGTTTTTCTCGCCGTATTATCGGGATCTATGCGATGCTTTAAGATCACCAATTTTTTTTTGTATTAAGTGCGTTTGAAATTTTTGATGTAATGGAATGACAGTTGATGGACTTCGATACTAATGGATTTTCGAAAGTCGGTTAAAAAACTGATAACTTATACAGGAGAGACCAAAGGTATTTTAAATGAAAAACGCAACAAAGATTTTTTATTAGCAAGTGAAGTATCTCTGCTTCAAGTGTGGCAAAGTTTTATTTCAAATGTTAATGTTTGTTGTATATATTTGTATGTTTATTACATTTATTAGTACTAAGTAGTAGTAATTATGCTTTTTGTTTACACACACTATTTTGTGCGTGTTCTCCTCAGCAACTGAACTATAGCCAGTATTTCTGTTTAAGCGATAAAGCCGCCATTTGTGGTACTAGATGGAAAATTTACCTTTTTGACTTTATGTATTTTTTGTATACAATAAATAGTTCATCTACTTATATTTATCCTTAATCCTACTCAAATTATAAACATGAAAGTTTGTTTGTATGTTTGTTACTCTTCTAACAAAAACAGCTGAACGGATTTATATAAAATTCGTCACCAGAATGGACGTCCTGTATAACATATGGGCTACTTTTCATCCTGGAAAATATAGTATTTAGATAGGTTAGTACTATATAACCTCTTAAGGCTATAAATACCTACTCTGTGCATACTGTACCAGGACAGCACGATCTATGCTAATCTTGATTATTACAGAGTCCTCGAAACTTGATTGTTCCCTACAAGAGTGCTTTACTAACCTTGAGTACTGCACGACTGCGGTTGTCGGAAGGTCCCATAATATTACACATAATAGCAAGCCCCTAAATGAGGTCGGACCCGCCCCAAGGTTCTAATCAACAAAGATGAGGCATAAAATCTAGAACCACCATGCAAACACTTGCTGTCATAGATAAGAAATGAATGGTAGAACGGAAAATATATAAGACGTACGTTTATGTACGAGTACCAGATAGAACTATACAATTTTATCAGTTATATTGATTTTAAAGTCAAATTACTGATATCCCAGATAGATAACTGTAGTCTGACATAATTACATTGATTTGGCCCCGCATACATCCAATACGGTATTGGCAGCCAGCCCTAGATCGAAAATAGTTGCGAATACTTAGATTTTTTGATCGCCAAAAGAAGTGCAATAGTAATCTGTAAAGCTAAACCAAATCTTGTGATTAAGATAGCTATGACATTGATCAAAACTGAAAACATTAACATTCAACGTGCACACATCACCCATGACTTTGGTACCACTTTATTGTTATCCAATACTGCGACACACGACACAGCGTATGTATGCTATTAGTACATTACGGTGTGAAAAAGGGATATGTGTGAAAGGAGAGTGAATGAAAAGATGACGGCTGATAGAGTAGAATGGAAGAGGAAGACATGCCGTACCGACCTCACGTAGTGAGATAAGGTCATGAAGATGATGAATACATACATTACAGTAAGTATACTTGTTGTCATTGGCAGTTTCTAAATCAAGGACTCGGTTATAATGCTCATTTAGTTCCATCCAACAGCACTGTCGATCTTTAAGTCATCTGCTCATACTTATTTGTTCTTTGATTTTCCATTCTATGGTAACTTTGAAGTTATACGCTTTTGTGACACTGTCATAAAATCCCTTATTTACGTCCAACAGTATAACGCGTGTGTGTTTAGGCTAGAAGAGAAATTTATTGCTTAATACCTCCATCTTGGTTGATGGAAAATGATGATTTGGATAGAGCACATTTGAGGGTAGAGCAAATTATTATAATAATATTATATAATATTTTGTAATAATTATTAATTTCTACCTTATTTTTGGGGTGAAATACAAGTCAAAATTCCTCGATGACTACAAAATTATCATAATCGTAACATTTGCACACCAATTTTCATCAATATTGGTAAGATATTGCGACCTATAAGCGAGTACTAACACTCAGACAAACATATAGACTGACAGACAAAAGAAAAAATACGAGACTCACAGCAGAGGCGATAAAATTATTATAATCTGTATACCGAGTTTAGTCAGGATTGGCTGCACACCACGACGTATACGAGACTACAAACACTCAGAAAAACATACAGACAAAAGAAAGAAATGCCAGACCCACAGCAGGGGTGCTTTGCTCGTTTATTAGTTTAGTAATTATTTACAGAAGCAATACGACTAAACATGCTGGTTATTATCAATATTTGTATTTTTTCTATTCTACGCAGGCATTTGACCACAAGTTCGCATGACCACGGAAATCAGCGAAACTGTAGCCCTAGATGGAGCATGCCTAGTCTGTAATACACTGGCTCTCAAGGAAGGCTGCCAGAACACACCGTTAGGAGCTCTGGTGTCAGATTTTACAAATTGAGGACCTCAATTTGTAAAATCTGTCGCCAGAGCAGAGAGAGCTGTCGAGTGGTTAGTGGTTGTCAAAAGGTACATACGAAGTTCGATCCCACGAAACATGCAAAAAGAGCCTGAGCAACCGGTGAAGAAAAACATAGTTAGTAGCTAGCCAGGCGAGCGATAGAAAACACCCTACCACCATGCTAGGGTGTTTTCTATCGCTCGCCTCTTTTTGCATGTTTCGTGGGATCGAACCTCTTACGTATTTTTTGACGACCACTAACCACTCCACATAAACCTTTTGTTATATATTGTCAAAAACCAGTGACTAAATTGAAATAAAGCATTGGTATAAAAATTAAGAGCTGCTCTTCCCTTCTAAACGAAAATTAATTTATCTCTATCTAACAAGATCAGTGACAGAAACAAAGACATCAAAGATGCCACTTAACCTGTTACAATTCAATCAATATTTGATTAACACTACAAAATTAATTATTGAAACATCGCCTACGTCTCTAGCCTGAATACATGATCAAAGGAGGTCGCCGGCTATTGTAATCTCGACCTTGGCGCTAGGTCACTGGGTTTATTGTTGGATGACTAGGTCTCATTGCTCCATGCCCTATTCTCGGTAGAAGCAGTGGAATTGTATTCCTCTCGTATATTAATTTGGACTGAGTTCGCTTTTTTCTCGTTTCCGTTAAAAGTAGGAAAGTATTAGCTTTCCTCAAAACATTAATGCGTTTTATTCAAACTGCCTATGCCCCTGAGATAGAGTAAGGTGACAAACAGACAGACGGACGGATTGATGTAATAGGGTCCCGTAAAACAGCACATAATGCCGTTTTAAGAGATAATATGAGAAAATATTTTTCAGTGTTTATATAATAATGATTTAAACGCGTCGTTACTTTTTTTGTTAAGGCTTTGCAATACTGATTTCACGACCGCTATAGCCTAGTGAGCAGTATAAACGCTTCCAAAACCATTGGTTCTGGGTTAGAGTCCGGGCCGTGGGAGAAGTTCAAACTATGGACTTGAATATCTATCTGTCTTTGAGTATGAGTGTTCTGTTAGTACAATATTTTTTGTTTGTATTGTCACCACAAGAATAGAATTCTCTAGAATATTTTTTTTTTTACTAAGGGAAGTCTTCTTCTTGAGAAGTGACCTCTTCCAGTTAACTTTTAACTATGTATTACTATAAGTGTTGATTGACTGATTATACTTAGAAATCAAAGCAGAGCCTTAAACCACTGAACCCGGAGACATGAAATTTGGAGGGTGTATTCATTATAGGGTGAAGGGGTGTACTAAGATAGGATTTTTGGAAATTTAGGCATAAAAATTTCTTTATATTCCATTTTAAGCCGATGGCAACGATGCGAGAACAGCTACTAGAAGAAGAAACAAAAGAAGTGTCTGTAAATGTCGCATGGCATCTTCAACGCAAGAGAAATCATAGTAGGAAGCTGTTAATGCAAAACGTTATTTATTTACAAACAATTATCTCCTACCATAGCTTAGTTACGTAATCAGTTATTATAGAGTCTCAGTTCCGGTAGTTCGGAGTAGGGTAGTTATTAAAATTCACCTAGTTATGCCTCCGCTCGCGATACTTGGAAACCTTTGAGCCTCTAAACCCCTTAGCGACGAAGTTTATTTAAGTGCTTCTCAGATCGTGAACTAACTGATATCATGTCTCTGTCTGCACCGTGTTTAAGAAACCACATTACGCTGTTTAATTCTTTGAACAAGTTCTCAAACAACAGTATGACGTAATTTTAAAATTTTGCATTTGTAAGATATGCGAAATTGTATATAAATTTGCTTAATTTAGTACAAATAACATGAACACGCAAGAAGGGACTCAATTTGTAACCAACCATTTGACACGTTCAATTACAAGATACGTCCTAAATAACCATATAACCAGCGAAGAGTTATTTTCTAACAATACCGCTCGGCCTAAGTATACCTACTGAGTTAAGAGGGAACATCAGCTTTTAGATTTCATGCAAACATATGTCACAATTTTCTCCGTGATTTTAGAATATGCGAAATTACCTAAGTAGTTTCGAGATGTCCATACTTCGTTACATTTGTCGACACGCTATTAACAAATGTGATTTTATGATTTACAAAGATATCGACCGATTTTCGATAAAAAACGCTTTGGAAAGCACTTCATCTTATGCTTTTTCAATTCTATTTTCTATTAGAGTTAGTATCTAGCAAATGGTCAGACATGCTGAATCGGAATCGGACCTGAGGTAGCGGGCGTGTGGGTGTACCGCTCCCTCCCGTCTCTTCATACCCCGCATACTCCCAGTACCAGTCGCTTGACCTTGACGCGAGAGTTGGTTTATAGAGTCCTATTTTTAAATTCGCGAGATTATATTAGATATTGAAACCTCTTCGTGACCTTAAGAACTTCATAAAAAAAAATCACAACTTTTTGACAATAAATTTTAACGTTTTATACAGTATAGTGAAGTTAGTGGTAGCCTAGTCGATAAAATCCAGGTTCAGGTCTCTGAGTTTTTCTCTCATGTGTATGTTAGAATTGATTACCACATGCTTAAACAGTGGAGTAAACATTTTAAGGAAACCAGCTTGTCAGATAAGGTTAATAACTTTTAACTACACCCCTTTCATAGGGGAGACCCCTGACCAGTTGTGGGACGCTATGAGTTGATACGTATAAGTATATACAGTGCTTTCTCTTAAGATGCTTAAATAAACACACATAAGTTATTGAAAATGCGCTGGTGCTGCCTCTTAATACTCCATTGAGTTTTTATTATTCAAGTCCTATAGTACTTTCGACCACAGGCGAATCTTTTATTTATATTTACTCAGCAATAAAATAAATCCCAATAGAGCTCATCCCACTTCCTGTTACACTGGAGATGTTAAGTTTCGGTGTTTACATTTCTGTAAAACAAATAATTTTGAATCGAAGATTTTGTTCGAATAAAACTGAAATTATTTCGATGCACACTCAACAAACATTCGAAATTCTGTTTGTAATTGGATTTTTAATACAGTTGGGAATACTTGGTAAATGTTTTTCCTTCGCCAATTTGACTTCAGGTTTTTCTGGTACAACTTCATATCCAAAATAAAACTTTCCAAATTACAGCTATTACCAAAAACACACACCTACGTATAAAAGCACCATCGCAGCTAGCGGCATGAGTTTTCAGTGGTCTTTGGTAAACTTAAAATCTAGTCACGAAGGCGGCCATTCCCCTTGCATGAAAAAAAACTTATACTTAAGTTATATATCTCTTCTCACAAAAAAAAATAATAGTAACGCGAAAGTTGTCTATTAAAATCACATAAACTACGTCAACTAATTATTATACTCTTCCAAACACGTTCAAACTAAAAACAAAATTCGAACAACAATTCGTCGTATCACATATTTCATTCGAACAAACTCAGCGAGCCCATCTCTAATCCACACTGCGCCAAGAGTTAATCCTCAACACGTACACCTAAACTTTTTCACTTAAGTTAAAAATTAAGCGACGAGGCGGGCAAATGAGCCCTCCCTAGAATGAGGTCAGCTCCAGACTGGCGTCGAGAAGAGACAATTTTAGAATAGGTACTGGTGTATTTTTCGTGGTAACAGGTTGAAATAGGGAAATAAAAGCTTACAGTTTCTTTTTTATGTACTTATATTGTATCAGGAGAAAAGTGAAACATATATATTCTATGTTTTATTTAATGACTATTCTAACGCGAAAATCGTGAAAATCTCGTGTCTCAGCAAAATCTTATTGAAATCGGTCGGTAAATGGCATCACGGCAATGGATTCCTTTTTGAGTACCTAACAATATTCTTACAAACTAACATATTAATTAAATTATTTTTATATCTATGAGCTCGTAAATTATTAAATGATTATTTATTGAGATACCTAATAACGATTATACGTCAGTAACAATTATCTCACATATTATATACAATTAATTAAATTACTAAAACAAAAGAAAAATATAGAACGCACTAATAGAATTTAACATTAACAATGTATCAAGTATAATATATCAAATTACTGTCAAATTATTAAACACAATCATTAGTCAAAGGTTCGTATCGTCACCTCTAAACAAATCCCAGATTCGAAGCAGATATTTGCTTTGCTCGCCTGATCAAACATTAACCTTAATAATAATTCTGTTCCAGGTAATGCAGATGCACCACAAGCTGTGCAGTTTATCGTAAGTACTACTACCGTATGAGAGTTGAAGTCTGATCTGGTTTCCGAGCAGTTTAGCATATAGCCTCAACACAGTCTGCGGCAAACTAGGAAGCGAGAATCGTTAGCACAGAATATTATAGAGACACAAGTCTACGGGTACGGTTAGGGGTGTAATAAGCCGAAAGGGGGTCACTATACTTATCCTAAGAAACAGCTTATACTATGGGACCAATTCTGGATTCGAGAAAAATCCGTCGTCGACGAAATGTATGAAACAGCTGTTTTTTTTTTTCACGAATTCTATATTGGCCCCATACGGTGAGTTGTTCCTAAATTGTTCAGGCTTAGTACATACCTAACCGATAGCCCTGTATACATATGGCCAAACAAAATTGGCTATTCGCAATTACAGTTCTATAGAGATAAACTCGGGTGGTATCGTGGAACGTTATCGGTGAAAGGAGTGAAACTAGAGCAAGCAATCTTGGTTTTTCGTTTTGACAATTTGACGAGGCAAACTGTCAAAACGACACCTAGATTGGTTTCATTTCTTTCACTTCTTTCACCTCTAACGTTGCGCGATACTATCGCAGGTGACATTCTAACTTTAAAGGTGAAAAACATGAGCTTTGTTATTGCCAATTTAACAAAACGTTCTTTTCAGTTTCTAAGCCCACTGAAGGCTTAATTTTGATAGATGACATACTTTAGTAAGATCAGGTTTAGATCTCAAATCACTCGTCTCCTCTATAGAAAATCGACGGCTGCATAAAAATCATTGATCGTAAATCTTCACCACCATCATCTACATATAGGTGGAGGACAAGATAAAACCTCTGTCAGGGCCTACGATGACTTACAACCCAAAACCTACAAATATATCATTAGACCCACCGATAACCGATCGTTAAGATAGGTTCTTGAGTGGCGACCGCGTACCGCTCCTACTAGGTGGACCGACGACAGTAAAAATAACAAGTAATCAATGGAGGCAAATGGCAGCTTGTCGTTCTAATGGGGAGGCCTATGGTCAGCAGTGGACGTTTTCTGGCTGATGACGATGAAAGCTCTGACATTACAAACGGGGAATACGGAACGGAACCTTCAGATCTATCAGTATATGGAATGGATACTGTACATCTTATTGTTCTATATTCTGAAGTAAAGTGTCGCATTAGCAAAGGCCATTGCATAACGAGAGGTCATTGCATTCACATAGCTATCGGAATATGAACCTCGTTGTGATATGAAAGTTCCTATTTATACCAAAAAACAGCGCTGTTGTGTTCTAGACAAGCGCTGAAACCGCTGAGAACCTTACACAAAACACTTACACAACACACTTAAACAAACGAATAAATTTTCAGTCTCAGAGAAATTAAGTAACATACGTTATTAAAAAATATACAAGTGATTTGATTACCTCCTTCTTTTTTGGTGAGTAGGTAAAAAATAGATAAAAACGTAATGAAATTGTAATTCAATTAATTAATTAATTATTAATTAATTCAATTAATATTTTTATTCATTTCAGTTTTTATAAGGATTTGTCGGAACGCCTGAAGGACTCTGCGTTTGACAGAAATGCTGGCTTATATTTTTCCCAAAAAATAATTCTTGTAATTCAGCGGGGCGACGCAGCCAGCATTTTGGGAACTTTACCCGAAATTCTTTTTTTTTTTTACTTTTTTGTACATTATAATATTTACCACATATGAAATAAAAACCAATAAAATTTGAAATTTTAATATACAAACAAGTCTTGGCGCTATGCACTGTTTTACTAACTCTGATTTTAATACCAATCTGATTTTTGATAACATTAAAATACCACACGTAACGCATACTTACTCTTTCAAACAAAACATATTTATTCAGATTTTATATCTTTACAAACTTCTTGGTTCTTAGATATAGTTTTTAATAAATTTATGTTTTTTAAAGTGTACTTAGTAATAATAAAAAAAATAAAAAACGGGCCACTCCCAAAGAAATAAAGTAACAACCATTAAAAATATAATCGATTTGAGTCCTTTTCCTGAAATCCTTCCTCCTGTTTGGAGAATTCGGTAAAAATACTTAAATATTTTAGAAACAAGGCCAAACCTATGAACTGTACAGTGCTTGTAATAGCGTTAATACTTCTAAAGAATTAATATTTTAAACAGGTATTTCACTGTGATCGTGAGAAGAGTAATTTAAAAACATAAAAACGAAACAAATTTCCATTAGTAAGAAGTACTCTCAGGAACTTTACAAGGCTAGTACTAAGAACTAAGCTTATGAATACGTGATTCATGCTTCAGAATTA
The DNA here is from genome assembly GCA_947049295.1 of Ligdia adustata. Classification (NCBI taxonomy): domain Eukaryota; kingdom Metazoa; phylum Arthropoda; class Insecta; order Lepidoptera; family Geometridae; genus Ligdia; species Ligdia adustata. The sequence goes on from OX346233.1 coordinate 5,529,254, forward strand.
AAGATGTTAGACACTATTTCACTTAAGTTGGCTTTCGTTGGCGCTGCAGTCGCATAATTTGGTGTTAATAGATACAACGAAATCTCTGCCGGCAATTTTCATACCATTTTTGATATATGAAAATCAGAATCTGCGCCATGTGTGTCTAATATCCTCATCTATTATATTATACGAATATAAACTGAAATAATTATAGTACACAAAAATAAATTATATTCATATCATTGTGAGTTTTTTATGTACATTCTTGAGTGAACAAGAGCTTAAATGATTTTCTAGATTTATTTAAAGTAATGGCTGTTCTTAAAGGTAGGATGTCGTAATAAAAATCAGGCACGTTTGCTCAGTAGAACCCATTAAATTAATTGGTGTTAATCATAGGCTTAACTTTTCGAATGCATTTTGTGGTGAGCTGTGACTGATTTGACTAAGTCTTGCTAAAATCCACGCTCCAACTTACCTGAAATAGACTCTAGATGTCGGAACGGCAAGTTATACGATCTTTCCAGTTTTGTTTTGAATTTCTCTTACTCCGGAAACTATCTTCCGTGAACTAAAAGATAAATGAACTTTGAGATAACGTTTCTTTCATATTGATTTTAACTGAAATACAAATTCTACTGGAAGCTGAGTTACGAGTATACGACAGCAGGTTTTTTCTTAAATTTCCTGATGGTTTCTTTTTTGACAAAGGACTTCATTTTAATTCCATTCATTCCAATCAATTTATTGGCAATGCAATATTTTGAAAAGCAATACGCAGATATTGAACAATATATATATGATCCTCGTACCTGGCACTAAATTGATTGATATGCAAACACGAGTGAAAATACAGAGTGAAACCAAATATACACTCCAAACTATTGGAGTGTATGGCTCTATTTGGTTATATTATAAACAAAAATAAAGAATATAGAAGGTAACTTTATCGATAAGCAGCGATCTTTACCAGATAGCCTTTGCAGGATTGAAAACAATTGCAATGATTATCAAAGTTTACGAGTAGAAATCTTGATACTACCCCTAATTGCTAATTGGTGGGTACTAGGTACCTACATATGCCATTCTAACTGTAACGTTATTATATGTATAGTATATAGTTGACCTCGTTCCTCATTAAGCCGCTAAAAAATACAATTCCAGTAAAAATAGCGGGTAAAAACGCTAGGCATCCTTGAAAACGTGTAATTTCCTGAAGCTTATATTTTCCGCAACGTTATTTATCAGTGCCTTCATAATATTACCCCAAGTAATCCCACACCTCGCTTCCCTTCAAAGCGTAGCATAAACGTCTCATACACTATTTGATGAGCGCAAAGCGGATGAAGTTTGTTTCGATGGATGCAGTGTTGCCAGATCTTATAATTAAATTTTCGGTAAGTCTCCCCTTTTTCGGTGTGTAATCTCCGCATTTATGCGTGCGTCACCCGATTTTAGAATTAATCACTGACTGTAAAAGTAATCAAAAGCATCTCCTTGAAAAGCTCAGAATATACAAACAATAACAGGGTAGGCGTCTAATGTCAAAATATTGATTATAATATGACTTTAGAGTAACTAAAGTTACAACAAATGTTATACATATTGATTTTAACAAATTTAACCGTTTTTAATAAAATTTAATTGCGACATCAAAAGAATACCCTTTCAAACAAAAAAAAAATATATTTTAATCTCCTTACAGCCGTCTCCGAGAAATCGGGTATCAAACATAATTTATAAAAAAAGTCGTATTGTGTGCTTTTTCCTTTCTTAGGAAGTCGGTAAACATTATTACAGGTGTTTTTTTTCATTCGCACCTCACTCTTTTTGATTTAAATCGTCTATGAATGATACAGACCTCGACTCAGGCCAAACTTACGAAACTAAACTAATTTGACAGTTCTTAAACTATCTCTTCTCTTTTTGTTTCCACAAGTGAGAAAAGGATGGATATAATTTTAGGAACTTTTAGTTTAATCAGTGTGTCAATAAGTCATTAGCACACAATTCGAAGCCATATGACACTTTCAGCAACGAGGAGTTTGGAGGATCACGAGACAATTGAACGATTTGAAGAATTACTATCTACCAATTACTTTCATTTATAATATACATTTAGCCTGATTTTTCTTTATCAAATGGCAGCATCGGATGGAAAGTCTGTGGTTCTAAAACTTAGCGCGTCTAAATTGCTAAAGCTTTCCAGAAACCAAATCCTACTTAGAAAGCATAAGTTTGTGTATGACTGTGTGTGATGAATGTATATTAGAGTCTTGAAATGCGTAACTTTTGAGTAGGTTTTTTTATAATTAATCACACTGCAGACGAGATTTGAGTACATATCTTCGTTTATATAACGTAAGATTAAAGTACGTCATTTATTTACGTTTTATATACGACAATCTAAATTAATAAATATATGAGATTTATTTATTTTGCATTAATTTTAATAATTATTTATAAAAAAAATAATTAATGAGTATTTTTTTAACGTAAAACCATTTGGTTCAAGTGTTGTTGAATGTAACAGTGACAACAAATTACATATTTCAAGGGTTTATTGAATAACTTAAAAAAAAAACTCTACTCGTCTGTATTTTTATATTTCTTAGAAGCCTGGGCCGATATGGAAAAGTATTTTTGCATACTTACTTCTCATGTAGTTTTATTAAGTTTTAACAAAATCGGATCAGGTTGAATCGAAATATAAAATATGTGCTTACCAAACTAAAGAAGCTTGTCTCATTTTTTCAATAAATTTTGTAGACTGATCATAATCAAATTCTAATTGAGGACATTTTCAGCTGTAAATGTGACGTAAGTATAAGATGCTAACACTGGCGTGCCTTGTCTTACCTAATCTACAAGTTACGAAATGCGGGCGTCTAGAATGTAGTATACAACTTTGTGGCATCCAGAAAGCGTTAAGGAAAGAGATTAGCTCTCCGGTAGGGTAATTTAACCTACCCTATTCTTGGTTTAACTGAGACGTACGTCTGCACAAAGCTTTGAGGCAGTTCTGACGAGGAAGTGAGCAGGAATACGGAGATTACATTGTAAAAGGTACCAAACTTGCTAGATGCAATATACGATAGATGTATAGCTAGAAAATATTCACGCAGGTTAACGAATTAGAAAAATATTTAAACTTAAAGGAATTATTTGATTGATCTTTCTTGACCGAGCAAACGAAGCGTCCCTGCTTCAGGTCTCGCAACATTTTTTTCCTTGACCTTTCCTATATGTCCTGACTGACTGACAACGCAGAGCATAATACGCGTAACCACTGAAGCTAGAAACGTGAAATTTTAAAGATGTATTCATTATAGGGTATAACGGGTGTACTTATAAAGGATTTTTGGGAGATCAAACGGGGGTTCAAAGATTAAAACTTCTTTATAATCCATTAAACATGCGGGCAACGCCGCGGGTGTACGCTACCAGTAAAAATATAATAGAAGCTATGGGATATAGACTATTAGGATATACACAGGATTTTTTCCTTACCCTTTAAACCTTTAATGGAACGGATAAGCTATAATGAAATATGAAAATGAGCATAGTTTAACCATAAAATATCAAAGTAAACTGATAAAGAAATATTTTTTTGTTGCTGAGATATTGATACTAGTTTCGTCGATTATTTTCGTTCTGATTTTCTTAGATTTAATCCATTTATATCCAATAAATTCTGGTCTGATTTAGATAAGCATACATGGACCATACGCAAACAAAGAATAGAATTTTAAAATCGGTCCAGGCGTCACATTCATATTTATATATTGGTAAGTATTATTTACAAGTCAGACAAGTATCAATTGGTGTATAATAAAATAAACATTAAACACAACTTTTACATCAAACGCATTCTTCAAAATAAATTCAATAAATATGAATGTTGTTACGTAGAATAAAGGGTGGCAAGTGCCTTTATTAACATTAACAAAATGACTAACTACAACAACAAAAAATTATAGCAGAAGGTTAATAAAAAATAATAATAATAATAAAAAGCAATAATAATTACTAGTATTATAATATATTATACTATTATGGTAAAAAGTATTTTCACAATAATTTCCTTGAACCCCATAGAATAATCGTTACAATCGTAGCCGTCACCCGGTGCGTTGCCCTCGACAAATTTGAATATCAAAAAATCTTTAAACTTTGAACCCCTATTTGAATCGCTTAGAGGTTGAATTTCCTATAATCCCCTCTTAGTAAACCCCTATACTTTATAATGAATACACCCTCCAAATTTCATGTCTCTAGGTTAAGCGATTATGGCTCTACATTGATTTCTAGAAAATAGTCAATAGATAGAGGATATATATGACTATAAACATTTTAAAAATCCACCCCTTTCTTTAAATCGATTCAAAAGACTACCCGCATTTTAGCTTACAAAGCTCAAGCACTCACACTGAACTTCCCGCTGACATATTGTTGTAGATATTATATCCGAAAAGTTTCCTCTCACGAGACTCGAACTTTGCACCCACGTGGAGACGTGTGATAAACTACGAAAATACATAAAGTAATAACGGAAAGTGACAGCCTGAATTAGGTGTCGACCTACACGCTTGTCTGTTTACTAAGATGGACGGGGAATAGTGACGTCACTACTTACATACTCGTAATAAATTCTAGCATGTTTCGTACTAACCGGTGCCATTATTGGGCACAGGTTTCACGTCCGCGTCGCCCTAGAGAGATCTAAAAATGGTCACTGCACACTTACGCGGGATACGGATACTCGACAATATGCGATCTGTGATTCGTCAATAAGTGTATATGCACGGAAAGAAGTTAGTGGTTGCCTAATCGGTAACCTCCTTGCCTCGCAAGCAAAATCAGACTCAAATTCATGTTCAGGCATGCACATCTGTGTTTTTCACTCACGTGCACATAAGAATTAATCACCACATACTTAAACGGTGAATCGTGAGGACATCGTGAGAACACTGTCGAAGAAGGTTTAATAAATTTCAAAAATATATCTTCAACCCGCAATGATTTGGCCAGCGTGGTGGACTATGGCCTACACCCCCTTCATAGGAGAGACCCGTGCCCAGCAGTGGAACTCTATGGGTTGATACATTTGCGCGGAAATAACCCCACTACGTCGCTTTTGCTTCTAGAAGATTGCCGGGTACTATACCTACTACTAAAGATATGGCTATCAGATTGAACGAACAGCTTCCAAACTTGAGGTTAAGTTCTATAATGGAGGTAGTCGTGTAATATTCATGAAAGAGATAGCAGCCCCCATTACAGTCCCATCTTTATATGGCCAATAACATGTCCAGTCGTTTGGAACTGACCTTCCTGTACAAAACTAGTTCTATACTTATACCGGATACAGGTTTTATCAACTTGTGCGTGAAGCGAGAGGGTTTGAGTGAATTCTATATGATTAGGTTGTATTTTTTTTTCAACAAAATGACAATATTAACGAAATATTGTACACTCAAGTTTTTACCGAATTCCTCAAAAAGGTTGTATTTTTTTCTTATTACAAGATAAAATTCACTCTCATGTCCGAAAAATCAGGTAATCACACAATTACCTGATTTTTCGGAGAAAGCAATTTGAAAAATTCTCTATTTCTTAAACAAGATTATTTATCTACCCCCTATGTGGACCTATGTGGACATTTTAATTTTACACGATACCGGTTTATTAGTATTGTTATTTGTCTGCCGTATTGAGTTAGTAAATACCTTTTTAAAAACTTTTTTAAACATTTTTATGATATTATACAATGCTAGACCTATCTCGGTGTTACAGGGAAATTTTGTTTCTAGTTATACCTATGTATTGTGGATAATAGTTTGCAGTTAGGCTGTACGTAATCTCTCTTACTATCTCTACTCTTGCTAAGAGACTAACCCTGAATGCGGGAAAAAAATCACTGGTTCCATACAAAAAGTTTCTCGGTCGTCGGTACAATGTATGAAGCAACTGTTTTTATTTCTCGAATTCAGAGTTGGTTCCATAGTGAAAGTTGTTCAGAAGGATGAGTATAGTGACCCCCTTACGGCTTAGTACACCCCTAGCCGGTAACCCTGTACAAAACAAACATGCTCAAAAATAACTAAATATTTTCATTAAAGGAATTAAATGTCTAGTAGCGCCATATAATTGTAATAATTGGCATAATAGCACTATTATGCCTTAAAGTTTTATCTAAATCACCATAAATTTGTAATTAGGTGATACATATTAATAGATGAAAATAGCGTAACAAATATGATTGATAAGTTATTTTATTGATGTAATGTCCGCTATGGCTATTTTTCTCAGTCTACAAAAATATGATGCTCACCTACGCTGTAAATATGATTATAATATTTATTTTAATTTCTTAACAAAATTAATGGACAACAATGGTAAATTTAACATGGGACCACTAATATCATTTTAAACAATAATATTTTTTTCAAATCAGTGTTGCCATCAAAGAAAAATAAGGGAACACACATTACAAAGCAAGTACTAAAAAACTAGTACATAAGTAAAAATAGGTACATACTTAACATACTTCAATAAAAGCAATAACCAACTTCACATTTTTTCAGTTGCTTAGATTTGTAAAAGAAACTACTGAACCGTATTCGAAAAGAATATTATGGGACCTACCAGGAATTATACGCTTTCGAACAAAAAATCGATCCAGACATCTCTGAGATATCGAGGAAAGTATACAAAAAAAAAACAGATTTTGGCGTATTGAGCATCTCCTCCTCTCTATTTAGATTTTAGTCGGTTAAATTACAGTTGCATTGAGTACTTCCTCCTTTTTGGAAAATCGGAAAAAAAATATAGTCATACCTGTACATACAAAATCCACATTAGTTCTGACTTAAATTCCTTTCCCTCCTCAAGTAAAGAAACATTAAAATTGAATTTGAACGCAGTGGCTCGTGACGCTTTCCTGTGTCCCTTTGAATTGAAGCGAGCTCTCCCACGAGGTTTGTATATAAATTATCATTTTGATACTGACTTCGAGTCACAAGGCTATAAGTTGTTTAGCTAATATCAAGGACATTTAGTGTTTCCATTTTAACCCCGACGCGAAATCTACGGGTGTTATAAGTTTAAAGTGTCATCTGTGTGTTTGAGTGTCTGTGTATGTGAGTGTCTGTGTATCGTAGCTCCCGAAAAGATGAACCAATTTTGATTTTGTCTTTTTTTGTTTGAAAGGTGAATAAGTCGGAGCTGTTCTTAGTTATGTTTGTCTAACATTGGTTCAAGATGGCCACGATTAGATGATTACCCACTACTCCCTCAATATGGGTATCGAATGAAAGGACTGGATTAGAAGTACATTATACAATATTATAAATTTCAATCCAATCAAATTATGGCCACTACGTCAAAATGGCGATATCGGTGGTTTAAAATAAATTTAAGCACATTTGTTGACCAAACGCGTAGCTTATTACCGCGTAACTATACTGATTATAACAGTAGTCTACAAATAAAAAATATTTTACTAATACTGCTGGGTAAAGTAGGATTTTTCTTACTAAAACTCCCCCGGCGACCTCGATGACGTGCTTCAGGGTCCTCGGACGAACGAGCTCACCGTTACATGACTGATAACGTGAACCACTGTGTTGAGATCTTCCCGGTACAAAAATTCGGTGCCATTTACTATAATTAGCATTAAGCCAAGAGGTCTAATTTTAATTGCCTTTTACGACAGGACAGGCAAGGGATACTGCAGTAATATTCTAAGACGTCAAAACTACACCTATATGCATAATGTTCTAAAGTGAGATCGTATTGTGCGTGAGTGTGTAACAATTGGGGTTAAGGCACCTTTGAATAACTAATCTTGTTAGATTTGTCAATATAAAAATGTATTATAGTGTAATTTTTTTGTTTCTGTTTTTGGGTCAAATGTTCTCCTTTGTCATCCAACGTGGCATTGCTACCTGCATTTTTGCCACCTTTCCCTGACTTTCCCCTTTCCCAGTCTAGGTTATTAGGTTTTTATTTTATACATTTACATATATCTTTTTAAATAGATTTAGTTTAGAGTGTTTTAAATATTATTTCTATAAGTTTATATCAATAAATATTATAGCAGATATATGTAAGTGTAATTTAAATCCCTTCATTTCCTTCATATGAACTTTGGAACTGATAGAACGAAAGGTTCACACGTGAGTTCATAATATCGAGCATTACATTCATAACGGGACCGCATACTTGGTAGACAAGACAGGGTATTTTCTCGAACCTCTCAAAACTTTTATAATAAACTATACCTTCACGGTTCATAACTCAGGATGTCGCATGCCGGTCTCGAGACCCTTCCATGTGGCTTCATAAATCAAGCCTACTTTGACACCTTATTCATTTGTGACAAGGCTCAATTTCGCGCGACAGAAAACTGTAATGTATATTTTTTTATATTTTATTTTCATGTCTTATCGCGTTGTAGTAGAGTTTATATTTGTTTGATTGTACGGTCGATTAGGTTGTGGCAGGTCAGGTAGTTTATTGGGCGTATTCAAATAGTTGTGACGTTATGGAATGTTGGTGTGACGTCTTGAGAGACGAGAAATAGATGTTCCGTACTCTTTATGTGTTTTGTAGACATAAAGCACGCCTAGTATTTTTGCATGTAAGTTACTTTGTTATTGTACAATAATTGGTGCATGCAGTAATCTTCAAATAAATCAATTAAAAGGCAGCAATTTTCGTATAGTACTTTATGAAGTTAGGTTTTATTAGTTATTATTTTTTCTATTTTTTACGGGGATATGACATCAAAACGAAGCGATACAAGTGGTTAGAAGCGAGTTCGAAAAAAACCGACTGCTAAATCGTTAAACGTATGCGTCATCCATAATTTTGATGAACCCAGTGTCACTATCACGACTAAGACGAATAATTTACACCACTCACATAAAAATACGACAAGCCGTTTAGGCTCTAGGTCATGCCAAAGAAATATAAATACATACATTTGAAAAACATTACCCTTCTTCTTTAGCAGTCGGGTAAAAATACGGCTAATTTAAGGAACATCATACATAATTAGGAACGGATTTCTGCAAAGTGACGCCAGACTCAAATATAATTAGTTATATAATCTTAAAAAAACTAGCGTCAAGGCATGACGTCATTTAAACTTTGTACAAGGTTTTATTCATATAAAAGGCGCGGATATATTGTGCGGTGCATTCGGGAGAGTTCGACCGTGCGTGAATGTCCGCAGGATTGACGCTCGCCCGCCCGGAACGACTGACCGTCGCCGTATGGCGGGAGCATTGTTTTTGAATTTCGAACGTGAATTTAAATGTCGAACTTTTTAAAATATGGTTTTTGAATTTTTCGTGTTGACGGCCAGATACTGAAATGTTGGCAGCTTTTGATTACAGAGTTTGTGCGGAAAGAGAACCGTCGTGACGAAAAATAGAACTAACATTATGATTTTATCAGACATCTTCAAGATGCAACATATAATTAACTTACCTACAGCGTAAGTAACTCAAAGCTATAAAAAAGTTTGGAAACATATCAAAACATGAATATTAGATTATTATTGAAGAAAAGCGAAAAACACACCTTAATTAATATAAAAACACCACATTAAAAGTAATATGAATAATCTCCGCTATTATAGATGTTGTTTCGATTGTCCGGGTGCTTTTTACTGCTTCATGTATGTATGTATCTTTCCGCGTTTCAGTTTTTAAGATTCCGTAGTACTAACAAAAAATATCTTATAACTTCTATTTTTTAATATTTTTTTCCACAATATCATTTATGAATCTTGCGTTTTTGTTTTGTATTGTGCAGGGTTTGATTGAAGTTGATATGTAACAATTATTATACTGCCATGCCAACCAATCGTGCTAGGGCGGGAAAGGAAGCGATTTAATTTGTATGCGGGTAGGTGTAAATACTGCTATTTTGAGCACGACCTAGCAAATATTCTTATAAGAATAATGAGGCAGGCACTTTACTATTAATTTCTTAACAGATAGTAAGTAACTCTTTAATCGTACATAATTACCAAAATTTGGCCAGTCACACTGACTAAACCAAAAGTTCCTTAAATTATATCCATCCTTTTATTTGGAAACAGAAAGAGAGGAGACAATATTAGAACTGTCGAATTAAGTTAGTTTAGCCTGCCCTAATCGGGGTCAATGTCTGTAAAGGGCAAGTCAGTCGCAATATTAAAGGATAAGACATTTCAAGGTCACGTGTGACATTCTACTTTAATTGCCATTTTTATATATTATTAATTATTATATATTATTGATTTTAAATTTATTTTATATGTTGACTTCTGTATTTTAAGATATGTTTTGTGTAAAATGTACTGTTTTTTTTGTAAGTAGTTTTTGGTTCGTGACTCATTGCCTAAGTCACACGTGCGTAATGTCACTGGACGGTCTCAGCGGAAGACCAGCGCTGGCTGTTAGTTAAGGCAAAACCTTCTTGCTGTTCTTCTTTCTTATGATTCCAAGTCAACGGAAAGTACCCTATAGGTTATGATTATTTTAATGAAACTCACAGATGTTTAATCAGTTACTCCGTACATATTTAAGCGCTAAGTGATATGAGGGCCGTTTATAAACGATTCCACTAGTGATGGGGCAGCGGTAATGAATTTATCGATATCCATATTGTTTCCTGTATTGGCTTAATTAAGCGGTTTAATCAGAAATATTAGGTACAGTGTGGCACTGTCAACAAACAGTAGTGTAACTTTTACACTTCTTAATTATATTTAACTATTAATCAGTGTAACTGCAACTGAATTAATATACAGGATAAATAACAGGCCTAATATAAATAAATATATACGTATTCTAGTGCTAGTGCAATCACAATATTTTTTTTTGTTTTTAACAATATTTTATGCTTTGCAATCGCTCGCAAAAATGTAAAAAGAGTCATGCAAGTTCTTTAAAAAAAATGTTTAGAACTTTTTCAGTTATTTCAATTTTAAAATCAAACCTCTGAACTGATTTTCATACAATTTAAATGGGAAGTATATACCCACTCGTGAAGTATATACCCTTTAAAAGAAAAAAAAAATTTGCAAAGCTCTCGATCCGTCTTCGAGAAATCAACATGAAAAAACATACCGTCGAATTAACTATCTCCTCTTATGAGTCTCTCTCTTTTAAGAGGCGGTAGGTAAATAAGTAACAGCACATTGCCATGGAAACTAATATCTTAGATTCTGTCATTGCTGCAGTATTTACCTTGTAACCAGTACGGTTTCGTACGCATGTACAAAATTTCAGATCTAGACATAAATGCTTTCAGATTGTTTAATCTAATCTATCTCTCTTTCAAATCTTGAGGTAGGTATAGGTATACCTAGTATAAATTATAACGGCTCTACCGATCTTCAAGAAAATTTTATGAATGAACAAGTGAATTAATATAGATCTTGCACGCCAAACAAAACATATAACTAATAAAATATGTATTTATAGACAATGGTAGTACGTTGGCGACATTATCGCCTAAAGAAATTTCTTCCAGACATCCTTTAGATGCATAGAATTAATACTATTCAAAAAAAAGCGATTGGTTGGAAAAAAGAACCATCAAACTTCAATTTAACTTCAAAAAATCCTTAATATAGGAGTTGCCGGAAGTTTTTGCTTAGGATTGTATTTACACCATAAAAAAGGAAATTTGCTACGGTTTCATTTCTCGGCCGATGTCGATAAAATTTGGCAGAGACATGCAGAAAAATATCTAATGGAAATTCGGGATGGTAAAAAAAGAATTAAATTTAATATAATTATATTAAAATTTTTGTATAGGTAACCTAAAAAAAATATTTGGTCGCGAGGTCAACAGCTTACAGAAATTCTAGTGTTTATATGCTCTTACTGCACATCGTAATATTTCATGAATTCTGTGTCGCATTTTGGGGATAAATTGAATTTGTTAATTAACTAACTGGGCACGGGTATTTTAACCGATGGGGATTCGTTTTTGCCCCTCGGTCCGCGGTCGCTTGTCGCTTACGTAAATTATAATTACCCGTCGTTTGGTATTTTGGCCATTTAAATTTTAATTAATAGCTATTTGATTGTTTTAAATGTAATTGTAACTTGGATTGGAGCATTTACTAACCAAGGACTTAAAAAAGTAATTTGGTGCTCATGCACATTTGTGTTGCCAGTTTTAAAAACGCCAAACGCTGTTCGCCATATTTGAATAATGCTCAAAATGCGCGAATTTACTTATAGGTTATGACTACAGATTTAGCAATCAGGGATTTTATAAGTCACTTGTTTGCTACTAAAGCTCACTACTAACCGACCTAACTATAGTTAGGTATAGGTTAGCAAGAAAACTTGGTTTCATTATGACAGCGAACAGTCAAAACGTAACAATTTTATTTGCTCTTTCATGCCGTTTCATGTAAGTTAGTTCTGGAATCTTTGGATCAAAGATGGTGGAAGGGTTGCCATGCTACATCAATGTATTGAATGCATATTTTATGCTTGATTTGAATGTGACGGAATCTATTTTGTGTCTGTATAGTCCTTATTACACGCTACATATAACAACAAAGCTTGACTGATTGCCTCTCCCAGTTTGTTTGGTTCTGGTTTATAATGCGGTTTCACAAACATCGATATCGATACATGGCTGCTAAAAGCTCCGGAAACTAATTAATTATTAATTAAATGTGTGTATAGACAATACATATTAGTATGGTAGTAGTTTGTGGTTACATATTCTCGTTACCTACAGCTTTTCTTCCAATAGATAATATAAAATTTTTTTTTATTCTATAGCAGCTTATTATAAAACTATTACAAATCAAAAACAAAATATTTTGAAAAAGGTGTCTATGGACTATTGCGGCAGCTGCTGATAGAACTGTCTCAGTTTTTTCGATTAAACAATCCAACATCTTGACTGATTTTTGATAAAATTAAAATGTGACCACACGGAGATAAACTCAGTACACAAAAAAAAAGATTTTTCTAAATCAGTCCTCCCGTCTCCGAAATATCGGGTAAAGAATATTAAAAAATATATATAGTCGAATTAAGTTTGGGTGTTCTGCGTTCATCGAAATACTTTGCGCAATTCAAGACTAAATAAAAGACGTCCAAAAACAATTTGAAAAAAAATAGGTAGGTTGTAACTTTTCGAGGTTTTTAAGTCAAAATAATGAAAATAATATGTAGCTGCTGAATGGTTCATTTTTTTGATTTTGATAAGAAATTACGCAAAATTAATTGTCTTTTTTGAAGTCAGTTAATTAATATATATAAAATGGTCCATCCTTTTACGCTTACCAAAGAATAAAAAGAAGCTGAAAAAGATCACCGAGCTGTTAATTTATTTATTATTAATTTAATTTTTATTTAATTTATTAATTATTTATTTATGCATCTTAAATGCTACATCACACGACCTTACGCATTCCTATCCTAGCATTACCATAATCATGATTATTTCTATTACTTGTTTTTGTTGTTCTGTTACACGCTGCGAGTGGCGTGGCATTCCTTGGATGTGGTAGTTAAGTTGATAGATTGATATTGAAATTAGTGTTTTTAAATGTAATAAAGTGTCATATTTCACTTCTGTGCAATCTGTGAATTCAATCCAGATTTCAATAAATTGACCGTGCGAAAAAGCGTTTCCGCTTCAAGACGTACATTTTTCTTTTGTTTACTGATTTATAAAGTAGAACTTTCGTCGAAAAGTACGCCCTAACTTAAGTTCCACATATACTCATACTAATTGACAGACAAAAGAAAAATTAGTCAAACTCGCCATGACATGACACTGCGCTCGGGTCAAACAAAATAGTCATGCATATGAACACTCTTTTCAAAGAGCCAAATTAGTCAACAACTACACTTTTTTCGTAATTCATGAATTTTAACCCGAATAAGATGTATAATTTAGTAAATCTGTGTTTCGAACTTGTGACCTCTGATATCGGAGGTTATGGATCGACGGTCGCTCGGTAGGTACTTATCCAGCCGCGGCGTGGTGTGTCTCGTCTGTGAGTCTAGGTACTTGATCTATGTGTCTGGTCTGGCTGCTCTGGAAGTTGCCAAAATCATATTTTTGTTTAATAGTGCCTGATGATTTTAGGTAAGTAAAATAGTTTAAGGAATAATTTTAAGATGAAATGTTATTTAAGGTGTGGAAATAAATGTTATTTATTATTTTATTTTACTGGGTTGGAGATATACCTAGTAATTTCAAAGTTTGCAAGAAAGATATGAAATGTTCCATACAAAAGGATTATTGACGCGCGGCCGTCGTGATTATTTAAGGAGCATCTGTTTTTTATTCTCTAAAAGCTTTACTGAAGTAGGATATAGAGTTACTGGTAAATAACTAGCATCCTCTTCAGAGTAGCTTTTAATGACCCTAAGGAAAAACTACTGTACAATGAATTATGAAAATTCAAAAGAAATAATCAAATATTTCATACATATGGCCGCGCGTCAGTATTTTGTATGGAAATTTTCCAATTAGGCGAATTTTTAAAAGTCATGGAACAAAAGTTGTTGCTTATGATTATCAGAAGTCAAAGAGGATGATAGTTGTTTACCAGTGACCCTTTATATCTTCTTTGACTGAAATCTAACAAATTTAACTTATCAGCATGACTCATAGGTGGTTTTCTGTATTACACTATCGATCATCACCAGACACAAAACATTACCTCTGAATTGCCCCTGTCATTGACTATATACATATAGGTTTAGATGATATTATAACTAGACGGCTAGACTTAGGGTCGGACCCCAAAGGGGTGCCAATCAACCAGACCCCCTTTACAATATAAATAAAACTCTATAATACCTATATCTAGACATCAAATTATATTTTTGGCATTGTTATAAAAACTTTTTAATCTGAGTAGGTTCTTTAAAACACGCTGTTAGATTTCGATGCGTGGATTTATACTTTCTATATTAACAACCTGTTCGTAATACATGCACAAAAACATAAAAACAGACAGGCTCGAGGTAAATACGCTTCGCTCGTTCGGCCAACATCGTCAGATACCAACGTGAGGCGTATAGTTCTCGATAACGGCTGAGTTGGAAAACCCATTCTATTTCCCGTAAACATCATCGACAAGAAAAAATTGATCGGTCCCCGTAAACAAAAGTTATTTATTGTTACTGTTAGTTAGTATTATGTTGAAGCGTATGCTTATTTTTAGGGTTCCGTAAGCAAAGGATTAAACCTTGACTTAATATCGAGTTAAAACAGCGAAAGTCACGCTTGTTGTATGGGACCCGCCTCTTAAATATGTAGCATAGGTATGTCTCAGTAATACATATCATATTATTCATACATACACACACATACATGTACACGTACACAAAGAAAAATAATAAGGTGAGGTGTGGCGGTGGTGAGGAGGAACCACACCATAATAACAAAAAATATTTTTCGATTTCTCGCGCTGACATCAAGACGAGGCGGAAAAACACTAAATATCTTGTATATACCATCTTATTATCAGAGATAGTTGAAAATCTAAGAAAAGTTCCGAATAATGTTATTCTCGTCAAAAGCTCGTAAAAAATGATATCGTTCATTATCTGTAATTTTGTTGTTTGTTTGTCAATTCAAACCTTTGTTAGTAATATCATAAAGAGCCAAATACAAATTACTGTATTTCTCCCCAGCATTGATAGGTATTTCCTAATTTCACTCAAAGCCGCATGAGTTCGTAATGCTTTTACCATAGAATTCTCCCCAAATACCACTCTCGACCGTTCATTTCACCATCGCCACATCAAAGGACCGATTTATATATATCTATAGCGGTTGTAGTGTCTGTCTAAACTTATTAGTTTATTGCAAGCCTACTCCAGATATTCACAAAATTTGTATCATCATAGCGAACACTATAGTCCAGGAACACTTATAGTATAAGCTTTATAGACTTTGTGAAGTCCAGACCTCGCGAGCCTGTTTTTACACGAATAGTAGTAGTCCAGGATCCCTGGACCATTTTTGCATACTTATTATAAATTAGCTTGATCAAATGCAAAAGTGGTCCAGGGATCCTGGACTACTATTCGTGTAAAAACAGACTCACGAGGTCTGGACTTCACAAAATCTGTAAAACTTATGAAACAGTAATGAAATTTTTAATTTAAAAGCACGCTCTTGACACAAAATCCTTCTAGGAAACCACAAAGGTGACCCTGACAGTAACCTTAATATATCTTCAAGCATTTACAATGTTACGAGACCTGAAAATCGTTTCACGAGAATCAGACAACAAAGGAAATTTTCAGCTATCTACAATTACATACATAATGTACCTATAGCCAAGTCTAACATCCATTCATAGATGTCTATACTAACATTCTGTCTCTACAGACTGACTGGTTAACCACACGGATTATTTTTAGAGAGTTCTCAGAACCTAGAGTCTTCTTCTGGATAAGTAATAAAAACAGGCGGTCTGCCGAATTTAGACGACAAGCTTTAAATTGCAAGAATTTCTTGTTATAGTGTTTTGGTATCAGTGTTTCATAACATCAACTAATGACAAAAACATCTTTCGTTGATAATAACATCTGAGTTTAGATGTTAAAATTTGTCATTTTCTCTCTTTTCTAAAGTATATCTTCATGATGTCTAGTTTATCGCTACCACTTGAGAATTCCTCATTCATTAATTCGGTCATAAATCATGAAGTTCAATAACTTCTATCATATACTCGTAATTCGTCGGAATCTTTATTTTATTTACTAAAGTGATTTTAAGTATTATTATTTTTGTTTCAAAGAGTATACTTCTCAAGTGGTGCCTTAACTTTTTTATTAAATTCGGTCTTTCAGTTTGTTTTAGAAGCTCATGAATCAAAATAACTAAGAAATGTCTGCAGAATTGTATACTATTTTTACCAGACTGCGAAAGCGAGTGTATGTATGTATATATATATATATGTGTGTGTGTGTGTGTGTGTATTATTATCGACCTAGCGATTTGTCTTGATGTATCTTTTTATATTTTGCTAGAGTGTGCAATAAAGCTATATTCATTCATTCATTCAGTCCGGTTTTATCGATCTCGCTTCTAAGCACTTGATACTTATATTTTTTCACATGTTATAGAAGACCGTGAGCTGGCTACAGCAGCTTTGAGTATAGCGAGTGGCCATTCACTCTGTATGGTGCACTGGTGAAGCCGTGGTGACTGTCGCTTTTACCACCGGAATGATTTCATTATAGTCTTGCTGCGCTGTCTACCGTCTTCGTCTGGTAGGAAATGGTAGCTTATACTTCTATTATATATAACAAATGGTGGGTTTTGAGTTTTAGAACTTGCTTTTGGAGTATTAAGCATATATTTGAACACCATCTGTTTTTTTTGTGTAGTGATTAAACGCGTTTGACCTCCCCAGAATTTTAAAATATAATACTCAGTAACCACCGGTTTTCCAGGCTCAAAGGTCATAAGGTCAATAATTATCACAATTTGAAAACTATGCAAACGTTGCTAATTGTTATGAGCAAAATCGAACAAATATTTTCATTTCTTTCGAGAAAGAATCATTTGGAAAAATCTAAAAATTAAAATTATTTTTAAATAGAAAATCTATTTTGATACGTTTAATGCTACGGAACCTACTCTCCACTTTACTCTTTGCGGACTCTTCTTCAATTAATTAAAATAACAATAAAGTTTATCACGGGAGTCAGATATATTCAACATTTCGGGAAGTTAGGTTAGAAAAGGTAAATGAATATAGAACCTTAAAAAGAAGTAAGTATGAAAATTTTGAAAACACTCGACATTTGTTGTTGCAGCCATCTTGGATTTTAAATTATCATAGAGAAGCCCTTTCATTTGATACCCATATTGAGAAATTTTAGATAGTTGTGATTTTTTTTATTATTACGCCATTTTACGGCGGCGGCCATCTTGTACGGGTTGTCATTAAACATAGCTTAGAACACTCCCAAATTATACACCTTGGAGTCTTTAGTCGGGAGTGTTCGAACAAAACAAGCTAAATTGGTTTATCCGATTGAGAGCTACGATGCCACACACACAAACACACACTCACACACATACAAACACACACTCACACACACAAACACACACTCACACACAAACACTCACTCACACACACAAACACTCACTCTCACACACAAACACACACTCACATACACACACTCACATACACTCAAACACACACATAAACACACCTAAACACACACACATACAAACACACACTCACATACACAAACACACACTCACACACAAACACACACGCACATACAAACACACACTCACACACAAACTCACTCTCTCACACACAAACACACACTCACACACACACAAACACACACACACAAACATACACTCTCACACAACACAAACACTCACTCTCACACACAAACACACACTCACATACACACACTCACATACACACAAACACACACACACATAAACACACCTAAACACACACACATACAAACACACACTCACATACACAAACACACACTCACACACAAACACACACGCACATACAAACACACACTCACACACAAACTCACTCTCTCACACACAAACACACACTCACACACACACAAACATACACTCTCACACACACACACTCACTCTAAACACTCACACACACAAACACACACTCACACTCACAAACACACTCACAAACACACACACTCACACAAACACACACTAACACACACACACACACACACACACACACACACAAACACACTCACACACTCGCGCGCGTGCGCACACTTTGATACGTCAAGTAATAACACCCTTCTTGTTTGCGTAGGGGGTTAAAACAAATTATAAACACCAAAAATCAGAACAAAAACTTACTTTGAAGTAAATTACTTTTGTACCTTTTTTCCTAAAAACCAATTCCATTCCATTCATCCATCTCCCAGCTCCATAAAAAATCAGTTAAGCTAGAAAAATGCCTCCTGTCAATTGCAAAAGAGCTACTGAGCCTAGGAGTTCTTGGACTTTTCTACATTTAACACATATATACAACATATCAACGCATGTCGGTCTTACTGCAGGGTCTCCCAGAAGGTGTGTATTGAATTTTCTCTGACGAGCAAGTTTCCACATTTGCCGTACAAGCAATTGGTAATTACATGTAATATTTTTATAGCTTGGCCGCATTTCGCCGCTGTATATTTTTTCACAACCCTCTCATGAATATCAAATAAAAGTGCTTGACAGGTAGAAAATATAAATAATAAATCATGATAATTTAAACTGGTAGAAAATCCAAGATGGCTTCAACAACAACGACGGAGGTTTTTCAAAATTTTTAATTTTTTGTATTGTATTCGATACGTTTATATAGTAGTATATAAAAGTATACATACATGCAATAAATATCCCTTCCTTCCCTTCACCCCCCCCCCAGTGCAGCCAGACGGCGGGGCGGCGGTCTGTAATGAAATCACGGCACTCGATATACCTACTTATATTACATCTAGGGTTACCATCTATATATTTACAAAGGTCAGATTCTTCAATACATTTAGTGTAACAAGAGATTCGAGGCTAAATCATTAAACCTGGCTTTAGTTTCTTCGTTTGTTAATTTTTATGTACCCAGTGCCACTCTCACGACTAAGACGAATCTATTGACACCACTCACATAAACATACTACGAGCAGTTTAGGCTCTAAGGCGTGCCAAGAATACATACACTCAAAAACAATAACCCTCCTTCTTTCGCAGTCGGGTAAAAAATCTGAACAACACTAAAAGTTACAATTGCAAAATATAATTCTTGTGTAGGTTTTATATTTTGTTTTCCATCTCAGCATCAAAAATCCGGACAAATCCTTAAGAGTCCGGAAATGTCCTTAGAAATCAGGATTAATGGTAACCCTAGAGTTACGTCTAGAATCACAGTGCGGTCGGTCTTTTGTATGTCGTTGCCATTTTAACCAGACTGGGAATCAGGACTCTACAGTCGATAATTGTAGGCTTTTTAGGCAAAAATTTCTTGTAATTGCGATCTATCTGCCCTCCCTAACTTTCACAGTTGTCGTTGCTGCCTTAGTTTTTGTCTTGATTCTATTTTACTGGTACCCTCAGTAAAGAATAATAATCATTTTAATGGTGGTTCCTATATTTATGTGTACCTACCTACTTAGATGATATTTTTTTCACCAAATCTGTCTTATGAGGTATCAAGGAAGATGTAGTTTGCAAATAATTCACTTGTAAGTATAAAAAGCTTTTTAGGAAACCAGTCTAAACATACATGAAAGTCTAAAAAAAAGATATGGGTAACCAATTTTCAAACCCCGGGTTTCTTAACGGCTAAAGTTTTATACATAAATTATTTTTATGGAGTAAAACTATATGAATAATAGAGTTAAAATAAAAATATAAAAATGAATGCATGATACGTACGGGCCACGAAAGAGGCGGCATTTTCAAATTAGGGGAAAGACACCTAAACTTGTTTTTTTTTTCTGAATTTTCTAGTATATTTTAAAAAATCGTTTTTGAACAAACTCGGGCAACCATTTTTTAAGTAATTAAAAAGACATTAGTTTACCATAGAATAGTTAATATTATACAAAAATGTATCTCCTTGTGTTTAGCATAAATACAAAATAATAAGTCAAGCCTGTTAATTTCAGCACCTTTGTCCTCAATTTCCTTGGAGACAAGAAACCACTACAATTACGCGTATACAAACTAAATTTAATTTCCAAGTTCAAGGGACATGTTTGTACAAAACATTATGCCTACTTAGCATTTGGCCACTTTACTGGCGACCTTGCGGGACATAAATAAACATAGAGCTAGGGTTACCAGCTCGAAATTAAAAATCTTGACCAAGAAATAAACACTAATGACAAAAATTGGGATGAATGATAAAATTAATAAATTTAACTTTATTGCACACCAAACGAAAATAAAAGATACATCAAGACAAATCTATACATTGGTAGTACTTGGGCGGCCTTATCGCCTAAAGCAATTCCTTCCAAACAACCTTTAGTTGTTATAAGTTAGACTTGTCTCCTTGTGTGTGCTTCTGGCAAAAGGGTCTTAAATAAAGCAAAATGGGCCACTAGTATAGTAAAATTCTATAAATAAGCTTGTCTATGGAAAGTCATTTACGTGTTTTCATTATGTACATTTTGACATTTGTGACGGGCGGCACAATTCATAGACCAATGTGATCATTGGAGTCAACTAACTTTACAAAAATCTTCCAAGGATGTCACAAATTTACAAGAATTCTCGGAAGTCACATATGTTTATACACAATGAAGTAGGCAACTGCTGCAGGTTTCATTAATACATAGGTAATATTAACAACATATCTAAGCATTTTTAAGGGCCGAAAATGAAACAAGTTCTTTGGATGGTAACTAGTTAATTAAATTAACGTAATTTAAAGAATCTCAAATAGGTATTATAACTTAAATTAATAATAACTAAAATATTTAGCTTAATATGTATGTAGGTATTTGTAGTTAAGGTACTCGTAGGTAATATATGTATAGATTAATTGTAAAACAATCTGGTGAACAACCTAGGCTACTTAACAATGACGCACTATACGTACTAACTTACAATATATCTAGGTAGATAATTATTTGATTTCACACAAGTATACAATACGAATATAATGACGTGAATATTTTTACACGCCCGTGGCAATGACCGCGACTGGCGGTCGGTTCACGGCCGTTTATAAAAAGACTATTGCGTTTAAAAAATGCGATTTTATCCTTCTACACCTATATAACATAATTGATTCTTTTACGCGCACACCAACGCACCTTGACGGATGCACTGCACACTACACCCTCGAAAAATAAATGAAATAGGGAGTGAAATAGGAGGGCGGCACTCACACGCTCGCATTTACGCACACAAGCGTGTCGCAGGGCCGCCGAGCCGAGCGCGGGGGCGCCACGGTCGCGCAGTCTCGCGCCGACCGCCTCACAGGCAGGGTGTCTGTCGCAACGAACTAACCGATCGGAAAAATAAACTAGTTTTGTTCCGGCACCACCAAATCTCTGTGCTACGCTGTTAATAACGTGTTTGTGGACAAATACAGTGAATCGCGATTGTTATCTAACATTAACGGTCAGTATTCCTATCGAATGCGGCGTTACTACAGCACATGTTCCTTGTTTACATCTGTAGTTATAGAAGACATGTGTTTCGTTTTTTCCTAGCCCTCCGCCACCTCCGCTTAGGGGTTTATTAATACTCGAATAGTCGTCGAGTATGAATCATGAGGCGGTACCCACATTGAAATAAGTCGTTTCTATTTCCAGATAAACTGTTGCAATTGATTTGGAGCCGTAGACGCGTTGTGTGGTAACAAAGGTTTACATTGTCGTAAGGTGAACGTTCTTCATTTGACCCGCCACAGGTATGTTTGAACAAGATATTCTATTCATTCGAGCGTTTGAAAAACACCGGCCGGTTGGAAAACGTTTAGTTTTTAAATTTCAAATTTGGAATCCGTTTGGAATCATGGCCATTACAGTCTCGCATGACTAATTACGAATTTGAAATGCCTACAACGTATCTGTCGCACGGAAGCAGTCGCAGTAGGTACGTTTTTGTGTCATTGACCCCAATGCCCGCGCATAAGTAGGTGCTATTTTTTGTGCAACTAGTTCTTTACTTACGTAACGTTTATCCGTGTTCTCGTATATGTAATTAAACTATTGTGTTGCATGCTAAAGCATGGAATAAGCTTGTGTGGCTTACATAATGGCGGGTAACCTTTTATTTGACATTTGATATGAAGCCTTTCAAATCGCCTTCTGAATGTTAGGTATTGATACTTGTTGCTTCCAGCACATTTGAATAAGCTCGAACTGAACTGCGGTAGTACCTAGTAAGATGTATTTTCGTCCGTCTGTTTTCAAACAAAAGATATTTTTGTACTCCGCTGTAGTGAGCTAAGATTGTGTATTTACGACAGATGTGACACAGTTATTGCAGTGTTGATTTATTGCCTACGCCCAAACTGTAACGGTGATTTTTAATTTTGATTGTTTGTACCTACCTATAAATAGAGAATACCGTACTCTGCCTTCATGTCGATATGTTGTAAGATATAGAACTTGCGTTGAAATTTATTCGTCTACACAGTTTCTTGAAGTCATTCACTTAAGTAGGTACCTAGTTAGTATTTAGGCGTAAATAGTAAATAATTTTAGTACGTAAACCATAAGTAATAAAAAACTACATGGCTCTTATTCCTCTGAGAAACACACAACCTATGTGTAGGTAGGTATGTGAGCCTCACACCTACAATTTTTTTTGTGTCAATAATATTGGTCATAATATACCTAATTGCTTCAAAAAAGGATTTTTTCAACCTTCTGTTTTTTTTTCTTTTAGGCTAGTATTAAATATTATGTTTAAAAAAGCTTTCTCCTGTGGCCTATATATTTGAAATTATATTTTGAGAGAGATAAGGAAATAATAAACAACAGTACCGTATAACAGTATGTATTATTACTACAAAAGTTTGTGTCGTTCTTAATCTACCCTTGTACCTACCTAGTACCTATAATCTAAGGTACATAGCATACATAACGTATCGTACGTACATAAGGACATGCCTACTCTTTGTGGACTTCTATGACAAAGGACCTAATAGTCAGATAAGTACAGGTAAGGACCAAACTACTTAGGTATTATTGATTTCGGCAGCGGCGGTGTGGTCAAGGTCGCTGAAGGCTATTATTTAATAATATGATAATCCTACCTACGTGTCTAGGTTTTGCTAATAACCATTTTAATAAGAGAGTCTATGAGCTGTATATCTTAAAGACCTCGTGAGATTTCTTTTTCTATTAAAATTTAATTAAATCGTCCATACAAGGAATTATACACCCTACTACAAAGATTCACGACAATGTGAATATTTTCATCATTCTAATTTATGTTTATATTGGAGCGCTATCAGATAAAAAAATGATTCATTAAAAAATACTGCAGGCGTCGCGGTCGCCGAAATGTTTTATTTCCGAATAGATATTTTATACCGACTGAAATCAGGTAACATGCAGAAACAAAACACAGTCGACGAATTGAGATGAAGTCGGTTTAAAATGCCTATATTTTAAATAAGTTTCCATTTCGTTATATTTCAGTCCCCCTATTTACATTCCAGTCTTACACTTAAACGTTAGCTAAATTATTCAAAAGCGCGAGTTCGCAAAGTGTATCGGGGCTGCTATTACACTTCTGAACTTATCTTTAATTAAATGCAAAACCCTTGTCGGGCCGCTCTTGATTGATTATCTGCTCTATGGCGTAGGCAAATAATTCGACTGAGCGCAAGGGTTGCGCTTCTGGATCATTGTTTTAATAATCTTTGAACCATGTTGTTGATCTAGTCTAGAAATAGGTGAAACATGAAGTGACCAGTGACTAAAATAAAAATATGTTTATTATGATTTTTCGTAGACAAACTATTTACAAATTTACGAATTACAGTTTAAATTCTATAGACACTTATTCTTAGTTACATCTAAAACAGTTTCTTTTTTAGGTAAGTAAAGTACCCAATAAAGATAAGAATCAAAGTACGTATCTTTAAAAACGTACTACACAGTTCAAAAATCAAAACTCATCTTTCGCTGAGATAAGTAAAAAATGTCGCGCCAAAAAGGCTCGAAGACGTGAAATTTGGACTGATTCCAATACATCCCATTCAATTCTTTGTTAGCCGGACGGAAGTATAAATTCAGTTGATTCAAGAATTCTTCATCTTGTTTCTGTTTCCGTTGTGGGAATTGGCTTAAAAATAAGTTATTCCGCGTTCATAGACTTTCTCAGAAAATCTGCAACAAAAAACAGCTATCGTTTTGAAATAAAGATGTTACACGTATTACAATTTTCAAATAAAGTAGACATTATGACATTGTTTGCATTGTGTATAAATTGTATTATGTTATGACCCAATATTGTAAGTTGGGGTTATACATATGTCTTAAGTTATTTAAAGTTATATTAAGTGGTATAGACATTACTTATATACATATATAACATATTTAAACCGTAATAGGTTTGCGCTATTCCTAAACTCCGTAGGATTTCTGGATTTTATATTTAATCATTATTTTTGGTCACCTAACTCTTGACCCCCATGTAGCCGGCAAAGAACAACGTCGGACGTTTAATCAAAGGGCCAGCTTGACAATTATGGGCAATCATTCAATTAGCGGTACATCGCGATGGCTGGCATGATTCTGGTTACTATGGCAACACCAAGCGTGTTATAAAATAATGTAAAGTAGGTATTTACAGTCATATTCGCATATCGTATCATTGTCAGTTACCCTTTTATTACTAAAATATTGAAATCCGCTTTCATAGAAATCCACGTTACGCACGGCACGATTATTATATCTCAAAATTACTTAGTATTTTTTTATTCCATTATCTTGCACAAAAATGTGTAAGTAAAATTTGTAAGCTTAATAAAGTTACAACGGTTGTCACCAAGCAACGATGAAGATTTAGTAAAAACCACGAGTAATTTACTTACTTGCTCAAAAGCTAAGTAAGTCTCGCCTTTGATTCCCTTTCAAATTTCCTTAAAGCGACGGCCTTTTTTCCTAATACACCTTCCGACTCTTTGACGTTTCAATTTCAGTATGATTCCCTCAAAGATCTAAAGGAACACTCGTTTGAGATTGAGCTTGATGGAATAATTGGGCTTAGGTTCACTCATTCGTAACATAATTGGAAAAATATTCGCGTACATTTAAATAAAACGTATTTACGAAAAAATTTACTTCTTTATACTATAGCTAGGTGTGTAGCAAAAAATAACAACCTAGCGTCTAAGAATTAATCGCATTTACGAGACCTAAGAAACGGAATCATCAGTCAACGAAGCGCGTTTTTCTATCCACCTTCCCCTTTTTGATTTGTACCACTACGACCATCTTAGCATGACCCCCCTCAGTCACTCTAATTAACCCTTATTGTAGTTTGAATGAGTGACAGGCAAGAGGCAGGGCGTATCAAATTATAGCGGGCAGACAAAAATTCTCAGAGTTTATAGTATAGTCATTGGCCATGTCTCTACATCCCCTTTTTTCTTTGTTCAAGGAGCGTAACGCCACGCAAGTCAGTTCTCATGCCCGTTCTTCGTTTAGACTGATTTAGTACTGGAATGGAATGAGTCACGGGTAAAGGCGAAATTAGTCATACGCAGCTCTTTGTTCAATCCGGCCTCACAGATCATTGTTAACGCTGCTTTACTTAACTTCCTATGCCCTTAACGTGTTATTGAATATAGTTTCAATGAATTTTCAACCCGTTGAACCAATTGAATGGGTAGCTGATCGTAAAATAGGTTAATCAATTCTTGATTGGTTCTCAACGTCGAGTTTTAACATTGATTTATTAGTATCGAATCGAAGTATATACGTAAGCACTTTTGTATCTCCAGTCTGTTGCCAAGTTTTTGAAATGTAAACATTGCGTATGGTAACGTTTAAAATTAAAACTACGCCATGCTCCTTCCACTGACCGCTTTATCAAAATCCGGTCACGTACACATTTTCTTTCTAGAATCTTCTAAACAGACCTGTGAGAGCGTTGACTTTTGAGGCTTTGTTTTTTGGGCTTATAGTGTGACGAATCATCTTTTACTTATATTGTCACGTCCGAGTTATAAATATGGTTCGTTCAAACGTTGACAGTTGAATGCAGTCTATATTCAGACGAAGATCAAGTCGCGATTGGCGTAGTTGAGAATTTCTTAACTATCTGAACCGCCTTCGGTAGGTAAGCGGTGAGCGTTAACCTTGTTGATAATGTTGCTTACATATCCTTGTTCCGCAAACATACCTTTCTTGGTATCTGTAAACTATAGTGTTGTTCTATTTGAATCAGTTCAACAGATCCCAAGTTTGTGTTTAAATCTGTTGCTAATGGTTTCTTGTTTAACTCGCTAATGTGGTATCTTGTAAGGTGTGTGGTCGAGTTTAGACATGTGTTTTGTGCTGTTAAAATATTTGCCTTTTACCAGTCTTAAAAAAACTGTATTAATTATTACACCATGGTTATTACTCGTAAGTGCAGATCAGATCAGATTTGATTGTAACTTTCTTGCCGAGTACCAGCAATTAAAAGGCCAGAATTACTTTGGTCAATAATACAACAGTAAGACACGCGGAAAAGGTTTAGCTATACTCTTCACTAGTCATATTTTATTTTAAATATTAAATTTTGTACCACAAATTCATGAAAATTCATTCTATTAACCCTAAAATAGATGTAGCATTGGTGTCATTTAGAGTTTTTATTCAAAATGTAACCTCAATTTGTTTAGGTATTGGATTGAAATGGCGTCTCGTGGTGTGAGTGAATGAACTGTCAACTCGACCTTTATGAAAACGTCCTTCGGGACAACTAAATGTTCTTGACATTATATTCTTTTATACGTAGATAACGAAGCAGATATATGTACATACTTTAACATTAATTTTTTTGGAGCTCAGAGAAACATTACCACGTTAACTAGACGAAGCAAATTACTAAATTTTGCTTTCTAATCTAAGTATGAATTCACTAAACTCTAATATTTCCTTTACAATTATAAGGATAAATAAAACGAACCGGTTGCCAATTTTGGCACACATAAAAAAGTAAAATTGAAGTCACGTTTTCCTATACCTATTAAATAATTAGATATGGCTATTGTTCAACAGTCGAAAAGCTTTTTTGTTCAACATTATCAAGTACAGATCAGATAGGTTTACAATTCTACATTGTCAGACATTTCCGTTGCCCATAGAATATTTAGTAGGTATACTCTGTGACTAGAATTCCGTTCTACCGCCCACTGTTATTTCAAAACTTCACATTAATGATTTCTTAACCATTGTGCCTCTATTACATGGCAATGACCACGATACGAGTACGAGCCGTCTGGTTTCACGTGTGATATCTATATTTGTATACTATACAGTGGATTTGAACTGTTACGAATATAATAGATAAACCCTTTGTTTCTCAATCAATATATCTTTACAATATTCATAAGATTTATGTTTAAGAAATTATTCACGTAAAGTATTAACAGATATACGAGTATAATACTAAACTCGTAAAAAGAAGTGTATATAATTGAAAATACGTTCTAATTCCACACTTTAGTAGCCCGCATTAAAGCCATAAATTCACCAAAAACGCCGGGCTCGTACTAAAAAGATTAAGAACCTCAGCTACACAGGAACAAACGTTCTTTATCTCTGTTGTTTGTACAAGTGCGAGGGAGACAGAGAATGTTCCGGCTAGTGAAAACTCTGGCCAAGGCGTAAGGCAACGTACAGTACAGACTCACGCTCGGAGTTGATGACCGCCACACCGACAGCGAAGGCCGCACAATCGGTCAGACAACCAAATGTCACGGCCGGTGACAGGGCTGCGTCACAGACGAAAAAAACGTAACTCAATCCAAGACACGTACTGCAACTACTTCAGTTCGTTAGCAACCCACTAACTACTATGTGAAGCAAAAACAAGCTATTGCCTTCTCTACAGTATATCAAACCATATTTTATAATAAATTATTCTTTAACAGTAACGTCACAAATTAAAGAATTTACATGGTTAAGAGTGCGTCCACGCGTCCGACATGTCTCGTCATGCTGTCATCTGATAACACAATTTTATTTAGTTAACTTTGGCTAGACACATTCAAAAGTGACTAATTTGGAGTATGTACGGTAGCGGCCTTGCGAAAGAGAAGCATTGACATTGACATAATATAAAATCAACGCGGAAAGCGGAAGATACGAGTAGCTATAACAACACTAGAATAAAATGCATTTGCTGAGGATACATTTAATAGAAACTGGTCTACATTTTATTTATCATCTATTCATATAACATTTTTTTTCCGTCGTGTTTCATTCAGTGTTTCCTTTGTCTTGGAAATAATAACGAATAGTACTACGGATGATTCGTTTGTCATTTATTTTTGTTTATCTAATTGTATGTAATTGAATACTCTAGGCAAAATCTGCAGGGGTCGCTAGTTAGTTTATAATTTAATATAAATGTCCCTTACCCTGTTCTGCGAAGTGTTGTGATATTTCAAATCGTAAACCCCAATATAACAACTCTGAATCGACGTTCGTTTACGACAGTCAAAATCGTATTTCTAATAATAAAATGTCTCAATTTAGAGACGCCAATGTTTTATAAAGGATATAAAGATGCGGTATTAAAACCGTTTTTATACATTTTTCGTGTTTCATTGTCAGATGGGGTGGGTTGATTATGTAGAATTTTGTTTGTACTCATGACGAGTTCGGACGTGATGGTCTAGTATAAAATAATTTGTTTTTTATCTTTTTCGAGGGTCCGACGTATGTGGATGACTATGCCGTCAGTATCTTTTTTATACGTTTTAAAGTGCTTCATAATTTTTTGTCCTCATACGTGGGGGACGTTGGACCATTGTGCGCTTTATCTGATGATGTTAATGAATGTTGTTACTAACCTAGTTAAAATTAAATGTCCCTTGATTTTAAACCAAGCTAGTGAATTATTAAAATAGTACATTGCTAGCTCGTATATTAATTCATGCCCTTTGTACTAACTCCTAAATAACAAATGACGTGTCTTTATCAGTTAAGTCTCAAGAATCAAGATATTACCATAAGGAAATCCTTTTATGTCGCCTACAAGCAATGAATGCAATAAACCATACCATTTACGTAAAAAAAGAATCCTAATAACCGTTTAATTACGAATTTATTATTCATACAGACATGTGCTCGGGGTCTATGACCATTTATATTTTATTTATGATGAATAGAATTATATCTTTACTCAGTGTTTATCACAGTATTTTACATAATACGTATGCTAGTTCAAATTTATATTTATTTATAAATTAATAACTGAACAAGCCTAACTAACACCTCTCAAATAGTTAACTCTATAATAATCTGACCTTTGCGGTTTTTGCATTCGAATCAATTAGATTTTTTTCCTTTGATATATTCTTATAGATAATAATTATCATTTTCTAAGTTATATCTACTACTAGCACTTGAAAAATGTCATGATTATCTAAGTTTGTGCTAGTTATATTTCAATACTATTTTTATATGATGAGGTTCATACAATCCTAATCATGTCACATCATCTTCTGATGTATTTTCCTTTAGTCGTGACCATATATAAACAAACAGTTCGTGTCGTTCCAAGTTCCAATCCACACTATATTCTACGAATATTCAAATCAATTTCGTTTGTAGAAACATCAAAACGCTCGGATCGAAGCTATGGTTAGTCCTTGAAGTTTTCTTTACGCAATAACTGCTTCGATGGCGGAAATTTCGCAAATGGTTACGTGACCCTATTCGCGTTGCCGTTTCCTAGACATTGTTTGATAAATTGCAATATACAGCAATACCATTGAATACTGATCACACTCTTGTAATGCTGTTAGAATTTTAAGTTAAGCATGTAAGTACTTTTTACTTCTAAAGCGCTACTCTTATATCAAAGTACAATACAATATTATGATTCCTTCTTGTGACATCTTGATTGTTGTCGCAATACATTGACAGTACTTGAAATATTAACATGTCAAGAATATTATATATATTATTTTAACAATATTAGTCAACTAATATAACTCTCTTTAATTCCAGGATGAGTAGTTTCTCGTCAACGCGGAGATAAGATAACAAAATAATGCAGGACTTCTTCGTTATGTATATTTGGCGTTTTAAAGCTTCACATTTACAGTGACTCATATTAGTAGAATATTTAATAACTTATTAACTATAAATATTTACAAAGTATATTTATTATAAGTATCGGTCGATAAGCGAAATGGAGGCCGAATGACAAAAGATGTGTTCACATTTTGCGTTGCGGTAGCGCTGATTAGGCGTTTCGCGTTACGACATATTTCACAATAGTCACTGTAACATTTTGATTAGAATAAAACATTGTAGATGTGTAATTAGTTGCTTAATAAATAATGAAATAATTAAGATAGGTTACAAAAAATATGTGTTGTAAATATGTAGTACGAGTAAGTAAAAAGTAAGTTAAGAAATCTGATAAATTGTCGATAACTGATTTTTACTATTAATTTGATACTTTTTAAGAAAATTTAATTGTATTCAGGTGTAAAATTGTATCTAGGATGAAGTTAAAATAAGGAAAATACAAAATTGTAACAAAATAAATGTAACCATCCATCTAAGGTCATTATCAATTATAGCCATAATGACATTTTTATCAACAGTCTATTTTTTCCCGACACAAGAAATAGTAGAGGAAATAGGAGAGCTATGAGTGTGTGTGTGTATGTTTAAATTTAAAACGATCATTATAAACAATGTTCAAGTTCGCAATGCAAAAATGGATAGTCTGACACGATTCTTACGTGATGCCAATAAAATAAAAGCCTTAGTGAAGCTCTTTATTATCATCTGGATATTGTTTAGAAACCACCCGGTTCAGGGACTAGGTACTTACTTGAATCGTATCTAAATTGTTTATATTCACAAACGGTTGCCTTTTGCAAGCTGTTTGCAATTAGTTATCTAACATAATGTTAACATTCCTAGTTTAATTAATCGCGGATAAGATATCAATATTTTTTTTTTATAATTGATGATTCAATTGACTTGATTCACACACGGAAGGCCGATGATAGATTCATAGGAAGATTATATTTATAAATAAATAAACGTTTCTCAGTATTATGATGCAGCAACGTTATCTTCTTAGAAGGTATAGGTAGAATAGCGTGGCTATCGTTACAGTTTAGGCCACTTGAAGGTCTGAAGCAACGTCTACGATTACTATCTAACTTAGGTATACTATTTATGTATATACCACTCCAAGGTCACCCATCAAAGACTTGACTTTACTGTTTATTACTCTACTTTGAAGTAGGATATGAAGTAAAGAAGTTCCTATCTGACATTTTAGAGTTACTTATTTAACAGGTTTGCTTACCCAGGTATCTTCATCACGCATGATTTTTAATTTAATATAATTTTCATCAGTATTTTGCGACGATGACATTATATGACAGTTTGTGAATTTAAAGAATCTCAATCTCAATCTATATAATATATGGTATAACTGGTATATATATATATATATATATATGTATATATCTCTATTGATTTAATTATAAATGACTCTAAACCACAGTAACGTTATTATAGTACTGGGAAAGATGTCTGGGAATTATTTAAGGTCATCCTCATTAATTTTCAGCAGTTTTACCTTGTATGAATCATTTTCGCGTGCAAAATATTTAAATGTTTATTTCTAACAGTGGTTTTACTCATAATCTTTTCAGTTGGCAATGGTTGGTATGCATATGTAAATATAAATGTGTGGTTCGGTCGGATTATAATTTCATAAAGTATCAATCACAAACCGTCAACAGACTCACAATCATTGTTAGAAGATATCTAAATTATTAAATATATTTTTCGTACCTTTACTTTGTGGGAAATTAACTATTACATTATCAGCCCAATCAAGAGGTCAGTTGGAAATTTTATTGCAATCTGCTCCGGTGGTCACATCAATGGAGCAGTTGCAAATTATTTATTCCTGTCTGGCCTACGAGCCACAGCAATGGGGCAGATATGATTTTTTATATCCATGTGTCCCAGTGCCCTGAGCATTGGGTAAGATAATAATTTATTATTGGGCTCCAGAGGCCACAATAATGGGACAGCTGGGAATTTATTATCCTTATTTCCTCCAGTGACTGTAACAATGGAGCAAATGAGACTTATCTCTCTATTTATCTATAGTAGCTACAATTTGCAGTAGGTGGAGTAGTTGGGAATTATACCTATAAACCCACACAGTATCTTCAGGTATTACCCGTAATATGTTTAAATGTAATATGGCCAAAATAACTCAAAAAATAAATCGGATCATGTAAGTTTGACATTTTAAGTGCTTGCATTACAATCAGAATTAGACCTTGCTCCAAATGCCTGCTTTCCGCAATGTCAGCTGCATGAAGTCTCGGTCAGTTTTCGCTTGTTTGTACTGAGGTCATGTCACTGCCTACCTACTTACTGAGCATTTTTTTTTTTGTTCGATTGACAAGTTTAAATTTTGTCAATCTTGGGCTATAATAAACGTGCATATCGATATTCATATTTCTTATTTTGGCTTATTAAAAGTATACATCATCTTTATTTACCTTTACTTACCTACTATAAATTACATTTGTGATCTGCTTTGGTTTAGATCTGCTTACATGCCCTAACCGCACACATTTCCCTAAAGTTAGTACTACATAACATATTTATGGCTGGCTAAATGTACTACTCGTGTGAAACCGCGGATGTGAAACCGAAAAACCAAAGAAAAAACTATAAACGACGGACGTTCCAAATACGAATTTTATACTAAAACCACTTCAGAGTAGGTATCTCATCCTGTGTTCATAAACAAATTTTCCGCGTAAGGTCATCGACCTCCCTGAGGTGCCCCGCTCGTGTTTACAATACCATCTTTACGATGACGCCACGAACTAACTAATACATAAACTGTGGTGCATCGTAACTAACTCTTTCATTAACTGTGATCGCTATATACTTACACATACATACTTAATACGTGGTTATGTTCGGTACAAACTCTTGCGTTGTTTTGTGGATGATATGCGTAGTAACTGCAAATTGAGCTGTGGACAAAGTGACCATTTTTCGCGGTACTGATAATCATCGAATGCTGAGTACAGTGACCGTTTTGGGGTCGTGGTCTACCACATTCGATTAGCAACGTTTGGTCATATAATTCTGGTTGGTTCGTGACGTCAATAATCTCGAAGAGAAGTGTCCAAGAAAACAAAATTAGAAATGACATCCCAATAATATTATTATAACTCTCGGTAGAAGGATTTTTAATAGCCTCTTCTAGTGTATTGGTTACAGTGAATTAACTTCTTAATGTACCTAAGTTATGAACACAAATAATAATATTACTCGTAAATGCCATTTAAATAACTACTTAGTTAAAATAATTTGAAAAAGCCTTCTTGCGCATCTTGTTATGATAAATAGATATTGAAACTGTCCAAAAGAAAAAAAAGACAACGTATGCACTGGCCCATGGTCCAAAGATTGGACAAAACAGATTTGTCCAATTAACCAATTATACGATGTAAACCGATTTAGTGGTCTATGACCTTAACAATACACAGTCGACTAATCTCAGTTCGCTAATCTGCAGACACGATTTCCGTATTAATTTGAGAATTTAACGCATTAACTGCTATTTTTATCTGCGTAAAGACATAAAATACAGGCTCATATGTTACGTCGTTGATAAACTGAAAATAGTTATACTATTTTTTGTAAGAAACAATAAATACCATAAATAATAATAATAATGATAAAACATACACCTGATACAAGAGCGTGACAAAGTGGAAGCCTTGTATTAAAGATTGTCAGGCAGAGAACACAGAAATGTGGAAGGCTTTCAGGGAGACCTTTGCCCAGGTTGGACAGTATAGATTTAAAAAAACGTATTTTAATGCATAAGTTCTTATTTTGTTCGTAAATCGATGTTGATTTCTAATTTTGCGTAGTGTGCTCATCATTACGAACAACTTTCACTATGGGGCCAATTTTGAATTCGAGAAAAAAGTCAGCTGTTCCAAATATTAAAGTTTTCCGGTCCATCCCAAGGATCCATCCTAAGGAGCAATTTTCATTAAGTCACTCATAAGGATGTGTATAGTGGCCCCCTTTTGGCTTAATATACCCCTAACCGATAGCCCTGTATAGCTTTAATTTCGCTATGTAAATGATAAAATACAATCATAATTTTTATAAAGGGTAGAATATGATAAGGTGAGGACCGCGCCGACTTCATATTGACTTATTTTATAATAAGCTTATAACCCTGCATACTAACTTTTTGCTAAAATTGTGTATCTGAGTGGAAGTTTAATGACCGCCGTTCGTGTGAATTTTAAACAAATTAATTTGTTTGCCCGGTTACGTCAGATCAAAGAACACACTAGATGTCAAGCGACTATTCACACCTCGTAACAATAATTTTATCATTAACAGCGCAGCCCATATAATGCAGTTTGTTTGGTAAGAAACATGGATTGTTC
Organism: Ligdia adustata; assembly: GCA_947049295.1. Lineage (NCBI taxonomy): Eukaryota > Metazoa > Arthropoda > Insecta > Lepidoptera > Geometridae > Ligdia > Ligdia adustata. Next base: position 5,564,415 of record OX346233.1, read on the forward strand.
ATGCGAAAAAGTTAACTATAGATTGGACTTTACTTATAATTTTACGTGTCATCTTGGTCCTGGATGCGTATTGTCTATCACCATAGTGATGACACCAGTGGTCACACATCTAAGGACTAACTGCGCTAACATTCCGTGGAAAGTACAACTTTACCACGTGGTTGAAAGTGGCTTCAAGAAACCCAACTGCAAGAACTTTAGACCCACGTATCTTAACAAGTGAAATCGCGGAATGTAGCTAGTAAAGCCTATGACAATCTGCAGGTAAAGACGAATCTATTGACACCACTCGCATAAAATTTCGACAAGCCGTTTAGGCTCTAGGGCGTGCCAAAGAAATATACATACATAGGTACATATAACCCTCCTTCTTTCGCAGTTGGGTAAAAAGTGATCAACGTCTTCAATTCAGCAGACGCTCGCTGGTCCATATTTTTTGAGTTATATTACTATTGATACTAATAAGTACCTCACTACTGAAACTGTTTAGTAAAATGGTAAAAAAAAAAAACCTATAAAAAAAATTTAGTTTTATAATCAGTCCAGCGGTTGTTATACTTATGCAAATCTTGTAGTTTAACATCTCAAGTTTTCCGAATGATCTGGCACCATACGGTATATTCATTCAGCCATGTAGTGATGATTTCCTTTCACATAAAACGGTGTCGTCGTTCAGAATAATTAAATATAATACAGACTAGTAGCGTAGGTTACCTAATGCGAGCTAGACATTAGGTAGGTAGTAGATAACTCGATAGAAACACGTGGCCGTTACGCAACTGCGTAGCACAGAACAGTCATAGTATTCTAAAACCAATGCCTAGGCAGTAGAAGGTACCGTGTGTCTAGGTATCCGTGGCGGAAAAAATGCGGAGATCTCCGGTTTTGTTTGGAAGTCTCCGCGTTTGAGATTGTTAATGTTCTTGCAGGGTTAATAAGGTTCAGCCAAGACCTTATTAATAATAAAATCAGGTTCATTATAAAATACTTACAAATTTTTTCTTAACGTAATTCGTTAACTTGTTATAACGGATAATACTTTTCTGTACTAAATATTTATAAACAAATGGGCCATTGAAAAAAGAAATCTAATTTATATTAATTTATCAATGGTATAATATTGCTTTCGTATTCTTTTTTACGTTAGTGACAAAATCTCAGAAATGTTTAAGGAAGTCCTTTCCTTCTCTTATCCTTTTGAAGTGTTTATTTTCGATGTTGTATCTGGTAACCCTTTGTGTTAATAATCTACAGCATTAAGCTGTGTTGCGAGTTGTGACCAAGTGAATGAGAGTTTAGCAACTATCACTTTATCTGTGGTCGTAGTTACGCAATAACGTAACAATTCTTCAAGTGCGCCGTTTCGTAGGCACAACTATTGATGTTGCAGGTCACTTCGTTAAGATACGTCGTAGTGTACAACTTCGTGAATATTTAGTGGTTATTATATAAAGCTTTTATATATAAGGTTCTTAACGTCTGTCAGTTCCTAAAGTCTCACTCTCGCTCTCATTTTCATCTACATGCTTATGTAATGATTTTTTGATACGTAACTAGAAAGATCTAGATGCTGGTAATTTGCGAAGCTCAACTACCACGTTAGGATATTCATTATGTAGGAAAAAAATGCTAAGAAATCTACAAAAAGATGTGCAAAAAGGCTGTTGAATAACGGTCATAAATATTTGACCAAAACTTCTGGTGATTTATTTAGGGCATTAGATAAGGTAAACATGATCTTAGCATCAAAGTAAGGTTTTTATAAACGATCACCAAAGTTAAGCAATTTATGATAAGCTTTGGACGGTAGACTGAAGTTTTCAATTGCATGCTACCGTTGGTAAGATGAAAAGTATTCGTAGTGTAGTTTATTACAGAAATAAGGTGAAGAATTAAATAGTAGATTGCGGCTGTTTATCTTATTATGACAATTGTAGGTTTAGTCAGAGGCCTAGAAAGTGATACTAGAGTGAGTCACTTCGCTCGTAGTACTGTGTACGTAGTAGCGTAAAATGTAATGTCTTAGGAAAATGTTGCTGCAAGTATGATCGACGGCGTGCTCTTCTAAGAAGTTTGCTCTTTTATAAAATTCCAGTACTACAGCCTCGGTTCTAAGTTAGCTTATACTATACCTACCTACCAGGGTATGCATACGATATACACCGATATATTATATTAAGGCAGAAGCTCTTTACAATTTATTGAAATTCTTTGAACTTGATAAAGTATACAATGGAGTACTTTTCTCCATCATTTGCCTAAAATTCTTACTATCCCTAGTCTCAATGTATGTGTGTAAGGAAAAGAAATCATAGCCTTCTTAAATATGAGAAGCTTTGTAGTTTAGGGTCACATTTAACCCGCATATTATAAGTTCTTACCAAGATCACGCTTACAGATCCTTTCCTAGCCTTCTACGTATAAATATTAATAACCGCACCAACCCCCAAAGAACAAAGGCCCTCAGACTGAACACCTTAATTTACAAGGAACGGAACGGAGATAGAACATAAAACCATCCATCTCACTCGCACCTACCTGTTCTTTTTATGGTGTATACCTGAGTTACCCTATGGTGAATCATTGTGGTTCAAACCCAATCTTATAGAACCGCGTCGTAATAAGGACAATATAAAAATTCTTATAACAACGAAGGTGTAGTCTCAATATTTATAGCGAAAAGGGGATTCCGTGGAACGTTATTTATGTAGGTGCGCCATAAGGACGGTCGGTCACAAAAGTGGTCGGAACTTGGAATATTTTTATTCAACAGGTTGTAAGGCTTTAGTGAATTGGACTCGCGATAAGCATCTTGCCTGGGTGAGGTGTCAGATTACGCTGTTATCGAAAAAATTAATAGAACGTTGGGATTAAAGGTGTAATTTAGTTGTAATGTTAGGATAGCTTTGGTTTGCTATCTTAGATGAACTATTTTAATTTTGATGATACAAAACGCCTCGGTAATTTAGCTAGAGTTATGTTTTCGATCAGTTGGTTTATTTAACAATAACATTTTGAAGGTTTTAGCGAAAGATTAAACATGACAAATAGCCGCCGGATTTTAGCGGAAAAGTTGACATTTGCATTTTGCCATTTTCAACAATAGTAAAACGTACTCTTATGTGTGTAATTTCAAATACGTAGACTAAGTAGATACCTATAGGTTTTTAGCCATCATAATATAAAACGATATACTGTGATTTATTTAAGAAACATACTACATCTACTCAGACTTGGAATATTTCTTGGCGCGTGTATAGAATCTGATCGTAGTGCATGAACACTCTTTTTCTCGTGTACGTAAACGACCGGAAGGCATTGACTTATGCGCTTGCCAGTACATTATTAAGGCTTATAAAATGTGGGAGTTTTGACCCCGCGCGGGTAAATTCTTCAGCCCGATGCATTTACTAACGAAATAAAACGAAAATGCACCTTTGCGTGCATTGACTTCTGTACCTAAGGGGTATACGACCCGGAAAATGGACAGACATTTTTAATCAAATTTTATTTATATATTATTCCGGCATTGGTACTTTGTCATAAAGCTTTTACAAAATGTTGACGATAAGATAAAGGTTTTATTGATAATACATCCTTATTATGATTTATTTAGCGTCAGTTAGATCTTAGCAATCGTCAAACTTAGCATAGCTCTTAAAGCAGAAGCGCGTTAAATTTATATTGCTTTAATTAAAAAGCTTGAGTGTTAAAATTATTCACATATTCTGTCGACTCTATGGTATGCGGTTTAAGGGTTGTTAAGTAAACAATTAGATTTACACACAATTTTGATATTTTACATTATAACGTTGACTGACAGACAATGTCTAAAAATGAAATAAAATCAATGCATAAAAGATATCCAACATAACAATAATATTGATGCTTCCACATTACCCTGCATAAAATATTGCGAGGCCTCTAGCAAATTGTGTTGCCACCGCGCAAAATTTTTCCCACAATTCCAGGCTAAATTACTCGCGAACTACGCGCTATTTTCTTTCCTGAATTGGGAAATACCGAAACACCGGTGTATTTTCTGGCTACGTGAAATTAAATTGAAAATTACCTCGTGCTGTTATGTTATTTCAGCGTTATAGAATGTTACGGCTGCTCTGGACAATTTATTCGCGTGGCAGGTGGTTGGGTGCAGTCTTCCAAAAAAATCTCTTCGATCAATTCTAGAACATAGTAAATCTATAGATGTTTTGGTAAGAAAAAGTTTGTTGCTTTATGTTGACAAAAATATAACTACATAGTTTTATTTCTGGTTATTATTATCCCTCCCATGTCCTCCAGGCATCAATTAGTGTACCTATCATATTTAGCTTAGCTGTATTGCCTGTTTTAGCGTTGCGTCGTGGCTGTTGGTTTTTGTTTTCAAGAATTCTTTTACTCGTACAATTCGTTTCCTAAATTGCATTCCACAGTCCAATCTTCCTAAACATAAACAGAGCTACAAAGTTTCCGCCTTCACTCGTCAAGTACCCATATTTTACTGCTTTGCAATGAAAACCCGCATCTAAACTCTTCCATCATAACATTCCCCTGTCAGCTTGATCAACAAGAGGCTAATTTAGACAGACAGATTCTCCCCACAAGCGACTACAGCAAGTAAACATTCCTTGCCCTTACCCTTCTTAGGAGCGGAAACGTCCGGCTATTTTAGTAGTTAAAATAAATTGAACGACGAATAAAGTAACTCGGAGCAGTAGGGATGCGATTAAGAAATTAGTTTTAGAATCGAGTTGGTTGAGCATAATCGATTTTTAGAGAAGAATCGATGCTTTTTTTTTGTAATTCTAGACTATGTACAAGGTTTGGGAACGATAATTTTCCGTATAAAGCTCGGTAAAAATTACATTTGTAGAACGTTAATACCGCGTGAGCAATCGATATTCCATAACACATGAATATTGACCTTGAATTTAATGTAAGTGTTGATAGTGTTATTTCAAAAACGTTATTATTTTGGTTAAAATTACGCAAAACTCGATTGAATAATCAGATTATCGATAAAACCGTGAATTTTAATGGACACGTAATGAAACAGCTGATCAAATATTATGGAATTATCGCATCACTTTCTTGTTTGTGATGGTTTTCCATTAAACTTCCATACTGCGGTCTATATATACATCTGATACTGTTAATGTATTACTAATTACGTACATTTTATTTTTCATAATGAAATATTTTTCTTAGTTTTATTTTCTTTTTATTCATGCTTTAAGGTTTCTCTGTAATTTAAGCCCTCATAGTATCTGATAGACCGCTACAACAATAAATCAATCGATTGTTCCTACATAAAATCACTCTATCTTATCTCTACTATACATTTTTGATATGGTTTCAACGAATCTGAATCATAAATCGATTCCACTCGCTTAAGCGCCTTACTCAGACAGAGAATTTAGATGTGTTAGTAAGCTCAGTTTTAGTGATGAATAGAAACTTGAAAACTAATAAATCGATTAAGCAAGTATGAATTCTCTTGGAAGTCGATAGAAATTCCATCCCTATTTTACTCCTGGCCACATTTTATTACTTTTTCCGTCCGCCCGGGACATTTTACTCCCTTTGATCGGAGTTATGGTTGTGTAAAATCCTACTTTTACTTTACGGCGTTCGTATTTAGCGGTGAGGTGTCTATTTGGATGTTAGCTCCGATGCTTCTGTTGAAGCAACTTTGTTGATTGAAGGGCATCGACTTCACAAGCTGTTTAAAGTTTAGCTTAACTTTAGTAAAGTTTAGCAGATGAGCTGGTGACATAGTTGCTGTAAAGAAGCTCCGCTGAAGGATGCAGCTTGGACGCTTCATACAAAATCTGGGTGATTTTTAGACAGTCTGACGTAGAGTCTGTATTAGAAGCTGTTTATTAAGTGTTTTTTCTTGGTCAAACGCGACACCGAGTTATTACGGTCCACCATCTTTTAACCAATATCATCGGCTGTTAGCATTACCGGACGTCAGAATTAGACTTTCACGCGACAAAATACAAAACAAAAGCTACATAGCGTGTATATGAAAATATTCAAAGTTTTAACGGGAATTTTATCAAACGAAACTATTCAGCGGCACGAAACTCGTAGTTAGCGAGAGCTCTCCTTGCGCCAAACTCGAAGCTTACTAGACAAAACGCGCCAACTTTTCCTCAACAATTTTATTAAACTACCTGCATAAAAAACGGGCGCAGCTCACGCCAAGACATCGATCTTTGAATACATTAGCGCTAATGCACTGCGGTGTTCTCCGGTTACCCGCCTGCCGTCTGCCTTCTGTCGTACCTTAATCCGACCAGCAGACAAGGTTAACACCTCAAAGACTGACGAATTGATATTTTCAAGGGTTTCTAATTAGACGTATGTGGCGTTTCTCGCAATCTTCGTACATGTCGACGAGCTTATTTTATGAGACAGCTAATTTTTGATTTGAATATGGGTTAACTCGTAAAGTTATTCATGATAAATAATACAGTGTCTTTTCTTAGGCTTAGACTATCTCTAACTTATTAACCCTGTATAATCTACTTGATATATATACGTTGTTAAGTGCAGTTCCGATTTAGGAATGCCTTTATATTTTACTTAGTTCCTGCTTTAATTCGTCCGAGTATGGGCTTTAAAAATTTGTACGACGGTAGGTAATACTGACGCATCATCGTATAAATATCTTTACCCAAGATACTGGACGGTCTAACTGCTTTAAGACATGGATCGAATATAATAATATCGAGTTCAAAAGTCGAGCATCGTTTTGTTAAAAAATAAACATTTATGGCATGAAATAAGATTTTATAATGAAACCATTCTCCGAATGAATTCAGGGTTGACAACAAATGTAAATTTGATGGTTTATTTATTACTTTATGTTTATAATATATTAAAGAGTAAGTCCTGACTGACTGAGTGGCTGACGTTTTCTAGGAATCAACGTAGAGCCTAAACCGCTGGACCTAGAGACATGAAATTTGGATACACACGTACTCATCATATTGTGTAGGGGTGTACTAATAAAGGGTTTTTGTAAATTCAACCCCTGATTGAATCAAATGGGAGTTCGAAGTTTAAAACTTCTTTATTTACAATTATATGTCGCGGGCAACGCCGCGGGTAACAGCTACTATGTAGTTTAATATTTTATTTGGTTTTAATTCCGTAATATGTACTTATAACTATAGACTTTGATAAATGAATCTAAACTGAACTATGATATAAATTCGACAAATTTTATAAAATATTGTAATGAAATATTCTTTTATTTTATTACGTCCTAAATAAATATTTATTTTCACCATAACGACACCCCTAAACGTTCGTATTCATCAATATAATATTATGAGAAATGGGCGAATACCGTACATAAAGGAAGAAAATTAGTTTTCCTCAGGGAACATACGGTAATGAAAATGTATTAATTTAGGTAATATTTCTTTCTATCTTGAAGTAATATATTGACTATATCATAGCTTACTTAGTAAAACTACGATTACAAAAATAACTTTTGTTAGGTACATACTTCAACCAAGAAAGAAAAATACAGTTAAATATTAAGTTACCACAAATCTTACCCAGATTCTTATTCTATTTTTGATTATTATTTTTCATATAGCGTATAACTATGTAGTATGTTAGTTTTAGTTAAATTTTATCATGTTTTATAAGTTGTGCAATAATTGAGCTACAAATAGATACTTATATAAAATTCAACGGTAAAATCAGTTAAAGTTGTTTAAAGTATTTATTAGAGTTAATAAAAAAGGGAAAAGAAAGTTTATGTAAATTATTTTATTCAGTTTCAAACTTGTAATAATTTAATGTAGATCTTTGCCGAACCGAATATTTCTTATGTAATATTATGCTGATGCGGATGATGAAATATGTTGCAGATTTTCATCAGTTTGAAAGTAGTATTTGTTATTCAAATTTAGGTCATGTGTACGATACTGTTTGACCGTTATTGATTGTCATAAGGTTGCCCGCAATAAGAAAATATTCATATTTGAATAAAAATATTCATATTTAAATTAAAATATTCATATTTAAATTAAAATGTATATAAATATATAGAATATATACATAGTAGTAGTAAACAAATAAAGACTTTGTGTTTGAAAATTGCACAATCGGCTGCACTAGTAACTGACTAAAAGTTCTCATAAATAACTTTAGCAAAGCAGAAATAAAAAATTAAGCACTGGATATTCATTCCTACTATTTCTAATATTTTTTTACTATGATTATCATTTGGGTTTGGATTAGATTTTTGTGAAAAAATCTAATATCAAAAATGTTATCCAAACCCAAATGATCAGATTTTATAGCTTAATTTCAGATTTCATTATATTTTTAGATGTATTTTGTCTATTTCGATATATAGGTTTACAAAGCAAAGATCTTTAAAAACTGTATGTATAACTGTACGAGTACCAAAGTTTGAATGAAGCCGCAGGCAATTTGTAGTAATTTATATAATTTCGGTCGCGTGACTACTTTTTCTAGTATCAGAAACATAGGTTGTGTCTGAGACCTGAAACTCATTTTACCTACGGCTCGCTACAGACAGACGTAAATCATTAGAATACTATCTAATTTGAATAATCCATTGGGCAACTAGTCCATTCAAATTCTAATGTCAATAGAAAAGGATTCCCCGCAGGATCCCAATTCCTACCCTGTCAGAACCACTCACACGTTCCCAACTACCCTCAAATATCGTTCTAAATTCAAGCGAGGATTCGAAATTTAAATCACAATGCTAGAAGCGACCTCTGGAGGCGTGTGCGTGACAGGAGGTCCCGATGCCAACTAGATTCTAAAGGGTTGAATTCGCTCGACCCTTAAAAGTTTTAAGCTGGGTTTTTTGCACATATTATAAATTAATCTTAAATATGTGTACTTATGCATTAAAACGTTTTGACAGTTCTAGAAGAGTTCACATACCCGTGATACGTTATCTGCCAAAACAGAACGAGAGAGTTATTTGTCATTATTTAAATAATAAACTTACCTACGCGTTCTATTTTTTGTTTCGTGAATTATTACATCTGCGACGAAACCCTCCTCACGTTATTCTAATCTGAGTATAGACTGAGACCGCAGACTAAATTGGAATAAACCTTGTAATTAGTCAGGTAGTTAATTTAATTTATCACGCGTATAAAATTTGTACGATCTCTGAACAACGTCAAAGCTTTGTCTGCCATAAACCCATGACATACATTTAAAACGCGTCATACATATTGCATGCTAATTAATTACATACATATGTATGTAAGTACTAAAAAAAACTTGCGCACGTGTCAGCCTCTTTGTCAAAACATACCGTCTGTTTCGAACAATGGGACAATGCCATGGACGAATGTGTGGGATGTTGAACTTTAATCCAAGGGGTTAGAGGTTATTTTAAATAAAGAGTAAGAGGGCGAAAATTCCTGTTGCCAACAGAGCAGTCGACGATCACAACTTGCTTTTATTTTGAGTAATTAGAGACGTGAACATTTCTTATCGATAAACTAATCTTTCGCGCTAAGTACGCGTTTCAAAATATTAACTAACTATACAAAGCACATTTAACTTATCGATGAATTTGTGTTTTTTTAACAGTTTTTGAAAAGCTTTGTGATATATTATTAGAGCTGGCGTAGGCCTAGGCGCGGCAAAAACAGTTTCGTAAAAAACAGCATCGAAAAAGAGTTCTTAACTCTGTATCCCAGCTAACTACATGATTCCGCAATCTGGTTTTCACTGTAGTTCAGAAAACCGCATGTTTATTTGTTTTGCTAATCTGAGCGAATACCCTACTCTATTGTTTAAAGTTCAAATGTTATATTATCCAGTGAACTGCTTAAGTAAGAAAACGAAATTATACAGAGTAAAATAATTTATCGATATATATAAATTAAATTATTGAGATATCAGTCTTGATTTTGTTTTTGTCGTTGCAATATTTGGCTGTCGCGCCAGATTTCGAGCCATACAACTAGAAAAATCACCGCCAGGTGTGAGATAAGTTATTGCACTTAGGGTTCCGGAGGTGAATATTATCAATTGTGCATTTCATTAAATACCTAGATACTTGTCTGAAGGTCACGTTACTTTCGAGCCAATTTCGAGTGAAATTCATGCCGTTAATTCAAAATATAACTCTGAATCTCTGGTTTCCTATTGCTGCCGGAACTCCAAAAATGTTCTTTTCTTTTTGCATTACGAGACCGGAGCCAGTCTGAACCATCCGGAATATTTAAATAAACGTCTGGGTTAAACAATAGGGATGACAGTCTGCCCTGCCTTTTGTCAAGGCTTTAGCGATGAGACACTTTATATCGATAAACAATTTTTACATTTTACGTCTTTTTCGTGCGTGTTTGTTTGAAAAGGCGTGTTCTAAAAAAATATATGCTACTGATGTTTTAGCAAATAAAACAAGTGGATAAATTTTATTATAAGGATGAAGATTAAAATATAATGTATTTTATTATTTATCACAAATTAAAAAGATTGCATTATAATACTCATATAAGTCGGGATGTGACTGCAGTTGAGGTAGCCACATTTTACCAATTACAAGAATCCCCATATTATATCTCTTTCGCTCCCTCTACTTCTGTTCTGATTATCCTTCTCGCACCCATTTCTTAATACTTAAGCTATACATGGAACTGACTGATACATCATATAACTTGCATACCGTTTCCTTATCGGTCTATATAGTCACCATAAAAAATCCCTAATATCAATCTTCTTATCTTATGATGGTCGCCCTTTAAAAATTACCTGATATAGCCAGGATATATCCCAGATACACTGATTGAATTAACTGTAATAAACGAGAAGGCTATGTATGTATAATTATTATACTAATCATGAAAAGGCGTATTGTATCCTCATTGTTTTGTTTACATAACGAAAACACCATCGCTTGCATTTCTCGGCTAAGCCAAAATTAATCCGCGCTGAGTACTTCGCAGTAATTAATCACCTCGCTAATTATTAATTTCTCGTCTTAAAACGTGTACTCACGTAAGAACTTGGTGCTGCTTAGATTAGTCATCTGCATACAAAGTATGTATGTAGGTTACCGGGGTACGTGACTTTTCTGAGTTGCTTGTTTTCTGTTGAATTGTTAGATATACATATATTTGTCTGTGTAGTATGTATGTGCACATAATTAATTATATTCAGTATATAGATATTGTGTTGTACATGGTTATCAGCGTTATAAACCGAAAGGGGGTTGGTGCTCATCAAGACGAACAACTTTCACTATGGAACTGGAAATTTATGAAAATAAGAACAGCTGTTGTATACATTTTGTCGACTGCCGATAAACTGTTTTTCTATGCAAAAGCTGATTTTATTATTAGTACAGTAACCCCTTAATGGTTTAGTGTACCTCTAACCGATAACCCTGTATATTGAGAACGGGGTATAATAATCCACGGTAGTTCAAACGTCGATATTTCGACAAGCTCTTCACTAATTTGATCCAAAACCTTAATTGTATGGTTTTTCGAATTCTTCATCGCCGTCTTTTCAATTGTATTAGGTAAAGTTTTATTATCCATTATTTCCAGTACATACATACATACGACATTATCAAAACGCAGTTCATAAAAATGAGAATAATTTTAGACGTTGACATTATTTTTTTATATTCACTAAATTTCTTTAATTAAACCAAGATATACAACAAAGTAACAATAGAGGAAGGCCATTTTTTGTTGGTATTCCCGTCCACAATTTAAGTCTTTTACCGGCCGAAAAGAAAATCCCTAAGAATCCTCGCGATAATCTTTTCTCCTTAATCCTAAAGCCCAGGGTTCCTTGTTATGGCCCAATAAACAACACAGGGTAAGGCTTAGGACCGTAACAACATAATGTAGTTCAGAGACAGTTCGTTACCTTGCTACGAATTGGCTGCAGAAGAATGCCTTGCTTGATTTCTTTTCGTCTAAAAAATTGTAAGACTCTGCTTTGATTTTAAGCGAATGCTGTCTAAAATGCTGCAGGGCTATCTATCGGCTACAAAGGCTTTAAAGAGGTGAAAACAAGAGCAATTTTCGTTTTGGCACCTCGCCGCGTCAAGTCTGTCAAAATGAAACCAAGTTTGCTTGCCTCCTTCCTGTCTGAATCTAGCAGAGGCCCGGCAGATGTGTTAAACAATTTGCCATGATATAGTGTGTTATAAATTTGTTGTTATATTTTCAGTTAACTTTTTTCCTTTCACAATCTTCATTGCTACTCTTAATAACAGGGTTTTATCATGGCTAGCTGGCAAAACATATCTACTCGTATATATTTCGACCATTTTCGCGTCATTTCGTTCGCACGCGTGGCCATGTAAATTTACGTGGGAGTAACAAGATGGCATATGTATAGGATGATGATCACAAGCTCATGTACTGATGAACAGAGTGTAGTGTAGGCGGGTTGAGGTTAGAATAGGATTATTGTACTCGTATGGGACCACCGCTGATGTGTGTTTAGGGCCTAGCCGACTTGCTAATCTTCGAGATAACCGTTTTTGTTTGTTATGGTGCAGGCCAGCCGGTAACTTGGATGTTTTAAGGTACATAGAACTAGCTTTTTATGGTCGGACTTTTTAGTCTTAGCAGACATGATGTTAAATAACTTTTCAAATAATGTATTAAAAATATGTTTTTATTTTAATTGCAGGTAAGCTGACGTTCGTCCTATCAGGTTGGGTAAGAGAAAAATGTTCACTTCACAGCCCTTCTAAGAAACGTATGGAAACCCGAACGTTAAAGATCGGATCGAAAACCGCCTTTTAGCTCAATATAATGGCCGGTTTACACTCTTCCAGTAATTTATAGAATCCATCCAGCGTCGGACGGGATCATGATTATATATGTACTCGTATTTTAGAATATTTTGCGTTGTTTCGTTAAACATACCTAACACATTTAAATACATATTTAATTTTCTTCACTTATTTTAATCATTAAAAAGCATTATTTTATTATTAAGAATGTTGCTTACATTTCATAATAACATAACATGACGCAGAGATATCAGATACTTTTTGAAAAAGACACTAAATATTACAATTGCAACTAAGCCAAATTCTATTTTGTCAATTCTTTACCACTGGTAAGACGCCCATGTTCTAAGCCTACTAGATATTAAACTACGAGTAGTTCCAATGCCGTTCCAGTACTTACCTAGTAACTTATTCAGCGCTGGATTCTCTGGCTGGATCAAAGTGAAACAGCCATGATGTAATACTCTACTTGAAGAATATTCTCGGTAAGATGAAATTGATACCGTAGCGTCTTCGGTATCAAATTATTGTGTTATCATGAGAACGTATGTAACGTTCCATGTACGTATGAAACAGGCGGAATTTTAATACCTATTTTTATGCCTAGCTTTCTTTTTTTAACCAGTTAAAACTACACGTACCTTAAGAACTAATTATAGGAAAATTAGTACAGTATTAGCTTATCGTAAAGTTGGTGGTCTAATGTCGATCGCCAACATATCTAAAAAAGACAAGATAATTTATTACATATCCTTATATAACCTTTTCAAACGGAGTGAAAATGCACGTGTGGTACCGTGAATCATTCCTATATATATAATAATTGCGAAAATGTGTTTTTTTTTCTTGTTTGTCCTTCTTCTCTTCAGCAACTGAGTGACGGAACGACTCGATATTTTGCACAGATATATTTCGAGGTCCGGAAAGTGCCATAAGCTACACATAAGCTACTTTACCGGGAAAACAAACATGACACGGGCATAGCTAATACTTATCTAATCCATAGTGTCACCACACTACAACTAGTCAACTATGCACTATTCAAGCCTCCTCTCCCCAGAACACCTGCATAAATCCAAAACATGAGTGAGTGTGCAGGGTTACGCAACTGTCAACTATACACGTGATGATGTAGCTGTGGAGTAAAATATCTATAGAGGCACAGCTAGTTAGCTGTGTGTGTTTTCAGTTACAAATAATCGTTCACCTAGCTATATTCTTCTTGGTATCCTAAAGCCCCACATTGGGGCAGCGGGCAGAAATAATAGTCCTCCATTCTGTTATATCTTGGGCTTTGCTCTTCACGTCAATCCATCCAGCTATATTCAATGCCTATTACCGATGCTACTATATCCAGTTATTAGTTTCATCGGTGGCTGAGATAACTTAAACATAGTACTTCTTGAAAACCAGTTAGGTACTTGGAAGTATAAGAAAATCATATTGGAAAATAGTTGCCAAACCTCGTATTCCTCCACGGCTGAAGCGTAGCTTACTTATAAATGTGTCTTCATTATTATCTTATTATGTAACAGAAAATTTACACATTACTTGTCAAAAATATATTGTAAGTATTCATCATGTTTGATTAATCTGCAAGATTAAGGGGGAACAAATATTAATAAATCGTAATAACGTTTTCAGCAGACTACCCTCCTACATTTATGACTAGTTTTGCTCACACTATTTTCCTCTCTCTTTCTCTGTAAATATTCTACTCCACGTGTCTACTCGTAGTGCTTAGGTATTACCTTTGACATGGGCATTATACAGAGTCGCTTGCGTCATTTGGCAGTATTTATTTTTAAATTAGTCTTATTTACAAATGTTTAGATGCTAACAGGTAGGTAAAGCATAGACATAGGAATAGTTCTACAGTGTTAATTTTTAAATTAAGTAAAGGCCTCAAATTCCCTTATATTAACCGATAATGCAACCTAAGATGGGGCACGCTCTGCTAAAAGAATCTAATTAGCCGAGTTCCCGACTTTCAGAGATCTAGATTTTAGTTTAGAAGAACAAAGTGGTTAAAAAGTGACTTCGAAAAACCCGACTGCGACATGGTTAGACCCACGTATTTTAACGAATGAAATCGAGGGATGCAGTTATTATAGCCTACTCACATAAAAATACGAAAAGACGTTTAGTTTCTAGGGCGTGCCAAACAAATATGCATACATACACATGTACGAAAAACATAACCCTCCTTGTTTCGCAGTTGGGAAAAAGGTTTTCTTCCTAACATATTCGTCAGAACTGATAAACACAGTTAAGTAAGAAAGCATAGCGAACTTTGTAATTCATATTTCACTATAATCTTAATTTATCAAACCATAGCACCACATTTATTGTTATAGGTAAAATATTTGTTACCTAACTTGCGCCATAAATTACAAATACCTGTGCATATTATTATTACGAAGCTATTACCTTACATAATCACAAAGATAAAGCCTTTGCGACACGAACCTGTTACATCACCAAAACTGTTCAAATTTCAATAACATTATCTACCTTAGCGAGGGAAAACGACCTTTATTATGTAAAGACAAATAAAGGTGATAGGGTTGAAAATCCTGCGAGAGACTAATGTCATGTACAGAGGCTGTTGAAATTTCAGATCTGTGTACATTACTCGTTGCCTTTGACACGAGTAATGTGATACGTAACTAGAGCGGCATTGGATAATTGTGTAGCGATTGCGTCGAGATTGGGTAATCTGAAAACTTGAATACTGGGAGTAGGCTAAGAGGCAACGTTGATATTTAGAGCATTAGGATTTGGACAGTATTAGTTTTGAAGTCACACTAAAGCTATTTTACAATTTCAATAACAAAAGAATCAACTTGATATTGGTGATAAAAAACTTTTCGTATGTTCCTCACTATTTTCGTTTTTCTAGTTTTATTCTACGACACTTTCCACTCCACGGTCACGTATCCAGGAGCTGACTGGAACTGGATGTTCCTAGACTTCAGTAAGAACCACTTAGACTAGTGTTATTTCGTCCCTCACAAATACGAGTATCATCATTTAGAATGCGGTCAAAGGCAAGATTAATTTATATGTAAATGAATTCTGCCAAACTAAGCCGGTTACCTCTTAGCCTATAAGTAGATTGTTTCTACACTCAGTTGATCTCGGGGTGTTCTCAGGTATCTTAATTGAAGGATTATCGCTACCTGATGAAATAATATCTACGTGGTTTAGATAAACATGGTCCCTTTATTCCCAACTAAGATTTAGACAAAATTCGCGTTGCTTTGCTCAAATTAAGACTAGACCAGGAGCTGGCTAGATGACTGTGAAGAATTTAATACTAATCACTTTTAGGCAGTTGTAGGCCTAGAAAGTTTGCCTTGAAAGTATTCAGCTTTTGACCGAAGACGGTCTCTATAGCTTCACTGACAAGCAAGAGCACCTCAAACGGCTCTTATCTAGGCCTGGTAGACTGTTAAGCAATTAAATCTGGTAGAGTTCTCTTGGTTTGCAATCGAGAAGCATAGGTTCAATTCTAGGTTCTAGGCAGGCAGTTGTGGCAGCACTGAATATTTCACTCATGGTCCAAATTAGATTAAAGTTAAAGGAAAACAACACAAAGGAACCTATATTTAGGCGAATGTTGAATTCCTTCAGTGATATAAAAAGAGCCGGTATTTGTCCAGCGTGGTGGATTAACATTAGATGATCGATCATTGAATAACATCAATATTGTTTTCACCTCACATTTTTTTTACAGTAAAACTGGACTAGACTAAAACAAAAGTGCCAGTTATCCCATTGAACAAATCTCGATGGGACTAGCGGGATAGAGCCCTTGTGTCGTGCTTCAAACATTATTCTTTATCATACTCCAATCCACGAAGTGTGTCGAAGGTTTTCGTTAACTCACTCCTCGCACATCGTGGATCTTCCCCCAATGATAGATGATCACTCCACCTCCAAATGCACAAGATCAATGACTTCATGCCTACCCTCGAACGAAACCGTGAAGATGTATATCTGCCTAATACCCCATAGAATTCGACCGCCCACGTGTGTTCAACCGTATTTTTTACGTCCCGACGCATCCTTTCATGGCATTCCGTTACATTCACGCCAATATACACCCTGCAGTCTTAAGATAAGGACCAGTTTTGATTAATCATTTTGTGCCATCGTGGGATTGCTATCGGTATCTGATGCCGCAACCAAAATGGACTTTACGTTGCAATAGATTAGGGGTCTATATAATTTGTAGAGCATTTTTTATTAATGCACACAAAATCTGAATCGAAAACTCGAAAATGAACTTTATTTTGTGCAAGTTAAAGTAAATTTTATAAGAATTTCTATGCTATTGAGCAGAACCTTCTATAGTCTCAGGATGACGATGTGACGGTTTTTGACCTGTCACGGGGTTATTATTAATCAAGTTTGAACGTAAATCGCTTTGTTATGGTCTTGAAAAACCGTAGACAAGACAGGGCATCTGGGGCTATGGGTTCTTTGTAATGAACTTCCTAAAGACGATTAATAAGAAAAAATATTTTACTTCGACTCTTTTCTTTGCTTTCGTGTTAGATTTTACTCGTATCTATGAAAACAGTATTATTTAGTTAAGACTTATAACAAGATTTTGCACTTTTAACGAATGTGTTTATTACAGTTTGTGTATAATTAGTTAACAAAAATTAGATTGTCCCGATACTACAGTAGCAACTAGTCGATACGTGCAAACAAATGCTGAAATGTCCAGACATCTGGACAGCATCGTATAACAAATATACTCTCCATAGTAACTTTCAAAAGCAATTTCCGAGCTAAAAATTTATGTTGAAACGAACCATTTAAATCCATCCAAGATTAGCAAAATAAAAGTATTAATTTCAAACAATGCCTCTCTCATTTGATATTTAAACATTCGAGATTTGGGCTTCGGCGGTTTTCTGCGGTTCATAAAATAATTTTAAATACCCTCTTTAAAATATTCAGTGGTTTCTTTGAGGATTAACTAGATAGGTTTGCGAGGATTTGAAGAAAAGTGCCTATTAATATTTATTTACTCGTAATTCTGTGAAATAAGCTGTTTGACCTTTTTCCAAGGAAACTCAATTTCGAAATTCGGTTTCAGGTTTGCCATTACCGAGAATTGCAAAAAAGTTGACTGAAGCCTTTCTCGTAATAAATTGAAATATTAAAATTAGAAAACTTGTAAAGCTTCGGTAAGGGTTGTGTTAAGCCAAATAGGGAACGCTGTACACATTATAATGGACAACTTGAGATATATGGCCCTGCCCGGACTTCGAGAAAAAAATATAGATATAGATGATATAGATATCTCATTTAAAAGAATTATGCAGGTGCAATTTTTACGGCTGATCAGTAAGACAGTAATCTTTTGGCTTGATAGACTTCTAACCGATAACCCTGTATAAATTAGATTTATCCAGAATATCATCAAAAATCAAAATTACCATTTAAAGACATGACTCTACCTACTTCCTGTCCGAATTAGCTAGAAACCATTGAGCCCAACGCTCGTTTCCGTCCATTCAAATATTCAATAGGTATATGTAAATGTACGATTTTTTCGATTTCATTGAGAGATCTCGCCCCGAATGGTAATCAACTTCCCGAGCTTTATGGCCAGTTTTACGATATTTTCGGATGTGCGCGCTATTGTGAGCAATTTTGGAGTTTCATACCTACGGATTGATGTAAAAACGGTAATGACGGATTTACGAGCGCTTTCAGAAAGCAGATTGAACGTATGACTTGACGTTTCTTATGTGCTTTCTTTGAGGCGCTTGATTGAGCATTTCACAGTTGTTAACTTCGATTCTATTGGTAGGGGATGTGTTTTTGTCACGGTTTCAGGTAAAATTTAGATTTTTGACACTTGTTGTGTTCGTTCATGCACGGATTTTGATTTGATGATCGTTTAGTCCAACACCTCGATTAACTTAAGTTCTCCAGACTTTGAATTGGTAGACAGCGATTTGTTATTAATAAGCGCCTCAATTTTAGGCGTCTAGACTATAGAAGCTGAATATTAAGACCTATTTAGAAAGCCCTTGAATTCAGCCTTAATCACATCAAATCGAGAACATAAGAAAAAAATCGCTAGCATTAATAATTAACTAATATAATACACTATTGGATTGTATAAATGAAACTGTCTCTAGAAAATGCGATTAAAAATGTGTTAGTAATTTTATGACGACTATGTAAAATGTAAATTTTTGTTAGATTTCCATAAATTTAATGTTCCAATTGAGGTTCTCGTCTCGTTCACACTTGGCTGGAGCTTCGATATTACCCACCCTAACGGATGACGTGTCCACTGTTCAACAATAAATAAAAAAGCCCAGTGCAGGCACCGTGTCGAGCGCAGATGACTCATTTCTGTATGTAAATTTAGTTGAAAATTCAAAACCTTGAGTTTAAATTTTGTGTTTTTGAAATTTAAATTTCGTCTGGACTGCGCCCGTCCCGGCTTAAATGACTACGGAGGAATGCCTAATTGTTTTTTTTATTCTGTCTGTTAGTTTTTCGTAGTAGAACGCAGATGTTGACGGCTGACTGTGGAGTTCGTAGTTTCGGATTCAAAATTACATCATAGATGTTTTGATTCCGAAGTTTTTGTCTTGTTAGTGGAGCGTCAGTTGCTTAGATTGATTGTTGTAATTTATATCGAAAGAAATCACCAGCGCTAACATTTTATGTTTCATTAAACAGCGTTCTTGTTATAAATGCCACTCCACGGTCACACGGTCACGCATTTCATTGCTAACTATTCTAGACTAGAAATTTAAAAAAAAACTGACGAGTGATTTGATTTATTAAACTAGGCTACACTCGTATCTACAAGATAACGTACGTAAAAAAGCCCCTTTAACAATATTTTCGCTTTATAAAACGAAAAAGCTAATCTTTGCTTTACTTATGATCGATTAGGTTCACCTAGACCAGCTGTGCTACGTTCGAGCTCTACGTTTGAGTAGATATTAAATTTCAAACAACAGATGGTCACAAGCAGTCGTAAATTGGACGTCGTAGCCAAAAAAAGCATAATTTAATATCTCATTATTATGCTAATTTCACCCACGCATACTGGCTTATTATCTTGCCAATTTCGTATTTTTTTTAACGTCACATACGTATTTTATGAAAACCAGACTACGTAGAAACCGCAGCTGCTTTGTTGTAGTACAAAGAATAACGCAAAGGAGTTAATTGTCCGTAATAGTATAGACTGACTTCATTCCTCATCGTATCGGGTTCAAGGTCCAAGAGATCAGGTCGAAGACATCTAGGAAACCAGTTACAGAATGCTCTGCGAAGGTCAGTTCATTGTCTTATTGGTAGGAGTATGTTCTTTCTCTTTGCCTTTTTAGACACTAATAATCTATTTAAAGTAAGCCTTAGTTCCGTGACCGGACGTAAATATTAGTGCAAATGCTGCAATGCAGGACACAATTCAAAAAGAAATTATAGAACAAATCAAACGAATTGCATTTTAATTTGGTCATTTAAATATCAGTCAAATTAAGCATACTCAAATGCAAAATATCTCGCTACATTGAATCGTGTGAGAGCATAAACATATGAATAGATCTCTAGTTTCAGTAAATATCATCAAAGCAGTCAACTTATTGAACTTTATCCTGTCACTTTAAATATTCACAATGTTCTTGTTATTGGCTTAAATGTTCATAATTCATATTCTGACTGACCAAATTATTCAAGAAGTTTAGCGTGCTTCCTTCTCGAACCTCCGTAGTCCTTTCAAATGCTATCAGCCACTTATTGTGATGCTTTTGAAGTTGCACAGCGCCTTTGAAATCTCTGTAATGTCGTCGAAGTCTCCTTTCAGCAAAGTTTGAACCTTAATGCCTTGAGGGAACTTTAAAAATGGCCAAGATCTCGCCAACTGCAAGCACAAAGGCTCTCCTGTCTTCATGTTCAACTGATTTGTTTTCAAAGAAAACTTTGGACGTGTTCATCTTTCCAACTTGACTACATCCCCTGTGTGGTCTCTGGGTGTTGGTACCATTTAACAAAATTGTGTTATTTTTACAACTTGCACTTACACTCAATTGTTTCTCAAAAACCATGTTCCGATATACTGTTGCCGGCTTTAGACTACACGATTTTTGGTATGGCAATCTGAAAATCCCCGTTGACCACAATACACATTTAAAAACGTTACTCGATTTCTAGATATCAATTAGCTAGAAATAGCTTGAACAACATAAATTCTCTAAGGCACCAGACAAATCTAGTCCAATCGTACTTTGTTAATAATTTGAAAGAGAAACCCAAAAAAATACTTTTTTTGTAATATGTAAACCTAGCTAAAAAGCTCTCTTGTATATTCTGAAGGTAACGATGTTGCTTACCCTTATACCTCCTTGCATAACCCACATGACTTAACTCCTTTATTAACCTCTTAAGACCGTATACCTTCCCACAGGATCTCGTAAATCGGAGTTAAACTGGCCTCAAAAATACCTCATTTCCGTCATTGTAAATCTCTACGAGACATCTTCAGGTTAATTTCGTTGAGTAATAAATCCTTAGGGAACGTTTCAGGTAGTTAGTTGTAGTCTAAGAGATAGTAATCTTTGAGGATAAGGTCTATACAGTAGAAGTAATAATTGCGTAATTTTTTCTTCAGAAAAAGAATTCTACTAGTACATACATTAAAAATTTTAAAACCGACTTAAAATGCTCCAGGCAAAACTTACGTTACAAAAAAGAATGTCATCAATGTAGTCAGACAATTAAATGCACATTGAGAATAACTCAAATACCATTACTCTGTAATGAGGTCTGTTTTTGAGGGAATTTATGTGGGACCAAATGGAAAGTATCAATAAACACTCGAACAAAAAAGATTTTTAAGATTGGTCTAGCAGTCTCCTTGAAATCCGGGGAGCATACGTAAAGATTCCGATGAATTCAAAGCCTCTTACTACTGAATTTTAAAAACGCTATAAAAGAACATAATAGCTAGAGTATCTTTCTCAATAGGTACAAACAGCAAAGCCGTCTAAAACGTATAAAGTAATCATGTAAAGCAATCTTACTGTAGTTTTTTTATACAAAAATCTGCATCATCATCCATAGCCTTCTTTATCCCACTGCTGGACAAAGGCCTCTGTTCTATGATGCCATCTGCCTCGGTCCTGTGCCAATTTTGCCCAGGATGCGTCCTTGAAATAAATTCAAACCCGTTTATTAAATTTACTACAGCCTTCTTACGCTCTCCCAATCTCTTAAGTATCTTAAGCATGTTTGTTCGGGGTTGTACTTGGTAGCGTACTGATAACAATAAGCTTTTGGACGTGAGACGAATCGAGTTTAGAAGCTAAAGTTTTCAGTGATAATGCCCGTATTAATCCTGGTTAAAGTTTGTAATTGGGGTAAGGAAGGTGTTAAAGAATGGAATCGTAAAGGGTCAGTAGTAGTTTAATCGCTTTACGTTTGCGAAATTGATTATCAGAATTAAATGCAGATGTTACCGCATTAATGACGTGTTTCAGAAGAGTTCTTATTTATATTTATAGCATTGCATACTTTCGAACAAACAATGGTTTGCGTTATTGTAAGTTAAGATGCAGCGTTGCATCGTGACGTGATGTCATTATACTGGAGCGTGTGTCCAGGTACTTGTGTTATTCTCAGCGTTGGTCACTGACCACAAGGGACCTTTGCTTGGGGTGACTGTTCCACCAGCTATAATGGACCCTTTCTTACATTCCACGGTAATGACACCAGAGCTCAGCATAACTAGTTAAGAATACTCGCCATCCACGCTAAAAGACCTTTAAAATGAAGGAAGTCTGTTGTGAAACAGGCTCAAGTGTAAGTGGCCGCCAGTGGCAGTGTTGCCAGTATCTTTTTTCAACCATATGTTTTCTGGTTGTTTTGTTGGCCTTGAAGAATGTCTGGTTACTGCACCCCGGGTTGATGCCTTGTTATTAATAGGCATACGTTGTTTGAGCTGTTATTCTTTAATAACATGCGTTCTTTAACCTGTGGCATTTAGAATCCTTTCATCATTATTGATTATTTTATCTAGTTTTAGTGAGTTGGAACCGGAAATACTACATTTGTATAATAGTTATGAAGCAGCGGTTTAAATATAAATCAGACAGCTAAATTACTAGATACACTTTATGTAACTAAACTTTTTCTAGACCACTCTCTTTTGTGCAAATTATAGCTGCGTCATAACAAATGTTTGCAACTCATCATGGCCGTTCTTCAAGTCATGTTTGTACTCTCTTCCTGTATGTATTTTTACCCATTTTAAACACAAACTAGTCACTAACGTGACTCGTCATATTATTCTCAGGTAGATAATCTCAAAGGTATTCATTGTATGGAATATTTTGATACCCTTCTACCTGCTTC
Source organism: Ligdia adustata (assembly GCA_947049295.1). Taxonomy (NCBI): domain Eukaryota; kingdom Metazoa; phylum Arthropoda; class Insecta; order Lepidoptera; family Geometridae; genus Ligdia; species Ligdia adustata. Next base: position 5,587,606 of record OX346233.1, read on the forward strand.
AGACAAAAAACTTAGAACTCATTTAAATTTCTAGCAGCCCCAGGCTCTATTCGACCTCAGTCGCGTATAGAAGCCGCTCGGTAACCGCTATAGGTATTTTGCTGTGTGAGTGAACCTCTAAATTGTCATTTGGTTTCGTCACAAAGATCAACCCAATTCTCCGGAGGTTTCTTACATCATCCGATAGACCGCTGCCCAAAAATTCCTAAAGAAATCGAAATGGTTTTAAATCATAGCCCATATTATATTACAAATAATTCCCTGAAGATTTGTAAGCGGTTGCTAAAGGAATGTGGATCTTCTAGCGTTGGTTTAGGATATAGGATCTGACATAGCGGCCGTATGTCATAGGTTTGTAGGAGGACTGGGAACAGAAAAGTGGTCAAAAGTCGTCTGACTGGTCCCGGCTCGCCGAGACCTGTTCCGTTCCGTTCGTTTTGTCTTATTTTTGTTTTGCGCGAGGCACTGACCACCACAACAAAGGTCCGTGGGCTGAGCTGGTTTTTTTACGTCCGACCGAAGGCATTGGCTCCGACATTCTGCCTTTTGAGATACCTACTCGAACTTGTGGACATTTTAAATGCACCTATTTTATTATGTATCCTTTGCAAACAAATTGTAGTAAGCACTGATTTCTTCAATTTCCCCAGTACCCAATTTAAAACGACTTACTTGATAGACTATTCACTTTTAGGTCATACAAAATATAAGAAATCTTCTAAAATTTTCATTTTCAGTGTTCAAGAAAAAGAGATAGCGATATACATATTCGATTGAAGGTCGAGTTTAGGCATTGAGATCCTTTTTTTGGGACGTGAACGAAGATATACGTTGTCCTAGAAAAGAGATGACCTTTTAGTGTATGTACTTCGTGATAAGATGGTTCGGCCGTGTCTTTCCTCGACGTAGTAGCTGATACTTGTTAAATTGAAGTTATTTGTAGCATCAGTAATGCATTATTGTTATTTCGTTATAATATCTAACCCGCAATCAGCCATCATGGTGTACTTATGCGATCTGCACTCGTTTTTACCGATGTCATAAAAAAGGAGGAGATACTCAAATCGGCAAAAAAAAACATCTTGTTGTTTACTTGCTTCCTTGGAGACGACGGCTTGACTGATTTGAAAAAAAAAAACTTGTTTTTAGGGCGGTCCCATTTTAATTTTATTAACTAGTACTAGTAGCACTATTTCAATAAACTACGTATGCATAATAAACTATTTCATATTACTCTAGCCCGAAGCTCTAGTTTAGAAACAAACAATTAAGTTTAACACTGATAGCTCCCTACTAGGATTTCTCCTATTTCGGGATACTAAAAAAACGCGCCTGTACAAAATTCGCAATTTATTTTGATAAACTAACTAAACTACTTCTTTATTTTTGTATAATTAGTTTGTTCATCCAATGGTTACCTTGGAAGAAATCGCCTATAGGTGATAAGTAAATGGCGATGGCATATAGAGTATACTAAATATATTAATTCATACATTATATCATACTTTACCCACATTGATATTCACATGGAACTAAATATTATCAACATCAGCCCAGACGTCTACGAGAAATCGAAAAACATAGGTACATAAAAAATATTTGATAATCCTTTTTTGTAGTCGGTTAATAATCTGTTTTTCGCTTAGGCTTTTTCTTAACTTTTAAAAATAGCCAGCATGTAGCCAATATCTCATCCAGGTCCATAAATCCAGACGCCTGATAAACCTTCCTCCGCCCTTCGTCGGACAGGCGTCGGCCCGACCCCTGTCAAAGTCGCCACGACTCTCCGACCAGGTCAATGAATGAGGGTACTACGTAGGTAGTAAGCATCAATATTAAACAACATATTAATCAGTTACCTTTATTAACTTTGCTGGAGTCTTATGGTGTACTATATATGTAACGTATCTAAGTTTAATCATTAAATTAATTTATTACCAATATTGAGCTAATTACATGATAAAAACTCGTCAGAAACACACAATTGTAAAAGGCCATTGCTATTCAACGTGGCAACGCTGCGAGTGTTATGGGTACCTTTGCACCAGGAACGATCAAGGGTTGGGTTATTTGATGAGGAATAATTTAATTGTGATGTAAATCTTTGTATTATAAAATCTAGATAATCTTAAAAATAACTATTGTGTGTTTATATTTTTTCACTTGACTATTTACCTAAAAATGTTTGCCAAATGACAATCACATTATTGAGTGATCGAAGGTTTACAAGACAAAACTAATCATATGAGGTTGAAAATGGTTTGCCAAATGCAACTACATATTTGATAGGCATAATTAATGCCATTGGGATGTTGGCAAAATTAAAAGTAGCTGAAATATATACATTTTCAGTGCTAAGGTACGCACGGCTATATATTCTCTGGCTGGACCTCAATCCACTTCTAAGCAAAACCAAGTTTTTATTGTAATGTGGACCAAAGTTTACTAAATTATTTTTCGGTGCAAACAAAAAAGAGTTTCTATTTATAAATAAGTAAGTTTGAGGTGTATACTTATTTAACATTTTGCTGAAAACAATAGTATATTATGCTTTAAATGCGAATACGAAGTCTTCAAACCAAACACAGCCAAGTCATCTCTTCACACAAAAACCTGCACATTTCTCTTAAACACGCGCCATTTGCAGGAAAACAAAAAATCACACGAAAATCAACACGCCGCCAGCGGTTATGGTTATTTATGTATCTATTTATAGCAGTACGAGTGTTCGGGTTAGTTCTGAACATGGTGTGTTTACGAGGATATTTCTGGAGCGAGCCGTTGGTATAACATATGTGCGTGTGGCCGCGCGCATACAGAATAAGTCATAGTACATCTACTGAAAATGCACTCTATAAAATATATGAAAGAAATAAAGACTATGGCTATTACGACGTTGCTTATTAGGTACAAGTTTGCTAGGGAGTTGAATTCAAGGTCAATTTATACGCGTTTAAATATCTCAAGCATACATATATGACTGACACTTAGAACCGCAATATTGGTACTTGGCGAGAATGCGCTAATACAGTCCCTAAAGTCTTCTTACAACTTCCAAACGAAGCTGTTTCGGAAAAAATCTGGTGAAATCATAACGATACTGCTCTAATGCCTTTCCACAATAGGCAAACTGCAAGTAAAACATTCCAACAGGGCATTAAAAAAGAATCTTGCGAGCATGAAATTCTATTACTTTCACAGTCTACGTATCGTAACACAAGTTACAAAATCCTTGCGAATCTAAAATACTGTTAAACTGTTGTTTTTAATGACATTGAAGGCATATAATGGGCCAGAGCTAAAAAAACGAATATAGCTTCCATTTTAATTTTTTTATTTGTTTTCGATGCTATTTTTAGAACGTTTTAATTGTTATTCGTCTCATTTTACTATGAAAGGCGACGTCGAAATCATTATCCCGGATTTAGTTGAGCGTCCCTCCCTTTATAGACATACCCAGCTTCTGAATTGTAAATTTATCCTTGTCAAATACTAATATGTACTAATACTCTATAGAAAATATATTCTGTGCTATTATGTAATAGAAAATGTACTAAGTGTTTGTTGGCTACTATTTTAAATGAATTTTTTCCCTTAGCATGTTTTTGAAAGTAATAACTGAGTTAGACCAAGTACTACATAAATAAATACTAGAATATAAGATTTTTTTTTAAACAATTAACTTATTTCCCCACTACTCAACTAGATTGTTCACTACATCAAGTTGAGCTAATTGTAATGGCAAAAAAATAAGGATTCAAAATTTCAACAGTCTTAATCTCTTCGTGGTTTGATAGTTACACGAATTAATAAACGTATTACACAAAACAATATCATTTGCGCAGCTCACACTATATACTAGGTACTTTCCAAACTAAACATCAAATCGAACCTCGAGCAAGTATAAATATTACATACACACAAATGTTCCTCACTGTATAATTCTGGTACATTGTTAATTCATAGTTACAACACCGGCTGAAGTTATGATTTTCTGATTCCAGGTAAATGTCGAGAAATAGAGTGTACTTGTGTATATTCTGGCCTCTGTTTACCTTTACCCACGTCGGCTTCCTAGTCGGAGAGGCGGGTGGTGAGTTTAGTAAATACCGTTTAGTGTAAGAAGGTTACTCGACGCGATACGCTCTTGTTTACATACTTATTGAAAACTAGCTGTGCACCGCGGTTTCACCCGCGTAGTTTCCTATTGGATTTTCGAGATAATGAGGGAACTACTTTTTTGAAGTCGGTGAAAAAGAATCCTATGGCCTTTCCCGGGGTCCAACCTATCTCTGTACCAAATTTCATCCAGATTGGTTCAGTGGTTTTGGCGTGAAAGCGAGACAGACAGACAGAGATACTTTCGCATATATAATATTAGTTAGGATTTAAAAAGAGTTATTTCCGTTCTTAATTCAACACTCGTGACTAAAAATTTCTCAATTATTTTGATTCAAAAACTAATCTACCCGACCGAGGTTGATGAAATTAAAATAAAACCACATGTGAAGATATTCACTTTCGAACAAAAAAAGATACATATTAATATTTACTTGTAACAGAAATATTATTATTTAAAAAAGAAGCTAACTAAAAACTAAAACTGAACTATTCCATTCCTGTTTTCTGCCTCAAACCTGATCAAACGGTTGATTGAGAACCAGCGTTGATCTTCCGTAGGTACTGGTTGGTGACGTCATTCATGTAGTGTCTAATCTTTCTCCATTTAACAAATAATAATTAGTAATTTTTTAAATTAAAATTTAATATTTAGAATATTCAGATTTATCTTACGATAGCTCCTAGGCTGTCTCGGAAGCAAGCTCATACCTATTTTAATTTAACCATATAATTTGGGATTGCTTTGAGAACGTATTGATTGTTATTTATCGTAATCTAAATAGGACAAGGCTTTCAAAGACGTAGATTAGAAGCTTCAAGGATTCTGTGAAACGATCTGAAAAACCCTTTGAACGAAGACATTTGCGTATCTTTCTCAAAGATGATCTGTGCAGATATATTCTTCGTTTCATACTTTAACTGTTATATATTTACGGCCTTATTAAAAACGTTTTGGCGCATGACATACTCTATCGGATAATAAGAGACTAAAAATGCTTACAGTTGAAACGGGTTTATTATTAAGACGGTTAAAATATAAGATATACCAGGCCGTAAATAAACCAAGCACAAAATTCAATAAGAAGAAACAGCAATACGAGAATTCAAAAGTATAAATATATAAAAACTTTGACATACTTATACGTACTTTTTTTCAAGAAATGTTGTTGGTAATCGAATCAAAATAATTATACATATAATTAATATAAACTCTAAGTAATGGTATAACTTAAGGCAAACAAAAAAATTCCAAATACGACCAAAATTTTGTATAACACGCCACACCATAGTTAAATTAAAGAACTGTATATATGATAACAACTATGATGAAGCAATAAAATATTGAATATTGAGATAACTCAAATCTGTATCTCTACCTACGCTTCTAAACACTCAGCAAAAAATGTAAACAACCTCTAGAGAAATCCATGGGCACGTAATTAATATCTGTAAAAAAATGTAAAAATGCTAATACATTTCGCACTGACATCGTAATAGAAAAAAAGCTCGAATAATAATCAAGTTGGCCCATCCACCGACGTCGTCCAAATATTTGCCCAAAGCCAGATTACCCGAGGAAACAGATGGCGTAAGTCAAATTTTGATGAAAAAAATCTAGAGCGAGTGTTTGTTTTATCCCCCCAGTGTCAAACGTAATGAACGGCCCTGTGCCCTCAAAATCGTAAAACTTGAGTTATTTTGGTTGTAACGTTCACGCCATATATTTATGTTAGTTAATGTTTTACCTTTTTCAAACTATGGTTAAATGTGTAGCTGCTGAAATGTTAAATAGGTAGTGTTATTAATTTACTTTGTTGTTGCGTTTGTTGCTTTTTCGTGGTACCAAAGGGCATGTTTCCATAAAAATGTAAAAGAAACCTACTAACACCTGCCAGAGTAAAGGGCGACCTAGAAACTTTGACGTAAGGACGAGCAGCACGACCTGAGAGGAGCAATGAAATGGATAAAGTCAGTCTGTGATTGGAACAACTACTGGGTTATCGTTTAGGAGTGTACTAAGCTGATAGAGGTTTAGTATACTCATGCTAAGAAAAACTTATGGGCCAATTCCAAAATAGAGAAGAAAAATGTTTCAAACATTTTGTCGACGACCGATGAACTTTACGCATGAAACAGCTGATTTTTTTCTTTAATTCAGAATTGTTCCCATAATGAAAGTTGTTCCTTAAGATAATATAGTGACCTCATTATGGTTTAGTTCGCCCCTAACCGATAACCCCATATAAATCGTTTAAAATAGCGTAAATCAACAGGGCTTTTGATGACCGAGTTCCGTAACTATTTTTCATGAAGATGGTTATGCGATACGGGTCCAGGTAGAATGCCTTACAGTTCTTATCAGTGGTGAAAGATCGTTACAATTGATTGAATAGGACCATCGATATCGAGAAAAACTTTTGGTATCTCGGCAATTTTTTTGTCATATGACCTACATATTTCCTAACAGATCTGAATACCATTTTTCTATGTTACACTAGGTAGATAGGCATTTGACCACAAGTTCGCACGACCACGGAAGTCAGCGATACTGTAGCCCTAGATGGAGCATGTCTAGTCTGGAAAACACTGGCTCTCAAGGAAGGCTGCCGGAACACACCGTAAGGTGCTTGGCGACAGATTTTACTACTTAAGGGTTGTAGCTAAAATATTCTAGAGTAGCATAAAAGCAAAAATAATGGAAAATAAATTCCAATTAAACCGAGGAAATTTAAAATACATACGAGGCTTTTAGGAATGTACAAAAGAAGAATTGCGGTTTCAACATTTCCCAATAGCAGCTAAATTCGGTGGTCGGTTTTGCGTTCGGGCAACTTCAGATCAGCATACAAACGCCATCTAGGAATTTTATACTTTGGGGTTTCTACCTAAAGCGATTCCCGAATTATCGCTAGAGGATACCAAGGTTTGAAATATAAATCAAAATATTAACTAAAAAAATATATTGAAACAACATGAACTAGGTATAAAGATATAAATAATAAAATCAACTTATTGATTTAGACACCTTGTCTGCCTTAGAGAGTAAAATAATGTTAAAAACTTCGTATTGTAAATGACCAAAAAGTCCGAGATCGCAAAAAAATATCTTATCTTTTGCGGCGGCTTAAATTTCAGTTAAGGGCACTGTGTCACTCAGGGTCGGACTGGGGACGAGATAACTGGGCCTGAGCAATTACTCTCAGCTTGGCTGTCGACTTCCAAAGTTAGAAGTTTTGAAGGGTTACGGTAGATATTTTAAATGTTTCTAAAGTTATATCGTAGAATTACTGAAAATTTAAACTAAGTCGCTTATTTGTCTGACTTGCTTTAGGTAAATAGTGTTTTTACCCGCAACAGCAATGCGTAAATAAGTTTTTTTAACTAAAGGTGTATTTCTCTTGACATGCATATTGCGTTATCATATTGCTGACTCTTAGTCCTAAGGAATCGATACTCGGAGCTCCTTTGTGTCATTTCATTATAATTTATCAAATAAAAACAGATGAATGCGTGATGTAACGGCGCTGTCAATTTATGTTAACAGTTTAACCCCCTTTGCAAACTCCCCTTAGAGTCCTTAGTCCCCTCCCCCCTCCCAGCCACAGTTGTATATAAAACATGCTCTATTGTGTCGTAAAATACATTTAAGATCCCACCACCAACTTGGGGGATTACAAATGAATTATTAATGTGGTATTCACATAAAAGTCGGCTCTTTTTTAGGGTTCTGTATTAGAAAAAAGTGAAAGCGTAGTCCAGTCTGCTCGGTTTTTCTATCGGCATATCTAGGAGTAGTAATTAAATCCATACTGGATTTAATACGCTTGGTCTATTTAGCTTTAGATATACCTACCCCAAGAGCTTGTACATAATTATATATTTCGAGTATATTTAGATAAATTATTATACGAGTCTACACGCAAACGCAAATCCTTCTATTTACTAATTGTACGGTGAAGAATCTTACTTATCTAGTCTTTCAAACACATCCTTCAGGCCTTTAAAAAATTTAAAAATAAATCAAAATGAAAAATAATATAGAATACTTAGTAAGTGAACTAAATGCAAATTTAATCATCATACAGGCCTGAACATATTTGATACAGACGAATTGACTTACAGCTTTTGTTGAGTAAAAATATGTATGTATGTGTTGTGTAAGACAATAAGAAGATATTACAGTGTTAACGATACGGAACACTTTGGAGTATCAAACTCGCGCTTGGCCGGTTTTATTTTATTTCCATCTCTATTCCCGGTTCTGTTTCACGGCCGATATTTGAAGGAAAGGTCTGACTTGAATTATGTATTTAAGTTGCGTTAAACTTATAGTAAGTACCCTTGAAATTTCGGGTGGTGAAATTTGTGGGTGAGATAACCTACGAGTAGAGATAAGTACATGAACATGGGGGAGTTAATTTGAAATAGTTATGCTAGGTATTTCGATACGTTTCAACTTATAACATCCTTAGCTTGGCTCGGGTCTTCCCTATGAAGGGGGTGTAGGCCATAATCCATCACTTTGGCTAAATTGCGGTTTGGGGACTGCACCTATCTTTGAAAGCTATAAGTTGTCTCGAAGCGAAAGGGCGCAGGTTCAATTCTAGGTTCAGGCATGCAACTCTGTGTTTTTCACTCATGTGCATATAATAATTAACTATCATTTGCTTAAATAGTGAAGGAAAATATTGTGAGGAAACCTGCTTATCGGAGGTTAATAGCTTTCGAAGATAAGTGAAGTCCCACAACCCACTATTTGGCCAATGTGTTGGACTATAGCCTACACCAGTTTGATTGGTTAGGTTGCCTTGTTTTATCTTTACGTGACACGTTTGACGCCGTTTATTAATTATTACATTTTTTTTTTGAGATCGCTTATTTCGCGTGTTGATGGCCTCTTAGGTGCTCAACGATGAGGTAACCTTAAATGATTATGAATGTTATTTTACCTAAGCAGAAAGTATTAGTGGTCATTTTGCGTGTATATATAATAAACATGGCTGTGCTTTCAACGAAGTTTTAAACAAAGGCATAGCTTAAACGTTATAACGTTGGGTTCTGTCTAATGTTAGTTAGTTTGGTCAGGATGATAATTGCCTTTTTAACCCCCGACTCACAAGTGTCTGTGGCATCGTAGCTCCCGAACGGATTAACCGTATTTTTTTTAGTTTGTTTGAAAGGTCAAATTAGTCTGGAGTGCTCTTAGCTATATTTGATGAAAAACTGTCCAAAATATCTACCGCCACAAAATGGCGGATTACATATTTTGTCCACAACTATCTCGATATCAAACGAAAAGACTTTACTAGTAGAATTAATACATTATGATAAATTTTAAATCCAAGATAACCGCGATGTCGGTTTTTTTTTTTTATTTTATAATTTTACTTATTACTAGGTACTGAGTTATGAGTAAATTGTTTGTTTACACTAAGAGTTTGACACTGACAGTTTATTCCGGAAGCTCCATATCAGAGTAAGTTCTTGTAGAATTAGATTTATTGTTTTAGTTTTCATTTTACATGCAGATAATTAATAATTATTAATCGAGTGTGTTAACGGTAAAGGGAAACACTGTCAAGAAAGCCGCTATCAAAGAGAATGGTGTTCCCACCCACAATGTGGCTAACAAAACTTACGGTCCACAGTTACGCCAAAGTTCTGCCACGAAAACAAGAAACATAGATATTAGGTACGTCTAATATAGCAACTTTCATCAAACTATTAATAGCATTAATTAAATAACTACTTAAGGTAAGCGTCCACAATTCCGCATACGCATCGTATTAAAGGGATTATTTTTTACAATGCGTTCACAGTATCAACAGCTTTCGGATTTGCCTACGCAATGACTACCAGCAATGAGAGTGCTGACGCCACTTTCATTCGGATTTGCGTCGGCGTTGATATTGCCGACGGGTAGATTCGTGCAATCCGTACGATGCTGATCAGAGGACGCACTTGTATCACTTCCTATATAAAGAATACTACGATCCGTTTGATGCGAAGCGTCCGATACGTACGATAATGTGGTCGCCTACCTTTATATTCAATCACACTTGCGTGTCTAAAAAAAGACACACTAAGCTATTAGAATTAACATCAACAAAAACGTTAGCAGAAAAAAACCTTAATAGCCCTGCGTGGTCTTAATCTATATTTAATTACCACCATAGACTTCGTTCTTTCAGAATAAACTACTTTATTGGATATGGATAAGTATTTTTTATTAAGGAAGCGATTACAAAGTGATAAGTGCGTCCACTTTGTATTATAACACACAAGTGTATGATCATCTGTCCTTGTCCTGCTAGTTAGGGTATGCACGGCATTTTTTTTTAAATATTATAATTAATTAACTAGCTGACAAAGCGAACTTCGTACCGCCTAGCAGTCGATTTTTTTATTTTAATTTACTTATTCTGCTATTACAGACGCCGGGTCAGCAAATAAAGACATTAACATTTATACAACACTAACGTCACTCAATTGTTTTGCCTTCGTGAAACCTCTGTCCACCAATACTTAAACTTTATGGTGTGGTATTAAAGTTCAAAAGTATAATATTACGAATCGATTGTATGGGAGTATAGAAAAATGTTGTAACTGACAAATTTTTAAATTTTTCTCACCATATGAACCATCCTCGTACTTCAATGAATATTCTAAAAAAAGCATTAGCAAAATCGGTTCAGCTTATCTCTAGATTTGCGCTTAGCAACACATTCAGCGGTTAATTTTTATATTATAGAGAAACAATATTTGAAAATCGATTATTATCTAATTTAAAACATCATTTCTTATTTTAAAAAGCAACAGTGGTTTCGTCATTTGAAATTAGCCGTACTATATTTTGTCTTAGTCTTTACTCGGGGATAAACGCCAGCTAGTTACTGCGTAGGTTTGTATATTGCTTTTGCTACCAAATGATACCGAAACTCTACAAATTATATTGGGTTATCAGTTTGGATAGTGCCAAACCGAATGGGTCACTCAAGCTAGTCATCCTTGAAAACCATGATATGGGAACTATTCGTAAATCTGGCTAAAATAAATCTGTTTATAAATACGTATTTTGTCATTCCGACATTGCACGTTCGCAAGATTTTGCTTTTTATCGACGCTAGATAAACTTTTTAGAGTGTAAACAGTATTTTTTTTATATGTCGTAGTAAAAATATGCTTATATATAAGAGTAGGGTGACTAGTACGCCTCCTATCGATAATCCTGTAGGTATATTATCTCTAGTTAAATACATTGACTTGGTAATGCGACTTCGAAAAGCTTTCAGCTAAAGTAAAACTTAAGTAGAAAAGTTCTTGAAGGCATTTCAAGATTACAACCCTTAAAATTTTACGTTGTTTTATCTTTTTATGAGTAATTAGGGTAAATATGATAATAAACTTTTTATGATGATAAAGAATAAGTAAAATATACTTTTCTGACAAAATTCTGAATAACTTTGTTCCCTAAGGATTCACCGGTAGCTTTAAAGTAAATAAACTTTATTAACCAAAAAAATACAGGCATATTTTTTGTAATAAGACATTTTATGGCTTATAACGCACATGATATATATTTTTACTGATTATTTAATATTGTGTAATGAATTTAAGACAGCTATAGACCGCCAACTTGTCCATACAATAAGATATAGCTCTTTTCTACCTTTTAGTGTTGTCCGATTCCAGTGGTTTTATTTTCTGTCTTGTATACCACTAAAGTTACAAGCTTCCTAAGCAGTCATATTTTTGCGCAGATACTATGCCTATTAAAAGACTATTATGCAGAATTCAATAACTTTTTTCAACATAATAAAACGTGTAGATCTAAAATACATTATGCTGAAGCGATTGACACCAATTAATTACGTTACAATTTAGGGGTTGAAAAGAGGTAGGCCCCGGAAGGAAAATTGTATCAGAAACACGAAAACAGTTAAGGGTCGGTGATCTTCTTAAGGCACAGAATAAGAAGCATGTTCCCTCTCGCTCGCACTATCTCAGTTTTATTACAATACAAAATTATTGAATTAATAGCTGACCCGCCGAACTTCGTACCGCTTAACAGATATGTATGTTTCTCCCATTTTAAACCATCCCTGGAGTACGACAATCATTTCAAGACTAAAATCAGCTATATCGGCCCAGCCGTCGGATTCATTTTTATATATATATATATTTAATAAATTTTCTGTCCTATGAACCTTCTCTTGACAATAACAAACACAACAACAACAAAAAAAAAAATAGTGAAATCGGTCCAGCCGTTCACGCGTGATGGCGTGACCAAGGTATATAGGGATTCATTTTTATATACATAGATTTTTTTTAAACCGGTTTCTTGCATCATTTATATTTAAAAATTGCCGATGTTTTACAATTTTTATCATTTCAATCATTGAAAGTTTTGTTACATAAAATTTTGTTCTATTTATAATAGAACTTGTTATATCCTTTTCAACATAACGGCTGCAGGCGATCTTTCAATAGTAACTCAATTATTTAAAAAACAGATAGTGACAGAGGGCGGCATGTATCCAAAACCTGCAAAACGTAATTTTTTACGAAACTTTTAACTTATAACACCTCTCTATTTTCTTCAGTGATTAAAAAGATTTTGTTATGTAACATCAACAAAGACGTTAGAACTAAAAGCTCTATAAATTAACCGGAAATTCAAGAGTTTGTAATATCAAGAAATATTTCGCTTGGCTCATAATAAAGCCTTTAATTGGGCCCATATTTTAAATTAATTTGGTATAATCTTTAACAACAAACTTTATGAGAGGAATGGTTTATGAGAAGTCTTATTATGTAAGGTTGAATAGGCTGTTTCACAGTCTTTGTAAATTTGTAACGAAATTACGAAAGTAAAAAGATGATTGATTTTTTTGTTTAGCTACAAATGAAAAAGAATGTATTAACATTATTCAATCTATTAACAATTAATTATATTGGCCAAACTACCCGCTGATTGAGCTCTAGTGGATTCAAAACAGATCTTGTTCCAAATTTACGATTGCAAAAGAAAAGGACTGGTGTCACATTTTAAGATAGTGTTCTAAATTCAAACGACCATAAAGCTCATGTCGCATTGACGCGACCCAGCTGTCACTTATCTGAGCGTCGAGTGCGCCCGCATGCACCGACCCTTATCGCTGGCGACGCCATCTGTCCTACTGAATGGGAACTATTGTGTCTTATTTTATTGCGTCTAGAAGTATGTGGGTAGTTTGTTTCATGAAATCTTTGTAAGAATTTGAAATTTTTTTTTTTTTAGTCTTGGCAGGAAACTTTAAAACACAAAAGAGTGATTATGTATCTCGCAAGTAGTATGCAGTATATCTCATGGTGTAGAATTCGAGTGGGTATTAGATCTGAAAATAGACCTTACTTTGCGATGTCTCTATAGATTAAATTTGGATCATCGAAGATTCAGTTGGATAAAAAACTTTCCCTCATCTTTAGTTGTACAAACCTACAAATTAGACTATTTTAACATGATTCACTATTGTAAAAAATTTGCTTGCTGCCCACATTTAAGATGCGAACGTAGGCAGTCATTTGCGTTATTCAAGGAATTACTTAAATAGACAGATCATCTTGTGTGGTCACAAGAGGGAGTGATAGCCTGTACCTATCAACACTCCAAAAAAAAAGTACAAGTAATTCATTGAATCGTTTCCTTTTTCTATTTACATATATCTCAACACTACAGTGAGTACAAAGGGCTTTCAGTCAGCTATCTTACATGAAAAGATGACGAGCACCCTCAGTATGGACCTAAACAAACATTCGTGGCTACATGGGTAAGATGAAATACAGGGAAAATATTGATAAAATTGTTTCAAAGGGTTTTGTTTATGGTATTAACATTAAAATGGGAATTTTCTGTGTGTTTGTTCTTTAATATGAGTTTGTAAAGAGTTGTGAATGGAATGAGTATGAAGGTATGAACTGTTTTATTTAATTCTGTAAGTACGTATTTTTCTTTGCTAATACGTTAATACTTAGTAGAAAAGAATAACTCAAATTAATTCAATCAATAGTATTGTTAAAATTTACTAATACAAAAATGTCACTAACAATTTATCTTAATAATGTGAATATCAAACTAAATGAAATCAAATTACAATAGAAAACTTAAATCCTACTACTTTTAAAACGCCACGCGCTTCGTTCTATGCCCAAACACGCTCGATGCATTGTTTCGCTAAAAATTCAAATTATGTACCTACTGTCAAAGTCGGTATATACAATTAATTTTCTAAAATTTAAACCGTTGACATACATTTAGAAAGAGGTTTTTAGTTATAATAGATTATTATTATAACATTATGAATTTTAAAATTAGCAGATTGCGTTAGATTTCCACCCTGACAAAATATATTGTATTTTTCAGGCGACGACAGCACGGACAGTTAATAAAATAGCAAATGAGTAACTTTCGTTGACGAATGTGATGCTTTGAGAATAGGGGACATTTTGCAATGTCGCCTTTGAAACCAGCATGAAACGATTTTAACTCCTGTTTAATAAGTCAGTAAAACAAATATTCGTTATAAGTGCTTCGTTAATAATTAGTATGTACATAATGTAATGCTGGTGTCCTAGCTACATTTTACTCCTCATCTATAATGAAAATCGAAACAAATCACTACAATATCTACAGAACAAGATTACCAAAGGACAATAGATTGAATGAAATCAACCGTTTGTATTCTTTACAGAAAATGTACAAATTGGATTTGTTGTGTCAAAGTGGTTTGATTCTGTGTTCATGTTGTATTTTCTTTCTTATGTCTAACTGGTTTGATTCTATGTCGATGTTGTATACACGACTTGTTTGTTGAAATGCAATAGAAAAGGTACGTGAAGAAGAAATCAGTATAATATGGAGCAAAGGAAAAATGTAAAGGTGTCCTTATGTCAATTGAAGCTTTGTGTAGAAAACGAAGGTTTCCTATTCAGCAGATTTAATCAAAAAAAAATTGCTGGGTGTTGATTTATCTTCTTAATTTAGTTTTACGTCTGATGATTTTTGAGAAAGTAGTATATTTTTAAAACAGTGAGAACCGATTTCAACACGGTATATACGTTTTTCAGTTATTGTGACTTACAAACCAACCTCCATTACTGATTTTCATAAAATTTTAAATACTAAGGACTTTTCATACAAAAAAAATATATAAATCGGCCAAGACGTGCAAATTGCAAATCAGAGCACATACAAAAAACAGTGATTCCGGCGAATCGATAACTTCCTCCTTTTTAAAAGTCAGTCAAAAACAGTTGTAGCGTTTAGTCTTTAGGTTGTATACATTTTCTTACGAGTACAGCCGTAAAATTGTTTCCAAAACTCCTTTTCTCTAGGGACCACAAAAAGGCTTCTTATATATATATTCGCTTCCTGTGCACTTTGTAGCAAATAGCGTCCATATTTTCCGACAGGATTTCAATCCGTTTCCGGATTTAAACCGGACACTGAGGCACGTCGATTGGATTTGTGCGAAACTGTGATAGAAAAAATAGACTAATGTCTACTGCACGTTCAAACGCACGACCGATTTCAATGTGATTTTATTGTGCAATTCCAGCTCTTTTTGTGGCCTGTAAATAGATTTTATTTTACCACTCATACTCGTTTTTTGTAGCGTTCGATCTTATTGACTTAACGAGTGATGCGTCGCTGCTTCGAGTCTTGCAAAATTTTCTTTCGTCAGTATGTTTGTTTGGATGTTTGTACTGACGTTGTACAAATTTTGACGATACTTAGCAAACGGGTTCTAAGAACTAACTAATGAAGGTACGCTGCAGTGCCATACATAATTTTAATATTATATGCTATTTTCAATAATTAGGAAGATTAGAAATATTATGTGGATCGAAAACCTGCATGAAAATTCAAAATATGAAAAAATGTTACAAAAGATAAACAGATGTAATAAAATTCTTCTTTTCTTATCCTATAATCGTGTTATTAAGGCGAATTTATGATAAAACGAGACTTTTTTGCTTAGATATAAAATATGAAATAGACTCGTAATAACAAAATTTCTTCGCAAAACGTCCCATCATGCAAAATATTGTCGTCACAAAAATCTGTGAAAGTAGTTTTTTCAATTAACACAATATACTGAAAAGTTTTCGATAGTTTACGTATTTTTTATCCGACTGTCTTAAAGCAGGATAATATTTTTCTAGTGTTTAATTGTATATCTGTATGTATGTCCAACTCTTTGTGACCCTCTACCGCCTGAATTTTGTCTTCATCTTCAGATGGTCATGGGCTATACAAATTGCATCTCGTGTTTTCACTCCTAAAGATATTCTAAAGTTTTTGCATTTATTTTAAGTCATTTAACCACTTGTATAAATTAAGTAAAATTAATATAATAGTATTTGTTTAAACAAAAAAAGGTTATAATAAAAAATTTACGCATATTTTGGGAACGGGTTGTCCATGCATTCTTGCATCATTTCAACGGCTGATTTCTCGTCTAGCCAAATCTTTCCTCTATGAATTCTATCAAATCTAAGTTTGTAAGATGTTTCGACGAAATGGAAATTATAAAGTTCAAATATTTCTTTTCAACAACTTAACGGTATTCATTGACTCTGTAAGCTAATGGATAATGAATAATAAGGATAATGAAAGCTCGTTTTCATTGCTGACGTTCTAACTTGTGTAATAATTATGAAAAGCAAAAAAAAAAAAAAAATGAACTTTGAAGCAAGCTAGATTATTAGTTTCGGAGCGAAGTTTTAATAGCTTCCTTTTGCTAGCAAATGAGATTTTGATTATGTTTATTTTATAGTGATTTTCCGTATCCAGAGGCAGGCAGTCAGAAGGCAGCAATGCCGCGGACTCGATTTGCCTATATATGACATCAAAATTTTAAACTTCGAACTTCAGTATTAGTATTATTAAAGACACCGAGAGACGTCCACAAACAAACATGCTCACAAGCTTGCTTGAAATTAGCATGTTCTGCAAATTTGCCAGCAATAAGCAATAATTAAGCTACGCATACTCATAAATAAGCTATGCTCAAAGCAAACGTACGTTCCTTCAGATGTTCTCAGCGCACGGCCCCTTCCACCCGCGCCTCAGGTAGCATGCTCATTACTAGCAATATTACACAAGCGACTAATGAGCAGTTGCTCAATAAAAGCATTCTTTCGTTCTAAAAATGAGCACGCCTATCAGTACTTCACTGAGCACTTGTATTTCTATTGATCGAATTCCAAAACACTGGCGGTGACAGCACGACGCGACCACAGCCAAAGTGTCAATACTACTTGTACGCAAAACTCTACATGAGCAATTAAAACATCTCCTAATGATGTCACTGGCGCGCCTACAAAGTTTTGTCGGCTATTGGACTTAAGTTTGTCGCACCATAATTGCAGGTAACTACTCATTACTCTCACTTAACGAATCGTACATACTAATCCCATCCTAACCTTCGGCAATCCATAATGGTTCACGAACGCGTAAACTAGGCGTTTCCTTTGTATCAAAAGGAGACAAAAAGATAAATAAAACAGAAGAATAAATATTTGTTTTATACGACAAGATAGAGTGGCGAAAGTGGAATCAGGACAACGTATAATTTTCCGTTTAGTCCCGCTCAAACAGCGGACAAAGCGTCGGTTTGAAAATGGTTTTGTTTATTTACTTGTGCTTTGTAGTATGGCTTTGTAGCTGGGACAGTGAATCAGCGGACATTTCCATTAAAACAGGATGGATGTCTCTAACTAGCGCGTTGTTTATTACTAAGTTTTGAATAATATTTGAAAATATGTGTGTGAGGCAAATTTCTTGTCTGTTTGTTTAGCTGAGGTTCTTTTGCTGTGCTACTTATAAAATAAGATGTATGATTACGAAGTATAGAACAAAGTAGAATCGCGCTAAGGACTTGACAGTAGGACCCCAGTTGGTAATTAAGATGTGTCTTGTTTAATGTTTGCATGGTGGTAGGGCGTTTCTACCGCTCGCCTGGCTAGCTTGGTAGCTAGCTAGGCGAGCGGATCATTGAGGGTGGTCATGCGAACTTGCGGTCAAATGCCTAGCTGAGCAAGATAAAAAAAAATTAAAAAAAAATGTCGCTGCGCGCTAAGCACAGCGGATTGAATTTTTTGATTATTTTTGCTATTATAGCTAAGCATGGGTAATTTCTTCGTTATTTGTTAACTAAAGTTGGTCTAATATATTGTAAATTACGGTAAAAGTATTCATATCAAAAGCACTTGAAAGACTTCAATTATGTCACGCTGATAAATACTCTGTATTTCCACGCCATACGAGTACCAGCATAATGTCAATTAAAATTCCATTTGCTCCCCAAAAAAGTGAAAAGTCGTCTCAAAATTAAACGGATCCCTTTTGTCCCTTCACCCGGGATCAAAAACTCACTTGTTGCGTATCCTGAGCTTCACATAAGCTCACATAATGGACCCCGATCCCTTGACACGCTTGGCAGACCTTAAAGACTTCCCAAAGTCGTCATTATATGAAGTACGCCTTAAAATATGTCTTGCGAACAGTATACGCATTCAAAGTTGTTCATCTATGAATATAATTGGGCTAGAATTACTCTTGTTAGTGTAAAGTCAGGCTTTGATGTGAACATGTAACGCACGATATGGTTTCGGGTGCTCTTCTCTACTTTGAATATTAGATTAGGATCAGGTTAGTGAAGAATGGTTCTCGTTGATGCTGAAGAGGATTTAAAAGAGACTCAAAGTCAACTGAAAGTTTGCGTACAGTATGTTTTGATGAGTTTCTATGAATTTGTACCTATGGCAATTTTATGGTGACCAGAAAACTGCTGCTAAATAATAAATTATGAAAATAGTAACAATAAATTATGCAAAGTCAAAAATATAAATATATACCGCTAATACTCTATTAACATATCATCATTTTTGTTACCTAAACTTATTCAATGGCAAGGGTAAGAAGAACTTCTATTGGTCACGACAGATGGTCGTCCTACTGCTGGCCACGGGTCTCCCCTAGAAGGGGGTGTATGCCATAGTCCACCACGCTGTCCAAATTGCGGGTTGGAGACTTTCCTTATCTCCGAAAAGTTTTCCGACAAGCAGGTTTCCTCACGATGTTTTCTTTAACCGTTTAAACAAGTGTTAATTAATTATCTCTGATTGCCTCTGATCCTGAGATTGAACCTGGTCCTTGAAATTGAAGATCGTCCTTTCCCTTGCGAGGCAACGGATAACCGGCATCTACCGCTAACTCACTATAGGAAACTTCTAACTCAACGTTCGTCTTCGAGTAAAAGTAGGTATACAATTACATTCGCTACATGCATCTGTTATCATTTTGGAAGTTAACAAAACTTTCATCTTAAAGATCTCGAGCTTACATCTTTTGCCACTTTGTCACTTTGCTAAGTGGACATAAAATCCAGTAGAATTTATACGATGCAAGAGTATCACGATACGTGTTGAAGTTAATCTTCGAAATAACTGCTATAATCCGGAATGGCGAGACATCCAAATAGAAGAATAGTTCTCGAGAGCTTGAGTCCGAGTTTAGTCAAGTTGATTAGGCTCGTACTAGAATCGGAGTTAAATAGCCGCTCAGAAACTTCGGACATGGTCTATGTTTGCTCTGCTATAACATCCGGCTTGCAGTAGCGCTCAATTGTGAATATTACTTATTCGTCGGTCACCCATCAAAAACTTGACTTGACTCTTTAGAAACACCGAAGTACTTAACTCGTGCCCGAATGTTCTAGCACTCTCTAAAGAGTTAGCAAATAATTGTTGGCATGTCTTTGAGTTAAAATTAACTAAAACCTGGCATGACCTGGCAATACCGTGCCTAATGCATACCTGTGAACAATACTCAAACGCCGGCAGTTTTAAAATTAATTAGGTTCCCTTATGTCGCTGGTTAATTTAAAATTTATGTGAATTCGCCCCCTTGCCTTGCTATTACGTAATGTGCGGGGTCACACCTGCGCAACGTCGATCACGACGCAAGAAAATACAACATTCAAGGGTCTTGTCGTTATTTATTATTTGTGAAAAATGTGCAGTAGACTAAAAATGTAAGTTTCGCATTTCTCATTGGGGAAACTTCTCAAATTTTTTCATTTTGCAAAAAGAGCAATTCGCAGAATGAGTACTTAATGAAGTGAAAATATGCAAAATAGGTTAGCCCCTAATAAATATGGTTATTATCTTAAAATGTTAAATCAATCATAAAAATTTTACGTAATATCTGCCTGTATCGTTCCGCATTCTAGTTCCTCGTTTGGGTATATCCTTAACATTCGAGCCGTAGCTCATCCGCTTACGTTTGCGTTTCAAAAAGCGATTTTATTTTCGCGAAATAAGCAATTATGAGTGTCTTTCATTATGGTAATAACATTTTCCTTACCATACGGAAAGGGGAGGAAAATATAAAATAGCCCCATCGTTGAACATTGTGCTTTTAAAGGAAAATTGAGGTGCCGATTTATTAATTTAGCCGTGGCATCTTTGGAATTTGAACGTTTACTGATACGTTCAAGATTACCTGTTTATGAGAAAAAATTATATAAATAGAGATAAAAGTAAAAAAGAGAGAAGAGTACTCATTCAAAAACAGGAGTAGGTATAAAATGACGATAAATTCAGAGATAGCGATAATTTATTATGTTGCTAAACAAACAATGCTGTAAGTAAAATGGCAAGTGCCTTTATTTACATAAACAAAATGACCAATAACCACAAAAAAAAATATAGCAGAAAGATTACCTATAGACCATTTAAGATCTACAAATAATTAAACTAAAATAATTTTCTCTTTTTCTTTAATATCAGGCCATTTCAAACACATTTAGGAATAATAAAATGACCAGCAGAATAAAGAATTGCGATTGCTACACCAATTTAAATTTACAGAATTAAACATTTAGTGATACTAGTTTTATATATCAATGAAACTGTATACATATTACTCTTAATGAGTATCAGCATAGAGTATTTACACTCGTATATAGATTGAGAGAATAATGGAAGACGCTTTGTAATACATTCAAGCCGCATCGCTTTGGCAAGATTCTGTGCTTTTGCATAAATTCCGTCAATGCTGTCTGCTCTGCGGTAACTTAGATTTGACTGTGCAGCATTCTGCTTTGATATGGATCATCTCTATGCGAAGTTAGGTAATAACGTCAGGACTTCCTATTTGACAGTCTGCTGGATGTTTATGCTAGAAGGAATATATTGCGGATATTTCTAAGATATCTCCGTATAAAAACAAAGGAAAAGTTCCATCTTAAGATTTTTGCTGTTACCAAAGTTCAATTTTAAGGATTTTTGCTGGCTTGTTCGAAATGGCTTCGATTAGACACGTCATTAAATATTCTAAAATAAATTGGCGTTTTGGCTCTTCTGACGACTATAAGTAACAACTTTAGTTCTTCAACTCATGAAAATTCACAAAAAAAAATTCAAAATATATCTTGCGAATTATTGGTTACGGACATCCGAAGACACGCTTAAGAGGATGATTGTTGATTACTAGTCACCTTGTATACCATTATACAATATACTCGTATATCTCAAATACAGTATTTGATTTTTGAAATTCGAAATTCGAAAAATTTTAATACCCGAAATTGAGAAATATTCAACAGAAGTGATATTTCTCAAGATTTTTCGCGTCAGAACTTTGCAATTACAATAAAACACAACCAAATTTCGCTCCTCAACACAAAACAAATAAAACTTCTAACTTCCCACACAAAGGGGGCTAAAAGTATACCGACTTTCAAAGCTTGGGGTCACATTTAGGAGTCCCCAACATCAAAAACATATTTTATCTCTCTGAAGTACAGATAGCAGCGCAAATTTCTTCTTCCAACGTCCCCCAAATAGACAATTCATTAACCCCTGGTTAACTTAAAGTTTCATAGTTAACTTGTTGTTGACGGTACACGTTAACTTTCCTGTACACTGAATGTACAGTATTTAAAACTGTCCAGTACTTTAACTCACAGTTTTTACTTCATTCCAGATAATAAACAATTGGATAGAAACGACTTCAAAAAAAAACTAGATCGCAAAGACTTAAGACCAATGTATCTTAACGAGTGAAACCGCGTAATGCGACCAGTATAGCCTATTACTACCCAGGAACACACATTAAAGTCGGTCCACCGGTTTAGGCTGTAGAGGGCTCATACCTAACATTATCTGGAAAAATCTCCGAAAGTCTCGTTCGACAGTCAGGTTAAAACGGAAAGCTAAGTACGTAAGTAATTACTAAGGTACAGGTAAATTGGTGACACGTCAACTTATAATGGCTTATGGTTTTCTTAGCAGAAGGATCTTTATTGTTATTTAGAAAACTAATGTTTGATTGTGTGTGTTTGATTCATATTGTTTAAGAAGTCGGGTTTTCACGCGTACCTGAATGTGAACGAAATTATAGTTGGACCTTTCCAATAATTAGGTACTCGTGAAAACTTTGAATCCTTGACAGACCCTTGAAAACTTGGGTATTGGGTTATTTATGCTGGCTTGGCTATGGTTTAAACCTTGTGTCTCTCTACAAGAAATATCATATACAAGTTTTCCATAGACAGTGAAACTTTAGACGATAGCAATTAATTTTTGGTTTCAACATAGTTTCAATATCAGCTGTTTTTTTTTTTAATTCCAGAATGATCTCACTTGAACTTCATTCGCTGGTTTCCACAATCCTGTCGGATTGTTTGCTTAGCTTTATCTTCAGAGCCGACAAATGACAGTCCCTCGCTGGCCGGGAATTGTATTATCCATCCTTAATTCTGTTGTCTGAGTTGCGCCGGTATTGCAGAAGCTGTAGTAAGAAATTGCTTTACTCAAATAATATATTGTAGAACTATGGTAAATTCGTTAGAAAGGAAAACTTTGTTTGAAATAGTGTAATGGAAACTACTTCGGATATTTATGTCCATATTACTTAAAAATCGATTAAGGAAAAGGTTGGTAGAATATTTCTGTTGTTTTGTACATACATTTCATATTTAATAATATCTTTTTTAATTAAATTAATTTAAAATTTAGTACTTATTTGCATTGTTATTGAACGTCGATCTAACTAAAGATCTACAATTCAGTTGGTGTACCAGGCACAAACTTTGATTCAACTAATACATTTCATCCCAAAGTGAAATTTACCCATTAATATCCTGGTAAATAGAAGTACTGTGTACATTAGCTGTCTATTATATAGTGTCTAATGTTCTACTGTTATATATGTAGAGTCGGTGGTGACAAGGGTTGTTCGGCCTTGCGTTCATTATATTGACCGTCTATATTAGGAGAACAACAGAATTGATTACAGTGATCCAGGTCTCTGGCATAGGCGGGAGTAGACAACATCAAACGTCTCTTGCTTCAGTCTATATTCTTCATTACGCGTACATCATGTTACCATAAAAGTAAATAAAACAACTTCAGTGCTCATTTTTGGGCTCGCTCTGGTGCTCTGGTTTAGTACTTAGCTATATTATTCAGACAATAGATATATTATATAATCTTGCGAGCCACAAATGTTAGTCATAACTACACTAATTAAATATCTGTTGTTACTCTACACGCCAAGCCTTCTTTTCGCCTCTATTTCGATAAGGTAAATTTGCATTACGCGGAGAACAACGTGAAACTCAGCCAGGAATATGTACTTTTTTCTTCTGCTTGACTTATGTAGTTAGACTTGATTTTAAGCTAATTCCATTCTATTAATGGACACCGCCGTTAAGTCGTTTTCCTAGCTGGCTGGTTGGCGTCATTCATTATATAGGTTTGCCAACATGGCTTTCAGAGCTCGTCTGCCAGGCGGTGGTCGTTCTTTGTGGTTAGCTCGCTGCCGCATCAGCTTGCTTGTCAAGAGCCTGCGTCAGAACAGGCGGTTTCCATTCTATTCCGCTTGCTATACTCTGCTCGTAGGAACTCTACCGGATTTGCGGCGGATGTTTGCTAACGTAGTAAGTTGAGCTGAAGACTGCATCAAAGTATACGACTACTAGTTAGGCATATATATAATGTGTATTATACTTGTGTCTGAAATAGCTTTTCCTTACTTCTATATTACACAGAAGTTGTTAAATGTATTTTATACAAAATATATATTGAAAAATTTACTCAGATGCTTAGCAACTTTAAATTAGAACTGAAACTTAATTCAAATACTTATTGACTTCATAAGAGGAGGAGGTTCACAACTCGCCGGTTTTTTAATGTAAGTTTTCAGCTATCTCAGCGATGCCTTGACCGATTTTTCCTATTTTATTATTTGAAAGGGTACTTCTCAGGTGATCCCGTATAATCTTTATCATAATCGACCCAGTAGTTTTGTCTGTAAATCAATACTACTGAAAAACTTGTAGACCAAGGCGACTGCCGAATAAATTTATTAAGTTAACATATTTATTTAAATACTAGCTGTGCCCCGCGGTTTCACCCGCGTAGCTCCCTATCGAATTGCCGAGATAATGGGGGAATAACTTTTTTTAAGTCGGTTAAAAAGTATCCTGTCCTTTCCCGGGGTCTAATCTACCTGTGCACCAAATTTAATGCAGATCGATTTAGTGGTTTTGTCGTGAAAGCGAAACAGACAGACAGACAGAGTTACTTTCGCATTTATAATATTAGTCCGAATTATTATCGTGCATTTAGTTTAATTAACACATCCATACGTTATTATTTCTCGTATGATAAACAAACGAAACATGTGCACGTTATATCTTAATAGGGCCCTTTTGAAGATGACATGATTATTAGCAACTCTGATCGAATTTATCGGCCTGGGATCTTGACCTTTGAGGGTAGGCTTGTTAATTAAACATCTTGGGCCTTCCTCTAGGTCACAGATATTACTATCATAGTAACGGAGTTAATTTTGATAGTTATTAACCCTGGAAGTTAATCGAAAATGATGGCTTTATTGTAAGTTTTACTCCTTTGTCTATTTCTATACTATTTAGGTATAATAAAAACCCGTTTCGTATCTGTTACTTCTAAATACACAAATAAAGTATTAAGAATGAGATAAACATACTTCATTTCAGCAGGCAATTTCATTCTTTATTGATACACTTAACTAATAAAGCGGTTATTCTTTTCAACTCAGAGTATATTCTTTTCAACTCAGAGTATATTATTTTCAACTCAGAGTATATTCTTTTCAACTCAGAGTATATTCTTTTCAACTCAGAGTATATTCTTGTCGAACCGAAAAATATTTTTTAATTACTAAGTCTAGGCGTCGCTCGCTGAGAAATCGGACAACATACATATAAATCAATCCGATAATTTGAGAACTTCCTCTATTTTTAGAGTCTGTTATAACATATTACTCGTAACCAGTATCAACCAAATAATAAACGATTTAAAATTGAGACCCGTGCCTTATAATAAAACGTATATGTGTCATTAGTCTACAATAAATTTTAATCTAGTAAAATTCGGTCAATTTCGTTTCGAAAGTAATGTTAAAATTGGCTTGTCCATTAACAACTGATTAACATTTATTGCGTTATCTATTTAATAATATAATTCAGCTGTTGTAACAATGTTATCTAATTTCTGGAAGAGAGGCGTCCAACAAAGAGTTAGTTACCCGACTGTAATGAGGTTATCAGAACCGTTGTTCGCTGGAACTCCCTTGTTTTAGTTAACAACTCGCACTTTGATAACAATAAACATAATGGGGATTGACAGATTTTGTTTGTTTAAGATAATAATAATTATTGGTTTTCTTACAAAAGAGATGGAACTCTGATACAAAATGAAAATAGTTTAAAGTATCGGAAACTTCAGGTTTTTAACTAAGGAAAGTACACGGAATATATCCTTGTAAAAATATTTAAATTTAAGTAAAAACTTATTGAAATAAACGCTTAAAAGATAAATAGAGTTTTTCTATATATAAAAGTCATATAACAGCCTCGTTTTCCCGGTCGTAACGTAGGTAGGTATGCCTGAACACAGTTATCCCATCCCTCGAGACCTAGGTTAATGTTTTTCCACGAAACCCATTATGGCGTAAAAACCAAATGGCGTTTTCCAAGTATTCTACACAGCCAAATTGACCAGCGGTATGCGTTTAATGAAAACGTCCTTTAAAGGGTTGACGCTACTGACTTAGCCTGGGTTTAGATAACGCAAGTAGACGTACCTACTAATAAGCTTTACCAATGTTTTAATTTCGATCGAGCCAGCGAAATCATCTCTGCTTCGCGTCTGGTAATTTTTATTTTCGTCTCAACAGTTTTTACGTATGGACTTTGTTCTGAAGATTTAAATTTCGCGGGAAAATTACTGCGGTGATTTACCGGCTGAGTTTAATATTATATATTAATAGGAAATGAGCATGAGCACAAACATAAATAGGGGAGAAAGTATTATTAAAACGTACCTAGCAATTAAAATTTAGCATGATCACAGTTTTGCGAAGTATAGTACTAGGCTATTTTGTTTTTTATTTTATTTTATTCTATGTTTGCAAAACTTCGTTTTAGTTCAAGCGGAGTAACTCATTTTAGCGGCACCGTTTCAAAATCTAACAGACAAGGTTTATAGGACTAAAATCACAAAACCTTCCTAGTCTTCAATAGCGTTGTTTTATATGTCGTTAGTTGTATTATAAGGTATAAAAAGCGCTTATACTTTTATAAGCTTCTTCTCCTTTTCAACTGTGGATAGTCTACCTCGTTGGTG
Source organism: Ligdia adustata (assembly GCA_947049295.1). Taxonomy (NCBI): domain Eukaryota; kingdom Metazoa; phylum Arthropoda; class Insecta; order Lepidoptera; family Geometridae; genus Ligdia; species Ligdia adustata. Next base: position 5,614,456 of record OX346233.1, read on the forward strand.
ATAATGGACTGCTAAATTAATGTTGTCAAATGTAATATTCTCTCTTAAAATATTGTTTGACTCTTGTTTTAAAATGTAGATAACTTTACCATTATCGTTGACAATATTATTCACTACTAATGTAAGTATAATGTATTTATCTGGAATGTATATTTCGTTGCAGCTACGTTTTACAAATAAATACCCTCAAGTTTAATTAATTTTCATAATACGAGTCTTCAAACAAATAAAGATAAAACTCTTTTTACTCGGCCATTTATTCATTAAGTATATATATTCCAATTATAGAATATTGCACTCGGAATAATAATTAAGAAGTATTTTCAAGAAATTCATTACTTGTGAACTTATTCTATAAAGCCATCGCATCGAGAAGTCGTTGCCAATTTTTACTATATTAAGCTAGGCGCACACCAAAGCCATAATCGTACGATACAAGCAAGCTGTAGTAGTTCAATGGCGCATATTTATGTTTATAAAACAATTAGGAATTGGGAATCAATATAATGTTTCAACTGTTATGCTGTACTAAAATAAATGCAATTCTCCATCAGTCGCTTACGCTATACTGAAACAGCCTAGATGAAATCTTTTTAAATGAATGTATTTTTGAGTGTACTTGAATCTACATTTTGTGTGCAATAAACCCACCTTTTGAAGCCGTTTAAAATTGTATTCTCGTGCTGAGAAATGACAAGTTTTCTGATAGTGTTTGCGAACGTTCTTATAGATCGAGTAACTAGGGCCTATAATTTCTTGTGTAACACGGATCAGTTGTAAATGTCACTACCACTAAACGTAACACATACTAAGTTAATCCCGAATCCCGACCCTGCGTGCGTCTAAATGCAGGAACGTGCGTTTCAAATTACGTGACGCCACTTTTAGTTATTCTGTGGCGCCGCTAACTAACTAAAAGTTTTGTGTGTGTCCCCGGCCTATACCACCGCTGTACAAAAAAAAAACAACTTACGTTAAAGTTTTTCTTCGCATCACGTTCTTCCACGCTACCTGCTGATGACGGTTCATTTTTTTATTTATTTTTTCCGACATTCAAGGCCACTGTCGGTTATAACATAAAGCCCATAGAGACCCAAGCGTCTGGATCGTGCCCTGTCTTAACAAGTGGTATAACGAATTGTATATGTTTTGCTCTTGTTAATATTTCGTATAATATTGTACGTTACTGCCAGTTGCTGATTGAATGGCCATTCATAGGTTGTTGAATATTGTTTATGGTTTATTTAGGCGAGTAATGGCCTGTAAAAATTGTATTATGCGATTACTTTTGTTTTATGGAAATGAAACACTAGATGAAATAAAAAGAAGAGTAAAGGATTGAGCGCTTTGGAAAAGAGCTTCCTTTATGCAATCATAGATATACGTAAACTATATTGATATGATGTTTTACTGTTGTTATTAAATAAATTATAAGCTTAGATATTTTCTTTATTTTCAGGATTTTTAAGAAAGCGGTTGAGAGACGAGGCGCGCTGGCAGCCAATCATGAATTAGATATCGAACCAACGATATCGAAACGTAAGTTTTTAGTTCATACTATAATTTATAGATGCCGCTTTATAAAAATTTTAAAATATTTTTTTGTAGTAAGAAATATTTATATTGCAGATTTTTTCCAAGAACAATAGAGACATATATTTAATATTTCTAGACTAAATATATTTGCAAATACGAGTACATTTATTTGAAAACTCAACCTTCCAGAACATTGTTAAGGCAATGTGTACGCATGCCCATTGCCGCAAAGCCACACAAACCTCGCAGAGACCCCACACTGCTCATATAACATTTATGAAAACCCATCCCCAACAGACATATCACAATATGTAACACCAATAGAATTTAAAACTAGCGCTCAAGTACGCTTAATTGACTCAAGCCAAAATCAACTCAAACGAAACAATTTTAGGTAGCAATTTCATTCGAGACAAGTTTCAATTCATTAGTAGCGGTACAATCAGAGCCTAAACAAACATCAGAACCGGGAGTTTCGTTTGAATAATTATTATTTCTGTAAAATTTTCCTAAACAAGTCGACGCGAATGGAAAACTCTTGTTCGTAAAATGAAATCCAATTATAACGCGGCTGAATGTATTACGCACTGAAAGCAACGGAATTGAGACAATATCCCCCTTTTTACTGCCCTAAAAGAGGGTAGGTATACTTTATATAACTGTACACCAAATTGGTGGCTTTTGTGTGAAGAAGCCGGGTTTTAGAGCAACAAGGTTTAATAATATTCGAGTCACAGTCTTTGTTTATCGATGCAAAATTAAGAAGCTACGCCTTCTGCATTGCTGAATTTTCAACACGTAACGTGGATCTCATTTACTAAGTGCACTGGGGTCTGACAGGATCTATCTAAAGATATTCGACTGGGTAATGTATGAGAACTTTATTGACTTGCAGACGTTAGAGGAACCCCAAATTTCCATTATCACACCTTATGATATGTACTACTGTGAATTCTTTAATTATAATAAGTAAAACTCTTATTAGCACCAGACAGAGCCCAGATACTCTTGAAGTACTTGCAGTCCATACGTAATATTTTTGTAAAATTCTGTAGACCACAAGGATATTTTCAGACGAACTAGTAAGTGTCTCCATGGAGTTTTTGTCAATTTTTGTACATCAAATTCTTTAAATGCTCATCTGACAATGTCACCTATGCGCTAATTAAGATTGGTCGGTCTGTTATTAAGAAAACTCCTTAATTTCTAAGCTATTGTTTATTTTATATTAAATTTACTAAAGCTCGTTATAAAATTCATTAGACTACAAACCAAAAATTACTTCCGAACACCTCCCAATCTTAAATACAACGCATCTTGCGGTTTAATTACCTCGAGAATAAGAAAACCGCACATCCTTTTACATACACGTAAAAGTTGTTAAGAATGTAGTACGCGTAATTTTGGCTTTCATACAACGGAAAGAATGGAGACCTGTACTTAGCAGGGGGTAAACAAAAACTGACTGCACATACACACTGACATTTTCTTGATTGGTATTGTACAAGACTAGAATACAATCGTAGAACTTGTCAAAAATCTTTGGGTGCTCTGAAAGCTCTCTATCTCCGTTTACTAAGTACGCTTTGGACGCGATCCTTCATTAACCGACTTCAAAAAAGAAAGAGTTTCACAACTCGTCTGTTTTTTTGTGTACGTTCTCAGACTACTCAAACACGACTAGACTGGTTGTAAGTAAGCAAGGGCTTAAGCACTTTATAGCCATTCCTTCTCATGTTGAGTCACAGAAGGAACTGAAAACGTTTGGGATTTGTAGGGACTCTTAAGTAGAATTTCTGGAATCAAATGCATGTTGACGTTTACAAAATAAAGTGTACTACATTCAGCTCTTAAAACCCGTAATTTATTCATCATTACGTGTACAGTTACCCGTGGAATTTATCGGCGAGATAAGGCGAAGTTTCCACCGAAGAACAGTACCAACTCAAATATTCATAGCTGAAGTGGAATTCGTTATAAATCAGAAGCCGGGACTTAGCAAGTTCGCAAGTTATACACGTCATGGTAAACGTCTTTGGGGATTAATTTTTAATAAGATGTCTGCACGAATTAGCTGCTAAGAGCGAGTAGTTAAGTAAGTTACGTAACAGTGATAAAGTGAGAGGTTAATGATTGATAATTTGATGTTTTATGACTGCCAACTGGCTGCTAAGCTGAGGTGAATGTGGGCTGGTCACATCTGCAAAATTGGGCAAATGATGGCACCGAGTGGAAGCTGGATAAGAATGCCTTTGAGTCGTTGGCAAAATAATCTAGAGGATTTAAAATTTATTCGAAGGAACTGGCTTGTGGTAGGGAGAATTGAGGGAATTGGGGAAGACCTTTACCTAACGTATTGCAGCTCTACGAGATAAACGGGACGTTTTGCTGCTCCTACTACACAATATAGTAATTTTTTTTTATCGCTATAATAGCCCAACACCTTAGATAAAATGTAATTCTTGAAAGAAATGTGTCGGCAAGTTTAATTTTGACAGTAATGTTTGATGTTTTGACATACAAACGCCACTATCAAATCAGAGATCAAACACCATAGGCTTGTATAGTTAGTTATACCCAGTACATTCCCTATACCAAATCTATTTCCTAATTCTCGCATCTTTAGCACATGAGAAACCTTGTTACTAGTTACTTAGTAACTAGTATGTAATCTGTTTCACGCCACGTCCCTTAGGAGGTGATGTGGCAGTGATGGAAGCTATGTAGGGTAATACTAATAAATTACATTGCAAGTTTTCTGGGTCACTACTTGCCGATGGTACGGTGGGCTTACGATTTGGTAGAGATGTGACGAAATATAGTCGTGCATGTAGTATGAGATGTGTAGTGCTCATATCACATTTCACTAAGTTGTTACCGAAGGATCACCTATGTTAAGCAACGTTCTGTCCGGCCAAGTTGTGGATGGGTGACCGCTGAAGTAGTATTATCAACTGAGTGCTACCGTGGGTCGGATGACACGTTATAGGTCTCGGTCGACTATCTTTGGACAACAATAGTGGGACATGTTGGAGGCCTTTGGGCGGCCTAGAAACTTTAACTCCAGAGCGAACCACTGCCTACACGAAGAAAAGTGTTTTTTTGCTTAACTGCCAAAAGAAAGGTAATGTATTAAAAGTATATATCTACTGTGCTGCCTACTGTGACTGAACATATAGAAGAATAACTGCTACAGATGTTCAAAGATGCCAAATTATTCGTACTTTTATTTCCATATTCAGCTGGTTCGTTTCCGTCATTGCTTTTGTCATCACAAATACGGAAAATCTTTTCCGTATCTGCAATTGCCACTCCTAAGGCATTTCGATTAAAAACCCTCACGCAAATCCATCCTTTCATCTTTGGAGGCTATTCTGCATGTCAATAAGGTAATATTTGCGAAATGTGGGTCGTTTCAATACAGAGAATCCGGGGTTTTGTATCTACTACTATGTTGTATTGGGATTCAGATTTATGGGTGTGTATTTGATTATTTTTCGCGCAAGGTTTTGTAGACAAAAGAACGTTGCGTCAGAAGCGAGCTCGCCGTAAATAAGGAAAATCGCAAATATCTACCTAAAATACTCTTGGATGAGAAACGATTTGTTTGATACTTATAGCAAAATCTGTACGCAAATTCATTTGATAAAAAGTTTCTAATGAACAATCTTTATTACCAGATTATTCCTCGCATTAGTAAGGGTTCTTGTATGTCCCTATAATGGGCCATATGATATGAAAGATACACAGGAATAAAATAGGCAAATATGGTTAAAGAATTTATTGTTTACCGATCTCCCAAAAAAGGAGGAGTTGCTTAATTTGAGGATTTATTAAAGACGGCTGGACCGATTTAAAAAAATCTTTTTTTTGGCTTGAAAAGGTATATACTTCTGAAGTGGTTCCATCAAAATGTTGTTAATACTCCCAAATAATAAGCAATAACTAGTAAAAATTTTGAAATCACTACTAAACTTATAAAGATAATCTAAACGGTATATTCTGCACATAAGGAAACTTATGTTTTTTTTTCGATTTTCCCGACACGTGTAAACTTTTAAAGACAGCTGAAAATGTAGAACCCCATGTCTCGAATTCCGGGAATCGAACCACCGATCTCTAGTGTCTAAAATAAACCGCAAGCTACATAAATCTGTAACCACACACCGACTTCCTACGCCGGATGCGTTCACTTCATCCCGTCTTGCACCAAGTTCGGTTTGTGGTGAATATTACCATAAACATACTCTTAAGTAAAGCAGGTTGTCTACCATGAACTATGCTTGGCTTAGCTAGCACAGCGACGTGCTTATTGTCTTGCATAGACGTATCTCCCACGAGGAAAAACAAAGACAAAATAGAATACGGCTAGGCAAATTTCATCGACAAAAAAAATGAATTTTTATCCACTGTCTAAACCCGATGAAGTTACTTTCCATATCGCCCTCTACGTATAATGAGAAATTGGCTTGCAATCACCATATCCTTCCTTTCCAAAATTCCAAGAAGGATTGCCTGTTGTTACCTTACGAACATGATGTTTTTAAGCTTAGCTCGTTGTAACCATTAATGGCCTCCACAGGCACTATGAACTAAAATAATAAAATGAATAATAATAACTTACGAAGAAGTTAACCAATTAAATTATCTTCTAGGACTTCTAGTAAATTATTTTTTTATGTATTAGGTGAAGCTCTCCAAAGTTATCTATTATATCGAACAAATTATTTGATAAAGAGTTTAAACGTCGGTGGTCACTCCGGCAGCCTTCTCAGTAAATTATTAAATTCTGACTACACTAAGATTACAGGTACAAGTCAATGTTTCATCCCACCGGAAACAGGCGCGTTCTGTCCCACAACGGTTTCCACTTCCGCTTTAATTACGCGCCATAATTGAATAATGTTCCCGCGGTTGTGCCAAATATAGTAAATCTGACAAATCTGACACGAGATATGTCAAATGTGGGTGTTCCACCGAATATGCGCCACGGACGAGAGATGTTCAAGCAGCAATCTATTACAGAGCACTCAAGAATCTAAAATGAAAGCTGTTTGATTTTGTTTCCCATCAGTCGTGTTCTCAAGAGTCACTAACTGTAACTGTTGATGACTAAGTTAGGGGTGTTACTCGATAGGAATAACATAAGTATAAGTATTTTAGAATCAAGTGTAGAAAGTATCTGCTGGGGATGCAGAAATCGTCCTAGAATAAGTAGTTTCTCTTCCTCATCCTGTGCTTCTGCATGAACTTTATTTATATATTTATCTGTCCTTTCCAATATGTAGTGGCATTGAATCAAATCACAATTTCAACTATTAAAATAATTAAACTATAAATATAACTAAACTGAATTCGTAAAAATATATATAACTATTAATAACTAAAAATTATATACACATCTTAAATTTTATTTGGTACTTATCTATTTATAATAATTTATTTAGTTGCTAGTCTTTTCTTCTCTATTTACTCCCTATTTATTATTTCATATTATTGTCTATGTACTAATTACACATTCTTATTCTGGTTTTTAATACGCTTATTTTAAAGTATATCTGGTGTTATTTATGTATATATATTTTTGTGACCCCGCGTGTCTCTTAAGGGTCACGCTGAAAATCAGCGCTGAAGAGCAATCCCCAGCATCATACTGAGCGCTGACCGTTTTTGACGCACGGGACACTGCAACTCGCCTTACCTTATTATTTTAAATGTTTGTATACTTTTAAGTAATTAGTTGCAGTAGAAGTGTCCTGTGTGTACAAAATAAATGTGTTCTTTCTTTCTTTTTTTCTTTTAAGTATTGCTAACGAGTAACATCGTGACTGGTTGATTGAGTTTTTTTTTAAACATATTTATGTGCCAATCAGTCAGTGTGAAAGAAAACTTTAACCACGAAACAGATTGTATGACATACTAAATGTGTACATATTATAACATCTCTGTCATTTCGGCAAATGGGCGGAAATCATCAAAGACCGTTAACGAATCTATGAATTAATATTTGAAAATTAGACCAAAACGTCTGTAGTCAAGGTTCATTTTCAAATGTCTTATCGAATCACGTCACGTCAAAACTTCGTCACTGCCATGCCGGTAGGAGTTCTGTAGGGTCACCAGTCTTCTAAGAGCCCTTTAGATACTCCTCGAATTTCTACACAGTGATTCTTATGTTTTTGGTTTTGAAAGAAGTAGTACGTCGTCTCGAACTGCACGTGATCTCGACAAGCTTTTGGCCGATATTACTGGTAAGAGAACTTAAGCAACCATTTTGTAATAATAGACCGGCGGGCATAAGCAATTTTTGACCAACAGTCTTACGACAATAGGAGAAACGGTAGGTACATACTCATATTATCGCTATGCAAGTAAACAAACTAGCAGGTTCTTTGTTCGCTGATAATTTTTTTCGGTTATTTCGATTTAAAAATCAAACATCGTACCAATATAGTCTCATTTCAATTTTATTTTTTACTTCAGAGGTATGTATACCTAACAAAAAACATAAAAGATCTTTTCAAAACGGTCTAGCCGCCTCCGAGAAATCAGGCCCTTTTCGGCAGAGTTACGCATGAAAGAGGTGAAAACAAGAGCAAGCAAATTTATTTAAGTTTCTTGACTGCTGATCCTAAATGCGATTTGTTAGATGACGAATGGCTGGACATATTGTCTGCGTGCTTGAGATTTTGCGAAAGGGATGGATGTTAGATTCAATTAAATAATATTATTTCAATTTACTACAATACTTTAACAATTACTATGACATTTTTTGTGGGATGTATAATTAATTTAATAATGTGATTTTAATTTTAAAGTAGTTATTAATGATGTAATATGTAAAAAAAAAAATTGTTAGAGTATAATGACGACCCTGAATTAATTAATGTAAATGGACTACAATGTGCCGTCTTAATTAATTTGATAAATAAATTATTTTTAGAATTCAATACAAGTAAGTCTGTAACGCCAAAGTATGGTCACCCTAAATTATGCTAATGCACGGCGCACACTGTGCGAATCCCAATTATAATATGTATTAATTAACGTACCCACATTTGCACTCTAAACTATGTAGCCCTTGTTCGCTAACACATACGTGTGACAAGGTCTTAATTAATTCACAGAACACGTGATGGGTTCAATATGAATATAAATGATTTAAAATGCCAATCAATGTAGCCAAGCGTTACTTTGGAGAAATCCATTCTTGATAAGGTGTTCTCTTTTCTGTTTTTAATTATGGCGTCATACGATTACTGTATTTGCCAATGTGAAATATATTGTTAAGATGTCCGCTTCGTTTTCGTTTTCTTTTATCAAAGACACAATTAAAAAAAAGTTTTATTCAGGTTTAACTAATTTTAAAAATGATCCATGTCCTCCAAATTGCCCCTAGCTTAGCCTTCGCTGACATATGTTTGAAGTTTTAATATGTGTGCCTAATTTTTATAAAATACTTATCTAAAACAACTTAGTTATTACGATATCTAACAATAATAATTAGATGGAATTTTCTCACACATAATAACCAAAACAATTAAATCAAAATTAATAGTAATAATAATTGCATTTTTTTAAAATAATTGGAACATAATTGATAAGTAAGTCATTTTTTTCCTGTATCACTTGCGCGTGAGTTCGTAACCTGAAAGTTACAATACTAGTGAGTCATGTGACCTCTTAAAAATATTTTCAAGTCTTTTTTTCAATGTGAGCGGCGTCTTTCTTTCATAGACATCTGTAAGATGTATATGAAAGAAAGACGCCGCTAACAGAACTTACAAAATATAAGAACCATTAAAAAAACAGCTTCCTATTCATCCAAATTTCAAGTGGTTATGGCTTATGTTTTGTGTCAACTGTTACTTGTTTTTATTTACAAGTATTTAGAAGTGTTTATGAATAATTATCTCTTCTACTATTAATAGTTTTGGAAGTTAGTGTGTTTGGATGTAAACCTTACTACACATGTGTTCATTCAGTAAACCGGATCGTAACAAACTTTCCCATATTTTTTTATAGAGACCCATCCAATCAAAAACTACCGACGACTTAAAATTCTATGAATTGTTTATCTCGGATACCAAGCTTTACGAAGCCACTGGCTGTAACTTAAGCATTAACACACGCAAAAATACAAATCCTAAACAAATTTTATACTGATACAAAAAAGATATTTTATGTATATTGCATCGGTCTCTATGCCGCAGTTATAAGTTAGCATAAACAGTTTAAGCAATAATAATTAGTAGAGATCGCTTTTATCGATAAGACCGTCACTTGTAGTATATATGTAAAATTATATTTTTATATTTTGCGTGTCTACAATAAAACGTCTATGTAAATAGAAGTTGAGCAAGCTTCATTGCAATAGTTCTACCATTAAACTATATACATTAAAAATATGTAGGTCTAAGATTATATTAGTATATAGGGTACCATAGAACATAATATATTTATTTCTCGATTACGTCATAAGCTTTTGTTACCAAAAGTTACATTTTGGCACAAGTTTTTCTTTTAAAATAAAAATAATACTAAACTCAATAAAAGTTTTATTAGTCAACCTAAATCAGAGAAGGACTTACGAAAGCATCATATTTTTGCGCTAGAATTTAATATTACAAAAGGTTAACTCAATTTTTGTGTTTACGTAACGTATTCGGTGTAATTTGAGTTTGTTTATGAATGCCCTGTTAATTAAGTTGTATATTCGTTGAAGGAACTTTTTGATGAAGTCTTATACGACCATGGTTATAATATACTGTGTTATAAATATATTTTATGACGTAATTCAGTTACCCAAACTCTTTTAGGTTTTTTCTAAGTTGTATATTATTTCTAAGTCAACAAGTAGCCTAATATAAATGTCTTAAATATAAATGTCTACATGTCTTTGCAGAAATGTCACCAAATCTTAGTTACTATAAGCTTACGGCTAGATTATTGTAATGTGGTGGTCTCAATCGGAATTTCTCTCAAGAAACATTTGATAATTTAATACGACTATTTGTGATTCTTTTCTCGTCCGTCAGGGGCGCTGCTGAATTTCTATGCGTTTATAGTTTAACGACAAAACCGCTACACCAAATGAACTATACAATTATTTATCGTCATTTCTCCTCTTTTCATCGAATCGGAGGGTTACGCTACTAAGTAATAAATAGAACACAAGAAAACACATGAATTCTAAAACATAGTTGTCGGTTAAGTACTTTCGAGTGTACTAATTCGAAACGAGTCTGTGTACTTATCATGATAACTTAAATTGTGGGCTTTCCGAAATAAAATAGTTATGCCACAGTTAAAGTTTATCAACGAAATAATGTATAAAACAGTTAACCTTGTAGATAAATATAAATTTAAATTGCATACGAGTTAAGGGAAAAGAGCGGGCGAGAAAAGAGGTCCTTTGTCTCCGCCAAGTTAAGAGTATTCCGTATTCCCAAGTGCTCGCAATTTCTAGTACATTTTAAAGTACGAATTTTCCGCGCGATCTCATTACTATTAGACAAAGGAGTTCGAATCGTTTCCGAAGTGTTGTGCAGACAGTAGGATAACTTTACCTAAATGATGATGAACTTTCCTTTCAGGAAAGAAATATCATCTTGAGAAGAATACTTATGGAGTTTTTCAGATATAAAAATGTCAAGATTTTGGTATTATCTGTACTAACACAAGGAAACTAAATTTACTATTTACCTATTACCATTCATCCCAAAAATCAATCCGAAAGCTAAATGTATGCTTGAAAGTAATCCTTCAAATTAGTTCTCAAATTATTCCACAGATGGCGCTGCTAACAAAAAATATTCTTTTCTATACTCCCATACAATCGATTCGTAATAATACTTAAAAGTCAATTTGAACTTTAATACCATATCATAAAGTTTACGTGTTAGTGGAGAGGTTCCGGGAAGGCAAAACAATCGAGTGACGTTGGTATCGCATAAATATTAATGTCAATATTTATACGATAGTAACATTACTCAAAAATAAATCGTCCATGGTGAAATGTAAATAGTCTGTGGTAAAATGTCACTTGAAATGCAAACGTCTCTTCGACATAATGTAATTGTTGACTTATTAACTTTCTAATAGCAGAATAAGTTTTTAAAAAAAGAACCGACTGTTGGCGGTACGACAGTTTGCCGGGTCAGCTAGTATATCTATGATAAAAATAATATTTTACTTAAGTATTTCACAATGTGAAATGTGCGGCAAAAAATGTAGAAAAAAAGTTAGTTTTTAATTTTATCGAATGTGCACTTAATTGATCCTTTAGATCAAATATCTATAAATAACTATTGAAAACTGATGACTTTTTTAGTACGTTTTACTAAAAGACACTACTGAAAAACTCATCAGCCCATACTGTCATCGCTGTCTGCAAGAAAAGTGTCGCGTTTTATTTGAAGCCCCTCTTGTTTTCACTTGATACTGAAAGCGCCTGAGAAATGCAAAATAGCTTTAATATATGGAAGGTTTCAACGTATTTTCACACCTGAATAGAGCTAATATGCTTAAATTGTGAGTAACGAAACGAAATACTACTTGGAAATAAAATACATTGTGTATTTTAATACTACGTCTTTGTACTAACTAGCATTAATACAAGTTTTAATGGTCTGAAGTAAAGTAAGATTTGCTCTCGCAGCATTGCTTCTACTCTAAAATCACTAGGTACAAAGCACATAAACATGTAAATCAAAAGTTCAGCCATTTCTGACTTACGCTTACAATTACGTCGTCATTTTGGTAACTGGTACTTTTTTATTATTGGTGCAGTTGGCATCATAATGATTTATCTAACCAAGAAAAAGAAAAAAACTGGTGTGTGGTTTAAAAAAAGAAATTATTACAAACTTTTATTAGGGTGATAGTAGTTTTGTAACATTTTATGTGGCCAGGGCTAAGTTTAGAACATTTAAACCCTACCTGGGTTAAGACTCCTAAACTTTTAAAAGGTAACATTTTCATATTAAAGTGTTAGTAATCTGCAAAACTAATATGATATAAAAGTCATACAACAATGACGCTATAGCTTATATATATTATATAAATAGCTATAGATTATATAGCTTTAAACCACTTTTTTATTATCATTATATAACTTCGCGCTAATGTCAACACCCTTACATTCTTCGGATTAATTATATCCAAAAACGATTGTATAAAAATGTATCTTTTTCGAAAAAATAAGTATCTACTTAGGTACTATCATCAGGTCCCGATAACAAAGCTAGTTATTTTTAACCAATAACTGAAACGTCTCTGAGTTTTTGTTTTGATCTTGCGTGAAGTTTGAAGATGGATATCATTAAATTTATTTCCCAATAAATTAATTCTTAAAGTAATTGTAAAAAGAGTCTTAATTAACTATACAGCTTTAACATAACTTATAACGCCCTTATTCATAATCCCCTTACAATGGCAACAGTTTTATCTTTCGGATAATCATAGCTATAGAGAGCACCCTTATTGAATGAGTGCCTCGAAAAGGTTGCTTTTGTCCACCCTTACAGAGCCTTTGTACACCCTTAAACGTTTCGTGTTTAGGTACACCCTGATGCGCATTAGAAGCTTGGGTTTTGTACTTATGTAATTTAATAAATGAGGCATTTTTGTAATGGACTTAAAGGATTTTACGTAACCTTACTTTTTACATGGTTTTTGAAAGGAACTCAATGTAGAAAATATTCCTGTTAAGGTGTGTAATTTTATGCATGTCCTCTTAAGCGCGCACTTTTCCAATTTTCCCTTTTAAACATGGTGCTGGAAAGAGGTATCTAATTAAATAATTCATACTTTATATGTATTTCATATTAGCTAATAATGAACAATACTAATTAAATTAATTATAAGGTTTAATTTAATATGTAAGATTTACTTCACTTTCTCATTTCGAATTCGGCATTAATAGTTTTATTGACTTCAAAAAGAAAGAGAAACCTAATTCGTCGAAATATTTTTTTGTGTACCATTTGAATGTAATTTATTTAATTTGCCATGCTCTTTGGATTATGAATGTAGATGGCGTTGTAACCGTTTCTTATAAGCTGTATTATAACACGGTTTTTCTTTGTGTTTCAGGTAAGTAACGAGTTGGTATTAAACAGCTATTATCTCCGCTTCTGGTCTACACTGGAAAGGTTTAAAAACAAATTTTCGTGTTTTATTTATAAACTATCTAATTAACTATAATTAGATATTATTTTTATTACATTACACTTAATAATTTGTTTGTACTATCTATTCAATAAGTAAATATATACTCAACTGGTGAGTAAAGTTCGATATAACTATGTCTATTTTCATTGTTAAATTTCAGTACTTTTTAAATATAAAATAAATAAAAATAATTGTTTAAGTTAAAATCACTTCAATATGTTTCTAATATTTGTCTTCCCAATGTCTTCTGGTACTTAAGGATGTAAATATGTCCATACATCTCAACATGTTGATTCCATCCTTAAGTAGTTCTGCTGAATTCCATTCGCTTTATCTAGAATTTTCCATTGGCACTATCTAGCTACAATGTAATTTCATTTTTTTTTTTTTTTTAATTTATTTCATAGCTTTTGGATACAAGTCCTTCAGCCGAACACATTAATACAAAATACATATTATTTACAAGATTGGAATGGATAAAACTAAACTTATACTTTCTCTAACGTATTTACAATAAACTTAAAAACAGACGTAAAATATATATCATTAGCTAATAACTCTGAAACCTGGCGGGGAACACTTGATGAATTTTGTTCTGCTATTTTACTGATTTCGCTAACAAATAACAAGCGTTGGATGCCGAAATTTGAACATTCCATAAATATGTGATGAATGTCTGCATTGGGTTTTGAACAGTATGTACAAATATCTTCACTAAATATACTAAGTCTACAGAGATGAGCTGGAACCAGGCAATGTCCAAAGCGAAGGCGATTAATGACTGTAATGAACTTTCTTTGTGTATACTTGAATTTGTTGTACCAGGGCCTTGTCGGTAAATTTTTCTGTATAGTCGCATACCACTTTCCTTTATGTACTGTAGTGAGGGCCCAATACTCTGTCCACATTCTTCGCATGTTATTTCTAAACAGCTGGTAAAAATCAGTGAAAGGAACTTTCAGAACTCTTGTATGATCCTCATCGAAATCTTGACGAGTCGCAAAATCTACAATCTCGTTTCCTAATATGCCACTGTGTGAGGGACACCAAAGAAATTCTATATTTTTAGTTTGTCTTATGATCTGTATAACTTCCTTAATTTTATATACAATATAATTTAGCTTATAAGCAAAGTTGACATTATATATACTAGATAAAACACTTTTAGAATCACTAACTATCATTATATTTACACTATTCACAGAAGTCTTCACATATGTTAAAGCAGACAATACAGCATAACTTTCTGCTGTGAAAATACTGCAGTTATCGTCTAACATAAAACACCTAGTTATCCTTTGTTGAGGATCATAATACGCTGATCTTACACCATTTAAGCTTTTAGAACCGTCTGTATAGATAACATAAAAGTTTGATTTAGAAGCTAAAAATTCCAAAAATTCAAATTTATTATTTACAGAATCTAAATGACATGTGATGTCCAAGGAATTAATCAAAGATTTATATGAGGAATTATATACAGGCCACTTATCATTTACATAAACATGTTTTGCGAGGTTTTTAACATGAACCATGATGGCTGAAATTTCAGGTAAAACTCCAGAAACAAGGGTGTTAGCTGAAATGTCAGACGAAATATTAATATTACTAAACTCGGCAGGGTAAATGATATTATTTAACACTATGTCATTTTTGGAAGCTATCTCTTTTAGACAAAATCTCTTAGCTAATTGCAATCGGCGCAACACCAAAGGCGGTATGCAAGTTTCTATTTCCATAGAATTAATTGGAGTAGAGCGCATAGCTCCGCTAATAATTCTAAGACCTATGTTTTGTATAACATCGAGTTTCCTTAGAACAGTGCTACTAGCGTTCATATAAGCTAAACAGCTGTAATCAAAGTGACTTCTCACTATACTTTTATACAACATGCACAGCGTTTTAGGATCAGAACCCCAAAAAGTTCCCGCCAAACACCTTAAGACATTAATACTTTTCATAGCATTTTGTGAAATATAATTTACATGCTTATCAAATTTCAGTTTACTGTCTATTATAATACCCAAGAATTTTTGGTGAGTTACAACAGGAATCAATTGACCATTATAAGTAATTTTAATGGTCGACTCCGCAAAAGAATCTTTACTAAAGACCATAACTGAACTTTTTTCGGAACTTATATCTAGCTTTAAAACATTTTTGTAGTAAATTTGTAATTCTCGTAATGCAGTGTTCATTTGGTTTATTGCCATGTCCATGTTTTGATTCTCACTGTACAAGAGCAAATCATCGGCGAACTGTAAGATCTTTGTATTTTGTGAAGTCTTAACGTAGTTAAGAATTTGAGATGTGTATAAATTATATAATAAAGGAGATAATGTTGCCCCTTGCATTGTACCTTTATTAACTGTTCTTGGACCATGTAATTTATTATTATATTTAACATACAAAGTTCTATTATATAAAAAGTTAAAAATCCAGTTTATTGTCTTATGTGGTAAACCTAAGTCAAATAAAACATGAACAAGGCTTTCAATATTGACATTATCAAAGGCACCTTTTACATCTAAAAAGACACATAAAACATTAGAGTGGCTAAGCTTAGCTTTTTTCAAATTAGATACTAACGATACAAAACTCTCAGAGCAGCTTCTTCCTTTTCTGAATCCAAACTGTATGTCTGGTATCGTGTTATGTGTTTCAACAAAATTATCCAGACGGAATTTTAACATATTTTCAAAAACTTTTCCTACACAAGAAGACAATGAAATTGGTCTATAAGATGATGAATCGTTTTCAGGTTTATTGGGTTTTAAGATAGGAATGACGCATTGAGTTTTCCATGAATCTGGTATTACTGTTATATTCCAAAGTTTGTTATATATTTTTAATAAAATTGTTTGAGCATGTGAATCCAAATTTTTTAATAATTTGTATGGTATGTTATCCATCCCAGGCGTTGTATCTTTCCGACTCTTTAGCGAAATGTGTAACTCATTTAGTGTAAAAGGCTCGTCCAAAAAAGGAAAATTATCATTGTACTTACACCTATCTAAGATATTACTAAATTGATTTTTGTCTAATTGAGGTGAATCTCCAAATTTATTCAAAAAACTTGTTACCCAATCATCATTAAATGACCTGTTAACAGAATTAGTGCTTACTCTTTTAATTTTTTTAATATAGCTCCATATTCTCGAAACAGGTGTCATTCTATTAAAACTATTACATAGCTCATGCCACGAATTAATTCTTTCTTCTTTTAATGTTCTTTTCTTTTGAGCATCTACTTTTTTATAATTTATAAAATTGGGGATCGTTGGTGACGTTTTGTAAAATTTAAGAGCTTCTTTAGATTTTTTAACAGCATCCTCACATTTTTTGTTCCACCAAGGTACAGGCTTTCTTAGTAATCGTAAAGTTCTATTTGAATTTTGTTTTGGGATTGTTTCATCCCTCAAGCGATTTAAAGTATTCACAAAATTATGATACAATTCAATGGGGTCTGTACTTTCTATATCTAATTCAGAGAAGTACTTCTCAGATAAAATTTTATACTTAGACCAGTCTGCTTTACTATAAACATATTTTTCTACAACAGGACGGACCTCATACACCGATGGCTTCACATTTACATCTACTAGAGTCGGATAATGATAACTACCCATTGGATCATCGTATACGCGCCATTCACAGAGAGGAGCTAATGAAGAACTTACTAAAGATATATCTATTGCTGAAGCATTTTGGTTAGGATATTGAATTGTAGTTAAACTTCCATCATTCAAAACACATAATTCAAACTCATCTATTAAATTAAACAAATTATTACCTCTGCTGTTATTGGAGTGACAACCGAACAAAATGTGATGAGCATTGAAATCGCCCATAATGAGACATGGCTTAGGAGTGTCCGTCAATATCTTTTTCATTTTTTTGTTGTCAAATCTAACATTGTTTTTAATGCTGTTGTGAGGGCAATAAACACACAAAATATGTAATTTTCCTATAGAGGTTTCTATTGATAAACAAATATTTTGAACGCATTCGTAGAATGGAGTCTGTACAATTTCGTATTTAAAATGTTGTTTAATTAATATAGCTACTCCATTGTGGTCATTTTTTGAATTTTTATTGATTAAATTATAAGAATGAAAACTAGGTATATTACTATTACTTTTGAGCCAAGTCTCATTCAGTAGGCATACATCGACGTTCTGTTCAGACAAAAACTTATATAGAAGGGTTCTCTTGCTCTGTAAGCTTTGTATATTGAACTGTGCTAAACGTATATATGAATCCATATAAATAATCAAATGAGATTAGATAATAAAATTTCTTTGATTCTTTTATTTGTAACGGGTTCACTAGTGTTACTGTTACCAAGAGCGATTAGGGATTTAACTAGTGCATTTATTATAATTTCATTATCCAGGATTTGTTGTGTGTCAAACGCTTTTCCGATTTTGTTTACATTTTTGTCTAATTGGGAATCTTTGGGTTTATTTAAAGAGGGAAATGCTTTGGGGTCTGAGGTCATGTTTGATGGCATACTCACAGCAGTGGCATAAGAGCGGCTCTGATTAAGGTGTTTGTTTCTATTTTCTTCAAATTTCTTTTGTTTCACAGGACAGTCCTTTGATATCGCCAAGTGATTTCCGCCGCAGTTAATACATACTATACTCTCTACGTCACATTCTTTGTAAGAGTGCTGACCAGCACATGAAGAGCACATCTGAGTGCCACGACAGACTTTAGCAGAGTGATTGAATTTGAAACATTTGTAGCATTGAATAACCGGTGGAATGTATGTGTGAACTTGGTAGCGAAACAGGTTTAGGAAAACAGTCTTGGGCAAGGTCGTGGATGAAAATGTGATGGCTACTGTAGTCAATGGAATAAGTTGTTTATTGGCGTCTCTTTTCATGAATCTCTTGACAGATATAACGTCCGTGTCGCAAGTTAAATTTTTGTATAATTGTTCATTTGACATATCAGTGGGCACGTGTCGTATGACTCCTACTTTCTCCACTAAATGCGCAGGGATGAAGGCGCGTAACTTGTGCTTATTTAGGAAGCTATCTTGCTTAAGAAAGCTGTTAGCAGCCGCAGCTTTTTGAAAAGTAACTCCTATTTTATAGGCGTTGATTCTATGGACACCAGTTATACCTTTTATGTTGTCTACGAACAGCTGTGTCAGTTTAATTGGATTTCTGTTTCCAATTTTATCTTTTTCCTTAGACTCGACATAGACCGTATAGTCAACAGCACTCGTTTCTAAGAATAGCCTGGTGTAGTTCGTCTTAAAGAATATATTGTACTTATCTTCTTCAGCAGAATTCACCGTTTTTTCATATCTTCTTTTACGATCAGGACCACAGCCACCGGGGTCATGTTCTTCCTCGTCTTGCGTCCCCATTTTATAGAATGGGGTGTGCAAAGTGTAATTCAGATGTAATATGTGTTTATTTCAACAAATAAACACGAAAAACTAAAATTTTATTACAATATAATTGAAAAGCGTGCCTTCGGTTTGACTTCCCGCCAAAAAAAAAAAACCAATGTAATTTCAATGTCATTAGTGTTGCCATATCAGTAGACAGGAACTGCCACAGACAATGACTATTACCTAGTAGGTACCTATGGGCTTGTGCATAGTAATAATAACGATTGGGATTCGCGGACGCAACGAACCTTTAGCCACAGTGTAGAAAAATAGAAGACAAAGTTAAGACGGTGGCGCGTAAAATATATCTCTGCCTCTCTTTCGCATATCTCTCTCTCTCTCTCTCTCTCTCTCTCATTTCAGTCAGAAACGTCAAAACAACGGCTCGGATGAGGAAGCAGAAAACGCATTGGAGTTTTCCCGCGTTCGTTGAAAAAATGGCGTCTGTATTTATTGCAAAACTAGTGATTATGCAAGTTTTAATTTGTAATATGTATCGGTGGATTATTAACCATTACTGTCTTGTTTATGTGCACAAGTGTGGGCAAGCGATATAAAGACGGAATAACGTGGTTTTCCTGTTCGCGGGAAATCTCCATAGAATCCCTAGTAAAGGCTCCACAGCTCTACAAGGGTACATGATGTGACTTCAACTTGACCACGATCATTACTTAATATTTGACTTAACTTGATTGATTAATAACTTGAAAAATGATAAACTTGACACTGGCTAATATAATAATCGTATTGTACGATATATCAAAATAAAATAAAAAACCGTATGTAGGTAGCGAAAATTTAGACTTCTTATTTTTTTTACTAACGACGCAAAAAGGACGCTGTTATAAGTTCGACGTGTCTGTGTGTATCTCAAACGGTCGAATCGATTCTAATTTTGTTTATAAGGTAAATTAGTCGGGAGTGTTCTTAGTTATGTTTGATAAAAGTCGTTTCAAGATGGCCGCGGCCACTAAATGGCGGGTTACTTATTAAGCAAACTGGTCCAAAAAAAACTTTGAATGAACTTTTAACAAATATATGTAATTATAATAGCGGCCTTATCGCTTCCAGGCATGCACATAATGTGCCTTGATGGTCAGATTTCTGCACAATTCCCACTGTGGCCACAACAACGCGTGCTCGGGACAGCAACCCCGAGGGTGTCAGACAGGGGGGCGCAAGGGGGCGGAAGTGACGAAATCTCCCGGCTCCCGCCCGGTTGCCATGCCAACCGCCTGTTTACCCCGCCGTATCGATCGATGCGCTTCCCTGTTTACATTCAGTAGATGCACCCACCAACCACCCTGTTTAGAAGGAAGTTTGATTGAGATTGCAAACTTAGATAATAATATATTATTCGTCTATGTACGTACTAAAGTTATTAGGTACTAAAGTTTCAAAAAGGTTTCTATACATAAAAGTTATCTACCTTAAAATCTTTATCTACAGACTTCCAAAAAGGAGGAAGTACACAATTCGACAGTATTTTATCAATGTTTGTTATCTAATTTCTCGGAGGCGGCCGGACCGTTTTGGTTTTTTTTTATTTATATGTTATGGTAGGTATTCTTCTCTAGTGGTCTTATTAAAATTTTATCAAAATCAGTCAAGAGGTATGATTTATAAATTGATATTATTAAAAAAGTTTGCGGCACCTGCCGTAATGGTCAGTAATCACTCGGACTGTCGGTAATTTTTATAAAAAGAACTTGTTACTACTTTAACTTCCTTGCCTTTCAAATATATTCAAATTACCAGCATTTTGAATTCAGCGTTAATTAAATTCGAATAGGAATCGCGATCGCGTGCAACCATCGTTTTTAATTCTGGCAATTGTTCCGTCAAACCAAGATTTCGTTTCCTTTGTTCGTTTACGACAGTGTTGCCAGGTCTTATCTTGAAATTCGGTAGATATACGGTTTCAAATTCAAACCGTACATCCGTACCATGCTGTATGAGATTTCAACGTATAATTTCATTTACCTAAAAAAATATAAATGTATTGGAAAATTATTCGTAAAATACAATTGTATTTTTATTTAATCTCAGTCATTTGTAAACAAAACATGAAGCCCTTGGTTGGCACACATTTTACACTACTTGTCAGTCAAGCGTAAAAGGGAGATCTCTCGTAAAATCTGAAGATCTGGCCACACCGGTGTTCGTATATCTATTATTTATAATACATCATTGTATATTCTTCTTTGTTCGCAACACGCGAATGCGGTAATTGATACCGAATTTCTGTTATTATATTCGGTCTTTTGTCCCTCTGTTGTTCCTATAATATCGATTTGTCTTTGTAATGGCTTAACATAATACGTAAAGATTTGATGTTAAGTAATCAACATGAACATCGAAATTTGTACAAGTCTCTACAATTTGTACTCCAAAATTCTAACATGGAATATGACATATTGATCATGAAACATGAATTATATTTGAATTACTTATAAATCAAAGCTAATTGGGCTTCCGTACATAAGAACGTAAAATTAAACATATACAATACCCCGACAGATGATATTAATAAAATATATGTAACTCGCCATTTTGTAACGGCGGCCATCGTGGACCGAATTTTTTTTTTAATTCTTTCGACTAAACAAATAGTAACAAAATCTTAATCAGATCGTCCGTTCGAGATCTACGTGAAACATATAACAACCCGTCGTACCTGCGTCGAGAAAAAAAAAATACACATTCGTTTACTGCTCCAAACATTACGTAATTATTAATTGTAACATCACCGAAAGCCTTTAGGCGATATTTGATGCCAATAACCTATGGATTTTATTTGTTCAGTAACAAGGCAATTAGAGAGGCTGGGTGAAGAAATTTATCAGCTTGTTACAGTATTGTAGTACGTCTTTAAAAAAGGTATACAGAGGTAGTATAGTAGTAGTATAATATACTAGCAGTATATCATAGTAGTATTGTACTATTCTAGTACCTAGTAGAGACCATAGTTAGATTCCGTTTATCTTCCAAATTTCGGAATTCATTATCGTTTATCAACCATTTTCTACTTTATGTTGACGTTAGTAGCTGTCACCCGCGGCTTTTAAAATGAAATATAAAGTTTTAAATTTGGTTTAGGCGCATTAGGGCTTTAAAAATCTTAGTGGTTGAATACCCAAAAGAAAGGGGTCTTTCCTTTCTTAGTACATTCCTACACAATGATGAATACACCCCCCAAATTTCATCTCTCTAGGCTTAGCTGCTACGTTGATTACGGGCTAATATCATTCAGTCGGGACTTACTACTCTTTTATACAAATGGATAGCCTCAAAAAGTAGTTTTAACTCAAAAAATTCATAACATCCAAACTTTTTTAATACTTATAACACTGACACTAACATCCACTAATATCATCTATCCCACGACTCCGACCCGCTAGTAAGAAATTCTTTGTCGGTACAAATCCTTTTCTATGAAAAGGTAATACGTGGAAAGGCTTCTCCTTTGTGATAGCACTCGATCAGAACACAGGCTATTGGATTATTGGAAAATGTGCAATGTATTTAGGGGTCTGTCGATCACTTCGAATCATCTCGAAGAAATTACTTTGATATTAACTTTTTGACAGACTTTTAAAATGGAAGGACTTCTCAATTCGTCGGTTTTTTGCAGGCAAACCTGTCAGTTGTTATAATTTTTTAACCAAACTGATACCGACCTATATTGCTAAAATATATATGGGACCAACTTTGAGGTGCATGGCTGACCCTAATTGCTTGATGCTTGATTAAATCGGCACCCTTCTGCTTGCGAAGCAACGGGTTAACGGGCTACGCTACCACTAACTAGCACTAGACTACCACTTACTATAGTGAAAAACCTACTTGTATTAAAAGTCTAAGATCCTTCGAAGATAGGCAAGTCTCCCTCATTACCTACGTCTAGGGTTGATGCCCAGAGATGGGGGTAGGAACTTTAGGCTGGGGGTTTCATGCAAAGACTGTCTAGAAATCACTCAAAAAACATCCCGTATTATCTTCTAATTGTGACCAACGAATTTTCGCAAGACTGAGTCCTATTTACGCTACATATTGCATAGCAATAGGCATATACTGTAGGCTCGAGTATATAGGTAACCTCGACGTCCTGTGTCCTAGCAATCGATACGCAATGATGCAAGTATCGAGTTCCAGCCATCGAGATGGTAATACGAGTCCGGACGGAAGGACTTGCATCGCGCAACCGGCTGGTGTGGGATTTTTCATGTAATGTGGTCTAAATCGCAGGAAAAGATTTTTTCCAGACAGTTTTTTTAATATTGATGTTATAAGTTTGTCTCTGTGTATGTGCCTGTCTGTGGTATTGTAGCTCCTTAGCCGATTTTGATTATTTTTTTTGTTTGAAAGGAGAATATTTCGGGAGTCTTCTTAACTATCTTTGATGAAAATTGGTCCAATATGGCTCCCACCACCAAATGGCGGGTTATATATTAGTATATTTTCGCATCCCCCTCAATACTTATGGGTATCAAATGAAAGTGAGTAGTTACATACATGCACTATCTGTATCAAAATAGGAAAATATCAAATCCCATATAGCAGCCACCACATAAATGGCGGATTACATTTTCTTGTCATAGTTTTATTTAACTTTTGATTTAATGTTGTTAATAACGTGGGATCATAAATGCTTACAAGCGGGAAAATAATTATTACTAATAATTCAAAACTTTGCGACAGCCGACAATTCGGCTGGTATTTTTTTAAGTTTATTTTATTTTACAAACCAAAGTCACTAGATCGATTTTGGCATTAGTGAAACATGTATAAACTTATTTTCGAAAAAAATAATCGTAAACAGTCCTCAATTTTTAAACCTGCTCTTCTGAATTCTGTTAAAAAATTTACGCCTCCGCTAGTACTGTCTTGATGTCGGAGAAATATAGGAAAAACCGATATATAATTCATTTCAAAAACATATTTCGTTACCTCACATCTTTTCTGACCGGTTTTCTAGTGATCTCACTAAGAAGGAAATGGAATGGTCACATTGTAGAATGATGAACGAGATCAAGAGCGTTGTCTTTGTCAGTTCCCTCGCCAGACTTCAAACATTTATCTAGAGTGCATCCTACATCATTAGGGTACTGTCGCGAATAAACGCGGTATTATTTTTTAGTTCGGATGGTTGTCTTGCACAACAACCATTTTTAATAAACTATAATAAATAAACTTAAAATAGGAAAAGTTATCGTCGAAATTTATTTTCTCGTTTCATTTATTTCGATTCCTCGGCGTTTTTGGTGTGTTTGTAGTTTTACAATCTTTCCATGTGGTCTCATATAAATTTTGTCAAAAGTTGTCAATTTGGTTTAAAAGAATTGTACCGGCTGCGGTACCCTGGCGAATTGACGTCGATTATCAATTTTCAAAAGAATTACTTGCACAGTTAAAGCTATTTCTTGCTCGGAATTGGCCGCATACTGATACTTACTTGTCCATACTCGTATTTATCTCAAACTTGATGCAGTTAATACAGAAGAAACGCGTTTCGCAATAAAAGTAGAAATCCTAAGGGCTAGATCAACTTTGTATTGTACTTTATTTGCGAAGAAGTACTAAGAAAAAGTATTCCAATTTACCGAATGACCCTTGAGCATCAGACCCTATTATTCACCTTTATATATATTATATCTTATGAATGAATCAGCTAGATTTATCTTCTTTATAATGATACATTGAAAAGGATATAAGTGTAAGTAGGTACATTACTATTTATAATTTCTTGATTTTTATATTTAAAAGCAACACGATATTTAAAGTCATAACAAGGTTCGTCAGCGTGTGTTGTAGCGACTGTTTGACTCATGTATTGTATTTCTTATTCAGGTTTTAATTTTTCCAGTTATATTCTTTATGAAAACGCCGGACTGCGTCACTCTTCTCTACGATCCACCCACCACGCCTATCTAATTAAACGTCATTCACTTATTCAACGACCGATATGTCCTAAAATTATTTAAGAAAATCATACAGACAAAGGTCGTCCAGCAGCAACATGGTTACTATTACAGGCCTATACCCAAGAATAGAATAAAAAAAAATCTCTTTTATATCCATCATCATCACGCGCTGCCTGCATGATGTATACGTAGAAGAGTAAACATTCGTAAACAACCGAGAACCCTAAACATGATTTCGTAAAAACACAGCTTCATTATTTCAGGCTACATCTGAAAGTTTTTCGTGCACTTGTCGCCGCGACAGTCCCTAGACTACCGACACCACCATCTTGTTCCCTTGCCCCCGATGCGAAATCGAATTCCCTCCGATACCTCAGGGCGTTGTCAGCTGACCGAATTGGTTCCAACCACAGAACGAAAGCACATAGATTTTTTAGAAATAAAAAAGTTCTAAAATTTTATTTGAAAATAAAAGAAATATCTACCGAATTAGGCATTTCCACTGATGACTCTGAAAGAATCTAAGATTAGGTTATTATTAGGTTTCGTGGCTGTTATTAAAATATTGTAAACTGTCACATAATTAAAGGAATTCTCATAAAATGCTAGTAAATCACACTAAACATGAAGAATTCAAATAGTATTATGCTCCATTACAAATTCCAAATATAATATTCACTATTAAAGTATCGTTGAAGTGACTAATACCTAAAATAAAGTGTCTAATTATTTGCAAATTATTGTACTAATGTAACATTATTCCTCTTGTGCGTATAATTGAACTAACTGTTCATACCTCACGCATCACGACCAAACATGGATATTCCATTGAAGTTTTTATATCTGCGGTTCGAACTTCCATCGAAACCTCCCGACAGAGACAGAGTGCTATGTTGAGAACAGGTAGCCTCGTTTAATGATACAACCATGTATGTTCTTTTATTTTACGATTCTAGTTATTGGATGTCCTATCTATACCTATTACATTACGTCTATGGTAAGCCTGTGTTGCGTGCAATGGCTCAATAGTATTTATTTTGGCTACTGTAAACACACACTATACTATATACATTTTAAATGAAAAGTTGATGAAGTATAACTATGTCCTACCTCACCTAACTTGTTGGCCTTGATGAGCTAACTTAAAAAAAAAAAAACACTTAAAGTAACAACCGACCTCCAGTACGACAGGCGCCGTTAGAACTTTTTCAATTATTTCGATTTAAACATCAAACCTTTAGACCGTATTTGATAAAATTTAAGTCGGACCTTTTCAACAAAATATACTTTTTTTCTAATCGGTCCGGCCGTTTCCGAGAAATCATGTAACAAACAAAAAAACGTCGAATTGAGTATCTCCTCCTTTATTGGGAAGTTAGTAAAAATGTGGCAGGCTTGTAAAGTCACTTCTAATACCAGTTGCTATTCTGAGAACTTTTGTTTATGTTCAATAAAAACTGTATATTTTGTTAGCAAACAGTAACAAAATGTATCAGCTACGAGATGATACAGAGATAATATAATCTCAGATTAATAATATCGCTTTCAGTTCATATACCAACAAATTTCTTATAGTCACCAATAATACTTAAGGCGTAGGTATGTACCACGTTGAATAATTTTGTTGGTTTCATGTGATTAAAGATTATAGTTAAAAGTTGCATTGAAATAAAATGTAGATGTACCTAACCTACGTTTCTTTTCCGTTAACTTTAGTTTTGTGCCACACACAACACAATCGACGTTGTCGAGATAGTCTTTGTTACTACTGGTATTGAGAAAGACAGGACCCTCGAGAATAAAAACACTTTAGTTCGTTATTTTCTGACAAAGTAAAAATATGTCTTCGCAGCGACAGAAGGAAAATTCGCGCCTGATCCGCAAATACTGTGCCAAGTTCCAATCTCCATGAATAACAAACACCCTTGCCGAATTCTGGTGCGTATTGGAAACAAACCTAGTCAAGTGCTAGACGCGATATCACCCCGAGAGTTCTGTACTTCTTATATTTAAATCAAATAACACTTTTTGATTCGTTCCATGCGACTCTGAATATTGGGTAACGAACATAAAAAAAAGATAGCAGCGAATTGTGAACCTCCTCATGTATAGAAATCTGTAGAAAAAACTGTAAATGAGTAACCTGTAGCCGTCTATGGGAATGGAAATCTGCAATACCCAATACCAATAGCGTTAGAGATCACCAAGGTAGCCTTATCCTAGTGTTTTCACTTTGTTAGCTTTCATTTATAGAAATTTTCATTCCCACTTGATTTTTTATACTTGAAAGTTAAAAAAAAATACCACATTTATTACCCGTTTGCTATCGATTCGGAAAAACATGCTAAGTCATTAGCGATACTATATAGTAGTTATTTTAAATCTTCTTGAATGAGGTTCCTTTGCTTTTGTTTAGATACGGGACCCTAGAAAATGTGATGACATTTTGTTAGAAGCAATCAAGTCTCTCTGGAGACAACTCCGAAACGCCGTCAATACGAAATCATCAGGGAATTTGGACTCGGTTCGTATATCGCCTTATTACAGGCCTTTATATCGAATACTTCATTTGCGTATCCCTGGCAAAGGAATAAATTACACCGACATGTACATAACTCGATTCTTGTTTACTTATTCGATTCGTTAATGTATCGAATCGAAATGAATCGAATTGGAATTGCCGAGGGCGGATGTAGAATTGAATCTTGTATTTATTTCGTATGCTGCGACCGCATGTAGTTCAGAACATTATGCTTGTGTTTTAATATTACTTGGCCTGATGGCTGTAAGCCGCTGAAATGAATTGTGAAACTTGCAATGCGGCTAGTGTAAGTTGGAGTTAAATTTCTTTACCAGTGTCGTAGGTACACAGGTAGGTGCGTAAATCATTAAAGTAAAGAATCTAGAATTTATTTCAAAACTATGGATAAATTAACACAGAGTTTGCTCTAAATACTGCACGACACAAATTAATCTAAAATATGTACTCATATTTTCCTTAACAACGTGCTAAGTTAAAAAATACTTATTTCACAACATTTTGCAATGTTCAATGACCTTCAGACAAAACTTAACGTAAGAAAAAAAAACATACGCGCATAGCCATACCGCTTTGTTGTTTTTAATATTAATATGTTCTTCAATATAGTCTGCAGGAGGTAATATGCCCCATGAAGAGATTCAAGGAGGTCTTGCCCTATTTTTTATAGCATAAAAAAGTTTGCATATTCCAGATTCGAACCACCATCGCTTGGAACACGACACCGCATGGCTGGATCGTTATTCATCAGGTCAACGTTTTGCGGAGTTGTTTTCTTTTTTATTATTTTCGCGTACATTGAACGTTATGATTCATGGCGTCTGTAAGACTTTATGGGGGCGCGTGGATGAAGCTGAGGCGATACGGGTTCCGTATAATTTAAATTATTCAATTTTGCATCGGAGAGATGTTAATAAAAAACATTTTTATAAACACTGGTAGCATTGATTTCGGACTTTGGACGGTAAAAACACCTAAAAGAAAATTCCATGATTTGATCGCCTGGTTTTTGACTGATATTAGCCCTGATCTTGGAGGGTTTCAACCGGAAGTAATAGTTTATTTCTTTCTGTTGTCTTATATAAAAAATAAGTAAATCTAAAAGATGAAATGGTGGATCACAAATGCTTCAGTTTGTGTAGAAATATATTTTTAAGCTCTTCAAGCAGACATTTTTAATTGCTTGTAAGGACAAAAAAAGTCGGCAATGAACTAATAATTCAAATGTATTGTGTTTTCATTTGAAGTTTTGGTATCGGTGTGAGAAGTCGAAAAATTCCTTTATTTATTATGTGTATATTATACTAACCCACAATTCCCTACGGTAAGGTATTGTACCACTGAACCCAAAATACCGAAATGACTTAAGTCATCAGATGTGAGGTCATCGACCCAGGGTCGGTGACCTAAGGCACCTTGTTCCTATTTATAGTCTGTACCTATACATCCGCCCTACCTCAACTGCGAATGCATAGTGCATAGTTTCATATGCAGATGGCGTTGCTACTATGTGTTTATTATGTTTTTATTGACAGACAGGTGGGCAGTGTTAAAAAGACTGCCTAGATTTTTAGCGCATCATAAAAATACAGCACTGTGTAGATACCTATTTGCTAAGATTTAGTTACTTATACTTAGGTATATTGGGTGAAGACACGTAATCTTTTAATCTTGTTCATAAGATCAGAGTTCCTTTAAATTCAAGGACCAATTTAAATGATTGGAACTGAGGCAGATCGTTTATGCTCTGGGATCCTGTTTGTGATGTCACTTATGAACGATATGCTAAAACCGTTCATAAGTTAAGAATGATACTTTCGAACAATTTCAAATTCAGTAAACTACTTGCATTATATTTCACACATAGATTATTAAATCTGTAAATTTCATTTCCACTATAGTAGCACAGTCCCCAACCGATCACTGGAATTAAAAAACGTTCAATCCCAGTATTACAAATAATATGACTCATAAATTAGGTCTCAACTGTTTGCCTATCAATTATAATCTATGTCAGTGGCCTTAAGACAGCTTAAACTTTAAATAAATATCTCTTCTCCTTTACCTCCCATTCCTCTCTTACTACGAAAATAAATTATCTGTGGCGTCATCCCTAGACGGGTAATACCTGGTATCGTTCCTTACACGAAGTTATCAATTCTCTTTCGCAATTCAACTAATAATACTGGTAGTACCCAGGTCTTCAAACGTTAAGTGTTAACAGACATCCAGTCCAGTCACGTTCGCGGTGCCATGGCAACATTACACGTCTATTGCATATCAATGACCTTGGCCATAGATATTACGTGTATCTAAAAACTTAACTTGAAATATTACGTCACTTAATAATTGTTACAAAAATACTCTTACTTGAAAACCAGAAATACATAATATAACAATAGTGGAATATATTTATAAGGATAGGTAAGGTAAATATCAGATGTTAGTCTAAATAAAGCAAATCCGAAAATGTATACCAAACCATTCTTGACAACCCTCTGTAAGAAATTATATTCTGAAATATGATTAAATCACATAACTTTTAAACTTGTCCTATTTCAGCAAATCATCAATTACTAAGTTTCGTTACATATTCAAATTCCTATGTTGGTCTGTCTGATTTTTTAAAGAATTACAATCAGTTTATCTGCGGTATGCGCCTGAACTAGTATCTCATTTTTTTGACGTAACTTCTTATATTTTAAATGCTAGTGTCATTTTATGCGATGACGATATACTCCAACAGCAAAAATGTTACAAAGCAATCGTTTATGAATAACATATTTAGCCAACGGAATCATTTGGCAAAATACGATAGCCTCAAGGTGTTTTGGCAGGCAACGAAGATCGTTATTTCCTGATTTTCACATTTATCCTCCAGCTGATCGCAAGCTGCTACTTTTACTACTTTTATGGGGAAAAAAATAAATTAATCACAAATAATAAATTGCCGTACAACCCTACGGGGCACGCAGACGCACACATGTTAGCCCATTAACACACACGCGCGCATGATCATGTCGTAAACGCGTATTATAATGTAAATGTGTATGTGTGCAAGGCGGCAGCTGCAAGGGCTCGACCATGAATCTCAAACTTTTATTAACTGTACGTTAATATTTTTCGGTATGAACAATGAGAAAGACAGTGAAATCCACGTCATCAACAATAACAAAGTTAGTACATAATAATGTTCAGAAATCGACGCGTAATATTATAAAAACTGAATCGATGAACAATTTTTAGTGCAGCAATCATTGCATAAAAAAATTGATCATTATTGTGTGAAGTGGCTTAATTTTTTCCTAAAATGTTTATATGAAAGCTCAATATTGTTATAATATTGATATCTTGACTGGTCGAATAGGTTCATCGTCCTAGATCTAAGGTCAATAGGATCGTGTAATATTGATAAGTTTTGAAAAGATAACAGACACCAGCACCTACGCTAATTTGTAACCGATTCTACTCTTACCATCTCAGTTTAGAATAATAAAATATTTTGTCAGTTGATAATCGAGTCATTGACCGCAATGACCACATGGAACGTTCAAATCTAAAAGCCGTTTCCAACTCGTTATTTGTTTCAAATAATTTTAATACCCACGAGTAATAAAAAGAGTACAATGAACGGACGCGGATCGCCTTGAAAACATGTATTTTATAAAAAAGAACTTCGGTTTTCTTATTCGAATGAGATCATAGTTGCTTCATTTTATTATATGATCGAAATCATCTCAACGAATCATTCAATTTGTTTCTAGTGCTTTTGTTATTGAATCTTCAATATTATTGTGGAATTTTCTATTAAGTTATTTCTTTTCTGCAAATCAGTGCTTCCTTGTGCTCAAGTGAGTAAAATTGCTTTCACTGAATAGAATTATTAGTGATTCCGAACCTACAATTTGCTCGAAATTCCAAGAGAAACAGAATAAGCTGACTACCTAAGCCGTCACATCTGGCTGGATCCGTGCATGTTCTGAGAAATCCGATAGGGTTTAAATAAAACAATAAAAATTGGTGCGCTCGCAGGTAAATGATTAAAGTTTGGGAACCGGTGCCTCGATAATATTTAGGGTTCTTTTTTGTTGTAGTGATCTCGCCCGGAACGTATGGGTGCCACTGACTGCGTGCATCGCCCTGTTATTTTTTCGAATCTTGACCCTCACTCGTCGCGTCGTCAGTTATGATTCGACCATCGACGCGTACGGTCGTCTCCCCGGGCTCTCCTGTATTCTAGTCATTGTCCAAATTAGTTTTATTAGTGTGTTAGCGTGTAGTTTTAAATTTAGAATAACGGTTGTGTTTTTTTTGTCGTACATTGTGAAAAAGACTGATTTTAATGAACGGATTTGGATTGCTATGGTGAGTATATTTGATATTTATTTCTGTTTTGGCGGTTGGTAATAAATAATCGGGTTGCTGTTTTTATTGATTTAAGTAACAAATGTTTTCTTATGAACATTTGTAATGTAATTTTTAAGCATCTTTACCAAATATAAGTATGTTAATATTATTATACAATAGTTATGTGTATATTGTATGTGTTACATTACATTTATTTCTAACGGCTTTGGTTGTTAAAAAACGTACTTTAATTCTCAAATTAAGTACTTGACTAGCTTTTTGGAAATATCAATCTTAATATTTGTGATTATAACATATTTTTGTTTTTGATCTAGTCTAGGTAACATTAACCTCGGACGAAAATTTCTATGAATTAATTTTGTCAGGTCAAGGATCAAGGAAATCTATAACACTTGCATTTATAAACTAAATATTTTGTTTCTTTATCTACGAGTATAGAGATGCAAGCATCGGTAGTCAGATAACTTACGGCTGTCATATTTGTATATACTACTACTAAAATTCAAGGAATATCTAGCTAGATGTTTACATTTTCGTGCCGTAACTTTATGCGTATGTGGGTAAGCGTAAGATTAAAGTCAAATACTTATTGCTGTCAATTCTCGTAATCCTACGTCTTTATGTACACTTAAAGGTAAAGTATATGCATTTGTAAAAGTCTTATATTTATTATATGTCGTGATAATATGTTACGGTTGTAAGAAAAATGACACCAACATTTTCTTAATTGATGGCAAATATAATTAGTAGTTCCGCGAACTGTAGACCTCACGACCACCTTTTGACCGTTCCTTTTTATATTCAGAAATCTTAATAAATTTTGTGGTCTTCATATTTGTACCAAATACTGTTGAAATCGGCACATAAATGACGCTGTAGAATTCTTCCCCTCTTTTTGAGATATATACCCACTCAATCAAAAATCCCCGACATAAAAAAAATTGTAGCCTTATATTTCCTATACCAACATCTAGTTTCGACAAATTAGTTCAAATCTACGATTTGTTCGCGAGACGAAATTTTAGGAGACTATAATAATTATCCCAACTGACAGACGAGTGCTCGATCGGGCTAATATTGTGCTTGATAAATATACAGGGTTATCGGTTATGGGTGTAGCAAGCGGGAAAAAAATGTTGTTTCATAAGTTTTGTCGAAACCATCAACTTTTTGTATGAAACAACAGATATATTTTTCCTCTACTTCAAAGTTGGTCCCATAGTGAAAGATGTTCCTTAAGATGAGTAAAGTGATCTCCTTTCGGCTCAGTATACCCTTAACCGATAACCCTGTATACATTAAGTTAGCGAGAAAATTATTTCGACATAAAATTAAGACAAATAATTCGGCTTCTGGAACAAAATATAATGTTTATAAAACAATGCTCAAAACGTGAGGAAAATTATTTTCGTCTCAATGTCGAATTCGTGAGGCTTCCAAAAAAAAAAACGAGAACTTTCCAAAAACAATGCCAAGTTGAAATAAACAAAGCAAAGGCTCAGGTAGCTTACTTGCTTACTTCGTAGATGCGGCAAACATTTTACGACTCATATAAATTGTAAAGAAATATACCCCCATCAAGGAGCTTACGATAAGCTGGAATGACTTGATTTAGATACGGGGGAAGAAAAGACGTTATTTAAGGACTCCGTAGGGTTCTACGTTTGGTTATTGTGCAAGTGGTAAAATATACTAAAGGACTTAAAGCAATTTAAAACTCCTTTAACTCTAGTAGTGAGAATTTGTCCTTGTGGAAATAAAAGGAAAAAATATTTCCATTTAAGACATTACGTATCACTACTTATTACTCATTTGCACTTAAAAGTTCTTTGTCTTAAACTGTTATAGTTTATAAATCTCATTTTACATATCCTTTTTACTAGAAGTCGGGCATATACACATAATATATTGCTAGATATTATGAAAATACTTTGTTCGTAATATTATCAGTTTTGAAAATATGTGAATATCATAAATTTGTAATTTAAAGTACTTACACCAAAAATACAAACTGCCTTTATCACAAAAATATCAAGGAGAGTACAAACTGCTATTGAATCAATATAACCTTAAAACTATATTTGTAATAACGTATAATTCAATCTAAGATCAATTTAAAACCCTACGCATCTAATTAGGACAGTACACACTGTGTTCATTCAAGAATTCCAATAGTGACTCAAGGAACGTACCAGGAATTCTAGGTACACGCAACTAATACCTAACGAGATGCCTAAGTCTAACGAAGTGGGCGATATTTGGGGTATTAATCAAATAGGAGAGCGGCTAACTGAAATCTGAATAGCAAATCCCTAGCTAGTAGTAGGTAAAGGTTCTTTTGATAAGAAAAGCGACAAGCGGTTTAGCAGAATAATTAAAAACTAGCTCCGCTTCCTTTTGCAGTCTTGACAACTTAAAATATAGGTTTGTTTCGAAATTTAAAAAATCCAAATTTTTCCTTGGCAACTATTTGACGAATCCAGTTTACCTTTTTTATTTCAGACTTTTTGCACATGCAACATGCTGTCCTATATTACGCACCGTTCAACTTAAATATCTTATATATATAAAAGAAAAATTCAACTGTGTTTATATATATATATATATAAACACAGTTGAATTTTTCTTTTGAAAGTCAATAAAAAATCTTAACGTTAAAATACACAGACGTTTACTGGCTTTATTACACCCCATTATCCCCATCATCAGATAGATTACAATTCAGACAACAAGAGATTATGTTGGTGGTAACAACGATGTAGCACAACTGCAAGTCGTTAATCGCTCCGCTCATGCACTCAGCTCTGCATCTAGCTACAGGCACAGAACTTGCACTAATAACTATTTGAACAATCGTGATGGAAGCTCTCCATTCGGATTTCGTACATTCGAGAAGTCCCTAGCGATTTGGTAGTTAAATGTTTCCGGACAAGGTTTATAGCATTTTTCCATAAAAAATTCTTTCCGTAGGTATTTGAGTTGAGAGTGCTCTCCAAGGGGTCACTTGGATATCCGTAACCTTTTATAAAATATGTTTGTATATTTGGAAAAAATCTAAATATATTTTTGTATACGATATTAGATCTATAGGGTTTTGCGATGACGCTGAGTTAAGAGATTAATGTTTAGAAAGATGAACTCGTACCGGTATAACCAGTGTTGCTACACTAAAACGCATTACATTACATCATTCGATTTATAGTAGATATAAAATAATTAATTGATCTCCATTTAGCTTTATCTGTCCTAAAAGTATAATATGTTTTGACTCAACCAATTTCGTAATTCTAAACTTTCTACTTAGATCAATATCCAGTTCAGATATTATGCTAAAACTGATTTTTATCTTGTGTATGCTGCAATATTAGGTTAGATCTCTCTATTTATATTTATATAAATCTATTTATAGCTGATTTAGATGTAGTCCTATCTGGGTTTATTGTGCAAGGATTGTAGTAATCGACGCGAAACTTGTTCCGGCAATATTTTGCATACGTATGTGGCCTTGGATTCGACGTTTCTATGTCTTGACATACCTACTTTGAGGTTTTGTAAATCTTCTTCATCTTCTTTAAAATGTATACTCGTATCAGCGTCAATATTAAAAGTGTTTATCAATGACCCTCTTGTTGCCCTGTTTTTGCTTTTCCGTCCTTCATACACATTTCTATGTGTGTAGTCGTTGTAGACACAAACGACTCATTTCATCCCCGATTAATAAATGTGATCGAAACTATATATATAAAACTCGTGAATACCCGCACCGTGTGTGAAACTAAATTTGATCTATCTTACTTGCGTCTTTATAAAAAAAAAACATAATTCAGAACAACTTTTAAGGTTATTTGAAGTGTGCTCTTAAAGTTTCCAAATTTACCATGTTAGACAAAATCTTTGATAGTCTAGTCAGAGTGAGTCATGCAGTTGACATTCAGACTGTATTAAAAACGTGGTATAAATGCTAGACGTTGTAAAAAATTAGATCGCGCGATCAGATGGTGAAGGTCAACGGACGTACAAAAAAAGGAAATCCCGATATCATTCGTTAGCGGATAACACGTGCATTATATTCAAAGTCAAAATCATATTCTCTTTAAACAGGATCCATAATACGTTAATGTGCCGATCTTAAACTATAAAACCAAAGCCGGAACGTAACATGGCAATTATTTCTAAAGCAATTATAGCTATTGAAAAAACAGTATAACGTAAAATATTCTTCTAACATTGTGTAAATACGATTATACACGTAAGCAGTAGGCCTGCTAACCTAACACCCTACTTTTGATAGATTAAAAAATATTTTTATTTTCGTATTTGTTCAGTAAGTTTCGCAACATTGTTGTCAACAAAATCTTAAACATCTAACATCACACTCAGTGACTTTACTAATTATCATTTTTCTCTCTCTAATTCTTGAGTCTATTGTACTGTATTTAGAAGTTCCTAAAGAGCTCGTGTCAAGAAATAGACCCCATTACTCATCGCCGGAACTCTTCGAAGACATTCGAGATTAATCAAGTTAATTACTTTCATTGCCGACCGTAAGTGCCAAGCTTAATTTCTGCCAGAGCAAACTATTTTGAACCGTATCTCTTGGCAATAAAGATAACGTTAGCCATGTGAACCAAGTCCTTATTGTCACAGTTATACTACAAATTCTGTGAAGTGACAACGGTGTCTTACTCGGATCGTACGTAGGTCCTAAGAGAAAAAAAAATTACTACTTCTTTTTTGGTAATGTCAGTAATAAGTTTGTGTATATATTCTTGTAATATGTTTTCAATGTGGCTTCTAACTATACCTAAATAGTTAAGCTTGATGCTGGCATATGAAATAAATGAATGGCGCCAATTATTAAAAAAACACATTTATTGACAGTGTTGTCATACTTTCTATCATCGTACGGCTTACGCATTTATCCACAAACAGGTCGACACAAATCGGTGGCACCTTCTAATTCCTCATTCATCTTTTGCATATTTCCTAATAAAATCAGCCTGAGAAATCAGGTCATATTATAAGCCTATACGGTATAACACACTTAACGTGAGATGACTAGCATGTAACGAAGTTTCTCATTAATTCAGTTAGTAGCTTCCCCGACTGGAAGGGAATTACGTAGGTTCGCTGCTGTGCTGTTTTACGGAACTCATATTTATCTGACACTGATATTCATTTATTAAAATTGAAAACTGACTGCTCCATAATCTGAAATAAAAGTTACTGACACTTTGTTGCCAGTAAGAAAATAATATTTTTCGTTCTCAAAAATGTGTCGGTTTCTTTTTTGCAAGGACATGCAGTGACAAGTTTTTCTCCAGAGGGAAGACGGATAAAACATCATGAAACTAATTTGAAATGAGACATAAACGTATTACTTTCCAAGTAAAATGGGGATGTTTTTATATAGAAGTACATTCTGGAAAAAGAATGTCATATAAACCGTAAATAGTAAAAAAACTTACCTCAGTCGTTGTTGTTTAACGTCACGTTTGAATTGATATATAATATGGCTACTCTGGCAACTAATTTTATTATTCACACGTTTTTAATCTGAATTTGTTTACCCATTTGTTCCTCCGCTTAAAAAGTAGACCCTTCGAAAATGTCATAAAATAAAATCTCACGCGAATTTTAAGAACACAATAGTGTGTCATACACAAATTAGGATCTATTACAACGCATTCCCTTAAAAAAGTACAATAATATTCTTGGGTGCAACCGTTAAAACTATTAAAAACTGACGTCTTCTATGCTAACCCCTATGCAGTTAAATATTCACAGTAAGGACATTACAAAAACTGCCCTTTGTAGAATTGGCTCAAAACGGTTTCAGTTGTTGACGGGGAAAGTAAAAAACGTATTCTGATTTCTAATACATATAAGCCAATCGCTTTCATTGAAAGTAAAAAGAACGTCTAAATATTAACTAAGGTAAACTTATATTTAGTTACATAGTATTTACCTAAGCTAAAACGTTGGACTTAATTTCAATTGTATTTAAAATTATTACGTTTGCTAATATTTCTTATTTGTAATTTATTCATTTCTCCGATCGTTCACTTGTACTAACTTAACGTACGTGTCTTGCAACAGGCAACAAAATACTAACAAATAAAAACGTCAATGTAGTAACAAATAAACTAACTTCTGTGCCCATGCAAAATATGGTTCAATAGCGTAAATTTAAATTTGAGTGCGTATGTGATAAGGCTTACCTCTAACGTCATTACTGTGCAAACGTTTCACATCTTCGTCTATGACCCCTCTATTTTGTCTATTCCCACGATCAGGTGAATTTTTGACAATACACGGACCTGTCTATTCCAAGAAAACAAAATGGCGGCGGTAACGGTTTTCGTCGAATCTTTTGTTAATATATCCAGGCTCTTTGTTACGGGGTATGTTTAAGCAGTTTAAAAGCGAAGTGGTGAAGCATAGTGTGTTTTGGGGTAAGTTAAAATATGCGCTCGTGACGACGTGCGTCTTGACTGGCTGATTTTATTTGTAGATAAATAAGCGTGGTATAAATAAGTACTCGTAGTAGTATTTTGCAATCTTTAGATTATTCAATTTAATTTTTTTGGATTTATGGCTAAAACATTTATTAACAAAGAACTCTTACATTACGTAATTTCTATATCTCGTTTAAAGAAAATCCTAACTTTAAAATGTTAGTTTGTCGTAAAACCAACTGTTGTTTTTTCTAGGAACATTTGCTCCATTTAAGGTCGCCTCATCGCTTTACATCTACATACAGGCGAGTAGCAGCCTATATTTAATGTTTAAACGTAAATGAAGCTTAAGAACACTAACAATAGTAATAGAATGACGCAACGTTCAATTTTCAAAACGACAAGTACCGTCTTCCTACGCCGAATATTTATCGCATCATTAAAAAGAAAAGTACTCGGGAACCCCTAGCTCGACATCTAGCACCCTATAAAACTAAGTTCACTGTAAAGAATATCACGGTTACGTGTTTAGAAGCTGTAAAATTAAGTTGAGGAACAAGTTACGTCGAAGGGGCTCGCCAAGTATATTATGTTTATCGTACACAGAGAGAAACATTTTAAAGTTTACGGAAGTAATTTTGTATGTTAATATCCTGAGAGTGAAGTTGAGTTTATTGAAATAGCTATGTACTTAAAAGATATTTCTGAGTAATTCGTCGAATTACTCATTCCCTTGTTAATCTAGTCCGTTCTCATATTA
This sequence comes from Ligdia adustata, assembly GCA_947049295.1. NCBI lineage: Eukaryota > Metazoa > Arthropoda > Insecta > Lepidoptera > Geometridae > Ligdia > Ligdia adustata. The sequence goes on from OX346233.1 coordinate 5,653,622, forward strand.
TATCTTATATAAAGTTATGAAACAATCAAAAATCAACGCAACCGTCTTTCACTAAATTACAATTACGTATAATTTTAACAGCATAAAACAAAAAACACTGTCACGTATTTCAGAGCATCTTAATAATTATATTAGATTAAAATTTGTAAAACCGGAAAACCCATGTATTTAGATGTGAATCAAAAGATTGTGGTTTAGGTTAACAAAAATATAAAAATAAAAAATCCGACAACACTAGAATTTTTAATAATTGTCCGTCCAAATTGGTCGTATGAGTCAGTTTCTGCCAAATAAGGCGTGCCATCGACAAACAGGCCGTCAGCCGTCAGTACCACGACAAATGTACCACACTTGTTGCTATACCCTAATTTTAGATCGTGTTGTTTGTGTGCGTTTGACGTTGTAAACACGCGGGTTTTGTTTGCGATCCGCCTTGTTAGTGTGAGTTACGATCGATAGAAGGAGGGAGAAAAGAAGTACCTCTGATATTTTAAAAATAAAAATCTGTTGAAAGAAATAGTGATAGACAGAAACATAAGAAGTGATGTACATTTTACTAGTGTGTAATTTTTCGCAAAAATATTCCGTATAAAATACTAAACAAGAGTTGGAATATTCATCAACGAAATCAATCTAGATTTTGTCGAGAGTTGGTCTAATTATCACAAAACTAATAGTGCGTAGGTATTTGTAAACATTATTAGATTCCCACGGTATATCAGTTGGTTCGCTCATTAACCTCGTATGATAATGATTTTAGGTATATTTCGGTCAGTGGCATCATACTCGACACTCATATCATTTCCTAACGATAAGAAGTTCAGCCTCTCGAGTCATGTGTCACTAAGATAAGCAAGTTTAACGTCTTATATGTTGTGTAAACATAGCTTAACTTTGCCATAGGGGGGTTGGTGATAAAATAAATATAATCTCTACCAGAGGAGATACCTTGGGTAGGGATAATTGGACCACCAGGCCTGCCGTTTGACCTCGATTATAGGGAAAAACAAAACGTAATACGGCATTTTTGAAATGTCAAAACGATATTTGCTTTGCGGTGCATAAATAAGACATTTTAATTTAGATGTATTATATAATATATATGTCTTAAATTTTCAAACTTTTATCCTCCAAGGTGGATACAAATAATAAATATCCCTACAGGAATAATTATCTACGTTTTCCAATGATTGATTTAAATACAGCAATAATTAACATCAATTAATGTTTACACCACAACAAAAAATTATCTATTTTATTATGTAGTGTCTATAACGTCTACCTTCTTGTGTTTTAATTTATTCTAACTGACCACTGCTGGTATCGCGTATTAGAGGCAACAGAAGTGAAACAAGTGAACCAAGCTAAGTTTCATTTTAACAGATTTTACTAAGATTGCTGTCACTTGTTTCTGCTCTCTCATGCTTCAATCCTTTACCGCTAACATTACCCGATACCACCACTGCGCCGCAAATGCCCATTAGGGCATTACACCTACCCTCGGAAACTGAAATAAAAAAGAAAATGGATAATTTGAAATGGCAAAACTATTAATATTAGGTTCTAAGTAGGATAAAACCATTTTATCCCATGCGTGATTTTATTAACGAACCTGTTAAAATTATTTCAAATCGCAACTTAAATAACTTTAGCCAAGTTTGCTATATCTTACCCTTAAAATAAGGTTCATAATTCATAATTTATCGGATAATCTAATGTCGAATTGAAAAACTTATATGGAGCGTAAATTCAGCTTCGGCTTGCGGTTCGGCTGGATTCGGCGATAATTCGCATGAGTGAAACCGAAATTCTGCTTTGGAAAGCGAATTTATTTCAAGTGTATTTTATTAGCAGTTACGGTGATGCCGTCCAGAATATGGCAAATAGGTATGTTATCTTGTTGAATGATTAAAAAAAACTGCTTTAAAAAAAGTTTAGTATTTTTATTATGACTTTCTAGGAATTTCGTACTTATATTTTTTTGAAATTGTACTAATACTAAAGTACATAAGGTAAAAAATGTCTTAACTTACGTCTTAAAATAACCTTCTTTCACAGTATCCACATTTAAAAGACATTTTGAATTTCTAGAAACTTACTTTCACAGAAAAGCTAATCACATACTGTATTTATAGCGACAAAAGTCTCCTACGAGTAGGTGCAGAACATCTGAGGGGACGGCAGTGTGCCCTCGCCAAGACGAGCAAACAAATGCACGCAAAGCAGTTCAAGCCATTTTAGACCCTACCGCAGCTTCGTTGCGAGAAAAGCTAAAGCCTACATTTTCAATGACTAATAAAGGCATACTTCTTAATCCAATCAATATACACTACCCATTCCTCGGTCACTCATCTAATATTCGATCGTTCTAAACGTTGCTTATTCAATGATCACTTAAAACACCTACAGCAGCAGCCGTACTGAGAGCGTCGTAGTCAAGTGTCAAGTTTAACTGGCGATGTGCGGGAAGTAAGTCCGTTTACGGAGCATGATTTAAATACAAAGTCGCCATGTTATCTAACATCTTGTACGTGACGGAACGAAGCACGAACCTTTAGACGGTAATCGAGGTGTCTTCGTAAACGTGCTTTTGATATTTATTTTTCTATCATAAAAATATATTTCTGCTCGCATTTTGTTTCGTTTTACTCAAATAGTGTTCATTAGTGCGTGTAATTTAGGTAAACGCTGGCTGTTATTTATTTTTGGAAAATATTAATAAATTGTTTGTAATTGGTGGATAGGCATTAATCAAACAGATATTTAGTCTGTAAGTAGCATCAGGTCTTGTATTGAATTGTATAATTAGGATTGAAAAAATATAGCTCGAAAAATTACTTTCAATAAAGTAAAAAAATGGTTTTCAGAGCTTTTCAAATGAGAATTGCTTTGTATGGCGTGTGCTTTTTATGCGTCGTAAAAAGAACATCCAATTTATTTTTTACATTTTACCTACACTAGACATACCTCGGTTACAGACCCACAATATGCCAGATAACCAAGTTCTGCTAACTTGACAAGGTGAGTGTAAAATAATAAAGTATATTTTTCGTATGTAACTTTTCTTAGTGTTGCAACATAATGTGACCCTGACAGCTTTTGGTCTAAACCCATCACGATCCGCCGTATTTACAGCGGGCAATAGCAGAGAATATATATATTAATGCTACGTAGCAATAGGCAATGATGTCTGTCCCCTTACGACAAAAGGGGGACAGACAGGATATTTTTCTGTTTGCCCTCTCGAGGGAACATATTAGCAGAACAAACGGGAATATTTCAGATCGGACTAGAGCGTGAGCGGGAGTCACCAGCGACTTAAATTAATTAGTAATGGCACAAACAATTACACACACACAGAGACTTTCGCTTTTATATTAATAGTAGGATAGTGTGATGTGATTCTTTAAGTCGCTAGACTGCTTTTGTCTTTTCAGCAGAGTTTTCCATCTGCAACTTTATTCTGCAAATGTTCGTCCTTTATTCACATTAGGATCTGAATCGCAGGTGTGCCTGAATTGCTATTGAAATGTAATAAAAAACGTATGTCGAGTTTCAATCGACTTATCCTTTAGATCTACTAAAGCTTATGAGATCTTGGTAACATTTTATATTTTTATTTAGTGCTACTGAAGTTATGTCAATGTATATTTCGCGAGTACTTTTTTTAAGAAAACGTCTCCGTAAAACTACTTGGAAAGTATAGAATTCAACAGCAATAATTGGTTATATACGAAGGTTTATATCAAAAATATTATTTTGCTATTGTATTGTCATAACCTCCTTCCTCGTTACTGGATATCGACTGATATGTAAAAAAAATCGTAATGAGCTTTTCCTAATCCGATCTCAAGTTAAATTTTATGATGGTCAAATACAAGTCAAACGTTAACAATACCTTCCTAAGCTATTTTCACGTATTTCTGAAACTGAGTTTTGCATTTCACCACTAATACTTTTAAGTTAGTCAAAAAACTCTGGTTAATTTGCAACAGGTGTGACCGATGGAGTGCGAATTTCAAAGCGTTGTGAATGCCTCAACAATTTTTGTATTCGACTAATTTCTTTTATCACGGATTTTCGAAACAGATTTCAATTTTTTAAACGGTGGGCCTGGAGTAAGTCCTGACTGGCTGACTGATACTAAATTAACGTAGGGCCTAAACCGCTGAAAGAGACATTAAATTTAAAGGGTGTATTCATTATAGGGAGTAGGGCTGTACTATAAAATATTTTTGGGAATGCAATTCCTAATATGAGGGTTCAGAGCTTAACATTTCTTACACTTTATTATACGTCGAGAGCAACGCCGCGGGCGACAGCTACAAGTTTTTCATAAAAAAAATTGTTGCTAAGCGATAGAACTTCGAGTGAGCGTGCACGGTCAATATATAGACCGTAAATATAATACAAAAATCCTGCCCTTTTCCTCTCTTGAAGCGGGGTCGGAATATTTCGTGAATATTTGTGAGATTGAACCCAACGTTGAGTCAAGTCAAGGCCAAGGTGTTCATTTGAAAAATACAGTCGACGCTTATGAATGGATTGGTAAAATGTGTTCATTTTCCTTAAAAAATACGGTTTCCATGGCTACTTGGTTGGAGCTTTTTATCCTGGATGTTTAAATATAGCATGAGGTCTATTTTCTATGTTTTCGGGGTTAGTGAAAACGAAGATTAGGAAGCGGCTTGCGCAATTTTTTAAGTTACCGTTTTACAGTTTAACTAACTTTAAAAGAGAGGGGGTAATTAATTCGCCGGAATTGTTTTAGGTTTCTGTACCCAAAGTGTAAAAAGGGGACCCAATTACTAGGGCTTTGCCATCTGTCACCAGGCTGTATCTCATGAATAGTGATAGCTAAACAGTTGAAATTTCACAGATGGTGTATATTTGTTGCTACTATAACTACGAATACTTAAAAGAAAATTGAATGTTTATTTAAGAGGGGCTCCCATACAATAAACGTGATTTTAGCCGTTTCTTGCTCGATATTAATAACGACTACAAGTAGAAACTTGAACTGATGTTGTATAGATAATGGCACGAAACGCGTTGTGCGCGAGTCTGACTTACACTTAACCGACTTTTTAGAGAGGCCCGGACCGATTTGGTGTAAAGTTATACTTTCCAGTTTAAATACTTTAATACCCGTATGTGATACAGATTACCTATAAATTTTGAAGTTGTCATCGAAACTAATTCTTATTATAATTTTAGTTTCTAACTAAAATTACAAATATGATAATCTACAGGTCTGCGTGTACATAGTAGTTAGTACGTACTACGTCGAAAACAATCAGAAACTAATTATTCTCGAACATTCAACAATCGCGTCCGCTGATAGATTCCAAATTCAAACTCCCAATAGAACCGGGATCGAACCGTTAACACAAATAGAAAATTAATAAAACATTCCTATCGGGAATTATTTGCGGGGAAAAATTAATTGGTTTCCGAAGAATTCCTATTAATAAGGCTGATGTGCGATTTTCTATAGACAAAATTTGAAAGAAATAATTAAAGCTCTCTTATTAAATGGTATTGAGAATGTTGTTTAGGTATTAAAACGTACTTCTAGGTATAATGATATTTAATTATAACGATATATGTGTTGTGATTGATTTAATTTCAAAGGTAATATGCAAAGGATATATGTAAATGTATAAGCATGTTATTATAAATGTAAATCAATAAGAACAACGTTAATGAGGTATTTATTGAGTTCATATGTAGTTGTTACTGTGTAGATATCAAAAGTAACTTAATTAATTTTAATTTGTTTTATGTTAGTAATATTTGGGAAACTTACAGCTATATAAACAATTAAATTATTGTTGTAATTTCTGATGGACCATTACATATTTACACTGACTGTATTATTCTGTAATATCTCTATGTCATAGAAAATTTGTTTCAATTACTTATTTTCCCTAGTCGTTATTTTTACGTGAACACAGATTAATAAAATATTTGTTAATTTTTTCAGGTAAGTAAGCTGAAACAAAACATTCCGAGCTGGCGAGCCGTATGTAAACTCAAACGGATTTCTGTCGATTCATTATTTTATTCTTTATTTTTTGAAAATGTATATTGATAAAGCACAACAAATCCGTATGCCCTACATCCCTACATCCAATTATAAAAACGCCTGAAACGACCTTTTTCGTATAAAACGAAACGCGCTTCGTAAATTCCTCATTATTTCACCGCGGCGCGCCGGCATTCGAAATTTGAAATTATCGTTCGCGCCAAACGGAATTCGGAATTTGAAATTATATCGTTCATTCTCTGCTTAGGTGTTTACCCGCCATTCGATTACGTTAATTAATTTGGGATATTCGAATTCTTTGCGGAGTTTGCGAAATTCTCAGTGTTGTTTGTGCTTACTTCGATGATGCGAAGTTTACCCCCTTTTTTAACTTTTCTAATAATTTTGTTTGTCCTTATTGAGATTTAATTTACATTATCGCTAAAATTTCAAGTAAATCAACATTAGCAATATGTGTATCGATTATCGATGGTAGTTTTTTTTAAATATTTGGTTCTCATTTTTGTATATAAGTAAAGGAATTGTTATTGGTATTGTAGAAAACTTGAAAATCCCAAAAGCGTGATCCGCGAAGCGTTCTCTAAATGTGACATCTCTAATAAGTACTTTACGGGTCCCCTTCTCAAGAATAAGCGAAATCCGAAATGGATTCCCTTGCTCCCTGTTCAAATATTGAATATATTAAAGACAAGTTGAGCGTAAAGGGCCCGAAAACCTTCGCGTCTGTCATGACAGGTGGCGGAAACATTTCTACAGAATACAGCTATGAAAAATGGCTTAAGTCATATCCTGAATGCCTTGCTTACTCAGTGAACGGGTGAATTAACCACTAACACGAAATCAGGCATCACGAACACATCAATAAACACGTATCAACGCACGTCCCACTGCTGAGCTCGGGTCTCCCTTATGAAAGTGCAGACCATAGTCTACCACGCTAGCCAATTCGGAGATGCCAATGAAGTCACCAACCCGCTGGTTGGTGATTTCACTTACCTTCTCCAACAAGCAAGTTTCTATATTTTCTTCACTGTTTAAACTTGTAATAATTAATTAATATAAGCACATCAGTTAAAAATTCAGAGGTGCATGCCTGGGATCAAACCCACGCCCCCAAGCTTGAAAGGCAACGGATCTAACGACTAGGCTATCACTACTTAATAAACTACCACTTACACGCGTAGTTATAATCTGTACTCCCAATCACCAAGGCGCTTAAATCTTTTCACTTGGACCAACTAAGACAATTTAAGTAAGCAGAAAATTAATATCCTTTTTGATACAACTCGTGCGGAATTCCCCTATATTCTCCTCTAGACATTCTTAACCTTTATTCTTGGGTAATGAAGGTTTATCTAAAATTCTATTCAGAACGAATAAGGTAGAATTTGATATAACAAAGTATCTTTTTTCTTAATTATTTGACCCAATTAGTGAGTCTGTTTGTGGCATGGTAGCTCCCGAACAGATTAACCAATTTTAGTTTTGTCTCAAATGAAAAATTACGCACAAACACAATCGTTCAAAATTGACCATTCAAACATTGCCGAAATTGACCATTCAAACAATGCCGAAATTGACCATTCAAACAATGCCGAAATTGACCATTCAAACAATGCCGAAATTGACCATTCAAACAATGCCGAAATTGACCATTCAAACAATGCCGAAATTGATATTTGAAATCACCCGCTAAAATTTAATGTCTAAAATGAGTAAAACAGTTGTTACGTAAAAAAAATATAAATATACTTAACCTCACTATTCTACAGCAAACTTTTCGTCGACTTACCGAAACACGAGTCGAAACCCGTCTTGATGACGTAACTTTCTTAATATTGAAAACTTTAGACATCGACTCCCTCTAACAGGCATATTAAGCCTGCCACCCGAATTTAATTGAGTCTGTCGCAACTAGATTATCTTAATAACCAGCTCCTAAAGATACGAGGGCATTCGGATGAAAACAACTACAGTCATTTGAGATCTGGCGTTAACTTCCACCGAAACAGCGATATACGAGTTATGTATAGAATGTTTCAATTAACACTGCTTGCTTGATATATTAGTGCATTATGATTGAAATACCTTATTAGGATTTTTAGTACCCCTACAATTAAAACCAAGGTCCCAAATTAACTTCCTGTAGGCAAGAAAAATAAGTTTCATGTGTTTTTCTGTTAGGTTTTTATTTTTGTATTCATAAATATTGAACGGCAATTGATATTGAAGGTCAATTGAACATGAACATTTTCCATGATTTGAACGTTTCATTAAAATATGTCATTTATAAGTAAATAAATAACTAAGCTACAACGAAAATTAAGTGATTTTATTCTTAAAAAAAAACTGTTGTCGAGTTGAATTGAGTTTTGGGACACCCTATATAGTATAGCTAAGTTACAATAGGATAAAATAAACTGGGCCGATCCCAACGGAACCCTCGAGCCGGCACGTGACTCGCTCTTGATTAAATGCTATGATTACTCGTATGGTCAGTGAGAATTTTCCAAATATGGCGGCCAAAACTGGGGGTTAAGGGTCGTGAGGAAATTAAGTTTTATTTATGTGATAAACTTCATGATTGATGAAAGTTTGTAAGTTTACAATGCTACCAATATTATTATAAACGCGAAGGGCTCTAAGAATGTTTGTTACTTTCATGCATAAACTGCCAAACTGATGTGGATTAAATTATAGGCTACTTTTATCCTGTATTAACGCGGGTAACATCTCAGGGCGCAGCTGGTCTGGTAGTGTTATCATTAATGCGACTTGTGGTCGAAATGCTCGTTAATATTTTGGGCAAAAAACTACATTTTTTAGGCAGTAATTAGGGAACTTTTCCTTTCCCTAGGAGTTTTTTGGACGGTTAGGCATTTTTAATGGTATTTTGTATCAAATTTACCTTTATTGCAAAAAAATACAGTTTGGGCATAGAACTTTTATTTGTTGTACTGATTATTTTTCTAAATAAATTAAAGAATCTTAAACTACCTACATTAGATCTCTTGGCGTTGGTATTGGTACGTATGAGGAACCAAGTTGCATGAATGATTTTTGTGGTGTTTTTTCGAGATACAGGACTAAGAAAAGTATATTACTCGTAGACATAACACTCGAATAGATAGTCCATAGTGATCTCGTAGTGTATTATTAATTTTAATCTTATTTTAAATCAATATTTGAGTAGTTAGCACTTTGGTTGCCACGCGACTACACCAGCTCTATCATGCATAAATTTTAATTGTATACTTTGACGTAGTACAATGTAATAGCCCTTGATATGAATATAAAAATAAAATAAAACTCATACTGAAGATAGAAATACAGGGAATATTCGTAAAGCGTCCGCGATTCCCTACCAGACACCCCCAAAATATGCAATTCACCAACTGGTCAAACATCATCTCTTCCAAATCCATCCCTTGGTCACGTGTCAGACAAATCCACGAGATAGTGAGGGCGCCGAAACCAATTTGCCTTTTGTATTCTATAATCCCGGCTTTTACGTTCACCCTCTCTTTCGTGCATGCTACGCAATCAAAGTGAAAGAGAGGGAGAGCTGTGGAGCTTGTGAGCAAAGCCGGATTGCGAGGGTATGTAACAATGACGCGTCTGATCGAAAATGGCGCCAAATTTAGTGTTGCAAGGTTTGGCTTGAATTGTTTATTACTGTTATTGTAAAAAAAATTACGACGTGTGTCGGCTAATAGCGTTGTAATATATGCTATTTTTTGAATCAGGATAAGTTATTCAAGAGAAGCAAAATTCAAAAAAAGCTGATTGATTGGCTCGTTAGAACATAGACACATATTTTTCATTACGGTCTTCACCAAGTTAGCGATGAACGTCAGAGAATAAATAAGTAGTCGTTACAATGATGTATGCTAGGCGTAGAAAAAAACAAATTAGACTAACGGCAAAAGGGCCCCGCATCGAAGACACCCTCACCAGTTCTGCTTGATGGGTGACTAAGCAGAAAATGGCGATTGAAGCAAATTGCATCCTGCCCATCTGTCGCTTGAAATTGTTCAGTCATTCATTCGTAACAATTAAAAATAGAACACGAGAAACACTAGCTTCAATTAAATAGTAAACAAATTCTAAAATTAGAACGCAGCAGTATGCAAGAAAAAATTTACATTTAACGTACGAGTATAATGAATGCTTTAAGCTCTTTGCTGTCGTCTTATTAGAATATAAAATCGATTGGTCTAAACTACTTGTCTATAAAGTTGTTCGACCAATGGGCAATCAAAATGTAGTTGCAGATATAAATTTATAAACGCTGATTGGTCTTATTAGACAAGGAAAATTTTAAAAGAACTGTTTGTTAAGGAATTGGAAAATTGAACCTCATTCGTTCGGGTCTAATTTGTTTGATTATAGCAAATTCACATAACTGCTTCACCTTTGCATTCAACGATTACTAGATGTAAGTGGCAGCGCAATAAAAGAAATATTAAAACGGCAAAGATTGAGAACAGCAAATAAATTAAGGTTACTTAAATTAGTTTAATTATTTCTGAAATGATTAAAAACCATAATTCAGTCTGCATATTACGTGACTTAAAATAAATTCAGCGTACTGCGGTGAGGCAAACAAGCGCATTACCGGCTTAATGCGGAATATTCACTATTCAAGACAAGGATTTTCATTATTTTTCGTTTACGTGTTGTAATATTATGCTAGGGTTGGCGTTGTGTTTTTTTCTATATCGGATGATTATAATCGTGTTCGGCGAATGAACTTAATGTTGTAAGAGGCCGTGTGCCAAGGAACATTTCACGAAGTTAGGTATATTTTTAATTTTACTAAAGCATATGTGACGATCACGAAAGTGACGCCTACGCTTACACCGCCCATAGCGCCGAGATAATATAGGTACGGTCAAAGTAAAGACAACTTGGCATAAACATTGGCGCATGACGACTGACAATATCTATCGGATAAAACAAGACATAGGACGACCAAAGCTGAAACGCTTTTACTAATATGGCTGCTAAGAGTATGGTAGGCAACCCTACACACATCATTCGGACGGAAAGGCTTCCATACAAAGCTCTCTTAAACATCAGCTAATTCATTATGATTTTGCATGAAACCTCACCGTTTTCCTGCAGTTTTGGAACGATGCTAATTTACTATCGGACGTTTGTTGAATGTTGGCAATCAAGACCGACTTAACGTTTATAGAAGTGCTTTTAAACTTTTCATTTTATTATCACATGCGATGTGTAGCGGCCGTGGGCTTAATCATATTTTGTGTTTATAGTGTCGTTTATAAAGCGCGAATTTTTTGCACAATTAAGTAACTTGCTTTATTGTAGTTTATAAAAATGCACTTAAATAAAAAACATAAATTAATTGAAGAATATACAATTTTTAAACGTAAATCATTATTAAACAAATATGTAAATTACAATATAATAAATAGAGATTTTGAACATTTCGCTATGCTTAGACGTACTGCTATCATTCTAATCACGTTTCCCGTTATCTTGAAGAATCTTAATAAACCCATTTTGCTGCATACATTACTCTAGCTGCTCCAACTCTTTGCTTCTGTAATCTTTCATCTCCCGCAAGATAGTATATATTTCGTTGCGAAAACTTCGAACAGAATCAGCACAACGTACGAGGGAACCCGCCGGCTTTGCTAGACATGAATAATTCATAGTTAGAAAAACTCGAGCATGTGCAGTCTGCAGGCTTAATAAATTCATCCGAACCAATCCATTTCACTGGCGATATGTTAAGTAAACTTTATAATACCAAATCTTTGTCTTGTCTGCACCTTTTATACTCTTTGGCAACTTTCGTATAACAATCGATGGCGACGGGCGGCGACGGCGACGTTCCAATCACAAAAAGTTCGAATTCTCGAAAAATAAATAACTTTTTTTATTTTGTAAAACAACTAACGAGCATTCGAAACTTGGACTGAGTCGACTAGAGTTTAGGGTGGGGCGTCGTATATCGATAAAAGCATGGGGTCGCTCCCTCGCTATTGAAATGTCGATTGTAACATGATCATTAGGGCGCGACAGCCTACGCTTTAATGTCATGCCTTGTTTACACACGACAACACAAATTCTGAGCATGTGATATCGTCAGTTCTCGTCAATATCAAGGTTTAAGTAGCTTTACCAAGTTGGAGATATTTAAATGTGTTCCGACTCACTTTGTTGAGCTTTCAAAACATTGGGATCAACGTTTGTGATTTAGCTGAATTTGGTTATTTTTATTTTAACTTTTGAATTATTTCTATAACTGAGCTTGATTCAATTCCCATATATCCACGAAGGTAAAGGTATATGTTGTGCTTAGACTTTAGTATTATTGTACATACATATATTTCAATAAACAATATGAATATGAAGGTTCTTTCTGACCAAATCTAATATCATACGAAAATATAACAATGTTTCCGGATCAAAAATTACTAAAACTACGCCATTTTTATAAAAACAAATAAATATTTACGTCAGGCACTTCGTTTAAAATATCTTACATATTATAAAAAAATGCACATTAAAATTTACTAAAATATACTAAAATAAGTGCTATCAACATAGGTAAAAGAAGAAATGCTGAAACACTGTAACGTCTCACATAGACCTTACTTACTATACTTCTGATATATCGTCTACACGTTTACGCACTTACACTAATATTATGTTATACCACTGTGCTACACATAAAACTTATACAAGTATGTGGTACAATACAGACAAAAAGTAGTAAGAGAAGGTTGAACAGCTTCTCTTGATCGTGCCGCGCCGCTAGCTGGGCTCGACATGCGAAATAACAATGACGCTAAATATAAGATAAATTATTACAAAACATAACTGAAAACTTGCCTGTTTTCTAAACATACGAGCTCTGTGTCAAATCGATCATCGAACGTACGAAAAAGGTAAACGAATAAAGTAAACCTTTGCTAAACCCACATTTGCAAACCCAACTGTGCGTCTTCTTTTGTGTTACTTAATCAACCCGATACAGTTCAGCTCATTCATCGTTCAGATAAAAAGCTAAATCAACCTTACTGCTATATTTTCCTGTTTATATGGAGGTAATTTTTCAACGCTTGTTTGCGAGAATAGACTAAGGGACTTGCGGACGTTAATTTTAGAAAGGGATAGCACTATACGAGGGAGGGGATGCGAATGATAAAACGTGAACATTAAGAAAATTTATGTGTGTAGGGAGTACGCTTTGGTTTCTACAATGCTGTGTATCGCCACAGAATAAATGATAGTGGTAAAGTATTGCCGGGAAATGCTTCGTGATAAGTTGGAAGGAATTATGCACGGTTCCCTGAACACTGTATTGTTTGTTGTAATCAATCAATTTATATCCTTACTGTTTTTACTGTGGCAGTTTGATGCATTGAGTTCTTCGATTTATTGAAAACGGTCGTCGTGTAGAGGGTTCTGGAATTTCCTATAAATTTACTCTAACACTGAATTATTAGTACCGTCTTAGGACGAAAAGTCTACAGTGTGATATTTTAATCTCTTACAATGTCTAAATACATATTTGTAATACTTCTTAAAATTAATAAGTCACGCTGTTATCTGTAATTAATTGATACTAAAACAGAAAAAAGGATTTCTAACAATATCTAATAATCTTTTGGATTTTGAAACATAGTAATTTAAGGAAAAAATAAAAATGCATTACTTCATTCGTCTAATGATACAATACCAATTTAACATATTATGTTATATATAATATCATTGTGTCATACAAAAATGGCATGTCATACGTCTGTCACATTGTCACGATATAGCACAAAACGGCAACGCCGCACTAGAGCAGCGACTGCATAGCAACTGCATCAGAAACAAAATAACAATCGGTTAGTAATAAAGTTAAAAAAGTTCGTAATAATAACGCATAATTACGTGAAAGCAAAGCGCGTGCCGTGTAATAAAGCTTTAGGGAGGGGAAACGGCGACAGCTGCGTCCGACGCACATCTGCCGGGGCAGCCCTGACTTGCACACATCGTGCTCGTGTCGTGACACGATCGCAGCCAGCTAGGGTTGCTAGCTATTAGTTTTTTATTGATATTTGTGCATATAGACGCAAAAAGGACTAATCAGCTTCTTAATACAATCTCTTAATAAGTAGTATTAGGAATAATACAGAAAGATATAATATTCAGTCCATGCATTTAAAATTAGGCCAACTCGGTCCTGGCAAAGCTGCGTCAGCTTCTTTTAGGCGAGCATGATATATATGAGACCGTATCGTTACATTCATCAATTACCATCAGGCGTTGCGATCAAGCACACGCTATATTTTCTATAAAGATAAGTAAAAGAATTAAGTATATCTACTACATTGTTATATCTATTGATACAATATCAATTAAACAACAACATTAGTAAGACATAATAATATCATTGAGTCAAACATATATAGCAAAGAAGAAACGCGCAACGTACTCGTACGCATATCAATCGGACATCCCTATCAGCCTTAACGCACACTTACGCTTACGCACCTTTGCATACATGTGTGTAAGAGGGTGTTGCCCCATTGTATGACAGTCACTGCTTTTAGGGTTGTTCCCGATAACATTTTGTTTTTACTTGTTGAATGTTTTTGATGGATGAACGAGTATGATTGATTGAGCCTCTTTCAGCCCTGGCGTTCGATTGTAGAGGTAATAGATTTCACGAATGTGTTGCTTTTGTTTACTTGACGTTATTGTTAGAGCTGGAATTTTTCGTGGAAATCTCTACGCCAAAAACTCAATTACCGCATTCGCACTTCCGTTTCTCGATGTTAGTATCATAAAAAATGAAACACATTTTTTGTTGATAACGTATTCTATATAATGCAGAGTTCCATCTGCTTTTGGCGCTATAAAAATATACCCGGATTTTCGTAAAAATTAGGCGTGTTTGTTTTGATGATCCCCTCTCAAAAACAGGATCAGGGGTTAGAAAAAACAACAAACACTCAATTTATTTTGTCCCTTTAATCAAGCGTCACCGACGAGGAATTAGCGGAAATTCGTGACAGCCAAATCCCTTCCAGGCCATTTTGAATCCGAAACGCGGCCACGCCAGGTTTTTCTGGTTATATTTGCGTTATATCAGTTGTAATCTATTACATTGCTTGTATTTTACATCACATTACGTAGATACTCATGTACTTACTGATCTGACGTGATGCAACGTTATTGTCGCAAGTCACTTTTGTTGCTATCCTAAGAAATGTGGATTAATATTAATATTTCATGTTTATACATCTATCCTACCTACCAAAAATAGGATGAAATAATATAACAGAAACATCGTGAGGAAACCTGGTTATTAAAAAAGGCAAAACCCTTCAAAGACAATGTGAAGTCGCATTTGACCAACGTAGTGAAATATGGTCTACTCGTATATCACTCAGAAATAAAGACCCGTACTGTACTGCGAGACGTATATTTATGAATCAATACTTTTATTAGTTGTTTGATAGTTATGTAACATATCAAATAAATAAGAAAACCAATCTCCGATCAATACTTTATCGATATTTTCTTACCACTCACATTAAATTTCCCATCACTATCTTCAACATCAGATAGCGCAGTCATATACGTGTGTAATCCATTTTTATTACCCGTCCAGTGCTGGATCGATGCCGGGGCTTGCTGACAAGTCTCGGCGCAATTCAATCAGTTAATGTGCCTCGTACATGGCTTTTGGTTTTACAACTGGCAATACCGGGTTTTAAAGCTGTCTGGGTGATGTCTGGGTTTGCGGAGCTGTAAAGAAACAGCGGCAGCGAAACGCGCTGATTTGAAAGGCTTTTTAATGCTTTTAAGGAGGTTAAAGGCTTTGGTGAAACTAATGAGTATTAACACGTATAAGGCCTTGATAGCGAAGCTGCGTGTCGTCGCCGTGACTTAGTTAAGCCTCGGAGTGGCGCCGCGGCTTAGGGTGTCAATGAGTTTCGCGTTAACTTCAAATTGAAGTTGTCTGAAAAATATTTTTGTACTCAAGTGGGTTAAACAAAATAAAACACGGGTATTTTATTTATCAATATTCTTTCAGTATACTAAAAATACGCCCTTAATCTAGAATCACCATACGATACACGTGTAAGTCTAATTTGATACATTCATTTGATAGATTTACCCAGAATACAGGCTTTTGTGTGCGCCGTTTATATTAATATAGGTTCTATTGTGTAAAATTTCCTACTAATTCTGCCCACGTAATGAAATCTTCACTTTTGTTGAAGCTTCTCGTAAAATTATAGCTTTATTTATTATTGATAAGGTAATTTGTATTAGTTAGAGATATTGTATTATTTTACTGTAATATTAATAGTTCTAGTCAAAGGGATATAGAGAGATCCGTATAGAGACAGATCCGTATTGAGAGAATGAGGTTTAATTTGAAGATACTGACCTAACGGAGAATCGTCAATGAGGAAAATGTATTCCTGTTTGTAACCTTGAAACAACAGACAGGAATATATCAGTTCAACCACTTAATATTTTATGGGATGACAACACCTCCCTAGATAGATTAAATGGTGCAGACCCACAAGGTACGTTAATAAGTCATTAAAAATGAGATTGTAAATATAGACCGTTATCTAACAAAGTAAATAATATTCTATCCCATTCTACAATCGGACTAGTAGAGATACTGTAAGACGCCACCAGTTCATGGTACTTTTACTTACGAACTGTCAGGTTGTAGATTTCGCTGCCAAGTTCTCTATTATCAAGTTATTCAAGAAACCGATTTATTATCGGTTTCTTCTAGGCAAGCGCCCTACATCCTAGGCCGCATCGTAGCTTAACATCAGGTAAGTTGCGGTTAAGTGCAAGACTTTCGTCTATAAAAGAAATATACTATGACGAACTGCAGTTGATAGCATCTGAGAGATAAAGAAAATAACACCAGAATGTGTCATATTGAAGCTAATAACAACTCTATATAAATTCTTAAGAGGACTCGCTGTAGTGAAACTGGTGAATATCAAATAATATTTTGAAACATTTTTTTTATGTATAAATACACGAAAGTTCACTCTAGAAGGCGTCATTATAGTAGCCAGTTTTAATAATAGAACGATGGTATTACTGAATAAAAATTTCTTCTAAAATTCGGGCCATTGAAACGTATTTAGTTTAAAACTTAGATAAGTCGTTTAAGCGAAGTCGCATTGGTTGAACTGTTATCAAAAAAATTATCCTTAATGGTGTTGTTGTATGTGTATTGATACCGCGCCACATCATTATCGCTTAAAGCTAGGTATCTTTTCCAGGCAAATTCTGACTGGAAATATTTATAGACCATACATGGAGTGCATAGAAAAAATTGTTGAGAACGAGTTTATTTGGAATAAAGGCCACATAAACATGTTTCCTCTTAAATATCTAAGGAGTCCTGAGTTCCCTCAAACATCTACGGTATCCACGCCTCGACGTATATTACAACGTATTCTTATTCAAATCTTGAAATCCGTTAAGCGAAACACGCTGTGCACTCGTAAAATGTACGTAAACCGTATTTTTATGAAAGTTTGCTGAAATAGTGAGATTTCTATCGCTTTTAGAATAAAAATTATGTTGCAGTAAAAGTTTATTTACGCTTGAAATTCTACAGGACTTGTAAATAAAGCCTGCCATGTTGGGATTTAAATTACTTTTTCAGTTCATATTTTTGGGCGACGGCTTTTGCGTGAATACTTAGAATGAATGCATTTCGATTATTAATAATAATGTAAGACTTCTACACAAGCTCCACGTACTGAAAAAATATTGAATTGAATTAAACTATCTGTCTATATCTATCTATCCATCTGTGAGAGTGTCCTTATTTGGATTTCGTTGTGTTTCATTCTCTCGAAATGTGTCCCTGTCGCAAAAGATCTTTTCAGCCAAATCTTATTTCAATTATGTCCCATTCACATTTTGAAAAAATGAAATTATAAATTTGCGAAACAGGCTTGTTACTTCTAACTATTCCAATGCGCTCTATGACAACATCATCGGCGTAACCTTGTACAAGTGTAGATTCTATATTACTGAACTCGTAATAGCTTGCAATTAATATTTCTATTAATATGTTATTTTAATTATAACTCCCAATTCAATGCACAAAACGGGAAAATTTTAATGCAATTAATAAGTCGAAGACCTCATAAGTTTTTGAACTTTTAGTATATAGACCAATATAGTTACAGCCATCATTCCATGTACCACAGCTATAAGCCCCACTATATGTCCCATTGGTGGCGATTAGCTGCATTGCGACTGTACAAGTTGCTATCACGCAAGTAATTTAGAACTTCTTGCTGTATTAAAGTGACAAATTATACTTGTTTAGTTAATAAATATATGCTAAAAGAACTCGGAATGAAGTGGCTAATGTTCTACGTGTTCATATAATTTAAGGTGACCTATAGAGTTTACACAACTATCGCCTAAATAGATATTTCTAAAACAATTGATATTAATTTATAATTTATACACCAATGATATTAAATTATTTTATTTTTATAGGGTTAACAGCCTTAATTAACAGATTTCAAGTATAACACAGTAAAGAAACAGTCCATTAACAAGAAAGCCTGTATCAATTTTGTTCTAGTTATTAAGACGCTGAAGTTGATTACGTAGATAAATACAAAACAAGTTGGTAAAGAAATAAGTAATATAGAGTTATGCATTTAAATACTGAGGGGTCTTGGACGGTAAAAAACAAAAAAAAAGGAAGAAATAGTCGTTTTAAGTTAATATTTATTAATAACTAAATTGATTAAAAAATATGTCACTTAACTGCTTTCAGATTGTGCAAGTATTTGAAAAACAATCTATATCTACATTGTTGTTTATACATAGCTATATCGAGTCCAATGGCACCACATGCGTACATTGAAACAAAAGTAAATATAGACGATTACATCCTTCCTACAAAAATATAACCTTACTTTGCCTTCATCAAAACAACAACTATTAAATGTTATTTCAAGGAATCACAGACAAGTGAGGAAAGCTAACTGCTTTTCACGGAGTAACTAGAGTTACTGTTTCTGGGCAACCGTAAAAACGTGATTCTGCTAACGGGCGGGCAGTTTGAAGTCTAGCTTTGTGTGAGGGAAGTTCGTCCAGAGTATAAGTACTACTGGATAAAGTTTGGATGGACATCGCTGAACATTAAGCAAAAAAGAACTACCAACAGCGTATAGCAGCAAAAATAATAATCAAAACTATTTTACTAGATCTTAATGTAGTAATTAATGCACTACAGATGACAGCCTTGTTGCCTATCAGAGATACTTGGCAAATAATATTTTTACAATTGCAAAACCGTTCAAAATATTTGTTAAAACTTTTGCACTTTTTTCTTAATTATACTTATCATATCACAAATGTTAGTCCTAATTCATTAATGATTATTTACATAATTAAAACTTACGCTACTTACAGAGGTCCATAAAGTTACCAACCGCTACAATCTTAATTTTTTCTAAACTTTTTTGTTTCTAAATTCTGTATTTAACTTTGTTCTTTTGCTGGTTCAGGCTGCCCTTAGTGCCCGATAATAGTAGGGCGCGTACATAAACCAGTAGTGTCGTAAACCTTTATCCCTATAACAATATCTTCAAGAGCACTTAGAGCGTGGCTGTCAATTAAATAGAAATACGGTAGAAGGGCTTACGTGGTTTCGTACAGTTACGCGCAACTTTTTGGGACGCCTAGGCATGATGTCGTTTATTTCGCTTGCAATAGTGATAAATCCTCTAACGCCATTATTTTTATGTGGGCATGTTATATGAGAATTTGTTTCATGTTAATGTCAATAACTCAATATCTTCAAAACTTCGAACTATGTGAACTAAATAGCGTATCACAGACCTCACGTAGCAAGAACACCGTAATTTTTAATAGTTTTTTAGGAATTTGAGAAGCCAAGTTGCAAAGTTTTTTAGTATAGTTATTTATGTCACGTAGCGTTACGTACTGACCGTAGCAGTCTGCTACGAGCGACGTAGTGTTATTTTAAGCGAAATTATTCGAACCCGCGTAGTACTGATGTGGCATCTTTTTAACACCAACTGTATTTTGTTCTCTGCCCTATGGAGCAGAATGAGGGTGAGAGAAACGCACGGAAATCGCAGTCGGGAATGGTAGGGAGGCGGATACTCTCGTAAATACTTTAAAAAGGCAGAAAAGCGGCCGTATATTTTCTTTTATACGTCTAAAAATGAAAGAAAATTACTCTGCTTGAAATGGTCTGCCTACAATTGTGTATAAAACCCTGTACTTCATTAATAACAAAATATTTTTTCTAATTTTTTCTATCGTTATCTATTTATAGATCTTTTTATCAACGAGTAATTATAATTTAGAAAGGTAAATTACCAAATAAATGTTATCAAAAAGGTGAAGCCGCTTGACTGTTCATGAAATGAATAGCCAAAAGGTCTAAAAGCAAGTAAATATCCAACAAAACTGGAACAAATCAAAACAAAGCGACTCACAAAAAGCTTCTACGTCATAAATCAAGCTTCATTGTTTAGCAACAAACATCAATTCATTATTGTCCGGTGAAACGAAGCGTTTTGTACATTAAATATTAAAACTTCAACTTTTCAGTTGCTTGTAACCGATGTCAAAACTTAACACTTACTCTGACTTTTGAACGGCCTTAAATATACCTTAGCTGGTTAATTTAAGACCGATATTGCAAGCGGTACCGTTCGGTTAGGATTAGTCCAGTTTTCGGAAGTTGTGTAACGGTAATTAAAATGGAATTCTGCAGTGAACCGGCGGCATTTTTAATTGTCAGGGACGTTGTTTGTTTGGTTTGTTTCGTACGAAATAATTGGAAAACATTGGTCAACAGTATAGGCAATTATGTAACAAAATATTAGTCGTTCGTTGTCCGCAGTTAAGTCAAAAAAAATTAGGCTTGTTGTAAAAATAATAGGGTGGTTTCGGTATCATTTTATTCATTGTACTTATATTCAAATAGTCTTCATTCTGCGACTGCAATAAACTACAATTAAGTGTTAATGAAACTGTCAGAAATATTATAATTATATCTAATTTTTATAATTACAAGACATATCCATAAAAAAGTTGCGAAAACAGATCAACTGAACTGAAACTCAAGTCACGCTATTTACTTTTGTGGATCGCCATATCTATCGTTTATGCCTTTTAGGTTTTAAAGGCGCATAGCAAATGCTTTGAAATACTACACTGAAGTATTCCTATCAATAAGAAAACAAATCATTTATATTGCGTCATACAACCTTGAAAGCGAAAAAGGTTCTATACTAAAAACACAACGTTGAAGCCGTAAATTCCACCACCCATAAAAAAGCAACAAATCAATAAAGTAAATAACAAACGTAAACAATTGGAAAGAAAACTTACCCATCTGGCCAAAGGAATCATTTAGTATAGATAAAAGAGAAAAGTCGAAGCCACAGACGCCAAAACGGCTGAATAAATAACATAAGAAAAACAGTGAAAGAAGTAAGAAATTACTCGTTTTGGAGAATCATGGATGTCTTATATGTGTGTGGTTACTATGTGCTTAATCCGCGAAGATGCCTTTGTCGCTTTCCTTAAGAACAACTATTTTGAGTTACTATTTCTCTTGTCTTGTTTGACTGTTTTATAAGCCTATAATTCTAAAATTCCAATTGAATAAAAAAAAAATAAGCTCTTGTTTTCATGCAAAGTCTGTTGTGGTCTGATCTCTTTAGAGTCGAGTTTATATTAGTATTTACTAATCTTTTTTTTTATTTTTTGTATTAAGTTATGCTTTTGCAGATCTTACTAATCCAATAGTGATGTGACTAATCCAAGTTCGGACTTTTCTTTAGCGTGACGAATTCTTTTGACTGAAGTTTTGTAAACGAGAAAACTAATAAAATAGTTTTGAGGGCGAACCGCGCCTTTCGGAGGCACTTGCTCGATTGGCTCGGGGAAGAAGTTTGAAGGGCTTTACATTGTTGACTGTACAATACGTAGCACAACAAAATTGCTTATACGGAAGTATACTAGTACTTGCTCAAAATGTCGACCTCGCGAACACTATATTTTTGCCAAATGAATAAAAAGCCGACGACCACTAAACTTGACCAATATTTTTCATATAAAATATTATCCTTCTTAAAAAAATAGATGGATATGTAGACCGATTAATATCTACAGATAAAATGCTCTAACCCATCGCCAGAGGGCAGCGTGCCCAGCAATTAGAATGTGCCTGTGGTTTCGTAAACCGTAAAATAGCATAACCCCATATAACTTAATAATTTTTTAAAGTGTTAGGAAAAAATATTTAGATTAGTTAGTTAATATTACCAAATACTAAAAAAAAGAATAACTACGCCAAATTTAATAACTTATTAAAAATGAAAGCAAAATTTTTATAGTACTTAATTATATTTATACTAATAACATACTATTGACGAAGATCTTTACTAAAAAAATATTTCATAGCATACATACCATAGTGAATAGAATGTTTGTAATGGCATCGACCTTAGGTGCCATAAAACCTAGTATAAAATAAAATTGTATTGCAATTTTCACATCGCAACACCAACAAAATTAGGTCTGAATTACTAAGTCTGGAATGGTTACAGCGCATGCAATCATTTTACAACATTAAGTCGCTAACTGTTATACTTTCCTATTAGTTAATAACTAGTGCAACGCCTCCTGACTTTGCCAGTGTCAATTTTTTTATTTAATATTTTTTGTTGTAAGATTTAGTTATAAATATTACGTCTCCTATTACACTAAATAATAGCTTTGATAGTTAGATTTCTACGATATGCTAAACAATAATAAACTACCTTTTTATTTTAAAGTAAATAAATGTTGAAATATATTACGGGCTATTAGTCGCAGCAATAACTGTTTTGACTACTTACCCATTTCCATAAAAGTGGCTATATGTATTGTCTTTTAGAATAAAACGTCGAATCGGCAGTGTTACAAAGTCCTCAGTAAAAAAAAAAACTATTATCTATGCTCATAAACTTTTTAATTTCAAAAAATATTCCATATTCAAACAGCACTATCGCATCGCGTGCTACTTATGCTGACACGAGAATAGGTTCGTAGCGGCTGTATTATTCAGCCGGAGTTAATGTTACATTGTTTCGAGTTTTCCATCACGCGAATCGGCGAAAATTATTCAAACAAGTCGTGTTAATTTCCTTTTTAGATTTATTTGCCAGTTAATTCGACCTGAATAATTTCTTTATTAATTTACTACGAACTAACGATAAAAGAGTTCAATAACACCGTTACGAGTTTTCACGCATGGCCATGTTGGTTTTTTATGTTAAACCTTATTACTAAACAAGCTTAGAACCAAAGAGTTCGATGTCAGAATGTCAGTCCTTTTTTAAACATGAAATAAAATAATATCGTATAGGCAATCGCTCGACGCGTCATTAGCAAGCTGAGTTCAAAATTAAAAGGCGAGAAAGAGATATCAATATAAATGAGGTGCGAGCGAGATGGCAAACTCTAACAGCCAATATCCGTTCGATCAGCTGTGCAGCGGAAACAGCTGGCAACTTGAGTGAGCATCATTCAGACTTTTTGTCGGAGTTCCGTCACGGTGCGAAATAAAACGAACCACTCAAGATTTGACCCACTCTCTCCATATTTTTTTATTGTCACATGTGGTCCTTTTAGTTATAATAGGTCTTGAACTACGAATACTGATAAATAAAATGTATTGTTTTAAATTTTTAATAAAACTGCCTGCAATTAGACAGGCGATTTTTCTAGGAGAATGATGTTAGAGTCCATCAAAAATATAATTAAAATGAAAACCTCCTACTTTTTAAAGTCGCTTGACAATCCATGATGTGCAAGTGATATAGCGGACTATGTTTCAAGACACGCATTTTTGAATAAAATTTATGATTAAAATTTTCGCTTCAACCACATCACAGTAAAGGTGGATCACACTGTAATTTCACTAACCTACGGAACCTCGTCACTTTTATTCTATTCTCTACTGCCGTTCTTTTTTAAACTAACTATTTTTCCTCGCTGACGGATTTAAGGCATTTTATTTTTTATTTGCGAAAAAACAGCGTCAGCTGATCGGTTTGTAGGTTGATGGATGTAGCTGTATGTTTTGGGCCACCTTTGTCACCTGGCGCACTATTTGTCAAAGTTTTAACGGCTTTTGTTGTGAAATAGCAAAAGTTTACAGTCAAAACGATAATTGTAGCGAACGCTAATGGATCGTTTCGATGAATACGAAATACAATTTTCTACTGATTAGACTTAAAATTTGGATTTTGTATTGAAAATTGGTCAATGAACGAAAGGTGTTTCTGCATATATTTTATTATATCAAGGTTTTTGAGTGAAAATGCCGCTAGAGTGTAACAGTCTTTTTCTAGACATCATTTGTTTATAAACAGACATATAGCACTGATTCTTAAAAGCCACCCGCGTCACTTATTGAATCAGGAACTTTGCATAGCATGTGTGAATCATGACTGAACAACATGGCTACTTATAATATGGCCGAAAGATTGTTTGTTACCTGTAGTCATGTTGTATTCTTTGACAAGTAAGTCAAACAATCGTGAAGTAATGTGTCTCGAAGTTTCTTGATCCTAATTACTTACTAACGAAAGTCATTGTCACGTTTCCCAATTATTTTCAAAAACAGTTTTCACTTAATGATTAGTTCGGAACAAATGCGATCAACCGCCGTTACCGCCATCTGTTGACGCCGAACAAAAGTAATCATACGGAACTCTCGTTATACACTCGCAGCTAAACTAGAAACGAATGACACGTTCGAATTTTAGAATAGCTGGAAATTCGAATGCTTCTTTGAAATTGAAATTAAAATGTCCAGTTTGAATTTTAGAACTGGAACTCATTTGTTCGGCGAACAGGCCGGTTCGAAGTTCAAAAGCTAGAAAGTTACCGTGCATTTGGCGCACCAAAGACTTTTCACCATGTTTAATAGAAAAAAACAGTTGCACGAACTGTTATTGAAACGAACTTAAGTTAAAAAGCAAGCTTCATTTATTATTGAAGTCGACTAACGAAACTTCGTAATTAAAACCAACTGAGTTTCAAATTCTTTCTAAATTATAACTCAGTCACCCCAATCGAATCCCGTTGCATATTCTAAACGAAATCTCCAAAAAATCACCCGCATTAATTAGCTCGGTTTGGCTTAATTAAGTTTAATATTACTCGACACTCGGCGGGAATTTTAATTTTTAAGTTTGGCAACTCAGTGGATTTTTATGTTGGCAACCTTGATTTGATCCCTTATCCGAAATGGTAAATGTAAGTTTCATTTAACAATCCTGTTTGGCTGAATCAAGTAATTTAATTGAAGATAGCGAAATGCCATAGGTATTAAGTACCTACATTCTAAATTATTTCCTAAGTATTTTATAAAAACACCTGAATTATATTAACAAAACGTTTATTTATTTACAGGTAAGTATCCAGTTTTCTGATGGACAAACGAAGGCGTGTGCGTCAATCAAAGCCGGTAAAAACACATTTTTTTTTGGGGAAGCTAAATCTTTTCCACTGTTGTCTTGCTTTCATAAATAATGTACTAAATGGTAAAAAACAGAAAGGACTGCTGGAAGTGTTTATTATGACGGGGTTTTTAGCAGGTAGGAATAATATGTATTTAAATACTGGGCTTATGGCCGAACGAATTATATATTGTTTTTTGAGAGGTTTAATTTATTTGTGTGGTATTTATTAATGGAATATTATTAACTTTTCCATTACGAAAAACCACACAAATAAATCAAACCTCTCTCTCAAAGTAACTGGGTTACGGATAGACTTCATTATTAGCACAGAAATAATTCGGGGTTCTGAATATACCATAGGCACCTTTTTATCCGAAAAAACATTTAACCCACGAGCACAGCCGCGAGCGATAACTAGTTGACTATTAAATAAAACATCAAACATAATATGTATTGAGTTGCAAAGACGAACAGTTAAGTAACTTCAGTATCTGTACCACGTTTTCAATAGAATTATCAAATTAACAACTCTAAAACAGAGTTTGTAATTAAAGCACAACTCTTACGGTATTTACATAACAAATTAATGTTCATTGGGTATACCTTCAATCAAGATAGCAAATATAATTAAGATTTAAATGCAAATAGGTATTTCATGATAGAGAATACCCGTATTTAAGTAAGATAAAGTTATAACGTTTACTCTGGTAATTAAGCATTTATTGTTTATTTATTAGTAATTATGTACGAGTAATAATACAAATTATTTACATTTACTGGTGAATACAATGTCTCTTAATAGATGAGATGCCGGTTCGATTCCAGTTTCAGGCATGCACCTCTGAGTTTTTCATGTGTGTATTAGAATCAATTACCACTTGTTTTAGTGCTGCGAGGGAAAACATCGTGAGGAAACATACTCGCCGGAAGAGGTTAATTGCTTTTGAAGACAAGTGAATTTCAATTCAATTTGATCTGCTTGGTGGACTATGGCCTACATTCCTTAAATGACATCCTACGTTCCTCTTTAGATAAACCACTTTTTGCGATAAGGCTGCTGCTACTAGTGGCGTTATACTCGTATATAATACATTTCTCAATGATGTCATTGTTGGTTTCCTGTTATTTTTTTTCTTTTATAAGATTATTCCTTTATTCTATGATTTTGAGTCTATAATTAAATTCAATTGATTAACGAAATATACCTTACTAAACAGGAAGTTCCTAAGAGACATCTATAACGCCCGCATCCGTTACTAACAATTGAAGATAACGGCCTTAATTTTAACGGCGCCAATTCACGTTGTCACGTTATCGTTACCTTAACCTGCTACGGGTGGCAATAATTGTCTTAATTAATATTACATGAGTTAGAGATAATGTGTTCTCTAGAATTATGGGAGTAATGCGACTATAAATGCGAGGTTTAATATGTACTTTGGCAGATGTGGAGCAATAAAATCACTTCGACATCTAAACACTTATATAAATGTAAGTTATGTTACTCAGCGATATCTTTCACTCGAATGGCAAGCCTGTTTCAGTTATGAGGAGGCCTTTACCTAGCACTCCTGGTAGTAAGACAGACAAGCTAGATACAACATAATTTACAGTTTTCATCGTTGTTGAAGTAAGTTATGGTTATTTTAAAGGACATGACAATATATAAAACGAATTTATCTCAACAATTACAGATAGTGAGCTCTAAAAAGTTATCAAGAGCTTAAGTCGTAACCTTTTCGAACTTTTTTAACTTCCTGGAATCTACTGAAAATTGCAAAATGTTATCCATGCTAAATTTGCCTGGAAGCGATCTGCTTTCTGCGGTAAGGCCGCCACTTCTGACACTATATGTTAGAATCTTCTCCTGTATATTAAGTTTTGTGTATGCTAACATTAATTTAAAACGTCAAAAAAGCCACAGTCCAACACAAACGGTTTACTGCGAACACACGATCAAACCTAGTCTATTCCATTCGACAGCATCCAAATTATCAGGCTCACAATATTCAGCACTACGAGCTCCATTACTTACATTCGTAGCAGCGACCGTAGCGAGCTACGCCGTAGACCTCGTAGCATTTCGTTCGCTACGTCACGGCTTTGCACGGATTTTGTATCTCACGTGATACGGGATGAGTGACGCGACATCGCGGTTTGAACTCGAAATTAGCTTCGACATACCAAACTGCTCTTTTGAACCTTAACAGTAGACAGTTAGAGCCATATTAGCTTGTGTAAGGAAAATGAGGAAGCAATTTAGGGGCAACTTAATTTTTGAAATGGGACTTAACCGGAATTAGCTCACGCATTCGACTTTTAATTGAGATTAACAACGCTTCTACTGTAATGAGATTATCGTTGTTTTGTTGATTGATCGCTTTAAATACGAGTACAGCATAGGTCAATGTGACATTTTTTTACAAAGTTTCTCGTCAAAAATTTACTTAAAAATCATGAAAAAAATATAATGATCATAATCTTATACTTTTTCCCTTGTATAGTAACTATAATAATGAAAGAATGAAAGATTTTTTAAATAATAGTAATAATTTTTTTAATTTATTTAATTATTTAGCTGTCACTCTGTTTTTCAAATTCTGCGTTACGTATTTTGCGACGACTAGGCGACTGTGATATTATCATTTGATTCAGTGCATTTACAAGTAAAAATTACATAGTCAAGAAAACAACGAAATCTCCTTAAACTCTGTAATAAACTGTAACTGTTTTACCAGAAATAAAAATGTTTAATTATATTTTAAACTATTATTTAGCTAAGGAAAGGCAAAAATTTGAACCATTCAAAAAAAATACTAGAAGAAAATATAAGAAATCAAATGTTAAAATTGTTTGTTTTGTTAAACAAGATATTGTGGTTGCATAAAGTTAAACTGGGTGTTTGTCTCTAAAGTGATACCCGCGGATAGGTATAAAGAAAAAAAACTAAACATCTGCTTAATAGACATGTCTAAATCTTTTGTGGTAAGGCGCTATTTTTATTAACCTTAATTATTAAATAAGAGATAATAGATTAGTTACTTTAATCCCAGTTACCGACACCGTAAAATTGGCTAGTTAAATAGCCAAAATATTTTGCATGAACAATTTCATTGCTCATCAAAATTCACAGTACCGACATTTGGCTACCAAAATTCGTGTAACGAAGCCTATGTCTATTTAGAATAATGTTCTGTCGAGTAGCTATTTAGTACAAACTGTTGTTATTTGACTATTTTGTTTAGCTATTCTATCCATCGCTTGTTTATGCATGACTCAGTTGGTGCAACGCTTACCGATTAATTTTTCATCTAACTACATACAATACGACCATCCATTACAATTTACAATACTAATTATTCCGTTTGTGGCACGCCTAAATTGAAATGCGTTTAGGGTTGCCAGCTATTTGGTAGGACTTTCATTTGTAAGCTAGCTTAAGGTCTACGGTTTCACTGATCTTGCCAATACTGTTCTGCCGATTCTGAAGTGACTGTTCCAAGAATCATTAAAGTTTACCGTCCTTTTATTTCTATTCGTAAAGAAAACAGAACGTCTTTTGAATTATTACTTTGAGCTTTTGGAGTTTCTTACTATGATTTTATTGCAAATCAAAGATAGAAACAATAGATACAAAATGTTAACGTGGGAAACTTAATTTATATTAAAAAATATTTATTTATTCATCCATTTGGACCATAAAGAGATACACGCGTTAACTTTATAACACGAGATTTAAAACAACTATCACCAACAACCCTAGGTATATTACTGCATGCAAATGTATGGTCTCCCAGACCAACACAGTACCGAAGCAATGATTAATGAAGGATTAACGCAGTGCGCTGGCTAATCATGTTTGTTGGACGCTCTCCGGGAGTGATAGCCTGATGGAACGTTGTTTAGTGATGCTTGCTGCAGGCTGAATAGGTAACCCTAGTGTCAGAGTTCAAACTCACTTATAACTTTATTGTACACATTAAATACAGATAACATAAAAACGTTATCGCTTAAAGATATTTCTTAAAGGCAAGCTTTGGATAGATCGGACTAAGTGAGAAAAAGTACGTCCGAGGTACCTTTAATAAATACTAACACAATATATTCAGTAATCATTGCACTACAACTATCTATTTAGATTAGATTTATAAAGCTAGGTTTGGCTCGCTACCGCTCTCAACTAAAAAGCTTCCAAAACTAATTCGGAAATTAGAAACCAAACGAATTTCTAACCTACGATATTTATGTAACCTAATGGTTGGCTAGATAAAGTATCAGTTGAATGTCACTAACTTTCACCAGGATTATTATGATCTTTATATAAATCACATAATATTCGAATAGTTAAGTTGCAGAACGTCACATTCTTAAATTGTCCAGTGGTCTCCGCTAAAGTTATTACGCTTATCGCGTGCCGAGTGCCTTAACTAGACATGTTAAGTTTTCCGATACTTACAACTACGTAATAGTTTGACAAAAAAATTGACACGTGGTCTATAATAATGTAGTATTAAAATGTACAAGGCATATTATATACATTTCATCGGGACCTACATGCTTTAACGTCAAACGGTAACGCTCATTTTTAAAATAATGTTAAGTTAAAAAGAGAAAGTATAAAATTACAAAACTCTATTATCACAACAAAAATTAGAAAAATTACGAAACATCATCACGAAAAAGGCACTCTTCCATTCAACCACGATAATGTACATAACAGGAATAAAAATTGGATACTTCTGCGACCAATAGTAAAAAACCCAAGAAGTTTTAGTAAAACCGTAAAAGTAGTTCATAAAAATGTCCCCAAGGTACATGAAGTCTATAAAGGTACAAAATAAACTTCTAAAAATACATAGTAAAGTCCCCAAGGTACATAATAAATGTAACGTCACATTTACGTTTCGTTTCGCCGCCTTCGATCCGACCTCATACATTATTAATTTGACGGATCAAGATTTGCATTTCTCAAGTTTCATGTTCCGTCATTCAATATTAAATTTGGTGTATTCGAGGCTTTGCTTTCATTCCTCCGCTAGATTGTTCATGTGGCTTTGCCCGTTATAAAAGATTGAATCTAGCGAAAGGCCTTGCACTGTCATTGATACAGTCTTTTGTTCACTGTGCTTCTTAAGTGTAAGCATACTATAAAAAGTATCTGTCTATCTATATATAATAGTATAACCGGATATGTTAATTTACGCAATTTGTTTAAAGTCACATGTATTAATTATTTTTTATTTTGGAATTTAAATATATTGAACATAAGATTTCTTGTATAGGAATTTAATAAGCTACAATACTTTTGTACTGCATGCTTCTTGGGTAATAATCTCCTTTGTTAAGTTTAAATAGTATACGTCAGTCGTTTTATCTTGGATTACAACTATAATCTAAAATACATATAAAACTTCTAAACCTTCATCAACATTTGCATACTCGCACAAAGTCCAGCTACAAACGTGATTAGAAATTTAAGCTTTATTCAATGTAGTCGTGCTTAAAACTTTTGTCATAAGATTTTCAGTTCTTTATTAAATTCTGAAAGACATTTTCGGTCTTCGCAATTTTTCTAGGTAAAAAAATAAAGTTAAATAAAATGTTAAATTGTTTGCAACTGTGTGTTCCAGAATAGATAAGAGGCTTTATATTGGATATTAAAAAAGTTTCAAAATTAATCTGTATAAAACTTAGAACTCTTACGTTCTAGAATGATAACTTCATTAAAAAGTCCTCATTTTTGCGAACATCTGTGCCTATTGCAGACTTAAGCTGGTGCTATACAAACGAACAAATTATATTTGTTTATAGGGTACACATGTAAATTACTTAAATTTTATAAAGTCCATTAGTTGGGTTCTAAATCAATATCTGGTTTTACATGTTTATCTAAGAAGATTTAAACAATGTTTTAAAACTTTTAACTCTATTTTATTTTTATTTTTCTTTCATTGTTTATTTTTTTGTTTTTATTTTTATTATTTTACTATTTTAAAAATATAAATGCCAGGTGCCGTACAGAAGCTGAAATGTATGGGCCGAGTAATTCTCGATTTAATAAAATATACTCTTTGGTTTCTAAGCCAACTAACGGCTCAACTGTGATGACCCTTTGGTAAGATAAGCTTAAAGTCCGAAGAATATCTGGGTTGCCATATTTTATCTTGGAAGAAAACTCAATTCGTAAAAATTCATTGAAAATAAATTGACATAAATTCAAGTTTTATTTAAAAGAGTTTGTTTTAATTTGTATATCAATTATGAAGTATTACAATTTCAAACGATTAATCCGAATACCAATTGGGCAAACAGCGATGTAAATATCTAACAAAACAAGTGCTCCGAAAATATTCATATCCGACCCATTACGTGGGATTCCGCTCGAATCCCGTGGAATCTACGTTATAAATCTACGTTGATCCATCGTCAAAACGCGCCAAAAAACTGGCTAAGTGCGTGTTCGGTAGCAAAGGCTCTGTAGAAGTTTATTCTTCTGGTAAAGTCAGTAACAATATGAATTAAGAAGAATTTACATGTAACATTTTTTCATACAAGCAGGTACATGTATACTTAGTAGATTACTTGATATGTTATATACTGTTACTGATGAATCCTGTAAATAAAAAATAATGAACTCTTTGAAGTTTAATAAATTTTACAACTAGAACAGCGCAGTCGATGACCCTGCTCTGCCATCGACAAATAATGTCGATTTCGATCATCATCAATCATCACCATGCAAACGTACCGAAACAGGGTTCAAAGATATTAATACTCTTAATGTACGCTATTTTTTTGCAATAATTATAACAATTATGCGACACATTCATCAGCTAACACGATAAGCATAAACATGACATTTACTTGATTCACTTACGAACGTTTCGTACAAAAACTGAGCCATTTATTCTAGGTTCTCTCGTAGAAACCACAGTACCCTAAACACACAGCCCTCATTGTTATTTACATTTAAAAAACGAATGTACCCGAACGGCATGCATTAGCTTGATACGTGACGCCATAAACGCACCTCTTCCGAAATATGTCTGTCCCTCTTGTGTACATGTTCTCATGAATTTTAATTTTACAAGAGACTCGGCGTTTTGAATAATGCACGCGTGGCTGTCACACAAAATAAACACAATGATGGAAACTGTTGGATGGGGTGTATACCCCTAAAATTTTCAGTTGCTACAGTATAAATTTTATCAAAAATTAAACCGGTAGTTTGATGTATAAGTCAATGAACTGAACATTTTTAAGTCGGTACATCACTTTTTTTTTTAAATTACTTTTTAATGTATTAAAATTTAAAATACTCTAAGATTACGCCAGCGTAAAACCAGACAACATATTATATATGTAAGAAATAAACTGTGCATTTAACACGAGAAATATTTATAAAATATTAGCTGTGAAAACTTTGCAAAGCGGTATACATATGCCCTACTCGCAAATTAACGCTGCGTTGCTTTGTCGCCGGAATCAATAAACTATGCTGTACTATTTATTGATGTTTTCATCAGAGGGGCGATTACATCGGCTAAAGTAGGCACTTATATTTAGAGAAAATAGTTATCTTTTCTTGCTTCTGGGGTTTAGATCGTAGATACCTGATGTAAACTAGTGGTGAGTTGATTCGAATTTATTCAACAGTCATGCATTCGGTGCAGAAAAATTACAATGCGTTATACGTAAGTATGTAGACATACATACATACTTACGTATGAATATTTAAATTTACAGACATATACTCGATAAATATTACCCTCTTTTTAGGCAGTCGGGAAAAAAAAGAGATATACTACGAACGTACTTTGCGTATCAATCATAGCTTTTTTACAATATATATCAAGAAAACACTCTGAAAATAACTTATACAAACCATTATAAGTTCCCAGAAGACATTTTCTATGAAATAGTCGTTTTCAGAGACACTTCGGAGAAACTCGTTCGTTACTAAGAGACAATATGAAGACGATAACTAAACACAGTAAAGATCAATGCCACAAAATGAGACCATGATGGTCTCATTTACCTGCAAAATTAAACCTACTCTAAGAGTTTAACATTAACTAAATTTCAAAACAAATTATACATGCTGTAAAGCATTTTAAAACACCACGAGAAAAATCATATTCATGAGCTAAAACACTAACATTTCAGTTAATACTATATAATATAGTTATACAAGAGTTACAAAAGACATAAAGAATGAAATTGGCCTAAATTCTATCTCATATGCAGATTCAGTGTGCAGGAACACTATTCTGGCGCGTGATGTTTTTTGTCGGATTAAACAAAAGATGCGTTGGTCAATAAGATAATAATAATTCTATCCCAATAGTCATATTGAGATTTGTCACATTGGGTCCAATGAATGTACTCTCACTGATATTTAATTTTTAATGAGTAAGTGTAAATAATAATCTAAGTACTCACACTAAAATAAAGTAAAATTTGCCTATCTTCAACTGCACATCCTTACTGGCACTACAGTGCTAAGGTAAACGTATGTAGTTATAAATGTTCTGCTCGGAATAAGCTCTAAATTTGTCCACATATTCGTGAATTATATCTCAGACAGAATATAATTTTTAGTGCGCACGTTGAAAGCCATATTTATGAAGTCTGGAGGAAGTTCCTCGGATTAAAGCCGGAATTGAACCCTTTCGTCAAAGCAGTGAGAGTGATACATAGCGTATCATTGTAGCCTAAGTGTTAACATATAGGTATTGTTTATTATTTCTTATTTTTTATTTTTTAATGCTTATCATGCGGATATTTTGGATAACACGTTCAAGGTAATTAACGCTTATGTTCTGGGATTAGAATGAAATCTTATTTTTCAATACTTTTAATGAATTACTTCATTAACTCATAGGACCTGCCGTAACTTTTAACAATTGTCTGCTCAGCGAGTTTATCTAGGAAAGTGTACATGATGCAGGAGAAATCCTAGTGTGAGCTATAGATGTGTAAGCTCCACTCGAATATATAAAGAAAATTTGTATAAATTGTCATGAGATTGACGCTTAGATTTTTTTTCTTTTCTTGCTTAAATACATGCGCCGAAGTTTATATTATACGTTATATTAAAAACTAACTAACCATATAATTTATACAAAACCGTATATATATTCTCCCGATCAATGTACTCCCATCTTTTACTTGTTTTTCTCCGAATCCTCACAAAACAGTAGTCAAAAAGGTAGACCGCGTGTTACATTCTCCCTTTCTTTGTTACATATTGGCTACGCCGAACAATGGCCTGAAATTAGTACATGTTACCCTAAAATAATAGTCTTTACGCTACCTTGCGCCTATACTCAGCCACAATTCAGAACCTGCCTTTATGTTTCAATTGTCCCTTATGTACTCAAGCCGGAGTAACTCTTATTTGTATTAAGTTAAAGTCGGTTTTGGAGAAGGGTCTCTCGCTTGATTTAGTATAGTTGGGAAAGCCTTTTGGGGCGAGGTAATCTGGTTCGAACCCGATTGCAATTAATGGTGTCCCTAACGTGGTGGACTTAGGGCTTCGAAATTTGTTGGTGGAAATAACTTGACATGTAATATAACTTGATTTAGGTTGATAAAAGTTTATTGCGGTGCCTGATAACATGTTTTAAAATGTTCTTCATAAAGGCAAAGTTTGGAGTCAATATTTAAATATCAATTTTGTTTAACAATGCGGGTTTTCACGCGTACTAGATAGAAGGATATATATAAGTTAATTATTTTTTTTACATACAAATATTTTCCCGATTGAATTGCTTAGTCCATTCCGGACCCAAGATAAGATCCAGGTCGAAAGCGTGTCACGCCGCCAATATTTAATAAACTGATTAGTCGATTATTCTAGAAATTATCGATGATTGCGGATTTACACACAAAGACATTATAATTCAAGTTACCTGCTTTATATAGTTACTATGATAGAAATTTTATTAATAAGTCACTAAAGACGTAACTTTCTCCTTGTTAGTAGAAATTAAAGAGCCTTATCATCATTACAACTATTATAATACGAACTTTCAGACTTATAATTCATTAATTAATTCAAAATAACTCTCGGAAGATGTCGCTATTTAGCAATTTTAGGAACTTAGTTTTCTAAAACGATAATCATAGCAAATTGTACGGAAACCGAATAGAAACTTTGTAAATCGAATATCATATAGCGGCAGATATGTTTTCAAAGGCCCAAAACACAATACCTTATCTAAGCCGCCGTCGACTTGGCCTTAGGGACCTTCTCTCCCTTGAGAATGGACGACAAAAGCGCACAATTCCTGGCTATTGCCACAATCCGATACGAATGTGTATTGGCACAGATAAATAAAAGCAGAGAGTGAAATCGTAGCAAAAAAAAATATAGAACAAGTAAAAATCAACGCCAAAATTAAAAAAATAAGTCTGAGATAATCGGTTTAGCTTTATTCTTCATATTGTTGTTTTTGTATTAACCTACAAAAGCATAAAGTCATAAAAATACTGAAAATGACATTCATGTTTATTACAGTTTTTTTACGATTAGTTTTCTTTCATATCTCTATATCACTAGCTTTTTTATTTATATAGATAACGTGTAATGTATGGTAATATTATTATTGCGTTGCTGTAAAAGAGTGGAGAAATATTATACTTATAATTAAAAAATGGTCAATCTTAAAGTAGATAAAGCAAGACTTTTGCGAGTTGTTCTTCTGTCGTCCCTTTCCATTTGGAATTGGTATTCGGTGTCCCTTTAACAAATAGTACCTACCGGTCCCTGATAAAAGTTTGTTTCTATTTGAGATGTATTGAGGGTACAATTGGGTTGTACGTTTTACTTTACGGTGAAATCTTGTGAATGGAGATGTTCTGACTTTTGTTAGGCAGAAATATTCTTGATATATGGCTCGTTGGTTAACATGATTTACGTGTATTGAAGTGAGAAAACAATAGGCTTTGTATAAATTTTCGTGCGGGATGGCTTCGTGTTTTGTGCCTTAACATTTAGTCATATTACCACTCCTATCACATAGTGGATAGGTATTAGATAAATTAAAATTATGAAAATGGAGGGTAATGTCCAAATTATCCGTAGTGTATATAGGAAATATACGTTAACACTAATTTAAATAATGCTTTACATAATTCTGCATTTTGGTTTTACCATAATCTGGTCGTAAAAAATGCACCTCAAAGTAACTTCGTGTTTTTTCCAAACATCTGTTAGACAGTTATTACTCGTATTATAGTCGTAACAATACATATTGTCCAATTATTTGATACAGTTTAGCTAGAATATTAATAAATTGCAACATGCCATACTGTATCTTCTCTGTACACTGTTTATCTCAAAACCAGCAACCGGTATACACAGGGTCCCACTGCGCCAACCATCGCATCGGCTCATGCATTGACGCCGCTGCATCGCCAATGCGTCATATATTGCCGGAAACCGGTTTCCGCCTGAATATACTGGTATGCTTCGTTATTTACTCGAACTAGGCATAAAATACTTAAATTGGATCGCAAAAGTCGCGCTTGAATGGAAATCTGAAACGTTTCTCATTTGTTTTAAGTAAAAACGATACTACGTGCAGTTAAATTTATTTAGAAACAGTCAAAGGAAAGACTAAACGCTAAAAAAAAGATAGTAGGTATTCGGACTAAAACAGAAATGGAATAATCTGTTTCCCTTATTTTACCTCCTTCGTCTTGTCTAATATAATATAAAACTCCTAATGTGAACAGCTGATTAACAATTACCACGTCTGTTTTATTTTTATGTTTGGTACCTAATGACACGGAGACTGGTAGACTGATTTGAAAAAAAACTTTTAAGGGGTATATATAACTTCCATGTAGACTGATTTTAATTTTATAAAAATCAGTGTCAGTTTTTATTTTTAATATAACTGAAAGCTACTGCGGAGCCTGCCGTAACGAATACCGGTAGTCACTTTCTTTAAAAAGAAATATTACAATTTCACATCTGTTTATTATTAGTTATTCAAAATGTTATTACAGAATCCCTTATTTAATCCGTCATATTACTATTGAACTACTGTGTTCAAGCAAGTGATTATTCCCATGAAGAACTATGAGAAGCAAGCCTGACACGAGATTTAAACACAAGACTTCCGCTTAGAAGTCGAGCTTTTGCATTACTGGCTGACAATCAACACTATAGCGCAGCTATATACATTCAATTAATCAAGTAATGCAACACACAAACGCTCGCTTTGACTTCGCTCCTACGATTGCCACATAATTTGTCCGCCCGTCAATGTCCGCTACACTAACGCAGCACAAAGCGTAATGCCGTATAACGTAATATACGCTGCTTACGTATGCGTACGTCAAGTAATTCCCTCGTAGGCCCCTGGCTAGTCGAAGCGAGCACGGAGTAGAAATTCCGGAGAGAATCAACTCAACTTTCTATTACCACAATGCCCGTAGTACGTTGAGTGAAACATTTAGGTAAAAATGTTACATGAATTAGTTCAGAAGTTAAAGTTAATGATTTTTAATACTAACCTCATAATGATCACACTGACATATGGATAACAATTAATTAAATAAATTTAGATAGGGGCTGCAAATTAAAAAGTAAATATTTTTATTGAATACATTAAATTTTCACCAAATTAATTAATTACATCGAAGAACGTAGTCAATTAAAAGTTACATATAACGCGGCAATATAATTATACTTTTTGGGTATCGGAAGACCTTGTAAAAAAAGTGTTTAAAAAAATAATTTCGGATCAAACTTTTCTACTGAGTAGTAATAAGATACTATTGTAAGATTAGTATCGTATCGTGTACTCGTGAAATCCTAGGATACATCGGTATTCCTCTGCAACGTTTAGTACTCACTGACCGTAGTTCGACGATGCTACGCCGTAGCACGTAGAGCAACGTGATGTATTGAATGGATCGAGTTTGATTACACGATCGTAGCCGCTTGTAGCATTTGGACGAATTGTAGCTATATGTCTTTGTGATAGGCATTTGAGGGCCTAGCATCAAAATATTGTAGTTAGTACGAAGTCAGTAGCAAGTTCAGGTACTATAAAGATGAAATAGGCTTGAAATGTTTACGTTTATTACATAAGTCTAATAAAATGAAAATAATTATTTTTAATGTAGTATATGTCTACTTTTGTTTTAAATTATACGTCCTATTAATAATTTGTCACACATTTCATGTAAAAATGGTGAAATAAAAATTAAAATTATTGTTGATATATCCCATCATCATAATTTACAATAGAAGTCACGCTAAATGTTTAAACACAAAAAATATTTATCCAGATTTACATTTACAATACTATCTTAATTCTAAATCTCGCAATAAACAAAACTTATCCGTTTTAAAATCGCTTTATGGACGTCCAGAGCGCCAAAGTTATTAAACGTCTAGCAAATTCAGCACTAAAACCGCGAAACAGCAATTTGCAACTGAATTGCAGTTAAAATTAGAGGCATTAAAACATCTTTGCAGCTCAATATTTAAACGAACCGTGTCGGCCGTTCACCTCGCGGGCATCTCCCCTAAGGTGAAACGGGGGAGTAGAAATAAATATCCACCCTCGAATATCCACCCTAATTCGAAAGCACGCAGCCCCTCGGTCGCCCTGGGAGTTGCCATGGTAACCAGCGAGACGCTGTTGCAAGGCAAAAACATGCCGACTGGGTGGCTGCAGTTTGAGGCTGGGAGCTGGAGTATTTCGTTACACTGTTTGGTTTCGGTACCAAGAACTTGGTTGTTTCGATGATATTAATAATCACCAGTTAGTTAAATTGTCAATATTGTTTACGCAATTGTAACTAAAATTAGAAAGTGGTTTAAGCTCGCTTGGTGAGCAAGATTATCCATTTATTCAGGTATACATAATACATGGCTTAAAATTTGAGTTAGTATACATTTTCTTTTGTACAATGTAAATTATATACAGATTTTCAATAACATATGGTAAAAAGCAAGCTTATATAGCGAGACCAACTAAAATAACATTTTAGAGAGAGTCCCTAAAATAGACGATTATTTGCAGTAAACTACGCGTATAAACTGCAAAACATTTTGCTATGCATCACGCACATAACATTTGTCAGCCTTGTTGGGTCTTGTGACGTGGGGGAATAGTAAATAAATATCCACCCTCAAATTCAAGCACGTACCCCGAACTTAGTGGTCACCCCTAAGAGTTGCCATAGTAACTCCGGAAAGTGGTTTTGCGGAATAATCACATTAAGACTTACATTTCATTATTTTTATAAGACAATTATAGAACAAATTATTAGCTCACAGGCTTGTCAGGTTTAATGAACTTTCTTTACCTCGTTCAGCTTTTAATGCTCCAATAAAAATGGCGCATGCCTCCCGGCCTACACCGTCGCCATGGTTATTGATGTTTTCGTCCCTCCTTCCCTTCCATTCCAGCTTTACTCTCGACTACTCGTTTCCTCCAAAATATTGAGTTATGCACCCCTATTTATTAAATTTATAGCGCAGCCTGTATCTGAGGTCAGGACTACGCTAACGGGAAAATGCATTTACTCCATATTATATAAAATTCTCTCCAATGGGGTGTCAAATATTACAAGATTTTAGATAAATTTAAAGGTTAGGCGTCCAGCTTTTGTACACAAGGAAAGGACGTTAAGTTCTCGTTTTATATCTTCTCTGTCGATACAATTTTCCGAAGTAATTTCGCTGTATCTATCTTATATGAACGCCGGCCGTATTTATAGCACGTGTCATCAAAAGCTCCGCAATAACTATGGACCTCTATATAATAAGATCTAACGATATATTTTTTGTTGTTTCAGGGATGCCGGTTTCCTGAAGATGGCCTCACGCACCCCGTCCCTTGAGTCGCTGCCCGGTGCCAATTCGATAGGATCGCTGGAGCGTGGCTCCCTGTCTCCCCTTACCCTCAGCGGCTCGTCGCCGCCTGCGAGCGACTCCGCCGTATGTGACCTACGAGAGTTCGACGGCCTCGACACCATCTGCGCGATTTGCCGAGAAACGTTCGTCGACCCGAAAGTACTCAACTGCTTCCATACATTCTGCCGGGGTTGCTTGGAACGAGAACAGACGCACCCAGAGAAGGTTACCTGTGTTACTTGCCGTGTGGACAGCATCTTACCTCCCGCCGGCGTACCTGGATTACTAACAAATCTTGTGATCGCTGCGGCTGTAGAGCAAGACGCCGATCTCCTGC
The DNA here is from genome assembly GCA_947049295.1 of Ligdia adustata. Classification (NCBI taxonomy): domain Eukaryota; kingdom Metazoa; phylum Arthropoda; class Insecta; order Lepidoptera; family Geometridae; genus Ligdia; species Ligdia adustata. The sequence goes on from OX346233.1 coordinate 5,694,439, forward strand.
CCGTTGCCCGCACCACCACTAGCTCTCCCTCTATCCGCTGCACGGGCTGCAAGTCTAAGGAATCAGACGCTGTCGCTCGTTGTGTTGATTGCGCCAACCTCCTCTGCCCCAACTGTGTCATGGCGCACCAATTCATGCACTGCTTCGAAGGCCACCGCGTGCTGGCTTTCCAAGATCTAAACTTCAAAGACGACAAGGGCTTACTCGGAACATGCACTACTATCACCACGAGCGGTGACAAAACAGCATTTTGCCCGAGACATAAAAACGATATCTTAAAGTACTTTTGCCGTACATGTTCCGTACCGGTCTGCAAAGAATGTACTATCGTCGAACATCCAGCTGGCATTCACGACTGCGAGCATCTCTCTGACGCAGGACCCAAACAGCTTGAGCTCATACAACAAGCCGTAAATGAAGCAAAGACTCGCGCGACTGAAATAAGGCACGTCGTCAAAACTGTTGAACACGCCGCCGGCAAATTGCAAGTTCAATACCATAAAGCTCAAAATGAAATCAACGATACGTTCCAATTCTACAGATCTATGCTCGAAGAACGTAAACAAGAGTTGCTCAAAGAACTCGAGAGTTTATTTTCTACTAAACAGCTGGCTCTGACTGTTGTCGGACAAAAAGCTCAAGAAACAGTGGACAAGATTTACCAGACTTGCGACTTTGTCGACAGACTAACGAAATGCGCCAACATCGCCGAGATATTAATGTTCAGGAAACTGCTAGACACCAAACTACAAGCGCTGATGAGCACAAATCCTGAACAAAGCATGCAGACCGCTTGTGAATTAGAATTTGTCTCGAACTACCAGGCGATCCAAGTTGGTGTGCGGAACACTTTTGGATACGTGCGCTCTAGCTCAGAAGCGAATGTCGGACCCACGAAACAGCCGCCCATTGCTCGTCCCACGAATGGATCAGCTCTACTGAACGGAGGCTCTTCTTCCAGCGGCAGCAGCGTCAATGGAAGCTCTGGAAGTTTGAATGGAGGAATTCACCTACCAAACGGACTAAATGGCGTACTCGATCGCCCTTACACGAGCAGTCTTCTTGGTCATACGAGCCAATCTACTTCTCCATTTGAATCAAACATTATTTCTAAACGCTTCAACAGCGTCACTAGCCTAGGCCCATTCTCCACGACTCTTGGAGACATCAATCTTAATGGCATTAACCCGTATGAGAAGTGGTCCAATGGTGGATGCGACGCACTATTCCCGCCAACTACGCCTGATCCATACTCACTGGCTGCTGCTTCACATCCTGATCCTATCCTGGATTTGACGAACAAGCTGATTTCTACAGCGATTTTCCCGCCTAAGTCACAAATCAAACGACAGAAAATGATTTATCACTGCAAATTCGGAGAGTTCGGAGTGATGGAGGGTCAGTTTACAGAGCCGAGTGGTGTGGCAGTGAATGCACAGAACGACATCATCGTTGCGGATACGAACAACCACCGCATCCAGATCTTTGACAAAGAAGGTCGCTTCAAGTTCCAGTTCGGCGAATGTGGCAAGCGCGACGGGCAACTGCTCTATCCAAACCGAGTGGCTGTAGTGCGTACTTCTGGCGATATTATTGTCACAGAGCGATCGCCTACACACCAGATTCAGATCTATAACCAATACGGTCAATTCGTACGTAAATTCGGCGCTAACATTCTGCAACACCCACGCGGTGTTACCGTTGACAACAAAGGTCGCATCGTAGTTGTCGAATGTAAAGTGATGCGCGTCATCATTTTCGATCAAGTCGGGACCGTGCTGCAGAAATTCGGCTGCTCCAAGCACTTGGAGTTCCCTAACGGCGTGGTAGTGAACGATAAGCAGGAGATCTTCATCAGTGACAACCGCGCGCACTGCGTCAAGGTATTCAACTATGAGGGCATCTACTTGCGCCAGATCGGCGGAGAGGGCGTCACAAACTACCCGATTGGAGTAGGTATTAACGCGGCGGGCGAAATCCTGATCGCTGATAACCACAACAACTTTAACTTGACGATTTTCACGCAAGACGGGCAGCTGGTATCCGCCTTGGAGAGCAAAGTGAAGCATGCGCAATGCTTCGACGTGGCGCTCATGGATGACGGGTCCGTGGTGCTAGCGAGCAAGGACTACCGTCTGTACATTTACCGCTACGTGCAAGTGCCGCCTATAGGCATGTGAGCTTCGCGCTACTTCCTCAGGAGACCGGAATGACCGAGCCGACCGAACTATCGACCGAAAATAGGCACTCTACGACGAAATTTACTCTAAGGACTCCAACATTTGGAATAGCGTGTCAATTTTTCGTAATAGTTCCGGTGAAGTGAATGGGACTCCTTATATTTTAAGTGGCGAGTGTTATAAGTGACTGCCTCGGTGTTATCGATGCGATATATGATGGGAATCCTTCGATATTTTCGGCACGAGATCTCTATATGAATTATTTCCAATCGAAACTGTAATGAGATTAGTTTATAGTATTGACGTTGTTATTCGAGTACCTATTTGAAGTATGGAGATTATTTGGAATCGATCTAAAGCGTGATTACCTTCTCATTTTGAGCTATTGAGTAATATTTTTTCATATCCCACATCGTTTAATTAGGGATGAATATTGAGGGCATTTGTATTATTTAGCCCATTTGTTGGACCAATATTTTAACTATTATTACTTAAAAGAAATTGTTAGGCGTTAAGCGTGTGATTTTATCGTATAGGAGAGCATCGAGCGGTATTGTTGTTAGTTGTAAGAATATTCTACGGCACAATGGCACTTCCTGTTTTTAATTAGCACTTATTCTGTGTCGATGGAATTACGATTATGAAACTAAAGTAAGAAGTTGTTACATTATTATTAGGTAAGTGTTAAATCGATTGAGCTGATATGGACAATCTTTAGTTACTACCCCATTAGTAGTTACAAAATTATGAGGGGATGCGATGTTAGGGGTTTTATCAATGACATAGATGACTGCGGCGTTGAGAGATTGCAGCTATGACTTATACAGTCTTTCTGAATTAGAGTTAGCATCACAACCAGGGCAGACCCAAAATGCTTTATACGACTCAATAAGTACAATGCACCATGAGGCGGTCCAGTCTGCTGAATTGAGAATTATAAATCATTTTACGGCAATATATAGGGAAAATGAAGATGAATCCACTGATTCAATGAGTTGAGAGCCAATTTCTGATGGAACGTCGTCACCGCCTAGTCACTGGGACCCATAGATTCTCCTGTTGTTTTTATCACTTAGTAACATTTGGTTGATAATAATATTAATTTTGTTCGTTATTATTCGATCATAGTATTTAAATTTTTGCAATCGGTCTCGGTAGTAACTTTTAGAGCACTTTAGGTAATGTTCGTCTCGCTAGCATTTGTTTAAATATTGTTTTTCGAGATTTAGTAAATCTGCGGTCAAATCTGCGCGATTTCGCCGAAAGAGGTTCAGAAACGGGGCAGCTTACTTACTACTCGAAAGAAATATATTAACAACTTTTTTAAACCTATAATAGGCTGTCCTATCAAACAATTCACCTACGATGACTCTTGATAGTTATTCTATCATAATACATTATGCTCCAGTAACTAGCATTATAACTTAAACTGGCGTTATATTCCTTTGCTTTGTATAAAAAGTAGTCTGAAGTCGTATATTTGGTACGCTTCTACGATACTTAAATGAGATTTAAAAAAAAGAAACATAATTGCTATAATATAAATAGTAATCAATATAATATACCTATGTATTAAGCCTATAATTTTGCATAATTATCGAGTAGTAACTGTCTCGAGACTGAAGTTACCTTCTTATTATTTTGGCCGAAACCGTAAGATGGAGTTGCTATTTCGTATACGCGAAAACTACTTGGAGTATTATCCGGCTCGGCATACAAAATATTATAGTTCGTTATCCTGGTAAGATATTTTTATATGAAACTTTTTTTTTCGTAGTGATAGTATTATACGGTGCATGTGTAACGTAACTCTTTTTGTACTTTCTCAATATTATGCTATTTTATCATTAGTGTGTGTTTGAGTGTGTTAGCTGAATTATTTTAGTTTGATTTTGATTAGTTTTTGGTTTTAGTAGTTGATAAAGTTTTTTTTTTACTATTGTTTGCTGAATCTATGACAATAATGATCTGATACTCGCAATGGGCGAGATCGTTCTTAATTTGATCTGGTTTAGTGTATTTAGGTTATTATGTTATGATTTGGTGATATTCCTATGCGTTTCTTTAAATTATCTGATGCATTGAAGACATGCCTAAGATTGGAGCGTCCACAGCTCGCGCTATACCTGCTAGACGTGTGCCATACATTCATGTTGTGATTTTATAAGTGATATTTAGTTTTGTTATGTAAATATTGTACCATAATCTGAATTTAATCGTAGGAATATCTGATCCACCCTTCCACTTGTTAGTGCATGACTCGGTGATTATACAAAATTAAGCTATCTTGTGTTCCACTGAGGATAGAACATTTGCGCGTTGCCCGTGTTTTAAGAACTGTACATCGTAATTTGGATCACTTGGCATTCATTTGGATACATTTTTTACTGAATAACATCCACAGCTTTTAGCAGTACCAGCCGTATAAGCGGAACTTTGGGTTAAAAACCTTGTTTTTATTTTCGATAAGAAGGAATTCTGAGTTTGTAATTTAAGACAGTTCTGCTTTTATGGTCTGGAACTGTTGTCACTAACTGGTATGACGCGATCATCAGTCAACGTCATGTATAATTTTTTGTAAGATCTGTTAGTTATAGAATTATGTCAATGAAGTCGGGTGATTTTAAATTTCCATGATCAGTTTTTTAAACAATTCGGCATCCTGGTCTTTGATTTTCCGCAATTCCTGTATTTATTCGCGTGCCGCTGTGACAATACCTCGAAATCTTGGCGTGTCTTCGATAGTAGTTAATAAATAACTCATTCATTGCCACTGGATTAGACAAATCGCAATTTTGAATATCTCGTCTCATAGCTAAAAATTCAGTGATTTGTCACCAATGATTTTATCTATAGACTGACCTGTTCCTAAATTGCCCCGAGACGAGCTTTCGCGTTTTGTATAATCCACTGAAATATAGTGATATTAAGCTACAATAATAACGCAGTATACAACTAGTAAGGGTGCTCGTAATATTTACGTTTGTAAAGCTTTGGGGTCATATTTGAACAACAATCAAAGCGAGCAAATTCGTTGCTTATTTAGCGTGTTAGTCGTCAAAGTTTTTAAGATGTGCCCTTACTTATTTCATAATGTATTTACGATAAGATTTGATATCTATCGCCACTGCCTCGCCTCAGTTCATTCTGCCGAATTTATTTACATTGTAAACTTTAGACCAAATGATTTTAATCTCTGTCCCATAACGATTAAGAACTATTATTCAGCTTCGTTCTAATGGGCTGAGGTCTCGCGAGACGTTTTTGGGTTAGTATACTCTAGACTTAATTATGGACTTAATTCTGAAAACTATATAATTTTACTGTTTATTTTTTATGAGCTAAGTCTGTTTTGTAACAACATACGCTTCTACTTATTTGAGATAATTTTTCAACGTATTATATTTATAGTAAGTATAGTATAGTGTTTCGGAATTAATGAGGAAAAGCAAATTATGACAACTACACATTTGTATTGCACTTTTTATTCCATTTTTTTTATTTAACTCGATGGTTAGCTATTTTTATTTTGACCAGAGGAACGATATTATGTTTTAATGATTTAGTTAACAGAATTGTGTCTTTATGTTTTATTTTTGCATAATAATGTTAAGAAAAAAAAAATAGTTTGCTGTTAGAACATTCATTCTTAAAAATTGCATTTCTAAAGCTCTTGGACTGATTAAAATTGAACATGTTTTCTTTAAATATATTTTGTCGATGTTTGTTGTTATAATTATTATATTTTTTTAATTATTTGTATAAAACAATTGTTCTTTAAATTAATGTACATCGTTTTGTTTTGAATTATTTTTGTTGTATAATTGCTTTTTTATAATAATACCAATTCATTACAGTTTTATTGTGTGTTTTATTTTTATTTTGCCCGCGGGTAGACGCTTTGGTAGTTCTATTTTCTATTGCAATGCATGTTTGTGCTAATGGTTTTATCTAAGATACCATTTTATTATTATTGCAGGTACAGTAAATATACATTATTGCCACACGATAAATATGCTAGATACATAATAAATAGCACTCAGAGTTAAGAGTATTTCACTCTTGCAGTAGCCTATACTTGCAAAAGAAAGTTAGTGATTTCTTGTCAGCATTTTTATTTTATGAGTTATATTTAATGAGTAATTCAGTACAAATACAAAAAGATAAATCACATCATTGACTGGAAGGCACAGATGTTGATAACGGTTAGAAAATACTGTCAAATACAAAATTGAAAGTACAGGATTTATTTTTTCCATTAGCACATACAAATAGCTGTGTGGTTCATTGTGTTTTACGTAAATCAGTGTGTGGATTTTATTTGCAATGTTTAGGAAAAGTTATGGCATCGAAAAAAATGGACGAAAATACTGAAAGACGCGTAGGTATGCCATATCTTATCTGAACATTGCATATTTGCTGGAGTTGGTGACGGACTAAGGCATGATCCGTAAGTATCGCTTTTTATTTATTTTATACATTTTTGGTACATTATCAGTTATAGTTACACGCAGCGCAAAAATATTTTTTTATAATTATTTTTCAAGAAAGATAGTAGTAGAATATATTGCGAGTAAGTACGAACATTTTCTAAATTGATGCTGATATGTTGTTTCGAGTTGTGTTTGAGAACTTAAGGATCAAATCCCGTTGTCTATAATAATAAGCTCAATGCTAGGCGGTACGATATAAACGAGAAAAGTACATATTCTTATGAACCTAGGCTATAAACTCTTCGTATATAAGAACTTGTGTAAGTAATATTTGTATTCTAAATTAAGTAACCTTAAATATCCTTTCTAAGCTTTACTTTTTTACGATAAATAGCTACTAATACCTACTTGCTAGGACTCTCAGTACAGCTCCCCTTCCCAGCAGCACTGCTTAAAAATGCAAACCAAATCCAATATTTCCAAGTCAATTACTCTAGGGAACATTTTACTACTAACTTTAGCACCTACTAGTGATGTAAGCGCAGCTAGGCTTACAAAAGTTTATAATTTTATACTCAGCCGTTCTCTTAAGGTTAAAATTAAGATTGACTCCTTTAACAACTTAAAAATTAATAATTTCACTACTCATATCCATTTCAGTCGCTATCATCAGATATTTGGAGCTGCTGTTACACTCTTACCTCAGATCTTCTCGAAAGCGTCATTTCGACTAGACACTGGATCATTGATGAAATTCAAGCTTTTCACCCCATCCTTCCGTAAAAATTTCCATTTTCATTTCCAACTAAAGTTCGCCAGGAAGTGTTATGTAAATATGTTTTAAAATTTAGATTTACGATGTTGGTAGTACTTATTAATACTTTAGAGTAAGGAGTGCCGGGATTTGTACAAGAGTGAACGATTACGCGGAATGTAGTAATGAAGGAAAAAGTGTGTATTTTTATAAAGATTCAACGATAACGTGTAAGATGTTACTTAGGTTCGAGTCTCTGTTGTTAAATGAAAGCAGTGAGGACAGCTACGGTGTGTTGTTGGAACGAACGAGTGCAAGATATCCGAATTTGTCAGGATTTAGATTCTGTAAGTGTTTAAAATTAACCATATCGATAGCTGTAACGACTAAGGTATTGTTTAAACCTGTAATTTTGTGATCGTAAAAATCACCTGTTAATGTATTCATCATGGTAGCGTAATGTATCGGTGTTAGCTTGTCAGTTCGTACGTGGTTCGATCACTTATTTGTGTAGTGCGTCGTTGAATTTTATAAAATGAAAATTAAATATGTTTGATAATACGAAGCCAGTACATGCCGTAACTGCTTCTTCATGTATATTATCAACGGATATATTGTCGTATATAAGATAGGTTTGCTCAGGAATTGTATTAATTTTCATAATGAATTTGTCGTATTGTAAAATCATATTAAGCCATCGCTTAACATTGTGTAATTTAAGGTCAATAAGGTTTATTATGTCATTGTTGGAAATTTTAAATTCGCTGATAATTTTAGTGAATTGCACAGAACGTTGGTGTTACACTTAATTTTTGATGTATTTTTTCATGAAATATGTATATTTGATGATTTTACTGTACTGACTGACGTTGAGTTTGGTAGGACTTATTCGTTGGAGTGAGACAGGGATGTATTCGTAGTATGGTTCAGTCGCATTTGCAGTAGAGAAGCAGATGAAGGACTATAACTTACTCTCTGTCTCCGAGAAATCTCAAAAATTGTGATTGTTGTAAGTTAAGGAGAATAACAAAGCACATTATATGCACAAACCATCCATCCTCAAAGAATACGCTGAATGTTTTGAATTGTAATTCACGTTTGAATTTATGATACATTTTATTGTAAAAGATAAATATTTTACTTACTCTTAAGTTAGTTGAACGTTTGCATATAATAGTGTTTATTTTCTCAATGACGATTTTTTTGTAAGATGATGTTTTGGAGTCCTTAGGTATTTTATACGATATTATGATATTTACCGTAAGCTTAGTGTATTTGTCTATGGTTACATACGTTACTTTAACCATTTCATATATATTATTAAGATCGACGTTGCTATCCACCATTGTCATATTGCTTGTACACAACCGTACTTTAGTAAGATCCTATTCGTCTTTAATACTCCGGTTCTTAAAGAGGAATATTACTTACGAAATACAGCATCACGTCTTAGGTATTTATTTTCCATCGCGTGTTCTAGGTAATATATTATATATACTAAGGTGTGTGATTTTTAGTTATAAATATTTTTACTGATGGAAAGATTCCAAATATACTGCGTAGGATAGAGAATGGTTTAGCAAATGACATATCAAGTAATGTTTATAGTAGAACGAATGGCGGACGCGACGGATACGGTTAGTGAACTATGATGATGATTATACGAAATAGCGTATTTTGTTTGAAATTATTGACAATATAAAACACGATTTGGATTATTCGCATGTTGAAAATAAAAAGGTTTAATAGGAAAATGTTTCTAATGGAACTACATATCGTCCACTTAGTGGTGACATAAAAGAGAAAATAGACAAAATTAATAGCAAATCTGTTTCGTTAGGCGAATGGTTACGGACGGAAGCTAAAAATTTGGAATCTTTCTAAATGATGCTAGTCGCCGATGATATGATGCTTTTAGATATAAATGTTAATCGTAATATGTGTACGCACTTAGTACTTGTAATTAGTTATATGATGCTTATGTCCACACGATTTTACACACTTAAAGCCATCCTGCCAGTAATGACACAATGCTTATGATGAACTAAATTAAAGTTATATTCTACTTAGGGTACGAGTAGTGTGTATTTTTAGATATCGCATTGTCTACGTTAGTTTAGTGTGTAAGCACACCTTGAGCTTCAAACAGTGTGAGTCTGTCACCGATATTTTTTACCAATGTAGTGTTAACGTTTTCAGCAGCGCTTTCTTCGTAGAATACAGTGTTAGTGTAAGTGATACTTGTGATGCTTCAATCTTCCGCGTCATTATATGCTTGAGCACATACCTGCTCGGTATCTCACGCGAGCTCTATTCAAGCAACAGGTTTCCCGAGAAACCTTATTTAAGGCCGTAGTGTAGCGTCATCTTAAAACATAATTACTCAGTAATCTAACTATTATATTCTACTGAAACACCATTTTGCGCCGTGGCCTTAAAATTTGAGGAAATATGTTGAACCTTTGATAAAAAAATTGAAAAAAAAATTGTTCGTTCGAACGGAAGATTCTGCGCGTTGCGCGATACCATTGAACATACTTGTTTTAAAGTAAGTGCTAATTATGTCTTAAAGTCGTAAAGTAACCAATATTTAGATGTTGCAGTAGCTCTCTATGTAGTGATCGCTTTGACTTCGTCCTAATGATTGTCAGTTTCAATACTTGAAGTGCATATCCCAATTGACATGTTTGTAATTGTTAACCTACTCATTAGTTACTTTGAGACTGTTCATGTACTACTTTACTCGTATCGAGATTTCAAAGGAAAGGGCTGTTTTAGCAGATATTTTTGATACTTTGAGGATAATCGAAGGGAAACAAATGAGTGATAGAGAATAGCGGGCCTGCGCCTGAACGGAGGCACATCGGGAGACAATTTCTTGGTGTTAATACTATTCACCCCCTATTTCGTAAGCGTGAATATTAATGTTACTGTAAACGAATAAAAAAACGTTGTTCTTATATGAAAAATGCGAAGATATTCGCTAATGACTTGTTGTTTTTTCATATATTCAATAATTATTCCTTTATTTTTTGTACTCTTTAGTAATAAGATTAATATTAATAAAAACTATTAAATGTTGATTACTCTAAAACCAATAATGTATGCGTTAAGGATTATGTAACTTAGTTTCCCCGAGAGCCTTATAAAAGCCTTTTCCTTAGACAGTTTACTATATCCATACAATTTTAACTACCCTCTAATAATACTTTAACATTGACGAAACTTTAATAAGAACGAGATTTTGACGAACAAATCGTACACTCAAATGAAAAATGTCGTCGCCTACAATTTACATCTTACCTTTCTACATCCTTTCAAAGCTCTTACTTCCACTAAACTAATATTAACATCATATTGCTGTTCCGACGTTAGTTCTGGCCTAGAAAGATTTACGATTAGGGTTCATCATTTCTTAGTTAGTTGGTATGACTCAATTTTAAGACTGATGACAGAAAAAAAAAAAAAAAAAAGTTTTAAAAAGAAAAAAAAAGTTAATATTCCAAATAATTGTTTTTGGTAGCCATTAGTTTAACGAGTGCGGTAGTCGGACAATTGTTCGTGGGATAGTGTTTTTAAAGTTCGATAGCCAAATTAGTGATGGGACGAATGACTTATCGACTACCGCAATTTTCACCGTTGAAACTTGTCTTCTATCGATACTTTTCTATGTCTTTCTATCTACAAAGACGACGATGAAAATTGACACATCTATGGAAATGACACCTTGCTTGAGTTAACTCGGTGATGTTAACTTTGCAATCAGAATGACAAAAACTCTTGAAAAAATATTTGTTGCCAAAGTGTTGTTAGAGATAACATGTAGTTATAAAATCGGTTGTCACCTGCATAATTAAGTTATTCTTGGGGTGGTTTGAAATTAAGGAGAGAAGTTGAAAAATATTTCCAATGATATATTTTTTCATATTGAACTTGAATGCTAATCGATACTTAAGGTTTATATCTGTGTAGGAATTCTAACTTAACGTGTGTTTTAATACATCATTACCTCTGCAACTTGTGTCTTGTGCTTTTCAGTAAAACTCCTGAGACCCTGATTTTGAAAAGGGGTACATTTCGTATACAACGTTAGTAAAGATGTTCCTAAATCAATTACGGTTCATTTAAACATTTAAAGACTCTCTGAAAATAATACGATATAAATTATTTGTGCCATCTTTGGGCTAATTGCAAGCTTCATCAACAAGTGTACACTAGGACAAAATTACAAGACACAAGAGACATATGAGTAGTGAATTAGTTGTTTAGTGTTCATGTTACATTAGATTGTATTCGACAGTTCGATTATCTCTGAAATTAACTGTACACCTGTTTCCGCCTTGAAGCACCTTCCTTCCTATCGATATCGATATCAACCCACTGTGTTTACTTCTTTTACCTGCACTACGTTGATTTTGCACAACTTATACAAAAGTAAACTAGTGCATTCCATTTGTGATTCTCGGAAATAATTTGCATCAAAAAAATATATGGCTAAGATACAGCTTTTGGATTCAGAAAGAAAGTGGGAGACTTTTTTTTGGAAGCTCTGCAAGAGCTTAAAATTTTGCATCTAAATCTCAAAATAAACGCCCTTTAAATTTTGTGCGCACAAATGATTGCACTCATTTACTTATCATTTTGTCAAGCGTATTGCATTTACATCGAAACATTTGAAAAACAAAAAGCTTAAACGCATTTGTTAAAAAGCTTATCAAAGCTTTGTGCCACATTGAAAAATCTTGCCGTATAAAGTTATTTTCTCCCAATATTGAAAGCAAAAAACTACTACATATTACCAGTAAAACCGACAAAATTGTTAAATTATTAAGTTATTGCTAATTTATCAAACTATTTATTCATAACTTAAGTTATTGTGTGTCGACGCTAGTCAGTCAAGTTTTCGTTTAGATAGTTAAGTCGTAGATACGCATGTTAAGTTGATATCGTAACTTTCTTGAACTTTTCTTCCGACACTAGTGTGTTTAATTTTGTATTCTTCATAAAAGAAGCTCCTTCTTCTTCTAGTCACGAATTCTGACACTTTGTTATGTGTCTTCGTAAGAATATAATTCTGGGCGCAAAAGTCGACAAAGGTTCTTGTTCCGTTAACATTTTTCTACTTATACTTAATTTTACTCTCCGAAGTAAAATTCCTTCATCCTTCGTGACCAAAGCTATTTAGACACCGTTCCAAGTCTTAGTTTAAAATAACGTTGGCACCAAATAAAGTCACACGGCCAAAGTTCCTGAAAATGGAAAGCAAAATATTTATTTATTTGTCCTCAGCTTTTTTTTAATACGAATTTGCTCAGTTTTTTTTCTTTTACTTGACGTCACAGTCACAATGTATGCATTTTATTGTGAATGTTTAAATCTGTTAATGAATGGTTATCGAAAATACTGACTGTGTACCAAATGTTTTATTGAAAAATATATTCTATAGTACTTGCAGTTAAAATTTTGATGTTACGGTCATTTGTCTTTAAGATAAAAGGTTTTTTATCGGTACATGTTCTGTTTACTTGAAAAAGTCATATTGTGTGGTCTAGCATATATAATTTTTAATTGGGATATTTAAATATTGATTTCAGAGATGTTCGGTTTCTTTTATTTCAATTTAAGTAGAAACGAATGCAACTAGATAAAATACTAGATTGCATTGCTCAATAAATCAAATTGTGTTCTGAGCGTATTCTCGCTAAGGAAAATTTATGCAGCGAGCTCGTCTAGATGATAAAACCAGGAGCGAAGATCTGGTCAAGTCTAATTCAAGTTTAAAATAAAATTACGTTAATAAATATAATTAAAAATTGGTATTCGCAGAGTTCAAAATCCGCGTTGGTTTAAGTTCAAAAAAATTAAGAAGTAGTACGTATTTGACATCACAAAACACCTAGGTACATATACGCTTGCCACACAATACGACAAGTTAAAACAAAAATATCGACCAATGTTTTAATTTAAGTTACTTCATCGTATTTTTATTTATTAAATTAAATTACCCGTTTTTGAGTTAAGTTATATTTATGTGTGTTTGTGTTTTTTTTTACCGTAAGATACAATCTCGGAATTGACTTGAAACATTCCAAGGTTTTGACCGTTTGTTAAGAAAATTGTGTTTTTTAAGAACCGTGGGTTGAGCCGACTTACCTATTCGAAATAATACTCATACCTACATACCTACTTGTTATTCAGGTCTTAGTTAAGTTAGTGGTTAAGGATTGATATAATAATATCCGATGATAATTTTAATTGTATGTTGTATCAAAATGATGAACACGAAATAAAGAAACTGGTTTGATATGAGTGTTTTATTTAAAGCCACCTTTGCTTCAGCAAAGGTCCTGCGCAGGCGAGAGATTTGTAACGTAGTTAAGTTTCAAAGAGAATTAGCATCATAAGATTTTTTAATGCATTTATAACTAAAAAGAATATAAAAGATGTCAATCGTCTACGCTAGGATCAGTCTACATATACATTATTTAACTTGGAGGACAAATTGAGAAATTAGAAGAGTATCATATACAACGTGTAACGGACAGGTGTGACAATACTAAACGGTGATAGTATAATCATCAAAGTCCCATTGTAGAAGCAAATTGTACAATTAAAAAAAACTTGCCCGATCACGTGACCAATTTGTGTAAGGAGAATCTACTTTTTTTTTTAATTTAAAAAAAATGGTTTGCATTGATTTCACTTTGATGAGTAGACTAGCTCCCTGAAGTATTGTCACATATTTCTGTTACACGTTGTATAAAGATGTTTGAAAATGTGCATTTGCGTTCAATAAAAAATTTGAAACTGTCACTTAGTTTTATCTTTTAAAGCCAACATGAAATAGTCATATTCAAATGTTTAAGTTATTTTATTTATAAACCAAACCAGACTGATTTTGATAAAATTTAAATTGGATCAACTGAAAAGTATTCCTTATTTTATTTAGTCGTATCAAAAAAAAAATGTTATCGGTCTAGGAGTCTCTCGAAAATCTTGAACAATAAAAGATGTCCGGTGACTTGAGATGGTCTTTTTTAAAGTTAATGACTAATGTCATGGCCTATTAGATTTTAGCATACTTACTGCGAGAGCCGGCAGTCCTGAGTACGATTCTCGGGCGGTTAGATGTAAGAACCTATTCGAATTGAATAATTAAAGTATTTAATAATATTGTCATTTCGCTAGTAGAAAAAAAGTACAAGTATAAGCGATGTGTCTTCGACAATTCGGCGGTTTCCACGAAAACAATGAATTCCAAGTCACGTTCGTGAGCCGACGTGCACCCGTTCTACGTCATCTGACACGAGGTGCTGGCTGTCAAATGTTTTAGTCGAAGAGATTGGGTAAGATAAGTAAGACATGTGAAAAAGTAAGTATTGACCAGGGAGCAAACTAGTACATCCTTTATTAATTACATCAGCCCCTTCTATGCCAAAAATCAGACAAAATACACGATTCTGATTGGTAGGCGATAGTACCTATATAGAAGCCATATCGGAGTATAGCAGAGACTGGCATTAGGGTAAACAACTTCAATGATATACGAGAAGAATAACTTACGATATTATATCTTACATGTAATGTCAAATTAACGAGTAAGTAAAATTACTAACTTAAGCTGAATAGGTGTGAGCAATTACAAAAATTCTTACTGTCCTCACAAAAATAGAACACCAGACAAAAAATACGACAAAAATATATGATAAAAGTGAAATGATAATAAAAAAAGTGTAACTGTAGTAGTAGGTAAATTATATTATAGTCATTTGTAACTGTTGTTTAATGAGATATATTAAAAAAAAGAACGTGGACCAAAACACATGAGTGTTTTAATACTTAATTATAAATAGTTGCATGCAAGACTTTATTATCCTGCCAATTAAAGTAATGTGACTTTTTAAAATATTGTGATGCTCTTTAACTGTTGTAGAAAAATACTGTTCTGCACAAAATACAGATAGTGCAGAAGTCAAACACATGTATGCACAATTTAGTAATGTGTAGTGTGTTATCAACCTTGGATTATGCATAGTAAGGTATCGAGGTACTAGCACTCTTATCTAGTTGCACAAAAATCTCGCGCTCGCACTGTTCTCAAGCGTTCTGAAATATCGTATCCGTGAGCGGTGTCTATGTGTGCGTTGCTCAAGCGCACTTTGTATGTAGATTAGTACAGACGTACTATCTATTTTTTGTGGTTACTGTCTCTTCGCCTATAAATCCTATGTATCCTTCGTCAATCCCCATTCTGACCGCTCGTCTCACAAGATACGATGCTCATAGTCCAGGCACGTTATACACGTCACGTCACGTCGGACGTAACCAGATTTATGTACTCGCCTTTATTGTTTCAAGGCTTTATTGCATTCTTGAAGCTATTCTGGTCTGAAAGGTTATATTTCCTGAGTAAATACGTTTCAAATCGTAGGTAATAATTTAGATAAAAAGTTTTATTTACTTAGTTAGTTAGTTTCATTCTTTTACGGAGTCCGACTAATGTAACAAAACGTATTTAAGTTAATATGAGTTATGGTATGAACTAGGACGTCTTTGAAGTAGAATTATATGCTAAAATAATTATAGATTACGAAAGTCGCAGCGTTGCCTGCGACAAAATGGAATGTGAAGAAGTTTCAAACTTTGAACCCTTATTTGACTCCCATAGGGGTTGAATTTACCAACCCGCGACTTCACCAGCGTGGTGGACTATGGTCTACAACCCTTCCTATGGGAGGTCCGGGCCTAGTAGTGGGACACTATGGGTTGATACGTTATGTACCGTAGGGGTTGAATTTCCCTTTGTTAATATACCCCTATTCCCTATAATACTACCTACACCTACATCCTCCATCTTTTATGTCAATATATTCAGCGGTTTATTTTATATGTTAATTCGATAGGCTCTACGCTGACAAGACTTACTTTATTTACAGACACATATAGATGACGAGAGGCTTGCATTTTCTAAGGTTTGTAAAAGTGGCATATGAATCTGCACATGACTTGATATAGATTTGGCTACTGACGCATTGACGCTCTACTGCTTAGCACTACCAGAAATTATTGCTCATAACCTTGTCTCGCTATTGCATTCCGTTTTTTATTAATTTATAGAGAAACATTACAAACGTTTGACGAAACTATTATTTTTAAAGAACTTTAAAAATAGGAAGAAGTCCTCAAGAGAGAGAGAGAGAGAGAGAGGGGAAAGGTTGAATTCACAGAGTAACCTGTTTTTAGGTAATCAACTTGCAAGTGGATCTATATTTCTTTTTAAAATCTGTCCATTATTTTGCTTCAAATTAAATATCTGAAAAATATGTAGAGGCACCTGCGGAATATAAGTCGGTTGTAATTTTTTTTGTCATACATATGATCGAAACAGTTTTGATACTAAAATGTATTCTACATACATTAGATATATATAACTACTATATGTATTTGGATGATCTTATCTCTATTTTTAGCAGTCGTAATTAGTAATTTCATTTTTCTTAATAAGGGCACTTGTCCGGTAGTTAGATTATATACATATAAGCTTTCCTTCATCTCATATAACACGTTGTTACAGGTGCAAGTGCGAAAAAGACCGCTTCTAGTCTGTGGCCTCTCTAACCAAAAAATAAAATAAATTTCAGCTACAGCGGCTACGCCATAACTTCGTAGCCAGCACTCCGTAGCGACTCTACGCCGCGTCCAAAATTCATGAAACTCCCTTTTGAAGTGTAAAACTCCTGTACTGCATTAAAGGGAATATGCTTACACAAGTTTAAAATGTTGCGCATAAGAACCATTCAGAATGTAAAACATCTAAATGTGAAAATTCGCTAGAGTTGCCTTCAAAAACGATGTGATTTGAAAATTGTTTCTGCATAAAACCTGTTTTATGTTTTGGGTTCCGTTGACTTGTTTAATAATCGTTTTTTATTCTCAGTAGTTTTTTAAACTATTAGCCATTTTAAGTAGCCTCTGGTTTTATTGTTCAATATTTATTAGGGACAAATTTTCTATTTTTGGGTTGTTCATAAATGTAGCACCTGCTCTAGTCGATTCACTCGCGACTTAAGAAGACCCAGGCTAAAGCTATAGAGAAATAATATAGCCCGGTAATGACTTCTTAAATCTGGCAGTTCATACAATACAAGTTGAAGCAAAAAAGCAAGCGTTTTTTACGAATGCATGGAACTTTAACCATGTATACCGGTGGCGTTTTGCAGTATCCCTTCTAGTCTGATTGTAGTAGGTAAATTACTGAATGGATTTAAAAAAACCAATATGAAAATGGTGAGATACATTCGTAGAAAGTCCACATAGTAATCATATTGTTATCAATTACGGCAGCCATCTTTCTGTATGTAAAGTGCTCGCAAATTAATACACCTACATAAAAACTGTTCTTATTAAAATCGAATGAGTAGAAAATCTGCTTCTGTGAATTTGATGTGTAGAAAACTACCCAAAGCTTTGCCTGTGATGGATTTCTAAACAAACTTCGTGAAGCTCAGTTGTGAATGCCACTCCACGGTCACCCATTTATAGACTGAACGGGCTTCATTTCTTGATTTACAACAGTAAATGATAACGTGCAGAACCCTTTACATAGGATTTTACCTCTCACCACCTCAAATGCATCACAGAGGAAGCGAAGTTTTCAGTTCGCGCAATGAACTAGTTGGAATGAATATGTGATACGGCCAGCGACTCTGAGAGCTTACTTTCTGAATTGCTGATGTAACTTTTTATGTCAGATTTTTAACGTTAAATGTTGGCATTTGTTGAAGTGTGCACTTTGTAATTGTATTTGCATTCGTATGCATTTCCCTGTTGGGCACACGTCGATTTTACGGAGGTTTATAGCAAGCCAGAGGATATTTGAATTCTTCCTAAATGCGTCTAACGCACCTGAAAGTCTTTGGTCGGCCATTGATATCCTAGACAACGGAGGTATAGAAAAAATATTAAATAAATAGTTATATAAAACTAAAAAAATATCAGTTTAAATACTCTAGTAAACTAATCTAAATCTATATACAACTAGTAATAGCTGTCACCCGCGGCGTTCCCCCGACATAAAATGTAATGTAAGTTTCAAACTTTGAAACAATATTGAATGAATACACCCTCTAAATTTCATGTCTATAGATGCAGTGTTTTAGGCTCTACGGCAGTTACATATATATCATCATTATCAGCTTACTCTCGTCAACTGCTGGACATAAGCCTCTCCCATGACACGCCACTCGGATCTTTCCTGGGCTTCTTGTATCCGCCCCCTATATACAAATATATCGTTTTTTAGTTTTTAGATATGAATTTGAGTTAGGTGGCATATTTCCCTCAAAATATGGGAATGTTTACTATGGTGCTGTTAAACGGCTGAATATAATAATATAAATTATATGTTGTTAATATTACTCTTATTTTAGAGTCAAAAATTTAAATATATGTGAGTTTGTCGTATTTATTGCGACGTTATACGTATAAGGTCACAAAAAATATGGGAAGTTTTTTACTAATCTTGATAAACTCAAGTATAAAACTAAACTCCGCTTCTCCTAAATACGTATGTTTATCTCTCCTATTGAATTATTGTAAAATATAATATTGTGCTGACCAGGTTATTTGTTAGCAGAATATTAAAGTAAATAAAAAAGGTAACAAATCGCAGAATACAATTCGGAGGGCGGTAAACTTTTACCGAACCTATTGAGGTAAAAAAAACGTTGAGGGCTAGAGGAGAAAGGCTTTTTCTTATTTGAGGAACTGCGTTTGTCAGGTGTAGGATTAAAGTCGACCTAGCGTATAATTTCACTACTTCCATTTCATCGCCTAACATGAAAAAGTGATTTTTCTCGGCAGAAAGGATTTCTGGGAAGGAGACGCAAATGTGAAATACATTTTACATGTCACAACGATATTGTGAACTGGATAAATACCAGCCAAAAGATTAAAATTGTAGTTTTATAATCATCGATTTGTAGGTGTATTTTTTTTGTAGTCGAAAAAATATTAGAACGATTTTCATATGAGAAGGTAATTTTGAAGTAAATCGAAGTAGGTAAATTGAATTCTTTTGAAATCAACTTTTTACGCGATTGCTAAAAAAGGAGGGTTTTGTTTTTATAGTGTATGTATGTATGTTTATTTCCTTACACCCCCTATAGCCAAAATGACTTGTCGTATTTTTATTTGAGTAGTGTCAATAGATTCGCCTTAGTCGTGAGAATGACATTGGGTACATCAAAATTAAAAAAAAAAACAGATTTAGCAGTCGGTTTTTTTTTGAAATCGCTTCTAACCACTTGTTTTATGTCGGTTAAAAATACGCAACAAACATTGTAATATTCAAGGTTAGGGCCCGCCATGGCGTTACAAAAGCGAGTAAACCCGGCTATATCGATCGCACGTCTGCGCTCCCTAGGGGAAAACTATCGATCCGGGACAACCCTCGATAAGTACGTTTGTTTGTGTGCGTGGATACGAAAGTATACGTTTGTAATATGTACTTATATTTAGCTATTTTACCTAGTCAAATGCACAGAGTCGACATTCTCTTCACAATATTAACGAAATACGGAAAGAACTAATAAAAATAAGATATTTTATAATTTGACATTGTTAAGACTGCATTTTTCTGTCGGCTTGTCGTGTTAAATATAAATTATTTATCGATTTTAACAATTTTATTGCTATGATTGACAGCGTAATAATACGGTTTGTTTTATAATTACCTACGTCATTTAGAAATTAGAATATTTCCAATGAACACTACGGTTGAGGATGACCTTTAAATTCGTCTCAAGTTAGAGCTTTATAGTGTTGTCTTGGTTCATACGATACATATTGTAGGCACAGATTTGTTAAAAAAATTACAATCAACGTTGAAATACGTATAAATACGTTATTCGTAGAATTAATAGGCATACTTATATTATTATTTATTCACTCGTGTCTTATAAACAGAATTGCTGGCAGCGATTTGCACAATCTGGTAGTACTAACTATGAAAGAAGACACAAAAGTTTTATACGTTCCGTGGAACCCCATTTATGTGCCGGTTGCTTTTTGCCGTCTTATAACTCCGATGAAGGAGCAAGTACAGGCACACGGGGGCATAAAATGAAGTATAGTTACGAGGCACACTCTCTGAAATGAATCGAATAAAAACCGTAGAGAATACAACATAGTGAAAATTAAATTTCGTGTTGCAGACTGGTATTTCACAAACATCGATATGGCAACCATGAATGCATAGTATGTGTTCACGGCGGTCCATGGTTTGTTAGGGCAGGCGCGTGTGTGCGTCGGCAGAGATGAAAGCAATAATAATAATAGGAACAAGTGTATGGGAGAGACCACACGTGACGTGACCGGGCCCTTTGTAGTTATAGTAATCTGAGGACGGGGGTGTAAGCTACACATTACAGGGGGTATTTCGATGAGGTAATACTGGGGATAGAAAAATAAATCGTCGTTATATTGGAGCTTAACAAGAACAAAAACTATGCTTAATGCTTTATTAAACCATTGTTTTCCACTGCTGGGCAGCGATCTGCTCTGTCTCTTATTAGTTACTCTTTACAGAGCGGTCGTGAGCGTCACGTTGTATCGTATTGTATCAACATTTTCTGGTCCAAAGTCAAACGATTATTATAAATAGCTAATACTCTCTTGCATTCGATTGTTATATATAAAAAAGGGAACAGTTCCTTTTTTTATATTAAGATTTCTATCTGCAACAGAAAAAAGGTCAATTCCGCAGAGTGCCAATTAAAATGGTGTCCAGACAGAGTAGCAAAGGGGATTAAAAGCTGCACTTGTCTCGTCGATGCAATTAATTAGACCCCTAAAAGGGGCTAGGGGTGGAATCACATCGAACTATATCTGGAATGGTACAACAAAAAGTAGATAAACCTCAAATACAAAACCTTTTTATTCAACCTATATTGAAAAAGCAGCACACTTAGTAGCTAGCAGCATTTAACATTTCTTGGATACTGTCTAAACAGCATAATCCTCACACAAATTTTAAATGTGAAAGTGTGTTTCTTAGTTTGTTTGTCCCCTTCTTAACAGCAACTGAGTCATGGATCGACTTATTTTTTTGCACAAATAGATAGTTCGGGGTTTGCAGCGTGCTTTTTGCCTGAAAACAAATAAAACGCGGGCAATGCCGCGGGCATAAGTTATTAATTACTATATATACCTAATGTTGATCATCCAATATCCAAACGTCTGTAATTAATGAAGTTTCTATACTAGGATCATTTAATTAGGTCCTCAATAATCACGGCGATTCAATTGAATTTTCTTCGAGAACGTCTTCGCTAAAGTAATTGGGTCCCGTAAAGTACTAATCAACTTTCTTGATTTTGTTCTACTCTCTTAAATTTCAGCCCTGAATTACTTGAATATTAAAGTTTTCTTGCTCCATTCGGAGTAGGTATAGTTTATATATGAAGTGGTTCTCATATGGTCGAAACCTTAATTTTATGTATGTACCTATTCCATTTTCTCAGAGATGGAGAAATTATTTTTTGGTTTGAAAGGGTATATTTTGCAATTGGGCCAATATAATTTTTTATTTTCTTGGACAATACATAGTTTACATTATGTTTAGTAACGTAAGTTTTGCTAGTGGTAGGATAGAAGTTGGATTTCACTTTTTAGGGTTTCTTGCAAAAAGACAGCTGAAATTTTCATAGATTATGTATTTCTTTTTTTTTCTGACATATAACGACAGCTACATTATCGATTTCTTTGAAATTGTAAATTATTATTTAAGGTTGTGTACCGCAGCTGCTAAATATAATTCAAATCGACCGATGAATGCTACAGCAACAAGCTTCCTTGATTCGTTTTTGAATGAAGAAATAAAATAAGAGACTAAAAGATCCTATGAAAATACCTATGAGTGGTAAAATAAAATAAATAAATAAACTTATTACAATAAATAATACAAAGTTCAAATAACAAAAGGCTATATAAATGAGTCATGTCCATGATGAGAAATCCCCATGTCCGTTTATCGGCCCGCAAATACCTACCTGTCAGATAATCAATAACGTGTCAACGACCTCGTTGGAAACTTCCCATGACACTTCACTGCTGTGTGATGCTATATTTATCGATTTTATAACCCCCATATCAATAATATCACTTATATTGTTATTTGTATTTTTGCACCTTACTGCCTCACCTTGGAGGATTATATGGCTTAGAATGTCGTAGGGACCACGTTTTAGGATAAGAGATAATCCAGTAGGCCAAGCATAGGTATATCAGGGATATGAGTATATGAGTATATCCAAGGGAAAAGAAAAAGTCCAAATATACATGTGATTTGAAGAGACGAAACAACTTTTACTGTGAGGCGTACTTAGTGACGTTTATATGTCAGAATTTCTAATTTTGGCCTTTTCTGTGTAAATATAAAACACTTTACTCACTGTGTATATGTCAGCATGATGTATAGGCTTCTACGACAGTATAAAGTTTCTATACATATCTACATATTATCCAATCACGACTCTAGTTTTAGATAGAGTTAATTTAATATTTTGATTGTAATAGAAATAATATTTTCTACCGCCATGTCAGACCGCTGATTTGCTTACCAATCCAATGAATGAATTTTGAAATATTTTTATTGTGACTGAAAAGTTTTAGAAACGGATCTATAGATCGTTATAAAAATAAATCAATTCAGTAAGTTAAATAACTTCATTTGCTTTAATTTTCAAATGAATTTTTGTTTTCAGCGCTCACAGTCCGACCATTCTGATTTATCAGTACTTTCTAATCACCCCTTTTTAAGCTTATTTCCCTCAACTGACTTATCAGATAAAACTGCTGCGCAGTGAAATAATTTCCCATCTATTAATAAAACGCACCGACATTGTTCAGGTTGTTTGAAACTACTTAATTAGCTAAAATGTACAATGAAAGTTCCGGATCGATGTTCTGTGAAATCACCCGGTAACGAGACTCGGAGACTTGGAGCTCGCTTCTTGTTGGAGCTTAAAAGAATTTTGAAATTGAAAAACGGTAAACATCTTGGAAATTCTTTAAAAGTTTACTTGCTAAGATTTATTACACTGATTTTAAAAAAGGAGGAGGTTCTCAATTGTTCAAAACACTTTTTATGCATGTTTTTGATTTCTCAGCGATGTCTTGACTGATTTGAAAAATCATGATTTTGTTGTTCTCAAGGAACTTAGTTTACAAATGGTTGCGTAAAATAACTTATTAATTTCTCAGTTATTTTGATTTACAAACCAAACTATAGGACCAATTATGATACAAAAATCATCAGACGACTAGGAAAATAGTATAGCCATAAAAAATGAATAATCACATTCTAATAAAAGATTGAGAATTAAGATCCTATTTTGAAGTCGGTTAAAGAGATAACACTTGCAAGAGATTGTGTAGTTTTCAAAAATTGCTATTGTCGAATAAACTACTAGAATAAAGCCGCAAGATAGGACTAATTAATATAGAAAAAAGGCATACACTATTTAGATCTACGTGGAACGCACCTACCAAAGTTCTCGCATTTACTTACCAGTTCGCTATATCTTGTAAATCATTAAATACGTTCAAATATTGAACCTTCAGCCACTATTGAGGTACTACAAGTTTATGCTGACATGAACATTTTCAGTACAATTTTAGGATTACAATTAATTATTAACCTTCAATTAATATTTACATTATTTTTAGTAAATCTAAAAAATGTACATCAGGAATGAGAATTCCTTGTACTGTATTATCACTGCTGGGCACGGATCTCCCCTACTGTTGGTCGGATAACATGGTAAATCGTGGGTCCCGGTTGCTTGCCAAAGGCGATAAGGCTGCCTATGTAATACTATTATCTAAATCTTATATTTGTATATACCAGTATTTTTTGTATGGTGTGCAATAAAGTTATCAAATTAATTAAAAACCATATACTTTTTTGTTAGAATATTGTCTTAAGATCTAAAATACATATTGTTTAATTTCAAATATTCGAATAGTTACGGTGTGCAAATATTTCCAAAGAACAATATTCGTAATACTTCATTCATTCTATTAACAACAAGTCCAACGGTCTTATTAATAAACGCGTCTTAACTTTAAACGTCTTTAGTCTTGTTTTATCTGATGGAGAACGTCACGTGTCAAAACAAGACACTAGACATTTAAAGTTAAAACGCGTTTATTAATAAGACCGTAAGTTGTATATTTCACAAGTTCATCGGTTTAACCTGGCTGTTTGATCGCCACTTCAACTTTATTATATGTTGCGAAAGAACTTTTTTGTTTGCGTATAGTTAGAAAAAACAAACAACTAAATTAAACTATTATACGAGTACTGAGTTAATTAAGCTCAGTTACATGCCTACGAAACCGAAACTTAGAGACGTGCCGAGAATTAAAAAACTGAAAATATTTTTAGTTTTGACAAATTAATTTTGACAAATTAATTACACTACATTACTACCAGTAATATTATTCTTTGAAAATTCAAATGTTAATGTTAATTTCATCTTCGTGGTAATCCGTGGTGCATTTGGTAGGTACGGGGTTAGGTTCGACCCCACGAAAGTAAAAATATAGCCTGAGTGAAGGAAAGCATTGTGAGGAAACAATAGCATGGTAGTTGGGCGTTTTCTTACGCTTACCTGACTAGATTTCGCCAAGCAAATAACGGTGTGTTAAGGCAGCCTTCCTTCTTTTTATCTTCCGGCAGCCAGTGTTTTCCAGACAAGGTCTGCTCCATCTAGGGCAGTGTCTCTGACTTCCGTGGTCTAGCGAGCTGATGGTGCCTAGCTTTCTTGAAAATAAAACAAAACCTTGTAAACGACTAGATACGTGTTAAATTCCGCATTATACTCGCAAAGCAAAAAGTTAATACCGCGGTTTTTCCGCAATGCATTTCTGTACCTCATTATTATTATTTAAAATAAATCATAATTAAATTATCTTAGTAAATATTCTCAAATGTTCCGTAGATTAGGGCGGTATTTACCACCGCGGAAGGCGGGCGGGTGGTAATTACATCTGAAATACTGGCCATCTTAATTACAAGGCTAATTTGTTCTCCAGCTCGCCTTTCGATTAACTGCGATATTTTTGCAGCTGATATTCTGGTATAAGCAATATCTTTGAGAGCGTATTTAGCGTACAGAAAGAATATTGAAAAATAAAATAATTGTTTTTCTGTTTAACCCACTTTAGTTCTAAAATATTGAGAATACTTCAATTGAAGTCATGTGTGTGTGAATGCCGCCCCGTTGCGAAATTCCGGTCACGGCGACGGTAAGCACGTTCGCAAGACCCAGATCTGTGTAATCGCGCTTAAGTGAACATATTCCCCAGCTTATTGTAAACTAAATGCAATAAAAATATGTTGTATTAACGATACTGATTGCGTGGAAAAATATACGGAGACAATTTAAAATCACCACGTATAGCTGGTTGGACCCTGGTACAACCGGGTTAAGTAAGATTATATCATACTACAAAGAAGATTCATACAGTCATGAAGTTTAACTAGATAACTGTGGTTACCAGGTGGTTAACAGGTTAAAGCGATCTTATCCAGGCTTATGTATGTAGGTATGTAGGTAATGGGTCCGTATTAGGTTGCATAAATTAAAAAGGAATAATTTAAATTAATATTCTATTCTATTCTAAAAAAAATCATAACGTTTTTTTGGCATACTCTTCGTTTCGCTAAACGTTCAAACAGAATACATAATTAGGCATTATATTATATGTTGCGAAATTTTATTTTGGCATAACTTCTTTTATCATAATGATATACCAGCATAAAATTTTCAGGCATAATTTCTTTTACAATAAAGATTATTAATCATAACATTTACTGGCATCGCACTCAATGCCATAAAGATTACATAATATACATTTAGAATAGAATAATGTTAACAGGTACATATTTTTATTTTTATATCTAAACTTGAACCTACTTCGGACCTTGTTGGCGAAAGTATTCGGATTGTCGTAAAAAAATAACCTGAACCTGTTGCGGACCTCGTTGGAAGAAGTATTCGGATTGTCATAAAAAAATACCTGAACCTACTGCGGACCTTGTTGGTGATAGTATTCAGATTGTCATAAAAAACCTGAACCTACTGCGGACATTGTTACCGAAAGTATTAGGATTGTCATAAAAAAATAACCTAAACCTACTGCGGACCTTATTACCGAAAGTTTTAGGATTGTCCTAAAAAAAACCTGAACCTACTGCGGACCTTGAAACCGAAAGTATTAGGATTGTCATATAAAAAATAACCTGAACCTACTGCGGACCTTGTTGGCGAAAGTTGAATTTATTATTTAATTATACTGATTATATTAGGTAATATCATCAGTATACTAATAATAAATAATTAATCACTAATGTAATTGTATTAGTATTATAACAATAGTTAATATTATATTAAATATTGATTATAGTAAGACGATTATTTGCAATTGTGTCTTATCATTTCGTTAACATTCTTAGTCAAATTTATTATTCAATCATAGAATTCGATTTATTTGACTTAATTGGTTATGCATACTCCAATTATACGTTTTGTATTTTATGATAAATCATCTTTTGGCGTATAACAATTATACCTTTAATATTTATACTGAATAAAATTATGATAAATAAAATTAGAGTAAGTTAACATTATGCCAATTAAACCATTATCCGTTTACAACACACTGCTTATTATAATTTATGCGAGAAAACTTTATGCTATAACTGTTATGCTAAACTACATTATGCTGAAAAAGATTATGCGATCGAAAGGGCTCCCGTAGATAATTGACAATACTATAAAGATCGCTCCAGGATACAGTCGTGAAAAGTACCAACTGTTTGTTAGATTATTGACACTATTGAAAGTTTTCTTTCTATTCCCACTCATATAATAAATGCGAAAGAGTCTTCGTTGGTTTCTTAGTTCGTCTTCTCTTCGGCAAATATGTCACGGATTGACTTGATTTTTTTTACCGACTTCCAAAAAAGGAGGAGGTACTAAATTCAACGAGTATGTTTTTTATACCTGATTTCTCGGAGACGGCTTTACCGATTTGAAAAAGAAACTTTTTTATTTAAAGGGTTATACCAACTTCTTGATGATCTTTTTTAAATTATGAATTTTTTTTAAATGTTTAAATTTTATTTGTAAATCTGTCATGAGATTGATTTTTAAATCGAAATATATGAAAATCTTCTATCAGCGCCTGCCGTAATGCAAGTTGGAAATCACATTCTTTTACAAAGAACCTGTTGCACAGAGATAGTTCGTGGAGAAAGCCATAATAATAATAATATAGGACAACATTCACACAAAGATCTTCAGGTCCCAAACAAGGCAAAGCCTGTGCTATGGTAACCTGATGGCTGATATACATACTTATATACATAAATACATACTTACATATGTATTACATAAACACCCAGACATAGGTCAAACAGACATATTCATGCACACAAATGTTTGACCTGTCCGGGGATCGAACCCGGGACCAACAGCGCAGAAGGCAGGGTAGGATTGCTAACAACTGCGCCAACCGGCCAGTCTTAGCTTGCCTTTTATCGCTGAAAAACAAAAAAAAAACGGGCGGAGCCGCGGGTAAAGCTGCTAAAAATATATATTCTGTATATTAGCCGTATTTGCGTTTACATGCCTTTTGCAATAATTCATTTAATTGCATTAAAAAATAAACTGAAAGCATTACCACTTGCATTAAATTCAAGTACTTACAATCATTAGAGAATTCGTATAATATTACAAAATTAAATGTAAATGTAAATTTTGTTCCACTATAAATATTCATTTGACTCGACGATGCAATTAGAAAGATGGACTTCCGAGCATTATGCTAATGCACGCCTTTTTGGCCTCTAAAGGTCCTACGTTACGAAAGTTTGAGTGGACATTACCATGAACAAATTTATGGCGCAGTATATTTTGGAATTCATCGAGTTTTTTTTTATGTAACGTCTTAAAATATAATACTAACAGTATACTATGAAATGTCGTTAGTCAGCTGTTAAACTTGCGGGTTCAGGAATTTTACCTTCAAAAGTATCGGTAACAAAACCACATACATACAAAGTTACCTAAACTAGAAATGTACAAAGCGAGTACATTAATAAATTATGATACCTTTTTAAATATAGTATAATTACAAGCCAATTTGAAAAAGAGGTTAAAGTATGCCGCTATGGAACCGCTTTATCAGTTTGTACCAATTGCTGTGGAAACCCTGGGCTGTTGGGGCTCTGAGGCTAGGGCATTTATTAATGAAGTAGGGCATAGGCTCAAAGTTAAGACTGGTGACTCCCGCTCCGGTTCGTTCCTGGAGCAGATGATGGCCATTGCTATTCAACGTGGCAATGCTGCGAGTGTTACGAGTATGGGAACTTTTGCACCAGGAACGGTCAGAGGTGGGTTATTTGATTAAAGATAATTAATTGTGACGTTATTTTTTTGCATTACAAGCTACATGTATTACACCCCGAGGTTTTAACAAGCGTGAAACACATCTAAACTCGCACTATCCCGATACAAAATCATTGATTTTTTTTCAAAAATTGGCTTCGATTATTTTATTAAAGATATAACATATTTTTTAGTAATAAAAGATGACAGTTAAATTTTCACATCTAAAGATATTTAATATTTTTGAATGCAAATTTTTATGTATGAAAACCTTTACAGATTGAAATAATAAAAATTTAACTGGTTTTCTACCAAGTTCTGAAGAGAAGGGAGTAGGTATGATCATTAAAAGACCTTGTTCTATATAAGTAATAAGTGATAAGTTTAATTAACTTTAATCTTAATAAAACTGGAGATAGTTTGAGCGAGGCATGCACCCTGCATTATTGGAGTAGTGACTTAAGCCGTTATTCTACGCCGCCATCCTACGCCTATGCTACGGCAGCATTCTAAACATTGGCGTAGCAGGCAGTAAATGTTCTTAAAGCTTGAACACACCTCTACAACATACAATGAATATACTCTCCAAATTTCATCTTTAAGTTTAGCGGTTTAGTCAGGACTTCCTCTTTTATATTTAGTATAGATAGATAGGCAAGTGTTGGTACTGCAATAAACGTTTATCTTTAGCGTAACATTTTAATTTTAATAATCTTCAAAGAAAATTGAGGTCCCTTACCTGCAATTAGGTAAGCGTGGTGGATTATAGCCTACATCCCTTTTACAGGTTAATACAAACTAAAAGCATATTACCTCATACACCGAACTCTAGTAGGTTGAAGTCAACATTAGATTCGGTTAAAGAGATACAAAACGACCTTGCTTTATGTAACATTCCTTGTCCTTGTATAAAGCGAGCCAAATGTAAAGGATTCTAAACACTGTCTTCGTCTAATTCATATATTCAGAATCCAGAGTAACCTTACAGTAACCATTTAAAAAATATATGAGTAAACCATTTTTGTAACCAACTTCAAATATGGTGGATTTCAATTCGACTGTTTTTAAAATATTTTTGTGTATTGTTTATTATATGTATCCGATTTATCAGAGACGCCTGTATATTTTCGGGTTATACATATGCATTTTATGAAACATTGTTTAATAATTTGTTTTTTTTTTTAAACAATAACAATAGTATTTTTGCGAATCAAGCCCGACGAATTAAAGTCAGTAGTGACTGTTTTTAAAGTATTACTTATTCTTAACCCCGGAAAATCCTTTGCCTCACAAGCGAAAGGGCACGGATCCGATCCCAAGTTCAGGCATGCACCGTTAATATTATCACTTACGGACATATTATAATTATTTACCAAAAGCCAAAACGGTGAAGGAAAACATCGTTAGGAAACCTCCTTGTCGAAGGAGGTTAACAGCTTTCAAAGATTTTTTGGACTCGGGTCAGCAGTCGAACGTTATGGGTGGATACTTTACGTTACTTATTCCTAATAAAGACACTGGCCTGCTGCTGTTTCAATGTTACTTAATATTATAATTTCATCAAGTCAGATATATCTTAATTAAGTATTGGGCAAGTAAGTGTTTTTAATACGAAAAACAAAATTAGTAGTAAATTTAAAAATTAAATATTTAATCTAAAAAAAATGTTTTGAAGTAGACCTTATAGTTTGTCTTGAACTATACCGTGACGATGTTAGCTTTGCCTCGGTCGAAGGAACGCAACACAGTCCGACAAACAAACATTAAATTTCACTTTGTTTGAGTTAGAGTTTATAAACTAGTTGTTACACTTCCCATGTTGGGTTATTACGCAAGTAATATGTTCGTAATCGTGCAATATTCATAATTATAACCGAAATAAAAAAGATGAGGTCCTTAATTCACCTTGGACTTAAAACACTGATTCAAATTACTTAAAGACGCTTGAACCGACTTGAAATAGTAGATTAGTAGCCAAGGGCTGTAAGGCATCAATTGCAGCCCGAGATATTTAGGTTCTATAGTTATATAGTTATAGTTCGAGGGTGCAATTGATACTTACACCCGAGCTAACTACTCTGCTTTACATCTCGATTATGAGGTAAGTAGAAAAAAACCGGCATTACAATAATAAAACATTTTAATTGCTGCTTTAGCTTCCATTTTAATTGAATCGGGAGTGCAGCTTATATCTTCATCACTTGCAGAACTCATGTTTTTTTCCAAATTAGCACGTAATTATAAAAAACCCTAAAAACAAACAATATTTAAAGTAAAAGTTTTCTATTCCCGCCTTTTTTCATCTTTTTTTTTTAATTATATTTTTCAAGAACGAAATTGAGCTTCGCCGTTCTATATTTAAAATTGATGACTATTATGCTCATACGAAGACAAGGCTGATTAGCGAAGCGACCTCTTTTGTCATTGGGCTGAATGCATGATGTCTATTGCCAGTATGATGGTTAGATGTACGCGAACTTTATGAAAGAGTGAAGTTTTTTTTTAATTACTTACCGCCCTAGGGCTTTTCTAGCTACATTATTACCCTAGAGCGTTAATTGGTCACCTACAAGCCCCATTTGGGGGTAATAAGGACCTAATTACCGAATATGAGAGATGTAAAATTCTTTTATTGTTTTCAGGTTGGCTCAAATTATATTAAAATTGTTTCAGGAGTATGGTTTATGAAAATAATTAATAAAAATAAATAAAGGCACTGGCCTGGCACAATAAAGGCTTTTTATAAAACAATAATTATATTTATCAAACCCAAAACGGCAGCTGTCGCATTTGTAAACTAGCTGTTCATTAGATTATCCTATGGGAACACTGCATTTTTGGAGACAAAAAATAGCCTAATTTATCCAAATCGATTTATTTAGCCTTTTGAGCGTGCAGGAGTAACAAACAAACACTCACAAACTTTCTCTTCAATAATATATGAGGTGTTACGTGATAGTGTAATAAAGCGTATAAAGTAAAAAAGATGAAATGGTTTTATTTCATGATCATAGGTAGGAAAATAGCGAATAATAATATATAATTCTGCCTTGGAATTTACATTAGCGATATGTATTTTGTGCACGCTGCCCTCTGATAGTGGGTTGGAGCCTTTGGATCATCTGTAGACCTTAAATGGTCTGTATGTAATCCATCGGCAATTTTTTTGATCTAGACAAATAAAATTGCTAATATTAGTGAATATATTATTATTGTACTTTTGCATCAGACACATGCTATTAAGACTTGAGACCTTTCTTCACATTGTATTTGGAAGGCGGTATTAATTTTTCTTAAATTACTCGTAGATTTTCGTCTAGGAAACTGTAAGATCTAGTCACTATTCATCATTCACACGCGCCCTTTTTCATTCGCGAAGACAATTTCCCAAAGTTATTTATATGCAAATTTAAAATCCCACAAAATATGCAAAAGTTATGTGAAAGGCAGTACTTTAAGTTATTTTTTAGCTATAATTATGGACCATTTAAATACACAGCTGTGATGCCTTAGTGGGCGGACGATTGACTTTGAAGCTGAATATTTTGGGCTAAATCCCGGTTGTGGCTTGCTTCTGAGTATTTTTGCTTGAGTGCAGATTCGAGTTAACATCACGTGTTTTAAAGGCGAAGGAAAATATCGTGAGGTAGCTAGCTTGTAGAGGTGATAAGTAGGGTTCCTAAACTGCAAGTCGACCAACGTGGTAGACTGTGTTCCATACACCATTAATAGTATTTAACATTACGTAATGACCATTACTATCATAGACAGCAGAAAAAGATACTGCGTAAATGTCACTCAAAAGTAACTCGAAAGATATAGGTTATCGGATAGGGGTGTACTAAGCCGAAAAGGGGTCACTATACTATAGTACAACTTTCATAATGGGACTTGAATTCGAGAAAAAAAAAACTATTTTTCCCTACAAAAAGTTAATTTGTCGTCGACAAAATGTATGAAACAGCCGATTTCTTGAACTAGTTTATTAAATGTCTCGGTGATAGTGTAGCTTTCTAATGGCAAAATATTTTTTGAAATAGGTCACGCAGATTTTTATTCAATTCGTTACCTACAAAAATACATGTTTATCCTATACAATATTAGTGTAGTAGAAGGTAATCATCTACGTGTTACCCACATAGTTCCCAATGGTATTATAAACATTGCAGGAATATTTTTTTATGTATTTTGCCCATTTTCTCATCTGTTTAAAAGTGAATACTTTACAAGTGGTTTTATAAAATATTTTTTTTCAAAACGGACAAAAATTTGTCTAACTGAAGTAATTTTTCACTTACTGGTATTATTTTTTTTACTTTTTAAGTTTTCCAAATAAGTTAAGGCACTGTATTTCTCACTAAAATGTTCGATAACAAGCGAATCGTGCAGTTAATTTTGCTCAAAAGTCGTCGACTGATTTATTGAGGTTTTATCGAGACAAATTTATTCGTAAGAGTTGTTGGATAGCGTCTAAGGTCTAACGCGTGCAAGTGATGGATTGTAGACATGTTTTGTGGTTAAATTGTGTTAAACAAGCTCTTCCGAATAACATTTTGTTACAAGTAAGAAACAAGTAACTGATCAAAAAGCTTATAAGGGCTCTAATAATAAGTCATAGAACTTGAAAAATAATCAATGATTCAGTACATCGAATGAAGTTGCAAAATTCATTTAAGTAATGGGTTTTACATATATTATTTTTAATAAATTTGTATCTTCTATTTATTAGTTACTAGAGAATTTGTCTATATATTTTCATGCCTAGTATTGTATTGTATATTTATTTGTATGTATTGTATTTATATATGTATGTATTATATATGTATCGTGTATTCATATAAGTATTGGTTGTATTGAGAGTTGTTAAGTTGATAGTGTAATGTTTTAAGGCCTCATTAATATTATGTAATTATCTTGTACGTGCATAGTTGCCTTAAGCGATAAAGCCGCCATTTAAAAATTAGTATATGTGTTAAATTTTAACTATGTCATAGTTTATTTATTGTTCGGCTGGATTTTGAATAAAGAGTTGTCTATCTATCTAAAATCTCTCGACGCCTGCCGTAATCGAAGTCGATAGCCCCTGTTTTTTAGACATTAAAATACTTTTATGTTTTCGAAATATTCAATAGTAAAATTAGTTAAAAGCATAAAACCCGACATATTCAAATATTAAAATTTCGACATTATGATTACTTAGATTCTTTTTTGCATTCAAAAAAAGACTTATTTTAATTTTTGTACTTGGTAGGTAATTGCAATTTATATGTTGTTTAGTGCCACCAAATGTAGTGAATTCTAGAAATTTTCCGAAGTCGTAAATGCTTATTAAGCTCTGACGCAAACGCGCCTGTTCATACGAAAATTGTCGATTAGAAGCAAGTAAAGGAATCAAAAAAAGACAACCGCCTTTTGGCAGGACAAATACTGGATGGTTTCAAAATCTGCTAAATAATCAATTTAGAGTTTTATGTATAGAATTTGAGATTAATCTTTGAAACCTAACATTGAAATTTTAGCAGCATAAATTTATAATTATTTTACTCAAGCATTCTTTAGAGAGGAAAAACTGTGCCTCTTTATTGAGTTGTTGTGTGTTTTTTGAGTCAAGTTTCCTTTACAGAGGAAAATTAAGTGTGCCTTTTTATCCTATCCCCGTCTAGGAGACAGGCGACAAAAAGTGTCTGCAACCAGTGGCCAAGTGTGCGGGAAAGCTTATCGCCCCTATCGCGAGTTTCTCCCGCCGATAGCCGAGTGTATTGGAGTGATTCCGCTCGCTTCAGTAAGCGGCTGGGTTTTATTCGCTCCGAGCACTTATACGCTTCTTTCGCTCTCTGTTTGGCAAAGGTGGGCGTTTTAAGTTTATCTCATGGAGTGCCTCTGCTGTTTGCAACGCGTGGTATATTCGAATGCGAGAGTGGAATGCTATATCCGAATCGCTCTGGAAGTTACGTGTATGTTCTTGAATTTTGAGTCTAAATCTATTTTATTTTAAAATAATAAGTAGTAGTGTATCGTAAAACATTACCGGAATCCCCAAAAAACTAGATTTCTTACACTGCACCTAAACACATACTGTAATCTAGGAATACTTTGACATGGTCTAAGTACCTATACTTTTAGTGTCTAAGAATACTACTTACTCATTTAGTAGTTTTACTAGCAGAGTTTTAATTTGATATATTATTGATAAAGTTAACACTCGAACACAACAAACATTTCTTCAGAATCAAATAACAAACAAAATTGATAGTCAGTCAATTTTCATAATAAAATTGTCGTAATTCGGAACGCCGTTTTCATAGCAAATCACTGACAGACATTCGAAAAATAATCGAAATTCATTCGTTACTGAATCGAGTTGTTTATCCGATACGGCATCGAATTTATTTGAAAGTGGTATCTGTGGTAATAATTTTACGTACTAATTTACACTTGAGAGGTAATTTGACGGTGTATTTGGAAAATCGCATGTGAAAGTGATTGGTGGAATCGATTTATCTGTCTGGAAAGGTCTGGATTGAGCGATTTAATTTAAAGACGTATGAAATGAGATTTCGTTGCGTGTAGTCTGATTGAAAAGACTCCTTGTAAGACGATCTACTTGCTAATCCTCTCACATATAGGGTTAATGGTTACTATTGAAAAAGGATTTAACGGATACTTTTTAATGTTATAAAAAAACCTCGGATTAACTTATTTTGAAAATTAGGTAGAAAAAGGTCTATGACCAATATAATAGTTTATAATAATAATAATAATAATCTTGTATTTAATATTTTGTGTGTCTACAATAAGGAATTGATCTATCTGTGTACATAAGTACCAAAAGCCTTTACTAATTTGTTATCGAAAATTCAATAAATAAAATAAGTACATTTTGCTCCAACTATCTATCATACGATTTAAGCATATACAATTCCTTTCCACACAAGAAATGTAAAGCACGATAATATATCACTCAAAATCCACCTCAACCTTCAAAAACTTTCCCAAAACATGACGCTGCACCCTCTTCGACATTTCGACGCCATTTATATTTAATAACAACAACCCCAAGAGAGGGGGTGAGGGTACAAAAATCGATAGTCGTGTCTGGGAGGGTCCGGACCAAGCTGCATCCCTACCTATCTGCATTTCAAACGCGCATAGGACCCGCCGAATTGGTGATTTGCGTAGGAGAGGTAGTCTGTCCCAAACTTTATGGCAGGTCTCTGTGGTAAGCCCGCAGTCTCCAGTTACCTCTGTGTGTAAGTTTGGCTCGAGTACTTTTACATCGTAGTAAAATTCCATGAAAAATCGGATCGGTAAAATTTGGACGTATGCCGGTGGAAATAACTTTTAAATATGCAGGATAATAAGTTGTACATTTAATAAAAAAATTGGTGCTCCATAATTAGGGTACTTCTAACTCTCTTAAAATAGAAGTTCAGGAAACTTTTAACCTTGCGATCTTAAAATATATTTTTATCATCGCACATATAGTGCGATGATTAAAAAAATACTAAAATCGAGACACAAAGAAATATACAAAAATACTATTAACTGTATTTTGCCCAATAACCAAATCAACTTTCCCAAAGTTTGCTTCAGGGCCATTTGCAAACCAATTTCAACAATATTTAACAGATAAATTCAAACAAACATCAACTCTACGAGTAAATATGAAAATATTAGTCGAATGGTAGACCGTTTCACTGTTAGTGGTTTTTATAAAATCTTAAATAATTATAGTTGCGATGTCAAAAGAATTCGTCTTATTAATATCGTTTCAGCTGTAAGCATTGTTGGTCTCCGCGTTTATTGACAATACTGATAATGTCCAGCTATAAAGTCTGGCGGGCACTCTATCCAAAGGTATTGCTATATAACGAGTATGTTCGGTAACCATGGTGTATTTACTCCCTAACTAAAGCTATGTTGCCTGTCTGGCGGTTTTGTATGACGCTTTAGTTTTCTATCGCACTGCCCTTTGTTTAGCTCGTAAATGCTTCAATTGGGTGTCCTCTGTTGCTAAGCACATATTGGAGGACCACAAGAGGTATATATAATAGCTTAGTCTGTCTCTAATGACATCTGATAGCTAATTACAAATATTTATTGTCAGTAATGTGGTCTGACTAAACATTAGACGGACTACTTATTTACTTTTGAACAAGAGATTCTCAGTTCAATTGTATGTTTGTTATGTGTGTTACCAAATTTCTCAGAGACACCTAGTGTTTCTACGGTACCATATAAATTTTATCTAAACCTGTCCAATAATCAAAACAACTGGAAAGTTGTACGACGTATTGGACGATGGAACCAAAAAATCAGGCAAATAATGTAGGTATAAGCATATATTGATGTGTATATCGATAACCTCTCTCCACTCTATTCCTCCAGCCGACTCGGTTCTTGTTCAACGATTGAAAACGCGATTTTCCTTACCATACGAGCACAACGTATAAAACGTCCTCCAGTTATTCACTTATGCATATCATAATGCGAGCGACGTGCAGTCGGCTATCCAATTAACGAATCGAGTGGTTTGAATATTCACTCTGTAACATCTCGAATGCGGAATCGATTATCGTTATAATTCGATTCGATATGAACGCGACGTTGGTGAAAACAAGTGTTGTTGTCGATTGTTAATCGCATTACTACGTCGAGTATCGAGTGTTTTAATGCTTTTCTTGTGATCACTTTTGTGAGTTGGTTCGTGTGAGTTTTCTGGAGTCTTGGGTATAAAATCTATCGAGAACTATTTTACTTGCTAATACGTAATCTTGAACACTGCCCCCTATCAATTCACTCAATCTTCATTTTTCTTCTCTGCATCGATAATCGATGCACAATCTAAAGCGAACACTTTTTCAAACAAACCAGCACCGGAATTCGCCTCTTTTATTTTTGACCAGCTATCCGCTAGTGATGGTAATGTCAATCACTTCCAATGCTGCGGGTGCCGATGGTATAAGTCGCAAAATAATTTTATCTATACTCGACTTTATCCTACCTATCCTTTGTTTCCTTTTCAATAGCTTTCTTTCTTTTAGCGTTTTCCCAGCATCATGGAAGGATGCGCAGGTAATTCCGCTACCTAAAAATGCTAATCACAACTCATTTTCTGATAATAGATCTATCTCTATTTTACCCTTCCTCTCGTAAGTTCTCGAGCGTCTCGTCCACAACCAAGTTAACAAATTCTTATAATCCCATAACCTATTAAACCCTTTGCAATATTGTTTTGGCGCCGGCCACAACACAGTCAGTACACTCACGTTAAGATTACTGATGATATTCGTTCGTCTATGGATAATCGTAATCTAACTGTGTTAGTGCTGTTAGATTTTAGTTACGCATTTAATACTATCGATTTTGACATCCTTTTAGCTTTATTACGCTCTAGTAACATATCTCCTACGGTAGGAGACTGGTTTCACAGTTATTTGTTTGAACGCCGGCAGCATGTTCGTCTTGATAAGATATTTTCACCATGGTGTTACACGTCTGCTGGCGTTCCTCAAGGCGGTGTCCTTTCTCCTTTGCAGTCTTTATCAATTCTATATCTCATTATCTCTCTTGTTCCTATCACTTGTATGCAGACGATTTGCAGATATACTCATAAGAATCCGTTCAAAATCTGCCATCAGCAATCAACATTATTAACTCTAACCTAACTAAGATCACAGAGTGGAGCAAAGTTTATGGTTTGAATGTTAAGCCAACTAAGACCCAAGTTATTGCTTTACGGAGTTTTGGACTCATATCTACAGTTAACTGGGAATCGCTGCCTAAAATAGAATTTGATGATACGGTAAAAAATCTGGGTTTAATCATGGATAGCCGTATGAGTTGGGCTCCACAACTTCAAACAACAAGTAGAAAATTGTTTGCTGCGGCTGGTTTTATGAAGAGCCTTCGTAACTTTCTTCCTACTGCCACTAAAATTGCTATTGCACAAATTGCTTTCCATTCTAGATTATGCCTTTTTATGTTACCCAGACCTGACGGAAGACCAACTAAATAAACCTGAGCGTCTTCAAAATTTTTGAATGATGTTCATATTTGGCTTGCGTAAGTATGACCATGTTTCTCAATTTCGCACAAGGTTCGAGTGGCTTCCTATTCGCCTTCTTCAAAACGCTCATATTCTTTATCTTCTTTATAATATATTGTTCAACCTTACCACCTCCTGCTACCTCAAAGAACGTTTTCAGTATTTACACTTCACTCATTCTCTTTCATTATGGTCTTCAGACACATATGCTCTTGCGATACCAAAACATTCTTCTTTCTTCTATGCCGATTCGTTCACTGCTCAAGCTACCATTTTATGGAATTCTCTTTTTTATTTTCCACAGCTCTCACTGCCAGTTCTAAAACTTCTCAATCATCTCTGTTATTTTTTTTCATCATATTAAACTAAATAGCTATACATTTTTCAATTTAGTTCAGTCATGAAGAATTTAGTTTATTGTTTATCTTGTTGTTTGTTATGTGATTATTTAATCAAATTTAATGTGTAATTTAAATCCTCATTCAACTCTGTAAGTAGCAAGACTATGTTATA
Organism: Ligdia adustata; assembly: GCA_947049295.1. NCBI lineage: Eukaryota > Metazoa > Arthropoda > Insecta > Lepidoptera > Geometridae > Ligdia > Ligdia adustata. The sequence goes on from OX346233.1 coordinate 5,733,825, forward strand.
TGTATTATATTCACCTTTTTATTTCTATAAAATATGTCAACATTATTATTTAAATGCAAATAAGTTTTAATGTTTAGTTTCCCCGTCATTACTTATGCTTTAGTTTCTCTCCATCCAAAGGTTGCCAGGAAGAGATCGCTATTAGCGATAAGGCCGCCGCTTGTTGCACGTAATCATAAGTTTTATTCAGTTTATTGTATTATTTATGCATGCATACAATTAAGAGTTTTCTATCTATCTCTATAGATAGAGACAGGAACCTCAAATTTCCATACAAAAGCCCCTAAATCTCAGGCTTTACATAGCCTTAATAACGCACACATTAATTTTCTAGTCACATTAGTCAAACGTTTTTTAAAAATACTTCATTGCATATCCACCATAAAAATTGGAAAATTATTTATGTTGCGAAACTCACTTGGAAAGTGGTTTTTATTAAAGATATCCAGGTATTTTTGCGTCCCTCTTTTAAATAGATTTTTAGAGAAAAAGACAAATTCCTGGGACGTGGGTGGTAATACATTAAGTACTTTGAATCAACACCGGCGTGTTGAAGATAACGTTGGCAACTGCTTTAATTAAACACCTTGCAAAGCGCCTTAACGCACAAACTACTGAGTCACAGTAACACAACCTAAAAAAACTTTGTATGTAAATCCCATGTTGTTCACGATTAATTTATTTTTTTATTCTTCAGAGGCCACTACACTCTGTGTATTGTGCACGTACTCAAGTTCTTGGGGTTTGTCATGGATCACTATCCCTAACACCGCCATTATCACTTCATCTCATTCGCACGCATAGGATTACAGATTCCGCGAGAATGAGATGGCACGAAAATAGCGCGTTAGGAACGTTAGTTAGGAACTAGTTTAGAGCAAGACAACCAGGGCCCATGTCTGTTAATTGAATTGTTTTAGCAACTTGGGCCCCTATATAATTCTATATGAGAAAATATGGCCAAGTGTTTGTGGAGGTATATCACGGTTTTGTTGAAGGTGAGCTCCAATTAATATCTTTTGCTACCACTACAAACAATATTACAATCTTTCACACTTCAATGCTGTCTTTAGTTTTTATCAGCGGTTTGCTTGGAGTCTGCACTTATTTAGTCTGGCGCTTCAGAGTTTCCACTTTCCATTCGTACCTTGCAAATAATTCAGAATTTCACAGCTATTAATTGTTTGTGCAAAATGTCTAATGGCTTAGAAATGCATTGCCCGTCAAGTACTTTGCCGTAGTAAATTTGAGTATACCTTTCTTCAGAAATACTTGGGTAGGCTGTCAAGTTTATTTCGATAGAGTGGTATGTGGGTCTATGGGGTTAGGTCTGGTTTGCCTCTGTTTAGTTTGACAAATCCGTTCGTTAATTGGGAGGGCGATCGCTATGTAAGGTATAGGGTTTGGTGTTTAGGAGGTGAGGCAAGTAACAGGTCTCACCTAAACTGTAGAATATATTATTATATGCGCCTTTATCTTACATATCAAAAATCCAGACTTGGAGTATGCCAAAGAGCAATGCAACGCATTGAACAAAATCTTGGAATTAAAAGGACAGATAGAGTACAAAAAACCATACTGCGTTCCAGTGTTGTTGATGTTGACCAAAAATCTGCACTCACACAATGTGAGTCGGCGGGACATCTCATGCGGATAGGTGGGCTAAGATCGTGACATTGAGGCAGCTTGATGGGGTACGAAGCCGAGGTAAGACACAATGAGATTACGATCTTGAAATATTTAAAAAACATTGGCGGGAATTGGCAGAAAACAGAGAAATGTATAAGACTTTGGCGGAAACCTTTGAACAGGAGCATGACAGTACCCGTATTTAATTCTGCAGTGCTTCTATTGTGATCAATCCACGGATGATTAGAGGAGAGCCATCATTATATAAGATCACAACATTGTGTGACCTAAAACTTAATCTATTCTCTAAATATAAGTATTTAGTAGTAGTAAATACTATGATTTAAAATAAATATGTTATCATTTAAATATATATATTTATATTTTAAATTGATATTTGTACCAGAAAAGGATCTAGGATCCTTTTCATAGTGACGTAACTTTATGGAGTCTCGAATCCAAATGGCTCAAATATATAGAGATTAGCTGTTATCTGTTCTAGCTTCTCTTTTTAGGGCCGTGAGGACCGGGACCTCATCTTATTTTGCGAAACTAAACGGAGCGTTTGATAGATTTGATGCTTGACAAGAATGCCCGTTTTTATCTGGCTCAACGTATAAGCATTGCCATTCAGCGTGGTAATGCGGCTAGCTACTCGTAGCTGCCTTCGGGTGGTGGGTTGGAGCATTTGGATTATCTGTAGATGTTAAATGGTCTATAGGCAATATTTCTGCTATATTTTTTTGTTGTGGTTGTGGTTAGTTATTTTGTTTATGTTAATAAAGGCACTTGCCCTACTTTATGACGATCACGTTTACCTTTTACCCGACTGCCCAAAAGAAGAGTATATAATGTATATCTTCCCATAAATACCTTCTATAGCCTAAACCGGTAGATCGATTACAATGTGTTAGATATACTAGTCGCATCTCGCGGTTTCACACATACTACAGTAGCCTAAAATTATTCCGCCGGGTTATTAAATGCCTTTAACCACTTGTTTTAACCATAAGAATTATAATTTTTATGGTTAACAAACAATTATCTAGAAACTAAATCCATAAATATTACTTATCCATTAGGTACCTATAAGTCAACTCGCTTCAGCTAATACAATAAGTTAGTGGCCTTAACAAGCGGTTAGGCCTTCTCAAACAGTCGTATTTTCGTGAATTTCAATACAGATATTAGAATAAAGCTATACAACTTACTAAGTATAACAAGTCGTACCATAGTTAAACTTGTATCTTCTGATATGTTAGCTAAAAGATGTACAAATTAAATTATTGTAGGAAGGTAGATACTTCTGCGTTGGATGGTTTATTAGTATTATTTCTCTGTTCGTCCATCGCAAAAAGCTGCTGCCATAATAGGCACGTTTGAGCGTAAGAAATTATTATTCGTTATAAATTTTCTGTTGAGAATATTATTTAATATGTAAATTAAACACAATAGGTATAATAATAATAATAATATGAAACAACATCCACACAAAGGTCGCAAGCTAGGCAAAGCCTGGTAACCTGATGACTGATATCCACACTTATATACAGATAGATAGATAGATCAACGCTTTATTGTAGACACACAAAATATAACAATACAAAAATATTAATTTACATGTAGTGCAACAAGTGGCGGCCTTATCGCTAAAAGCGATCTCTTCCAGGCAACCTTAGGATGGAAACCTTTGAGAAAAAAGATGCATAGGACGGGGGTGTACTTACAATAAACAAAGTAATCTATACTTAAAAACATACAAATATACACAATTACATTCTATTACATTAACTAAATATAAATATATACCAATATAATATATAATATAATAATATACATATATGCTTATACATACATACTAATAAAACTATAGAATCGGATAAAATACATTCATATTACTATTCAATTTAATCTATGAGAGAGAAAAAGAAAATACGAATAAACTAAATAATTAAATACGAGTATACTTCCAGCAAGCAATGATAAAAGGAAATCAGAAGTAAAAAAAAAATATCAGTTATACCGAAGACAAATAAAATTTCCGTAACTTGTCTTTAAAAGTAGCAAGAGATGGAGCTTTCCTAACGTCCAAAGGCAAATCGTTCCATAAAGTACAGCTTGCTAGGCAAAAGAACTTTTGTAGAAAGTTTTATGATGCGTAGGCATCTTAAGAGCAAGATTTTCCGACGACCGAAGAGACAAGGCATGGGAGTTATGCACATAAGATATGCAATCTTTTAAATAATACGGCGCAGTGGGATTGAAAAGAATATTATAGACGAGGTGGAGAATGTGAGCTTTCCGTCGAAGGCGAATAGGCAGCCACTTGAGCTTAGTTCGAAAGTGAGAGATGTGATCATATTTGCGTAGACCGAAAATAAATCTGATACAGAAATTTTGAAGCCGCTCAAGCTTGTCTAGCTGGTCCTCTCGAAGATCTAGGTAACAAGCGTCAGCGTAGTCTAGGATTGGAAGCAGAAGAGATTGTGCAAGCGCAACTTTAGTAGCAGTAGGTAAAAAATTCCGAAGGCGCTTCAATGACGCACCAGAAGCAAACATCTTACAGCTCACGGACTGCAAGTGAACATATGTATATGAGAAACAACTTATATGTATATGAGAACCAACTACAATTATTTGTGAATTCCTTGTATATATATAAATAACTCAAAAAATACTATAAATTGCAGCAGGAGATAATCTTGTTCGTGATAAAATCGGTTTAATGGGAATGTAAAAAAATAAAAATAATAATAATAGAATATGTATTAACACCATAGAAAAAGTTGATCCTATTGACGCAGATATATTGCAGATAAGAATTGTATTTATTTGTACCATTGAGACCCTTTAACCAGTAAACGTTAATACACGTTATTCATTAAACATCTTGTGTATGTATAATTCTTAAATTAGTTAAAGCACAAATTCCCAAACAACTTAAACATATTTGCGCGAATAACTCACTTTAGCAGGCTTTCAAAGTAAATAATTAGTGAGACCGCATCTCGCTAACTCACTTTACTTCCTTAGACAAACGAGTTGCACTGAGAAATGGAAATACTATGGAATTATTTAAATTATAATAGCTTTTTGTAGAGTATTGGTGGAGTTGAATCCTGTAAAATAGTTCTAGTATCAGACTTTTTAGACCAGCCGACATTGGATCCAGGAATAGGGACCATTTCGTCTAACTTTTTTATTCAGGAAAATCAATCAATCAAAGGGTTGAAGAGATAATTTCAGAGAACTTCTAGTATATTTTTGATTCTAACTCTAGCTCCGAATTGTCAAATGGCCTCTAAAATGAAATCCTGGATCCGCCGCTACCGCCAAAGGCCGGCATGGTCTACATACAAAGCCTAAGGCAAGGTGCATGATGGCATTTGTTTCCAGGATTCAGACACAGGAGTAATCGTAGTGAGAAGCTGTTAGTGGGAAAGTGTTATTTAATATTTAATTAGATATTTTTTAACAGGACTATGCAGTGTATATTTTTCGCATTCTTCTGTCCGAATTTTCGTCATTGACGAATAAAACTAAACTATCTTTTGAAATGTCGGAGTAAGTTTCGTTAACTAGAAGACGAGAAAGTAGATAGCATCGGCATTGTTAATTCTACAACTTGCTTCAGTAGGTTTCGGGTAAATTCACACTCGGATACAAGAGACAGTAAGGGTACAAAATTTAGAGTATTTGCCGTCTAATTCACGTTAGAGTATTCACTTTGCCACCATTTAAAATAAATATCTTCACCAAATAAATTTAAAAACTGTAAACCTCATTTGGTCCTCATGTTCAATTTTGCTGTCCGCATGTATCTGCAAGGGTTTCTGTCTAATAATGTTAATAATCATAGTTCGTCCGCTAAATGGCACCGTAGCAAATTTTCGCCTTTTTGGGAGACAGACAATACACAAGTACAAAAAATCCTAAATTGGTGGAGCATCCATTAAAAGGGTAAGTAACTATGACCTGTGGTGGTATTGCGTAGTTGCGAGTTAACGATGAAATAATTTAAACAAGTGTAATCAATCTAGGTTTCGTTTGTCGCTTCAACTTTGTTTACGAGTATCAACATGCAGCCAAATATACGTACACACACACTAACTTACACTGACAGATAAAACAAAATGTTTGTAAATTTGAAGCAAAGACGCTGCGCTCGCTCAAATATACTGATAGTTGTTTATATATAGCGTACGATACCTATCGAATAGATTATACACATAACAATATTAGACGAGAAACTAAACATTTTTAATCGTGATTTTACAGTTAGAAATCACTTACACACATATTATAAATGCTAAAGTTTGTTTTGTTGGATTATTGGTTCGTTTGTCCTTCTTCCCAGCAAAGAAGTGACGAATCGAAGTCATTTTTTGCACACAGTTCAAGGCACGGATTGCCATACGCTACTTTTTTTTCGTAAAAGTAAACATAAAGCACACAAAGCTGCGGGCAAAGCTTTCATAGATAATAAGGATAGCCTTCGGTATGTAATTTGATGAATACATATAAGTAATCATTGGTATCGTGCATTAATACCCTCAAAATTTCAACACAATAGCGGCAGATAAATTAAGAGAAACAACCCTTTGAACACGGTTTTATATTTTATTCTGTGCCGAGACGGATTTCACTTTGAATAAATTGTGTGTAATTTTCACAGAAAATGTCTTCGTAAAATTAAGACTGTAATTCTTGCCTCTAAAATCTGTCTGAGAGATGTCTTAAATTCATAATATTAAAAAATTACAGCTACTACAGTACATCAACAGCCAGTAGACTTCCACTGCCTTCCCCTTAGAACGACATTTCGAACGACAAGCTGCCAATTGCATCCCCTGATTACTTGTAACTTTCACTGTCGTCGGTTCACCTAGTGGAAGGCCTACCTACGCTGCGTCTTCCAGTTCGTGGTTGCCACTCAAGAACCTTTCTTCCCCATCGGTTATCACTTTTTTGAGCGATATGGCCAGCCTATTGCCAGCTTGCTAATCCTACGAGCTATGTCAGCAACTCCAGTTCTTCGACGAATATCCTATAACCCTATCTAAAATAGAGTTGAGGTATAGCAAAAATCTTTCATTCTTTAACCCTCAACGCAAAGACGGTTTGTTATAAGGTTAGAAAACTGATGAACCAATTTTAATTTAAATTATTTTGTTTGAAGGGTGAATTAATCGGGTCTGTTCTTAGCTTTGTTTGATGAAAATCGGTCAGAGATGGCCGTCGCCAGGGAATGGCGGACTACATATTTTTTTACAGCTCCCTCAATATGGGAATCATATGAAAAGGCCGCCTATTAACTTGTAATTTTTATAACAGTACCAGGTACTGGTATAAAAATTACAAGTTAATTACAAGTTATAATCTTTGAAGTAATTTTGCTAATTTAAAATCGCCTAGCAATAGTGTACATACATTTTAAGTCCCGTTTTGAATGGCACTAAAATAAGAGCATAATCTTAATTTGAAACTATAATACTATTATATTTTTGATAGGCATTTCTTATTACTAAATATTAAAAAAAAAAGATATAAAACTGACAACAGAGGAACAATGCCAATAATGAGTAGAATTACTTGCAAATTTTAATTAATTAATAACATTTCGCCTAGCTTTACGTAATACAAACAAACAAAGAAGAGCGGAAAGGGAAGATAACTCTGAAACACGATGACGAGGTAAGAGTCCAAAAACTGTTCCACAAAAAGGTCAGGGCCATTTCGGATGTATCGTAGCCTTCGTAACTGAAGTTATTTTCTGTCTCGCTTGGAAATAGGCGAGAGCATTTGTACAAACTGAATAGCCTGTAGGCTACGGGGCTATCAAATAAGCGGAACGGTTTGATCCCACGAAATACGCAAAAAGAGCCTGAGCTACCGGTGAAGGAAAACATCGTGAAGAACCAATACCATGGTGGTAAGGCGTTTTACCAACCTCAAGTTGAAAAATCTTTCGCCAAGCATTTATGTGTTTCAGCAGCCTTTCTTAAGAGCTAGTATATTCCAGACTAGACATGCTTTATCAAAGGCCACAGTGTCGCTGATATTTGTGGTCTTGCGAGCTGTTGATCAAATGCCTTTTCGACATGTAACTATTATTTTGTTATCAATAAAAATGACTATGACTATGACTAGCTGTCTTGGATAAAATCTATGGTGCAAAATTTAAAATGGCTTGCGGATTTTGCTGTATCTATTGCAATACAAATATATTTATATACCTTGAGTACCATCTAGTACTTACAAAAAAGGTAGTTTCTGAGTTAAGAAAGCAGTAAGCAATAAAAATTACTATGAATTATGGTTACCTCGAAAGTATATTTGTCTCGATTTTTATCTAGTTTCGTGCAGGTTTTAACTCGTATAAGTAAGATGAAAGAAATCTTATAATAGTGTTTTAAACTAAGTTCTTGCCCTTTCCAATACGCAATTTAGCTAGCGTGGTAGAATATGCAGCTAATACCCCCTTCATAGCGGGGACCCGAGCTCAGCAGTGATCAGAGCTGATACTTACTCTTTAAGTATCATCTCGAAGATGTTGCTTCAGTTTTCAAAAGATATTTATGGAAACCGAGAAAATTAGTGAAAAGAGGCATGCCTCTTTTCTAAGGGATAATGTCACGGCAGTTCTATGTATGATGATTGATCATGAATACCGCCCATCTAGTAGCTCTACGCGGAACCATTCAATCGCTGAGCAAACGTTTCCCCATTGTACTTAATCACCGCGACCGTCATAACGTGTTTTTTATTCTCTCTTCTCCCTCTAATGGATCGCGGAACGGTTTTGTTTTCTATTACCACAATTTTATAGTGTATCAGCTTTTATATCTGTACGAAGTGGCATATTCTGTGAAAATAATGAATTTAACGAGAAATTGGTATTTATATAAGCTTTTACCCGCAGCAATGCCCGTTTGTTTGTTCGCAAAAACGCAAAAAGTATCACTATGCAAAACATCTAGTCAATGAGTCACTTGACTGTTGAGGAGCAGACGAACAAAAACGCTAACAAAGAAACTTTCGCATTTGTAATATGTGTGGGGTTGTAGTGATAGCACTCAAAAATGTGCAGTCCTCAAACCGCACTTTGGCCAGCGACTGGACTGGATGTCCTACGCCCTCCATAGTAGAGATCCGTTCCCAACATTGAGACGTTAAGTATGTGTTGAAATGTATAATTTAAACGTGTGGAGAAAACTTAACAGTATAACTACTAGTCAATTACCTTATAGTCGATGACCAAGGACATTGTGACGAGTGCTGTGACCTAGTGGTTAGCATGTTAACTTCGGCTCTGAGTGTGTTGTGCATGTCTTTCTGAATATTGCTAGGATATTGCTTATTACCTAGCAATATTAACTTACATAGGAGGAATCCTATCACTCCTAGAATCTCCTATCTCTCATAGAAATCCTACGTATGAGCCTCAAACCATTTTTTTATATTGAGCAAATTATAAGCAAAAAGAAAGTGACTTCGCTCGCACGTAGCTCCAACTTGATTTCGTTCAAACTTGACGCATACAAATGCTAATTTTTTATCTTAGACGTCCGTATTATATTTTTATTCTGACAATGTAATCGATACTTGCGTTACCTGTCACTACAACAATCGTGTAATTAATTTATCAGTCATTTTATTAATTTATCATATCCATACCTTTATAAATTGTGTTATATAGTATGTATTTATATAATAATAATATAACGTTGTGTATGTATTTGTTCTATTATCTTGTAGATTACTTTTACCTATTTTGTGTCATTTTGTTTATGTTAATAAAGGCTTCTGTGTTTCTTTTCTATCTATCGAGTTACATTTATAATATATTATTATATTTAGCTCGCTCAGGCCGCTCTAATTTTGTGATATTTTGTACGTGCATGGTTTCCTGGAAGAGATCGCTTTAAGCCATAAGGCCGCCATTAGAAATTCAGAATGTTTTTTTTGAATTGTTTGTTTTTAAATTGTGTTATAAGCTGTTTTTTTTAATTAAGAGTTGTCTTATCTTATCTTACTTGCTATAGAATGAGGAGCTTTATTTATTTGTGATACCTAGCATTCATTTGATTCGAGGATCCGGGTGAAATACACCATAATATCGTTAGCCGACACAAATGGAATGTTTCCGACAAAGTTCCCTAAATGTTCCACTTACAAGAAGATGAAAAGCCAATACAAAGACTTTTTACCACGGAATTCCAACGGAAATCTCAAAGCGGAGCTCATTCAAGTTACTCCTTAGTTCACCCTTTCGCGAAACTTTCAGGTCTTTCAGTCGAATAAGTTATAAAAAATCTTGCCAAGTTGTGTACTGCGGGCACAGTGAGCATAATTCAGTTACGGGACTTTACCGCACTAAGATCCAATGACTTGCATCAACCGCTTATATTACGTATTAAGAAAGAGAATACAGCCAAATTTTTTATGGCCTAGTTTTAGCACACCCACACTATTTTTATGGTATTGGAGATTAGCCGTTTGTTGTTCATAATTAGGTATGTAAAATTTACGAAAATACGTCAAGAGTCAGAAAATTATAAATATATTATTATATTGTACTCCTTGACGGGTCCGATACAGGCGAAACCTAGCCGTTATTTACGAGAAGTAATCCACAAAGTTCGTTATGCGGGACTCTTACCAAAAAAACAAAACTTCACGGTGTCACTTCCCGGCCGCTACTGATGGGTCACGGGTACGATGTTGCATTCGTCTGCAAACCACCACGACTGGTCGCAGCCAGTTGGGGGTTGCCTTCTTTGCGCTACGTAAGACACGTGACACATCGCAACCAGCTCAAGGACCATACTACTATGTGGGCGTCTGACGACCAGCGTGACGTAACCAATTCACTTAAGAAATATTTTTTTTTATTTCCATCACGGCAGGCACCGATACAATTTTCAGTTATTTCGAATTAAAAATCATATTTGTGGACCGATTTTCATAAAATTCAAATGGGGCTACTCGAGAAGTTATGGAAAAAATATTTTTTCTAATCTAACTAGTCGTCTCCGAGAAATCTGGTAACAGGCATTAAAAATACCCATACATAATATGAGTACCTCATATTTTTTGGAAATCAATACAAAAATTTAACTAATGTGTAAATTAATGAACAATGGCGGTCATGATTCCGAATATAACCTTCAAACTAAGCAAAACAAAGTAGACGGCCGACTATAATCTGTACATGGAGAGTTCTTCAAAACAGAAGAAATATGTAACATATGAATATATATACTATACCTCCATTATAAGAGTTTTATTATGACTGAGGCTAAAAGTCCTTACTCCGATTATAATCGAAGGTGTGACATTTGTTACGACTCTGCTCACTCTTCTGACAATGTTACCGATGCGCATAAAGCTTTGTCGGTCTGTACATATCTCTCTGCAAACGAAAATCCAACTATAACCCATGTGCAAGGAAGCTTTAAGCGAAACACTTCGTTTTATCGACAGTAAAAGCGTGATGTCGCCAGCAATCTGTCTCGGCGTCTTTATGACATAACTCGACAACTGACGAAATTGGGACAATAGATTTACTTTGCTTCGCCAAACGCTGACAATGGGACTTGGCCATTTTATTTAAGGCGAACGGTTGTAGTTACAACTTTGCATTTTCTTGTAGTCCAGCGCTAGAGATAAGGAATTGCCTAAGGGGTTCCTAACAGCTACAAAAGTTAAAGTAACATTTAGCAACTTTCAGCCCGGTTGTAGGTAATTGTAATTAGCCCATACATAGGCTACCATGGGATAACATTATACTTACAAGCTACAGGCCACAGAATTCTTGTATTTTTTTTTATCCTACAGAGCTAGGCATTTCTCCACAAGTTCGCACAACCACAGAAATCAGCGAAACTGTAGACCTAGATTGAGTAACTGTACATAATAATGTTCTTTTTAATAATATGAGAGACAACTACCGGACTATTTGAGCTTTTACTGTACCTCAGTTAAGGTTGTGTTGTGTCTTGTGTTTTTGACTCCAAAAAGGAGGTATTCTCGGATAGTCGGAATCTTTTTTATGAATCATCCTCGATTTGTCGGAGATGTCTGAATTGATATATTTTTTTGTTCAAAGTATAATACTTTTCAGTTAGTTCCATATCATTTTGTGTATTAAGTTATTTAGTTGAGTATATTCTTTACTGTATACCTCGTCCTATTTTAATTTTAATTTATCACAATTGTTTTCATCCTATGGTTGCCTGGAAGAGATCGCTTTTTAGCGATAAGACCGCCACTTGTAGCACTATTTATAAAATATTGCTCTATCTATCTATCTACCTTGTATTTCAAAATACTTAAAAAAACGTAGCATATTTATAATACGAGTATATCTACTAGTAAGCAGTTGAAACTTTGCGGAATATTGGTAATGCAATAAAATGCAGACAGCTCGATGTAGGACTTAGAACGTAACTGGCTGCGTAACTCGTTACATTATTTAGTTTTTTGACTTATCTACAAAATTATAGAAATAATTTTATTGTCACTTCATTATGTAAGTAAATTGAGAATTTAGAATATTGCTGACAAACTTAACTTATCCTTAGTTAAGCTTAAATGATTAATTACTTGTGTCATTGCTTTGTTAAATCATCGTGTGTGGAAATCTCATGATATTACACTACAGACGAAGCTTGCAGTGTACCGTGCCTTAGTACTACCGATATTGTTATATGCCTCTGAGACTTGGTGTCTATATAAGAGTGACATAAGGAAGTTAGTCGCCTATCATTTGAAATGCCTACACTCTATTCTACATGTCAAATGGCAGGATCGGGTCACGAATGCTGATATCCTTCGTCGTTCACGAGTCAGCGCATAGAGGCCCTTCTCATCAAAGGACAACTGCGATGGTGCGGTCATGTCCAGCGAATGGATGACTGCAGACTGCCTAAGAAGGTTTTCTATTCCGAACTTTCGAAAGGTGACGCAATGCGGGCGGGCAGTATCTTCGCTATAAAGATGTGTTCAAGCGACATCTGACTGCTTGTGGTTTGTCCACCGAAAAATGGCAGGTGATGCACAAGCTAGATCGGTTTGGCATTCCATGATTTAAAAAGGCGTTTCTGATTATGAGAAAGCACGTCTTTCACAGCTAGATCTTAAACGTCAAATTCGTAAAAATCGCCCGAAACCCACTTATACCTACACATATAACAGCGCGGGCCAGCTGTACTGCGATACCTGCGATAGAGTGTTCAAGACGAAGTTCGGATTTGCTAGCCACTTACGAGCACACGCCAGATACGACGCGGACGACATCATCATCATTATTTCATAAGTTCATTTTAATTATAAGAAAAAAGGTATAGGAGTTTAGTTTTCAAATCAAAATAGTTAAAAAATGTATATCACATCAGCGCCTGCGCAATTATAGTCGGTGATCACATATTTTAGAACTTGTTAGTGTGTTTAATTAAGGCGGACTTAAATTTTCCACTTTCTTCAAATCACTTCTCATAGTTACAGATTAAGATAACGGTTTACCCCAAACTCACATATACAACTCTATACCTTCTTCTCTCCATAGATACTCCATGGAACGGGCGTGGGATGCCAGAGCAGTTTGTTAGCCCCATTTTAAACGATGATGGCTCCAGCTGAGGTCCGACCTGTCGGAAGCCCACAATACCTCTTGGTCCAGCGCACCGTGTTCTTGCCAGTCGTCCGGTGAAGTTGTATCGAACCACATCAGTCAGCATAGGGTATGCTTTTCGAGAAGTCCAAATCCAGAAACAAACATAAAAACAAATCCGTTGAATTGAGTACCTGGTCTTATTTTTTTTGGTATTCGTTAGAAAAAATCGTATGGCGTTACGTAGTAGTGAACAGGGAAGCGAGCCCGCCGCGTCGGCCACAGGTGACGATCGATGCGGCGCGCCGGTCGCCACCCGCTAGCCTTCCCGGACCCTCGTATAAGTCTACTCCGGCCACCAGACTGACAACCTTTCACATCACAGATAGCCTAAGAGCCCTTAAAAACAGACGCCAAGGCGAATTTTTGCACGGATAATGTTGGGCGTCTCATCGAAATGAATCTATTCACGAAAATTCAGCTTGATAGTAATTATTTTTACATCAAGGATCAGTTCCACTACTTTCAAGCGTAGGACCGGGATAACGTACCACGCAATTTGTAGGTTAATATGACTGTTAAATTATATAAATATTAACCAAGTATTACAAAACATTTGCTGGTTAGTAATCATTTATGAAAAGGGGTCCCCTTTTCAAACCATAGATTTAGTAGGACAAGTATTTTTTCAAATAATATTGATAATTATCTTGAGATTAAGCCAAAAAAGAAACAGTTAGTAATACATACTTGAGAATCATCAAATCGACATATTTCATGCTTGCATTTATTAGCTACCACAACCGACAGTCATATACAGGATATAGTTGGGCGTCTCATCAAAATCAAGCTGCGCACGAAAAATTATCTTGATAGTAATCAAAGTGTAAAAATGTTCTAGGGATCCTGGACTATAGGTACGTACTCATTAAAATTATTATTGCACCATAGTTTTTGTCAAGTTAGTGGAAGCCTAGTCGGTAAACCTCTTGCCTTACAACCAAAAAGGCGCGGGCTCAATCCCAGGTTCAGGCATACGCTTTTGAGTTTTTCACTTATGTGCATATTAGAATTAATTACCTACCACTTACTTAAACAAGTGCTAATTATTTCTAATTAAATAAACGGTGAAGTAAATCTTCGTGAAAAATATTTAAAAGTAAAGTCACCAATCCGAAAATAGCTCGCGTGGTAGAATATAGCCTACACCCCCTCCATAGGGTGACTCGTGCCCAACAGCAAGACTCTATTGATTTGTATACGGATATCTCTAGGTATGTACTCGTATGTACAATTTAAGGAAGACAAAAAGAATTAACTTACGAATTTTATTCAAACTTATTACAGAAAAAAAAAATTATTAGTAAATATCATCAAATAAATAGATTTCTGTTTTTATTTCATACAATAAAATACCTAAATACAATATACATAAATATTATACTAACTTAATCCTTAATGCTGAGTCTGAGATTTCACTTTGCATCAAAGTGAAAGAAATGGTACCTAATTGAGTGGGTCAAAGTCGTTACAGTATTAATCTGTCACTGGACCGTAGTGAGGGCAGTCATAAAGCACCTTGATTCCATAGGCCGCCCGCGACTGGAACTCTATCTCGACTACTGTTCCTCTCGCGAGGGTAATATTGTCTGTCACCATCGGTACCGGATCACACTCCTCGCCAAACGTCAGCTTCTCTAGAGAAAACAAGTGATAATTAAAAATAATTCTTAAAAAAAAGACTACCGAGTTCCATTACGACAGGTACCTATAGAATTTTTTCAGTTATTTTGATTTGATTATAAAATTCAAACAATCAGGTACGTGTGAAAACCCGTCTTCTTAAACAATCTGGATAAAGCTGCTTATGAGAAAAACTCACCGGCGTCCAGTGTGACGTAGAACGGAACGTACTTGTCCCGAGATAGCTGGTTGGGTGTTGAGATGTTCGCTATTACTCCGTACCGATGGAACTTTCAAATCACCGTGCGTAAATTGCTGTGATAACCAACAACTGCAACATAGAAGTAATGGAGCGTTTATAACAATACAAAACGGTTATGTTTTTTAAAGTCTTAACATCATTAACATCTTACTAAGGTCATTGAAAAGTACTTGCGTACCCAAAGGGTAAAAACAGGACTTTATACTAAGACGTCCGTCCGTCCGTCTGTCACCAGGCTATTGAACAACACACACTCATGAAAAGTGATATATGGTTGAAATTTTCACAGATGATATTTCTGTTTCCTCTATGACAACAAATACTAAAAACAGAATAAAATAAATATTTAAGGGGCTCCCATACAACAAGCGTATTTTTTTGCCGTTTGTTGCTCGATATTGATAACGGCAACAGGTAGAAGCTTGAACAATTCACAAAATATTTAGTTGTATATTGACCTTAAAATAAATAATTTAATGAAAATAAAAATAACTAATTAAGGGGGCTGCCATGTTTTTTTTTCGTTATATGCTAGATATTAATAAGAACAACAAGTAGAAACTTGAACTAATGGTGTATGGATAGTACGGAACACTTAGGGCGCGAGCCCGACTCGCACTTGGCCGATTTTGTTTTTTAATGTTTATCTAACGTTACAAAATATAATTAAGCTGTATTTAATCGTATTCACTGAAAAGTTTTTAAATATTACGTTGGTATTTAGTGTGGTATAGACGAATAGTTTAAGTATAGCCCACTAGTATAAGACAATCCATTGTTTATTCCTAGCCTCGTTTTGGCTTGGACGAAACAACAATAGACTCGTGCTTAAACACCGCCCAAAAAGTACCTACTTTACTACCACATAAATTCTAAACGATTACCAAAAATTATAAATGCTCACTAAATTACGTTTCCTAAAACGAACTTTGTTGCTGAAATTATTCAAAATGTTATAAAAAAATTACCTAAACCTACTGCGGACCTTGTAGCCGAAAGTTTTCGGATTGTCATAAAAAAATGACCTGTACCTACTGCGGACCTTGTTGCCAAAAGTATTCGGAGTGTCATAATTTGCTGACCGTTAAGCCATTTTAGGAACCAAAAATAATATATGGTGACCGTCTAAATTATACCCAAAATAATACGATATACATACAAATGAAGTAAGCCGGATCATTGTCCCATTTGACACGAAAGATTCCTTCTTCATCCGCTCGTACTGCCATATGCTGCTCTATAGCTGTGCCCTCGAACCTGGTTTCACTTAACTGTCGCCAATGCCATCTCTCGCCCGCAGCCTCATACCGGCAACCTGCAAAACCGTCATACTATATTACATAATAATATGTACTCTTTTCCTTAGTGATCTAAGACTAAATCTTCTGGTGTTACCCGACTACTTATACAACCGTGTTTGATAGGAAAATTACATTTAATATGATGTAACGTTAGACAACACGCTCGTAAGAAACTGGGTAACCCAAACTAATACAATAGTGTAGTTTTCACTGGTTTCACTCAACTAAAAGTCTGATAATGTTATCTGCGCGACCATAACCCCTATGAGACGCGATATTGTTGACCAAGTTTAAATTAAAATAAAAACGCGATAAGAATCCAGAAGCATTCAAACGCGCTGCAGATTCTACCACAATTAAACTTCAAAAAGTCTTTAAGTCTTTTAATGATTTTTGATAGTCCAAATATTAAGACTTCTAAAGCAGGCCTATCTGCTTATTTACGTGAAAGAAGTAGATAATGGTTACCTATATTATCAATCATATAGTTGTCCAGGTCGTCTCGAGCAGTCTCCCGTGCAATCCAGATAGAGTCGTTTCTTAGTACTGCATTTGGTACACTTTTGCTGAGTTCGCACAAGGTAAGGTTTCGTTTATCAAGAGTCTCACACGTCGTTCTGTTGGCAGAAATAGTTTCTTGACATTTGAATTTGATTTCCGCAACATTGAATTCGTTTGGACCGGTATTATTTTTTATTTCAACTAGTTCCAGAGTCAATTTGTTGATAGACATAATTGTATTATTTTGCTCTTGAAACGCTTTGTCTATTTTCAATATTTGATCGGTAACATGAGATAGTTGTGGTAATATTTTTGTTACTACTTTCTCTATCTCTCGATTATCTCTGTTTTCTAAATCATAAATCATATCCAACTTTGCTAAGACTTTTTCGTCATTGTAATTTTTCATTGAATCAAGTTTTCTATTAATTTTATATAACGCTTCGTTAACTTCTGTATTCCGTTGGATATTTGACTGAATGCTGTTATAAAATTCATTTGCCAGGTTTGTTATTTTCTGTTCCATTCTCAATAATAAATCCATCATCGGTATATCTTTGCTAGGTATATCAAATTCAGCATCAAATTGGTTTGGAATTTTGTTTATTGACTTTCTGACATCTCTGTTCAAGTCATCAATTGTCCCAGCCATATGTTCCATACGCTGATTTATCGTGTCCAAACTATCGAAGAGGTTGTCGTCAATTTCTTTTGCCTTCCCTCGGAGATTGTGATCGTTGATGCATAGACAGGAATCTGCAGGATCTCTTCGATCAAGTTCTATATTAGTAACACTAATGTACTCCGTGCAGGCAAACTGCAAGATGTTAACATGAATCACGAAAAAAAACAATTTATATTTGGCTAACATTTTGAGGGAATTACTCGTGTACCTATCGAAATGCTCGACTATATCGCGAAAACTCTTTTATATACAAGCGGAATTTACAATCAGGAGTAACTAACGTGACCCGCGTCTTCACCCGTGGTGATAAAGATGCCCATTTGTAGTGATCGTAAATAGTGTGTATACAAAATACCACTGGGATAAAAAGTCACATTTATCAAGTGACGAATTATTTTCTTGTTTGCGTTTCATCTACCAATGGAAAAACGTTTCTTGCAAACAAAAAATATCTAGTATTTTTTGTTGACACTTACTCGAATCAGGTAATTTTTGGGGAAGTACTCCCCTTGAAAATACCCGATGACTATAAAATTATAAAATTACGTAGCTAGAAATTTAAAATAAACTACCTTGATATTTTCATACCTATACATATAGAAGTAGGACCAAGTTATAATGTATAACTAAAAAATATTTTGTGAAGTTTAAGGTTGGTTCTCATTATTATATATAAATTACATATTATGACATAAGTTGGTTATAAGGCTAATAAATAATTTCATTTCAATAATTCTCATACATGATATAAGTAAAATATTTTTTCCCCCAACCCCATTGTTTGGGGAATTACCGAATAACTTAAAGAATAACTTTATAAATAACTGAAGAAGGCATTATAGTTTTAACAATGCCTCATTTTCTTATATCGGTAGTTTGCTTGAGACACACTAGATAGAGCTGAAAAAAATTTACGTGCAAACGCGTTCCATTCATTATAAGTGGAAAAATTAATTGTATGTCATTCAATCGATAAAGTCAAAATAAATGTAATTATATCAAAGATGGTGGAAGAATATCACACATACTAGTGTACATCCTCGTACTTGACTTGCTACATCAATGATTTATGAAAATAAGATCTAATTTAATGCTACTGTTTTGACAATATTTTTTGCTTAGAAATTTAATTGTACTCGTATTTAAATCACCAGATAATATGTATATATGCCAGCGTCAAGCTTAAGATTTATCAATTCTTAAAAATGATTAGACATCAAATATAACATTTGTTCTCGTGGTAAACTTATATTAGGCCTAAAATTACGATGGAAAATTCAGAGTTCCTGGAAACACGAAAACCACGTATGGTATAGATTTACGTCGAAAAGTGCCACAGTATAATTGATAGACATGTCTAATGCCACGGTAAACGAAGGGGTTATTCAGTCTTAAGTCATTCGTAATCGCTCTAATTACACATCAATGTTACTAGTTTTGCAAGACATATTGGATGGGTATTTTAATTAGCATAAGGGCGACTAAAAATTATTCCTCGATAATAATCGAGAACCCATTTAAGTGCATCTTTAATCGATTTGCGCGACACACACACCGCGTTGTCTGTGTTCAAATAAAACAAAATGCAGCCCCCATCCCCATAGTCTAGTCGGTAGACAACAAAGGGTGGTCGGACAAATTTAAAAACTCCACAAACATTTTGAAATATAAACCCTATCTTTATACTCTTGAGGGTAGGCAAGGAAGAACGCGTTAAACTGGTTCTGAGGAGGAAGCGATGTGTTAACTGAAGTTTGAACTTAATTGCGTTTACAGATTTTACGGTAGACGACTAGACGTTCAGGGTACCTACATATAATAAAATATTATGTTGCTTAGATTAAATAGCTAGATAACTTTTTATTATTCTTAGAGCGTAAATATAAATACTAGACGTTACAAGCGAAATTTAAGGCCCAGTGCATTAAATACTTGGTTCCGACCTTAATTGTTTCAGTTAGCCCAGGGTCCCAGATTTGCTTTTTCTTCTTCCAGTTATTATGTGAAAGATTGATACACTTTTCCTTAATTTTCGAGTGAACATTTGCAAGATAAATATCGGGTTTGCTGCCTTTGCTGGTCACGGGCTTTGGTATATAGTATTATATCTAGCTCTAAAGGTAGCTAGGTACGCCACTTTGGACATACAGGTATTGCTGGTAATCAGCAAGTCTTTCTAGTATAAAGCTGTAACTTTAATTTTATAGTTTTGTAAAATCGGCAGCAAAAAAGGTATGTCCTATAGAAAAAGTTCATTGACGCATTGCCATATGACGGGTTTGGGACGCTGTTATATTATTATGTGCAAGGTTTAACAGACTGAACCCCACGACACGGATACGACCATTGTGGGATTCAGAGTACTTCTGGGATTCAGATATCATATTTACATTGTGTTATCGTTCATTTAACTTTTGGCGTAAAATTTGTGCTTGCTAGGAATTAATTTGAGGCAAATAAACTTATTATCTACAATTTATTCATAAGGTATTTGTAATAATATATTAGTATATTATTAGGAGAACTGTCAGGTTTGATTAATTTTGTTTAAAATATTATAGCAAATAGAATCAACTAAAGTTTCGTCCCCATTCAGTGAACTTCATCAGAGTGATTATAATGAGGCGGCCTTGTCTCCGACGGCATCACGTTTCGAACTATACACTGCGAGTGAACGTTATAAATCACTCTGACGGTGTTCAGCAAAATGTAAAAGCAACTAAAGTTGACCCTTGCAACCGTCAAATAGGTATTTGACGGTTGCAAGGGTCAACTTTAGTTTCCTTGCCTTGGTACCTTTCTGGTACCTACCAGAAAGGTACCAAGGCAAGGAAACTAAAGTTACTTTCTGGTAGGTACCAGAAAGGTACCAAGGCATGTGTGTATCTCAACTAATATTATGAATGAATGAATATAGCTTTATTGCACAAATAACAAAAATAAAAGATACAGCAAGAACAATCTATACAATGGTAGTGCATTGGAAGCCCTTATCGCCTAAAGCAGTTTCTTCCAGGCAACCTTTGGATGGAAAGAAATAATCTTATAAAAAAAACGGTTGGTGCAACTAAACTAATACTAATAAAAAATAACCATACATGAAACAAAACTAACTAAATCGAATAAAATATATTTAAAATCGTGGAAACTAAAAAAAAACTCGCCTGGTTCGTTGAAACTAAAAAACATCATCAGTTATATCGATTGAAAGACCTAACTACAAGAATAATTTTAAATAAAATTTAAAAGGGACACTTTGAAGATGTACCTTCAGATTATATTTTTTTTAATCGTTTCTGTCGGACAGGTCCGGTAACAAATACTAAACAAAAAATGCAGTTGAATAGAGTAACTCCTCCCTCGTTCATTTAAGAAGTCTGTAATGAAGCGTTTTTGTCTCCAGACATGGACACTAGCAGTAAGTATCCCGTTGTCTCTTCTAAAGAAGACACAGATGTCTCTCTTGTCTTCACCAGAGGAGACACTGCTTCGAAGCCAGTTTACTAACTTATTAAACAACAAAATAATAATATTTTTATTTGTTACCTAAATACCTATTATCATGCCTATATCTAAACAATTTCCTTGGATCCTTGCAATTTACAGTCAATTAAAAAATTTATGAGCAAAAATATACGTATAGCTACACTTACTCCATCGTAGATAATAAGTACCTACCTACCAGTTTCATTCGCGGTGTATCTTTTCCCGAGTTTGTAATTAAAAATCTTGAAAGTCAATTTAACTTTGGTCAAAGTTCAGTCTCGGTTTGCCTTTGGATTGAAATCGTAATGAATTGTTGAGAATCAAACTCCAATAGGTACCTACAATGGCTCGGGGTTTCTTTGTCTCGAAAACGGTTTATCGATCTATAGGGTTTTTGGACTGGCTTTTCTTAGAATCAATCTATAAACTATAGGTTTGCCTAGAATTACAAGTTATGAATTGATATGCAAATATTGAGCTTTCATTTTGTTAAAGTTATGCCTTGATCACACGTACCCGTTCGTGAAATTTATCATAGTATTCTGCTCGTCAAGCCCTTTCATTAAATACCCATATTGAGGGAGTGGTGATAAAATATTAAATCCGCCTGGGGCCATTTTGAAC
This sequence comes from Ligdia adustata, assembly GCA_947049295.1. Taxonomy (NCBI): domain Eukaryota; kingdom Metazoa; phylum Arthropoda; class Insecta; order Lepidoptera; family Geometridae; genus Ligdia; species Ligdia adustata. Next base: position 5,755,610 of record OX346233.1, read on the forward strand.
AGACATTCAAAGACATTCAAGTCCGTTCGGGAGCTACGATGACATAGACAGACTCAAACACGGACACGTTAAACTTATAACACCTCGTCGTTTTGCGGCGGGGATTAAAATAGCGGTTAATCACAATCCTAGCATCTGCGGTAGATTGCGAGAGTCGTCTTTAACTTATATTTACCTACTTAGATCAATAGTACTCTTCCATCTCATCGGTTTTTATATAGTACGTACCTATTAACGTTTTTAAGACTAGTAGTTCCGCGAACTGTTGATCTCTCGACCACAATAGGTACTTTATAAAAAAGACGACAACAACTTGACAATTTTTTTAATATTTTGAAGTCATAATATATGTTGTGTTTCGCATGTCTGTAGTGAATATGATTATGATTAAAATCGACCAGTAAATTAAGCAAGCTTTCCCCTGTTTGGAAGAAATATCCCCTCAAAATCAATCAAAACGTAATCCCGCACAACTAAGTAGGTATATATAAAAAATACAAGTTTAATCATTCTTGTTAAAAAAGAGACCACTAACTTTTTCAGTTATTTCGATTTCATATTGCAACCTCATGACCGATTTTGATGAAACTATAATAGAACGAAATGCGAGCTTGTCCTTTTAAAAAAATCATATCGGTCTACCCATCTAAGCATCGAGTCATAGATCATTATCGCTACTTATAGTAGCACTAAAATTTGTTTCGTCTAATTATTACTAGAGAATTTGTCTATACCTATATATATTTCCATGCCTAGTATTGTATAGCAAATGTATTTGTATGTGTTGTATTTACATATTTATGTATTATATTTATATTTGTAATGTGAGTTGTTAAGTTGATAGTGTAATATTAGGTCCTTACATATGAAATTGGCGTTTTGTCGTACTGGCCACTTTGATCTCAAATATCTCTTCTTTGGTTAGGGATTCCAATTTCAAATTTATACAGCTATTTATTCATACATTTGTATTTCGAAAACCGTAATTCATTTGTTTTGTCCACGTTTGGTTTTTTCTTTGCGTCACGCAGTTTACAAAATGGAAAACTTGAAATATCGCGTTATTTACGAGTACGAGTTCCATCGTGGTACCAGTGATGCAGAAACGGCTCGAAGGATTAATGGAAAAAACGAGATCGCTTTGAGCGATAAGGCCGCCATTTAAAAACTAGTTTATGTTTACAATTTTGTCTATGTTACAGTTTATTTATTGTTAAGCTGGTTTTCGAATAAAGAGTTGTCTATCTATCTATCTAAGAGAAATCGGGTAACAAACGTAAAAAAACAGTCGAGTTGAATACCTCCTCATTTTGCAAGACGGTAGAAAAAAGTGAGAACCTAATTCAATTCTGCACGCAAAACTTACCTTACTAAAATGAAATCTATGTATACTGAAAGAAAATAAAAGTTATATTGATAAAAAAATCTACTATATATAGACTATTATGGTAAAAATTATGAACCTCCTCTTCCTTTTGAATTCGGTTTAAAATATAAACAATCACTAACCAATTATTTTTTTAATTCTTGATCAGCCGGTTAATTACATACAAACTGACACTGTTTGATTTGAAGCAGAGAAGCTTCGCTCGCCGGTTAGAGGCAAAAGCCAATGAGGAATTAATTTCATCGAGGATGTGATCTTTTTCTTTTCAACTATAGCGTCATATCAAATCATACCTACTATATTATTCATGTGTGACCTTATGAGGTCAAAATGTTTGTGACGAGACTTTAGTCTTAAGATTTAATTATTCTAATAAATAAGGTTAAACCATTAAAAAATCACTTAAAATTATATAATTTACTACTATAATAGAATAATAATCTATCATTGTGTTCATTTAGTTTAATGTACAATAATACTTTACTAATCTGTGTGTCCAATGCTGGTCTAAATATCAACGCTGGTTGTTTACAATTAGCACTATGATAGGTTGAAGCCAGTTTGAGCCAGAAAACGTCGCCGGATAGTATAATGAACTACCTGACCCGCTGAACTTCGTACCGCCAACGGTTATGTATGTTTCTCCCCTTTTAAACCTTCAATGGAGTACGACAATCATTTCGATACTAACCTCAGCTATATCGGCCCAGCCGTTCTCGAGTTTTAGTGAAACAAACGGATTCATTTTATATATATATATATATATTTTTTTTTTGTTTTAAGAATCTTCACCTGACAATAACAAACACAAAGCAAAAAAATGTGAAATCGGTTCAGCTGTTCACGCGTGATATCGTGACAAAGGGATATAGGGATTCATATTTATATATATACATAAAGTAATAAAAAAATATATAAGAAAATATTTAATTTTTAAACTGCCATCTATGATTTAGTTAAAGAACTACATTTTACCTTGTCAGTGTCAGTTAACAACTTATGGTACTTAATTGATGTCATTCAACTCGTTCTGGGTTCCTGATAGATGTCGCTTTTTAGGAACATAGAATCGCTCAAATATCATAAAAAAAATAATGCCAATAAATTTTTCTTTATGTGCTAAATGGTGATTGCAAGTATATTTTGAATACTTCAATGTCCTACAAACCTTTATTCACTGATGAGGCATATACCCTATTTCCTTATTGATTAACCATAGCATAAGTACTATCACAGAACCATTGTATTGGAAGTCATTCAAATGTAAACCGTTTTTACAAATGATGAATCTCAACGAGTCACATCTCGATTATTATTAAATGTCACACTGCAACTAAATGGAATATACTTGTTGGGAATGTTATTCCCAACCAACGAGTTACACCCCCAAAATGCCCACAAGGGCATTTGAAGGGTGTAACTCGTATAGTGTAGTAGTATCTTGTATGTATGTATGTTGTATCGTTACTCGTCGTAGTATCTTCTTATTAGTTTGTGCCTCAAGCGTCACACTGCTATTCAATGGGAATACATCTGTGGCTCCTGTGCAAAACGATCTAACTCGAGTTATATCAAAATACGTGTTTTTACACGTATATAAATTTAAAAAAAATACAATTTTTTTGGTCTAACTCACGTGTCGATATCTCTATTAGTTCCGGAGATAAGATGATACAACTAGCACTTTTTTTGCACTTTAACTCGATTTTTTCGTGTGTAATGATCTATCGGAACTTATATCATATGAAAAAAAACAATTTTACTTAATTTTTTGTAAAAAAAGATATAACAAAAGATGTATTAAAAAAATGGTTCACTTTTCGACGTATTTTTGGGTATTTTGATACAACTAGAATTATCTCCAATAACACAAAACCGTTTTGTATCAACGTTTGATACAACTCGAGATAAAACAAAATAATTTTAAAACAAAAATATTTTTTTTTGTGTATTATGGTACAATTCAAGTTTTATTATTTAACACAATTATATAATTTAGTTATATCAAAATATCAATGATTTCAAACAAATTTTATTGAAACACTTTTGTGAAATATGATATAACTTCGTACTTGTGAGGCCTGGCGCGGGGGTGAGGTGAAGCGAGGGCAAGAAATATACTAACGCAGCCGCTGAGTTAGTGCCGCCCAGGAGGTAAAAAAAAAAACCAAGAAAATCCGATAAAGATAGAAGAAAAGACAGAATCAAGAGACAGTATTGAAGAAACAGAGGTTTAGAATATATTACTAACAAAGGAAAAAATAAAAAAGCTCGAGTAATGCAAGATTTGAGTATATGCCGACTGAAATGTAAAGATCGTTTCGAAGAAAGAAACTTTTTAAAGAGTATTAGAGTATCGGAAATCCTGTAAAGAGAGCTGTATACGTGGAAAAAGTATAGTAAGAAAGAAAAAAGGATCATCAAAATCATCACCCAAAAACGAAAGACATTTAGCAAACATTACTATGTTCCGGATGGTAATTTAAAAAAATAAAGATTTGCAAAGGTTGTTTGCTGAGAACATTCGATGAAACTAATAGGTTTCTCCAATCAGTTTATGAAAATAAACTTAAGTACAGTCCAATTCAACCACAAAAAGACGAAGAAATAGCAGAACAATACCAGAAGATAAACTTGAAGAAATCAAAGCTCACATCAACAGTTTTTCAAGCTTTGATAGTCATTACGGTCATTCGAAAACGACAATAAAATTCTTGAAAAGTAAACTTACTTTGCAAAACTCTGTTAGTAGCCCTAATATAGTAGATTAGTAGCCCTTGGCTAATAATCTACTATATAAGGGCTACTAATATACTAATCTACTATATAATATACTATATATACAATTTAAGGCATCAATGGCAGCCCGAGATATTTCTCTCGAACTATAGGCGCACGAGCGCAGCGAGGGCGCCTATAGTTAGAGTTCGAGGGTGCAATTGATGCTTACACCCGAGCTAACTACTCTGCTTTACATCTCGATTGTGAGGTAAGTAGAGAAAAACCGGCATTACAATAATAAAACATTTTATTAGTTAAAATTTATAGTGATATGAGAACAATTTTAAAATATTAGGGACAGGTGTTTTTTGTACCAGGGCACACGCATATGGAAGCTGACAGCAACCATGCTCTTGTGGTGGTGGTGGTGTCTGTGATATGAAAAACGAGGAAAAAACTACGATGTTATTACCATTGATATAGTTAAGCACTACTTATCTGAAATTTCCATCTCTATAGAGAAGAAAGATCTTTGCCAATGACTTCCCTTCATCCACGAAAGTGCTCATGAGTTCTATCGAGCACTTTTGTGCAAAACTGATGTAATAGATACTGCTGCCTACAGTGACAGCAGTGATGAAAATTAAAACCTTAACTACGCTCTATTAAGACTGATTTGCCGATCATTACATTGTTAAATACTAACATAACTGATTTAAATATCTGTAATGATTTGATTCTACTGTTGTATCTACCTCATGAAGTTTATTGATTAATATTATTGACGACTGATTATTGTAATATGCCTTTGCTGTGATCTCAACGAGAACTGTTTTCATTTTATTTATTCATACTAAGTTTTTTACTCTAGTAGAATAAGAATATTAGACGTGATTATTTATGAATACCTACTACCTATTGATCTCAATGTGCCTTATGTCTTGCAATGTGCAAAAAGTGTATTTCAGTAAAAATTAAAATGATTATGAGGTTAATAATTACAATTTTCAATTTATTTTCATTTCTTATTCTTTTTACTGAACTAGTACCAAATTACACATGTTGTTTAACATTTACACAAGATACAACTTTTGATAGACCATCTCACACAAAACTTTTAAAATTTGAATTTTAGTTTAAATAATACATGTGCGTGCGATGTTGTTTCTGAACATGTTTGATCGGAAAATGTTAATTCTCTATTAATTTTTAGTTTCTTTTATTTTGGAACTGTTGTTGTTGCATTTAAAATAACAATGTTACACTTAAAATAAAATTGACAAATATCAATTTTCACCAATAGCTTTTCTTACGTGTAAAATGATATAATTCTATTTATATCATTAGACACGGCATAAAACTCAAATTAGAAACTATATTTGGTACAACTCGACACTGTTTTCAGTCTTGCTGATATTCTATGCATTATATCAAAACAAATTCCTTGCTGTATGAAAATATGCATTTGTATGAACCATAATTAGTTATTACTTTTCAGCTAATTCATAAAGTAAACTAGATATATTTTTTTGAAATTTGTTTTTGCTGTCTTGAAAAGTCATGATTTTCCAGATATATCGTTTTGCACAAGAGCCACAGACATTATCTCATAAAAAGCCAACCAGTAAGTACACAATATGTCGTTGTTATTTGTTGGCTTTTTACAACACAAACAAAAACCAGTTAACCACCGCAGTAAACATAATAAAAGTAGATATTAGTGTATTCCATCATTTTAATGCAATAATTAAACACTGGTATAATTAAAACAACCTCCTGCCTTCGTCAAACCAATGCTTCCACTAGCAGCCCTAATGTTTCCAGTCATCAAACCGTCAAAATGCTCATGGAAACAATTTTTGGGTGACGGTGATGCTATCATTATTGGTTTTGGGTAGTCTCTTACTTCAAATCGTATTTTTACGTTGACGGGTGTAGTTCTAAATACCACTTTACAGGCGTTCTGAAGGAATCCACCTCCAGCAAGATAGTTCATACTGAAACTTATTCAAATGCGTTTTAAAAATCTTTTGATCACGACGCGAATAAAATGTGTTCGTTTCAATGACAAAATACAAATGATGACAAAAAATATCGACAACGTGTTGTCAAAATTCAAAAAGTGACAATCTACTTGATTTTGGACATTTTATAAATAAACTACCTACCAGGACCAAACCATAGTCAACCATAGAACCAGGAATCTGCATTGATGTAGGAGCCATTTCGGTATTTGTTAATCTGTGGAGCTAACTTGCAAATTAACTTAACAGCCTGTGAAGAAAACGGTTGCTATTTTATTGTCTATAGTTTATTCGTTCAACTCTCGTCAAGCAATCGTTCAATTCTTTTCTTTTATTATTATCTATCAAAAAATGGTACATACCTCTTTCGTGAGAATTCTGTGTAGAGTGTAAATCATTGCTGAAAAACTATAAAAGGCAACTAATATATTTCTAAGCCACCTCAAAAATATGTCCTTTTCATTTGGAACGCCTTCGAGCGCTCCTGCTACTACTGGACTTACTGGAGGGTTTAATTTTGGCGCTCCGAAGTAAGTTTAACAAAACCTTATTTTTACGTGTTAGAGCTTGATGGTATAAAAATAAATTATCGTATTTACTGATTGGCTATGGAATAATTAATAACATCTAGACTTCACATTGACAAAAGTTGTCTAAACCATAATATAACCTCTCTGCCCAGTTTCTTGTTAATTCATTGTATTTTTGTGTTCGTTTACATTTTAGGCCAGCAACGCCAGGTTTTGGGTTAGCTGCGACGTCTCAGCCATCAACTGGGCTCTTTGGAAGTACGCCGGCGACTTCGGCGCCTGCTTTCGGTACTTCCTTTGGTTCAACGTCTTTCGGCGCTAATACAACGCCTGCATTTGGGGCTAATACAACGCCAGCGTTTGGGGCTAATACAACGCTAGCGTTTGGGGCTAATACAACGCCAGCGTTTGGGGCTAATACAACGCCAGCGTTTGGGGCTGCTGCTCCTGCCTTTGGTACAAGCTCAGCAGCACCCGCTTTTGGGAGTGCCACATCTGCGTTTGGCACAGCAACCTCCGCACCTAGCTTTGGTAAGTTCGAAGTTCTAATCCTATCGATTTGTGAAAATAATGACCTAAAATATAATGAACTTTGTTTAAATTTTAAAACAGGAATTGGCTCAATCTTTTGAGCTTACTTCTTACACTAGCGCCTCAAACTGTTAAATTTGTTGTCAGGTAACTGATGGATAGGTATAGCCTGTGATTGTGATAAACCACTAGTAACTATCATTGGGGTATAATATAAAGAAGCTTCTAACTTGGACTTGACACCTTTTTAAGGACTGAATTGCTAAATACCCCAAAATAAATACACCCTCCAAATTATAAGGCACTGCGTTGATTGTAACCTAATTTGCAAAACTGCCCAACATATCACGCTGCTGAGTGTTACATATTAATAATGTGATGGTGCAATTTACTCATTGTTTTTTGACATAGCAGTTGCACTTTTTCATTTTAATAGATAATATTATCCAATATCTTTCTTTCGAAAAGTAGTTTTAAAATAATTATCAATCATCATTATGATTGCTTGCATTACAACAGGTGCGCCAACCACTGGGCTTACAGGCACTTCGTTTGGTGCTACCACAGCTCCATCATTTGGGCTGGGCACGGGCGGCCTTAACTTCGGAGCTGGGACTAACACATCTGCGCCAAGCACAGGTGAGATTATCCAATTTATTAATAAATTTAAAATTAAATTAAATTATTATTTAAATTTATAATATGGGACAACATCCACACAAAGGTCTTCAGGTCCCAAACTAGGCAAAGCCTGTGCTATGGTAACCTAAAGACTGATATACATACTTAGAAATACATACATACATACTTATATGTATAATAAACACCCAGACACACGTCAAACAGACATGTTAATGCACACAAATGTTTGACCTGTCCGGGGATCGAACCCGGGACCAGAAGGCAGGGTTGCTACCAACTGCTCCAACTGGCCAGTCAATTGAATTTTTTGATTATTTTGTAATTGGTTGTTATTGCGCATGTGTCTCTGTGCATAATCTGCTATCGCCAACACAGTAGCAATCATTATTAGAGATGTATAAGACAAGACAAATATAAATATTTATTTTTTAATAATTACTATTTGTTATGACCCTTTTGCTTTCTTATAATTTTACCAAAAGGATGGTAAAGAATTTTCACAAATGAAAGTCAATCTATTTTGTTATGTCAGATTATAACACTATAGGAATAAAATCGAGGCAAGTTGTAAATGAAATACAAGATACTGCCTTCTAAACATGCATATTTCATCTTAGGCCACTGTCGCTTTATATTGGCCAAATTGCAGTAAACCACAAAAAGATACACATAAATTGAATGTTTTGCGTTGATTATTAAAAATATGGCAGTTAGTCAAGAAATAGCGTTGTTGTTGACAGGTCTGTCCTTCGGAACCCCCGCTACATCCGCACCTAGTCTCGGCCTGGGAGGCTTCAGTTTTGCTCCGACCTCCACACAACCCGCGGCAGGATTTAGTTTATTAAACAATACAAGCACAGCTACTACTACCAATAGCCTGTTTGGTAAGTTTAGTTTAAATAAGGTTTTAGTTTCTTAATGTTTCCAACTTTAGTCCAAGTCTAAAAGAGTTAACGGTATATTTCCTTGATTCATTCTGAATGCATTCCTGAAGTGTAGTTTTAAAATTATTAAAAAAAAAAATATTTTTAAAAATAATTTAAAGGTCTTTTTAAGACAAGTTGTTTTCAACTTCTGTGTTGCTTTCTATGATAAAGAGGAATGTAGGAGAAAAAAGGCAATTTAAGGGTATAGACGAATGTCTATATTCTTAAAAAAAATCTGATTGGCTATGATAATTCATATGCCCATATTCCTCCATATATATATGACTATTCAAGTCACTAGCGTGTAAGTAGAGTATGGCCTGTTGTTGTCATCACAGGAAACCTAATGTTTACCATTCAGCAAACAACTTGTGTCACTCACAATACATTCTCATTTCCTCCTTACAGATGCTACCATTTAACTCCCATATCCCACTGACCCAGACGTTCCAGATGTTGAATCCCACTCCTAATCCCACCGCCCCACTCAGTGGCATGTATACCCTTAAGAGAGCTTCACGAGATGAATATAAAACTATTACACCGTCTTTTGGTGAGAACAAGTTACGCATGTACTCTTTATTTTGAACAAACTGCGCCCTGCCGTGTTAACCGCAGTAATACCGGATAAAAAGTAGCCTATGTGTTGATCCAGGGCCTAAGCTATCTCCGTACCAAATTTCATCCAAATCAGCTCAGCCGTTTTTTGTGTGAAAGAGCAACAAACGTACATCCATATATTGTTACAAACTTTCGCTTTTATGATATTAGTAGGATAGTAGGAAGTCGGATAGTTAAGGCCTGTTTTATTTTTAAAGGAATTTATACATAGATAGTTTATTGAGACTTTTTTATAAACATTCTGTTATTTTTTTTTTTATGTCGCGACATAAAATAAAATATAGAAAAATTCCAAACTTTGAACCCCCATATGTCCCCATTAATTAACTAATGATTAATTTCCAAAAATCCTTGCATAGTACACCTTACACTGCATAATGTCTTATACCCTGTTCAATTTTCTGTCAGTCTCTCTAGGTTCAGAGATTTAGACTCTGTGTTGATTCGAAGCAAATATCAGTCAGGACTTACTCTTATATATATATATTATAGATAAATATAAATGCATAGCTTTATCTTACTATAAATAATATAGTGTAAAAAAAATGAGAAACATATCTTTTATGACCTTAACTATTCGTTAGCAAAAGTTGTTATTCTAATGCGCTTTACAACAACCTAGCTTATCAGTTTCAAATTAGCAATGAAATTGAAGTCCAATTGGTTTTAAATCAAAATTTGTTGCACACATTCTATTTCAGGTCCTAAATTAGGTGCAACCACAGTAACAGGCACTCTACCATCTACTTCAGGTAATACAATAAGTGCTATAAATATTTCATCTAAAAAGTGGTTAAAAGTGACTTTGAAAAACCCGACTGCAAGAATTTTAGACCCACGTATCATTTAGTGAAATCGAGATGCATCTAGTATAGCCTATGACCATATGCAGGTGAAGAAGAATCTATTGACACCACTCACATAAAAATACAACAAGCCGTCTTAGGCTCTACTGTGTGCCAAAGAAATATACATACATAAACTAGAAAAACATAACCCTGCTTCTTGCGCAGTGGGGTAAATTTCAATTGAAACCAAATGTTGCTTAGATTTCTAATCAACATTTGGTTTCAATTGAGACACTAATACAACGATCTTCAGATGAATGGCAAACATAATATAGTAGGGTTACTGTATTTGGGACAATAGCTTTTAATGTGGTATCAATATTGAAATTCTTACAAAATTCACCTCTTCCACTAAAAAAATTCTCTGATTTGGGACACCACTTATAAAGCAGCAGCAATGTCAGTTGTTTTTATTGATATACTCATCTTTAACTGAAGTGTGAAATTTATGTTTGTCATACATCCGAAAGCTCTATATTTTAGAAGATTTATCTATGGGAGTATAAAGGTTTGGGGGCAGTTTTTCTATCTATCAGTTTATCTATCTCTATATTTTTATTCTGCTATCTGTATATAGTGAGCTCAGCAAGTCTTCTATTTCCGCGCCACAATACCAGCCCCTAAGTCTTTTTACATTCTTTCACCCCTTGTTCATATACATACTTCCTACCCACAAATCGTCTAAATTTTAGCTCATTGTCTACACTATTGGTATCACATAAAGTTAGCGATGAAAGAAATGAAACAAATGTACGCACTATTAGTCTCGATAATACTAATGTTGAAGCAACAAACTGTCATTACAAAACCAAGATTGCTTTTGCTCAATTCACTTTTTTCATGGCTGAATTTATGCGATAATACTGCTGCAGTCTCTTTGACTGTGTACTACAAAAAAGCACGCAATCTTGGTTTCGATGAGACTAATGTTGAAGTAACAAAATGTCATAACGAAACCACGCTTGTTTTGTTTGTTTCACTTATTTCATCGTTAATTTTGAACGATACTATCGCAGCAGTAGTCTCTTTGGAAACCACCAAAGTTGTTAATAAATTTATACAAAGTTGTTAAACATTGTTAATATACTATTAAAATTATAATCTAATAGTAAGCTGAGATTTAATAAGATCTTATTTTTCTTTATAGTGACATCATCAGTGGGGTTAGGTGGCACCTCGAATCTCACGGGGGGCATTACTACTGGAAATGCTAATGCCGATACTAAAAGTAAGCTTTATGATAAATACATGTCATTATTTAGTATGTATTTCTAGCCTGTACCCTGTGGTGTTAAGAGCGTTAATACAGGATAAAAATAGCCTATGTGTTAATCCAGGGCATAAGATATCTCTGTAACGAATTTTATCCCATTCGGTTCAAGAGTTTTTGCGTGAAATCAGAACAAACATATTACCCGGTCACAATATCTGTGCACCTGAGCTCGTGACGTCATATCGGCGGTCTGGGTACGGTGTGCTAACCGTACTGTCGCACCGGGGAGTGCGCGGAGAGGTGAGGGGAAGCGGGAGAGACGCCGCATTACAGCGAGGTGCACAGATATTCTGACCGGGTTATACATTCATACATTCTTATAAACTTTGGCGTTTATGATATTAGTAAGATAGTAATATTTTTACAAAAAAATATAGAAATTAAAATAGAAAATCTCCAATGTTATTTACAACATAATGGCCGAAGCCTATTTTTAAACCGACTTAAAAAAACGAAGATATTGAATTACTCTGACACATTCAAATTTTTATTGATTTTAAAGGTTCCTTCCTTTCAGGTGTTCCCATATAAATTTATCAAAGACTGCAGTTTATGAATCTCACTATAAGGTCACTTCTTGGTCTCTGTGGAAGATTTGCCAATACTTATACAAAATTATTTACTGTAATTATTTTACATGTTTTTTATCATAAATTTTTGTTGTTCTATGCGTTTGTTACAAATAAAAATCATTCATTTATTCAAATCCAAATAATTGAAGTTTGTATTAGCCGCGTGCTGAATCGAAGTTGGTAGTACATTCTTTTTGGTCATACTCTGTAATGAAATAGTGACAATTTAGGTAAAATGGATACTTAAAATACTTTAAGTTTAGTAAGTCATAATCACAAATTATGTTCCTTTACAGCTGACCCTCCCAAGCAACAGAAGTTACCCAACGAAATATTGACAACAGTGGAAAACTTCAAGAACTTTGTAAAGAAACAGAAGTCTTTGAGCTCGGAAGTGATGCGGGTGTCGGTTAAACCTTTACACACAGTTAGTATACAAATTGTCTAATATATAGATTATTACATACTTTTATTAATCAGGACATAGTTAAAAGTTTTAAATTCGTTGCAAAGAAATACATTCACTTGCAGTTTGTCCAAGGTCTTGTTAGTTCTTAGTGTGATTGGGAATTAAATAAAAAAACTTTGTCACTCCTGGCGTTGCACGATACATAAAATTAAATATAAAGCAGTTTCAACATTTCCAAAAATCCTTATTTAGTACACCTCTCCCTACACATTATAATGAATACAACCTTCTTATTGTATGTCTAGGTTCAGCGATTGAGACAGCGTTAATTCCTAGCACAGTATCATTACTTTTTTATATATACATATACCTCTAGATATGCTTACATATATCCTATCTGTTGTAAACCTCATAATGTGTCTAGGTGTCTCGTCAAGCAGAAGAGACACTGCGCGCAGCGCTGTCGCTGCAGAGCGCAGCGGTGCGCGCGCGAGCTTCAGCGAGACTGCAACGGCATGCAGCGGTCACTGCCATCGCAGCTGCGGAGGCGGCCGCGCGGGATCATGCACATCCTGGTATGTTATATGCATTATATAGGCGTCGCGTTAGGCAGAAGAGACACTGCACCTACGTGACACCTACTGCTATGACAGTCACTTCAGTTAAATCATACGCACGCCGCTGCGCTCTGCAGCGAGAGCGGAGCGGCGCGCGCGCGTGATTCAGCGAGACTGGAACACGCACATTCTGAGGCGCCTTCACGGAATCACACACATCCTGGTATGGTATATACTTCTGCAGCGACAGCGCAAAAGCGTGCGGGTGATTTGACTGAATTGACTATCATCCGTAGTTGTTCTGGATTAGTTAATATTGGACTATGCGCCAATACCGCAACACGGCAATATAATTTATTTATTTATTTATATGTATTTATGAATAATCAACAACTTGGTTAGAGACTCACGATGATAAATATTTAATTTTTTATCCAGCTTTATAATTAATAAAGCTGTTAATATATGTTAAATAAATAATTGTGTGGGAGGAGATGAACATATATGTATGCTAATCTATATATGATGCAATTTTTTTACTGTACATCATTATAAGGGCTCTTAAATACAAGTGGTTCCTAGATTAGGGCTCGCTAGAATGGCGGTAATGTTTTTTTATTTAGGTGATTGTTAAATCCAATGCAATTCATTTAAATTGGACCTGGCCAAGGTGTTTGACACGGTATCTTGGCCTATCCTGCTGCGGAATGGTTTCACTCCTACCTAAACGAAAGGAAGCAAAGAATCCACTTGTTTCAGTGAATACGAATCTGTCTCTGGTGGAATTCCGCAGGGCAGTGTATTAGGACCCCACCCTATGTTTGACCTATATTAATGACCTCTGTCAGCTCCAGCTGTTGTTTTCTGTGGCAAGAGCTGGACAGAGGCTACTAGTACAGCCCAGTCTGGGCTTTCAAGGATTACAGAGTGGTTGCAAAACAATCTGCTGACCCTTAATACTAAAAAAAACGAAATTTATATCTTTCTGCTCAATGCACCTGCCCAGTAACATAAATCTTAGCCTTCACACTTGCACTCCATCTGAAAGCCAGTCATGTATCTGTACTGAACTGAGGCGTATCAATAAGATAAAATACCTGAGTGTCGCAATAGACTTCAGGCTTTCCTGGAAATCATAAATTATACAACTATGTGCTCGAGTCAGAAAATTTACCCACATATTTAAAAAAACACCGATCAGTAGCGGATCCCAACACGCTGAAAATTGTATATCATGCGTTATGCCAATCAATTCTAAGTTACTGCATAGTGTGCTGGGGTTCTGCTGCAAAAATATTCTTAGTTAATTTGGAAAGTGCGCAACGCTTTATGCTGAAGGTGGTCTATAGGAAACCAATTTTATACCCTACTGTCCAGCTGTACGCAGAGACGAAATTCTTAACTGTTCATCAACTATATATCCTGGCAGTGACTATGAGATACCACAGATCTGCCCTAGCCATGAGTGTTCCTTCAGCACGGCGCCAAACGAGGAATCTTACACCTCTTACCAGGAATATGTTTGCCCAGCGATCATTTCATTTCAAAGGGCCCTTCCTATACCACCGTCTGGATCGCTCTCTAAACCTGCTAAATATGTCTCGCTTTGTATGCAAACGTAAAGTCTGTTACACTACGACAGCACAGAAAAATTACTCGAAATCATTAAATGGCAATAAGGGGCCTGCTCCTCTCAACGACGACACGGTATAGCTGTATGCTCAATTATCATTAAATTTAGAGCCATATGAATAAGTATGCAAAGATCTTTTGAGGAAGCAGGTCCCAACAAATACAACCACAGACAAACCCATCACATATACATACCTGCATACATACATACACACCCTCATTCACAAATACACTCATCACCTCATCACAAACATGACAAATTGTTATATCAACTACGGGATTTGAATAAAAATAATAATAGTTGACTCAGCAGTTATATTTATTAACACTTATGAGAAAGTTATTTAAGTAATAGTTCCATATCACTCATCATTGTCTACATAAATTGCTTGTAAAGGGAAGTTACTGAGTATCACGTCACAGGATTTTTTCCTAGTGTGAGGTTCAGAGACCCATTAAAAAGTTTTACAATGTTTTGTTATATAATGTTATATTAGTATGCTTTCTTCAAGTGTTCCTTCGTTGTATTTCATGTTTAGTGTTTATTGTTCTAATAAACAAATTGAATTATTGTTTAAATGACTATTTCACTATTTCGTAGTACATAATTAAACTATTTTATTTCCTCTCTTTCAATGTTATATACGTCCTATATATTTGTCCACAGGTTCAGAACTAGAGGGTTCCGCGCCTCCTGCTTACGTGAAAGAACTGATAGCCGAATTGGAACAGAAACTGATAGCTTTCCGAGCGCACATGGACAGTGCGGACAAACAAATGCAGTCCTCGCCTAAACTACTCACTGAGCAAGGTACTTACTTGATTATTCATAACTACTTTACATTGTTATCAGTTAGGGGTGTACTAAGCCGAAAGGGAGTCACTATATTCATCCCAAAGAACAACTTTCACTATGGGACCAACTCTGAATTTTAGGAAAAAAATAAGCTGTTTCATACAAATAGTTAATCGCTTGTGGTAAAAATGTATGAAACAGCTGATTTATTTTTTCTCGAATCCAGGGTTGGTCCTATAGTAAAAGTCGTTCCTTAGGATGAGTATACTAGAGTATGACCCCCTTGCGGCTTAGTACACCCCTAGCCAATAATCCTGTATACAGATTTTAACATTTACATGATCGATGAATGAGTCTAAGTATATTTATGTTTACACTCGGCAATATATGTTATATTGTCAGAAACCAAACTATATGAATCAGTGTTAGGCTTTTCCATTGATTGACCAAAGTGTGAATTCTGGTACTCATAAATCAAAACGCTATTTATTTCGACAAATTTTCAAAAGTCACATCACAACAATTTACACAAATCAGAATTATATTAATATAATCAATGATAATAATTACATAACAAATATAATAAAAAACACATGTAAGTATTTAAGTAGCTGATACTTTAAAATAATGAATAAACTTTTTAATTCAGCAGGCACATTGTTTAGAAAATCTATAATATACCAATCTACTTGACCGATATTTATACATTTCACATAGGTCCCACTGGAAAGAATATTATTTCAAACATGAAAATGATTTTCTAAATTGGTCTAGGTGACGCAGAGACACTGAGAAATCTGAAGCATAAATTTTAAAAAATCCGAAGAATTGAGTGCTTCATTCATTATTATCATAATGATACCCCGCTGCTGGCGGCACTCTAGGTTTAAGATTATTATAATATTTATTGTTTTGAATTTATATAGGTGTTATAAAACTTAAAGTTAAGATATTAAATTAATACAAAAATGATAACTGTAATCGGCACGTATTGTTAGGAGGTTCCTTTCTCTGTAGCCCCTACCGCCGCTAGCTGGGGTCCTGTCCCGCTGCTGGCGGTAAGTTTTCTATAATATATATTGTTTTGAATTTATCCCGTAAAAAACTTATTCTCAAGATATTAAATGAATACGAATATAATAATATTTAATTCAGGCAACTAGACCCAAACAATAAAGACCTTAAAGACTAACATACATATTAACACACGTTAGATTAACACTAATTGTGATTGTTTACTTTCCCCATAGAACTGAACTTGGGCTTCCGTCGGATGCACGAGTCGCTGGTGGGTCTGGCGGCGCGGCTGCAGGGAGCGCACGCCGCTGTTGAGGCGCAGAAGGAACAATACCTCAACCTTAGGAAGTACATACTCAAGGACCCCACTGACGTGTTCGATAATCCAGCACGTAAGAATATATGCCACTATATGAAATAAATTACTACTAGCTGTAATACATTAATATGGGACAACATCCACACAAAGGTGTTCAGGTCCCAAACTAGGCAAAGCCTGAACTATGGTAACCTGTTGACTGATATATATATATATATACTTATATACATCCTAACTATTAATTTTATAAATGTGAAAGTAACTGTCTGTCTGTCTCGCTTTCACGCCAATACCAGTGAATCGATCTGGATGAAATTTGGTACACAGGTACATTGGACCCCGGGAAAGGACATAGGATACTTTTAACAGACTTCAAAAAAGTAGTTCCCCGTTGGATTATCTCAACAGTAAAATGGGGAACTACGCGGGTGAAACCGCGGAGCACAGCTAGTATGAAATAAATTGCTACTAGCTGTTATGTTGTAGCTGTTTGAAATTCCATTTGACCCTCTTAGGGGTTACATTTTTATAAATCTTTTCTTACTACACTATTTGGGGTCACTATAGGGGTCACCATTCTATAATGAATACACGCTCCAAATTTCATGTCTCTAAGTTCAGAGGTTAAGGCATTGCATTGATTTCTAGTAGATATCAGTCACTCAGCCAGGACTCTTTTATACAGGGTACAGGGTATACTAAGCCGAAAAGGGGTCACTGTGCCCATCCTAAGGAACACTATCCTTTTAGAATGTTTCGCTTTAGAATAGATTGTGGGTTTATATCTCCTGCACTTGTGACGTAGTTTTATATGTGCGTTCGGTTGAATCTAGCAAGTGCATTTTAAAGAAATAATCGTCAACCGATTGAGATGTAGTTTTGCATACACGTTTAGTTTGGATTTACAATGCACGGTTAATTAGTAGAGTCCGACCGAAACTGGTTTTCCGGTCGAAACCGAAACTCACGTGGTCTAGTATAAAATTCCTTAAAATACAGAAATCCCTTTATCCATTATTCTGTATTAATTGGGACATGAAAAGAGAACACAGTAAATTAAGTTTGTTCAACAAATTTAAGCGATAACGCATTGACTAAGTTTTGTTGCTACGGAGCTATCTGAACGGCGCACGACAACAACGAACAGGGCCGCCAGCGTCCGCCAAAGCGTCGCCGCGAGACACGAAGTTAGGCGAGCGTGCACGACAACTTCCAAAATCAGTTTCGGTTTCAGTAAAAGTTTCGGCCAATCTTGGCCGATATCGACTGTACTATACTACCGCCAAAACTTGATTTTTGTCTGAAACTAGGCCGAAACCGAAGTTTCGGTCGGACACTATTAAATAGTGACGTTAATCTTTATCCAATATGGCAGACGGGCCAAGATTAGCTAGACTGCACTAACTGTATTAAGATATCAAATAGAAAAGTTTTTCGAAAATAAAAATTAAAAACGTTAACAAACAATGTTTGTGAATAAATTATTTATTTATTTTGATTTTAGCCTCGTCAACGTTGGATCAAATACTAAAGGACTTGGACGGTGGTAGAAAGAAAATTAAACCAGGAAGTGCAGTAGACGGCAGTGCAGTCTTGGCGGATCCTAGAACTGCTTTGGGTAAATATATTTTTATGTCCCGTTTTTTTACTGTCGATGCAAAAATAAGCGTGTTATATGTTTGACGGCCTATGTGTGTTTGTCTGTCTGTGACATATGACAAACCATCCAATCTTGATGAAAGTTGGTGTAGGGGATCAACTAGGAGGGGGGAAGTATTTCTCTTAAAAAGAAGGAAAGTTTGCTACAGAACCACTTACTTGTTGATTTCACAACGTTTATTAAAATTCCTGAATATAAAAAAATCTGTCATAATCTTGGTACATCAGAAACAACGATCTTCACTAGGACTTAAAAGTAGAATTCGTTGAACAGTGATAAAAAAATTCACTGAAGCTCACCAAAACCGGCTTCAACATCATGTCAATGTCGAGGCTATTCAGCTCCTCACCACACAGACATAACAAGAAGACTAAAAAGAACTAAACCGTCCGAGTTAGTGTAGCGTTAAAAGTAAAACAGTGAAAGTGCTGACTTAAGAAGAACACATAAGCAAAGTGTTTTCGCCTTAACAACTGTAATAAGAAAAGTGCCGATGGACAAATTCTTGGGGACATTATTTTGTAGACTATTAAGTTAAACTAAAATTACTTATTAGCAGATATCAAGGAGTCTTATATATAATAACTAAACAAAGCAATCATAATATAAATATTTGTCAAGAGAACTGTTAAACTAGGAACTAATATTAAGTAATCGTATATGAATGAGATTTGTAAGTTAAATTTTTTAAGTAATTCTTAATTCAAATGTAATAAGACTTGCCTGTAACGAACGTTATTTAAAGGTCAATAAATATTACTTTACTTTACTTTACTTTACGGGTTTTCCTTGTGCAATAGGAAGAAAAGGATGTTGTAGTTTTTTTTTTTATAAATTAGCAAATAGCATCGTGGTCCACTATTCGCAGAACTACTAGTATAACTATATATTTCAATATATAAACTATATTTTTCTCTTCAACAGGCAGTATAAACTTGGCTGGACCATCGCCGTTCGGGTATAGCGGAAGCTCGTCGCCTTTCCCTTTAGCTGATAATAATGGTAATAAAAAAAAGTAATGCCTATGTACTGCTTTAAACTCCCTCAGTCGCTGAAACTTTGCAGTTTGATAAAACTGCAAAGATTTAGCGACTGAGAAAATTTTGTAATTCTTGTCACGGTCAAAACCCTCCATTGACTGAGTTTTTAAAGATCTTTATTGACTTAAGCTTACAAATTACAAATAACTCAGCGCTTAGATAACTGAGTTACATTACGACATTATAAAGATGTTGTTTTACAGATGAGGGATGTCATTTTAAACTTTATATAAACAAGGAATTAAAATAATTTACTTTCTTTTGAAATATTGAACAATTTGGAGGGTAGTTGAAATAAACGTTGACTATATACTGCAATGATAATTCATATGTTAATAACAATAAAGCAAGTATATTACTTGCTATACCAAACTTATATTGGCGGAGTTTTACAAACCTCCCAGTGACTGGACTTTATGGAGCGTTTATTAAGAGGGTCACCGACTCTTCACTGTTTCGTGTTTCTGATAGAAATTTCGTTCCTGGCCTACCTCTATTCTCCACCTAAATTGTAACGTATCTTTTTTGTTATTGGTGTCAATCGCTTCACTATGACGTATTTATAGGCCTACACGTTTTATTATTCTGAAAAAAATATTGAATTCTGCATAATAAAGACTTTTATTAGGCATCGTGTCAGCGCAAACATGACTGCTTAAGAAGCTTGTAACTTTATAGTGATATAAAATAAAAGACAGAAAAAAATGAAACGGTAAGGCCTTGTAAATAATGTGTTAGCTATGTGAAAAGCTACTGGAATCGGACAACATTAAAAGATAGAAAAGAGCTGTTTCTTATTGTATGGACAAGTTGGCGGTCTATAGCTGTCTTAATCTGCGTATTTATTGCAGCGCCATCGTGGCAACCGCAGGCTACGCCGGTCTCTAACGTGTCTAACCTCAGCACCAGTTTCGGTGTCGCCGCGTCAGATGCGGCCGGGTTCCAGCTGCAGCGGCCGCCGGGCAAGCGCGGGAGACAATGACAGTGGCGACGCTATTGAGGTTGAACGGCAAAACTACAGTTTTCATACACACGTATTTACACGGGGAATTCTTTATAAAGGCATTTGACAACTAAAGTCGTTTTAAAAAACAAAACCATTTGTATTGTAAAATTATCTGACAGTCAAAACTTTGACTTTTTGATTCAGAGTCGTTTTAAAAATCGGTACGGTAGAGTTTAAATCGAAATAATAGCAAAGTTTGTATAGGCGCTGCCGCATTGAATCACTTTGGCGAATTCCCAAAAAAGAAGACTGTATTTTTTATGTATGTACCCGAAGTTTCAGAGACGAATGAACTGATTTAAAAAAAATATTTATTTGTTCTCAAGGGTTATAGGTATACACTACACTTCACACATGTGATCCCATTAAATTTTTTTTAATCGTTCCAGTTTATTGGGTTTTAAATCAAAATAAAACCCGAAACAATTATAGAGGCGCGTGCCTAATTGAAGTCTGTAAAAGTCTTGTCTCAAATACGTTTGTATCAGAACTCACGTTTACCTAAAAACCCTTTAAAAATAATTGATATTTCGTTATGTTTTTCTCCCAAGCGGGAGAACCAAGCTTTAAGCTACTGCCTGCTCTTTGAGGTTTTCTTTTACATTTAAGTGCCGAAAAATGGTGACCTTCACCTGCCTACGAATATAGCCAATCTAAACATGGCTGACGCCATGCCGGTTGTAAAGTTATCCAAATCTTGTACTGTAATTAAATTAGAAATAACAATTTCAATGTTGTGCTGACCCCTCCTAGTTGAGTAAGGGCAGGTAGACATATTTTTATTGGTTATAGAAATTGTTGAATTGTACGAAAAGGCCTGATTCTGAAGGTTTTAAGTATTTATTTTATGACGCAGAATTGAACGCATATGCCGTCTCACTCGCCCTATCTCAGTTTCATTTAGATAAATATGTATATTTTAATTCGGCTTCGGGACCTTTGTAGAGAAGAATATAATACATTTTTCAAAAAAACAGGAACAAATTACTACGAATATCCAAATTTTATGTATGAAAACTTTAACAGATTGAAATAATTAGAATTGATAAACATCTGCAATGTTATTTTTAACAAGGAGCCCTGTTCCAAGCAATTTACCATAAAAATGTATTTTGTCATAATAACATTGAGATGAAGTGAGCGAGAAGACATATGCAACTAATTCTGTGCCTTAAGACAAGATAAGTAAAAAAAAGTTGACAGCCTGAATGGCTTTTACCGTTAAACCGTTTTAAACCGTTACGAAAAAACTTCAGAATTAGCGCTAATGTTTATGTAACATTTGTAAATACATAATATTAGTCGAAATAAAAACATTTTGATATATTTTTGAGACGCGTAGATACTAGACTAAAATGAAATGGTATTTTTTTTAATATACTGATACGTTTCTACATGTTTTGTGAAAAATTATTTTTATATTGACATTTTAGTACAGTATCTACGCCGGTATTTCATTTGTTTGCTGTTGAACTTATAAATGACATGACACTAAAGTAAAAGAAAGTAAAAACACATTTATTTATGACATTATCATTGGTAAATGACATGACATGTCAATTTTGCTCTCAGGATCTTTTTTATATTATAGTCGTATTATTATTATTTTCGAGTTCAGAATAATCGAATCGATCAATTTGGTTTTGGCTAAATTGCTTATGAGACAAAAAATTTGGTGGTGGGCTCTCATATTGTATGTTGAATTTCAAAATGTTGAAGTTGCATGAATGATGAATCTCAAAATGTTTCATATTACCTATTTTGAGTCTTAAAGTATTGGAATCCTACAATTTGAAGTCATAAATCTTTGATTCTTGAATTCATTTATGTTGATTTTGGTTTTCCGGACCCGGCGGCATTGTTGTACATATATATATATATATATATTTAAATAAGTCTCCCTTTAGTTTTTTTATTAAAAACATTGTTTTTTTAGGCAGGCGCTCGATCGTAACTCGCCTGATTGAAAGCGCCAAGAACCCGATTCACTCGCTATTTAAAATGTCGAGATTATTGCTAGATATAGAGAACTAGACAGCGAATTCCACAACCCGGCAGTTCGTACAATAAAGTTGACGCAAAGCTTTATTGTGAGTCTGTACAATCTGCAACATACATGTTATTTGGTAGATTGCTTATTTATATACGGTATTACTTTTGCTAGGTTGTAACTCTTAAGCGGATTGTTTTTTCTCTCTTTTGTTTTCTTTGGTTTTTAGTGTGGTCAAAAACTTCTTGTCTGAGATAATGATGCATAGGCATATCATATCATTTTGTTTGCTAGTGCTTGACACATGAATCGTCAGTTTTGCGTAGTCTTGCATCTGAAGTTAATGCAGTGTTGGCTAGAAAGGGGTAATAATCACTCGAGCAAGAATTAGAATACAAAAGTTAAAATGAACAAAATCTCTATTGCAACCGTCTCATTACAAAGTTTACTTAATTAGCTATCATTCGAAATCAGTGATCGTCACATTATGGTCAGATAGTTGAATCGGTGCTATTTACTAATAAATGCGTCTTAACTTTAATCGTCATTTGTCTTGTTTTGGTGCGTGACGTTCTCCATTGGATAGAACAAAACAAAAGATGCTCTAAGGTAAGACGCGGTTATTAATAAGGCAGTAGATGTTTCTGTTACACATTTTATGTCGATGCTATCAATATCAGCTGATCTGAAGCCATTTGCTGCTTTCTCTATATTGCTGATGCGATTGAAAACAAAGTAAACAGTTCCACAACTTCAATCTGTAATTTTTCGTCCAATGTTTGAAGCCATGTACAAGTAACGTTCTATGTTATATGGGGTTTTGTTATGAATTTCAAAGAGTTCAGAATAATACCATAAAAGGTGTGCGATTTTAGGATAAATATTTTTGAATTGAGTTTATTCACAGGCCCATCACTCAACATATGTAATTGGAAAATAGGCAAATGATGTGTTTTTATCAACTCTAATATGGGTTTTAAGTAAGCCCAAACGGCTATTATGTAGGTAAGTCTATTGTTAGAGAAAAATGATACAGGTTTGTTTGCATTATCTTTGGACAGCTTGTATTTCCTCTTTATATAATATTACAATTATTTGTTTATATTTTGAATGGCTTGATATTGATTTGCTGTAGTGCCAATATATGAAAAAAAATATAATTCCGGATTATGAAGAAGCTGCTTCAATTTCACTTTATATTCTTGTTTTACGAACTGTCTTTTTTACGTCCTTTTTATATTCATTTCAGTTCAATTCATTGTTCCAACCTGAGTCATTAACCTATTGAATGCCGGCTATTCAATTGACCGCTTTGTGTTGGCGTCTTAAATAAGACATATTTACGATAATTGTCGTCTTGAAAAGAAAATGCAGTAGGAATAAACTTTATGATAAGGGTGGTATAAAAACACAATTTTTCAAACCAACTTCAAGACAAAAACAGTCAATTTGAAGTACTTTTATTATAATTCAATGACAGAAAAATCTTAGCTAAAGCAATCATTAATTTCACATAGTGAAACAAAATAACAAAAAACGTAGGGGAAAGAGGGGTAATGGGAGTCACTTAAGCAAGAAATTAAATTAAAACAAAATTTTTGTATAAACTTTATGAAAATCAAGACTTAAGATAGCATTATTATTAAACTATCAGTCTCAATTAGTTTCATTACCTTATATAATCAAACTTTTTAAAAAAATCAGCTTTGACTACAATTGTCCGCACATGAGGGTAATTATAGTCACTATGCGGACAATGGTAGTCAGACCACCCCCTAACAATTATCACATACATATCCACGTGGTGATTCCCACCCAGTGCAGTCTTGGTGTGCCCACAATCCGCAAGAGGTGCACCTGTACCATAGTTCGTTATTGCGACCAAATTCATCGCATACGAGGCATTCATTTAAATCATCGTCTTCGTCGTCATCGCAAATCCTGTTAAGACTGATGTCTGATTCCGAAGAGCTGTTTGACTCCTGCAGCACGCGTCTTTTGGCCTTATTTGCCACTTGTTTTTTCTGTTTTTCTTTAGCTTTCGGTGCTGCATTTTTGTCTTTTGATGGTTTAGAAGTTTTTACAGTTTTTGCTGCTTTTGTTGCTTTCTTATTTTCTTTTTCTATGAGACTATCTTTAACGGGTGTTGATGTTAAAATCTTTGCGTGTTGCTTCATTTGTCCTTTCCTTACGAGTCTTTCATGAGTTGTTTGGGTCGGAAATGGAAGCAGATTTGCAATGTTTGATTGTATATTTCCGGACGAGGTGGATGGCGTTGCATTCATTACTGTGGGAGATGTAAGCAGCCTTGTATCTATTGTAGCAGATGATGTCAATGGCACAGGATCTATGGTAGCAGATGATGTTGATGGCACAAGATTTATGGTAGCAGGTGGCGTCGATGGCACAGGATCTATGGTAGCAGATGATGTCGATGGCACAGAATCTATGGTAGCAGATGAAGTCGATGGCGCTGGAATAATTGCATCAGATGATGTGGCTGTCATTGGATCAACTGAAGTAGATGCAGGCATAACCATGGATGAATCTTGAACTATAACAGCAGGTTGAGCTAACACTTCAGCTGCGGTAAAATCTTCTTCAGTGAAATGGTCGGGGTTATATGGGACAATGCCTGCCGCTCGGAATCCTGATTCAGCTTTATTGATAGAAGCCACAGTTGAATATGCTCTGTTGAATATTGCAGCTACGTCATATGGAGTTATTTTTTCTGCTAGGCGATTCTTTAAAAATAAATCACATTCTTTTTTGTATGTAGCTTTGAGCGGCCCAAAAAATGTGAGATCTAAGGGCTGCATCCTGTGAGATGTGTGCGGAGGCAATGATAGCATATGAATGTGATTTTGTTTACAGAAATCATAAGCCATTAAAGACGTGTGACTGGCATGATTATCAAGAATCAATAAAACTGGCTCCTGTGAGGATGGTTTGGCGTGATTAGCGAAGTGTTGTAGCCACTCAAAGAATAGATTTTCGTTAATCCATCCATTATCTGAGCATTTGTATATAGCTCCTGCTGGACCATCTTTTTCGAGCTGCGGAGTCATCCTCTTTCGAGGGAAGATGAACATAGGAGGAACAAAACCACCAACAGCATTCATGGCACATAATAGTGTAATATTTTTACCTCTTTCCCAACTTGTTATGGAACCGATCCTTTTCATGCCTTTGGGAGCTAATATCTTACCAGGATCTTGTACTGTAGATATGCCGGTTTCGTCGCAGTTATAGATATTTTTTGGGGTGAATTTATGTTTGTCCATTAGATCTCCCAATAGTTTATAGAAAAGTTGGACTTCTTCCTTATTAAAAGCAGTTATTCTGTTGATACTTGTGGCTTCTGGTTTGCGAATAGATATATTATTTCTTTTCAGAAATCCTTCCAGCCAATCACGTCCAGCCATTTGGGCACTCTGGTCAAATGTGTGTTGGATTTGAAGCTCTTCTGCATATCGGTATGCTGCCTTTCTTACTTGTATAGCTGTGACTCCATAAAAAATTGAAGATAAGTATTTAATGCGGTCTGCCAAGATCTTTTCTGCATCCTGTGCAAAAACAGGAAGTCTTCCGAGACGTGGTTCTGATTGATTTTGTTGCTTTAGCCGTTTTTGGAGGGTGGAAAAAGAAATACCCATGGCTTTAGCCGCAGACCTAATAGACTGGTTTTGGTTCACCAGTTCTTTGGCTTTTTCTAAAGTTTCAGACGTCCATTGCGCCTTATTGGTGTTTCTGGGTCGTATTTTTGGCATCTCTGAAATAAAAATGCAATTCGTAAGTAATCGACTCTATCATGAAATTTGCGGGCAATGGGAGTCAACTCTCATTACCCGAATCGCAGTGACTCTCATTGCCCGATTTTACCTACTGCGAAAAAACGAATCGTAAAAAAATAACCTGACGTTAGAACACCTTCAACGATTTCAAAATATATAATTTAAGATTACAGTTACTCAATATGCTACATTAAATAGTCAGATTTGTCGTAATAATGTACTCACCGGTTATTTTGTGCACTCGTAAAATTACATCGAAAGCGCGCCAAAACGTGTAACAGCCTGCCTCCGCAAACGACCGATGCGCACTGAACGGGCGATCGGGCGGCCGCTAGGTGTCACGTGACGCGTCGTTTAAGTCTACATTCGCTTGTTTAATTTATTTCGTTTGGGTGTGGTTACACTGACCACCATTACCCGCTGACTCCCATTGCCCCTTTTTCCCCTAACCTCTATTTAAAAAATGCGTGACGGACTCGTGGTCACACCGTTTTGCCACACCAGTGTGACTACGAGTAATTTATTTTCCTCGTGGTCACACTGTGCGGTGTGATCAACAGTAATTAGTGAAACATAAGACTCGTGGTTACACTACTAGTGTCGGGAAAGTGACAGTGTAGGTACCGATCAATACGCTACTCAAAAATAAAATACTAATGTAGTTATCGAAACAAAAATAGTAATTGCATGCTTTTGATCGTGTGTCTGTCCTTTTCAGTGCGTTTATTAGTGATTAGACTTCTCATCTTCATCATTTAGCGTAAAATTTCCAAAAAATGGCCAACAGTTATTTGGTTATGGATAAGCTGCATCTGAGTATTTAAAATAAAATCGTCTTTTTCCGTTTCTGTTTGTCTCCGTTCGTTTGGGTTGAAATTTGCTACTCTAATGTCATTATGTAGAACATTTAATAATTTATTTATTGTCACATAGTTCTTGTTAATACTTTTATTAATCACCGAATTATAACTCTCAGCGACATTATTAGTTCGATGGCGTTCGTTGCTGACACACCAATCTCTTATGCATGCATCATTTTTAAGCCACGTATTCTTCATGTACGCCATAAAAGCGTTAAATTTATTGTTTTTTAAATGAGCACATTGCAATTGTATATACGCCCAACCATCTTTAATTTGGTTCTCCGGTAACAGTGGAAGAGCAGTGCACAAACCTACTAAACGGCGATACAACTTTGTCTTTATGCCTAAAGATTTAGCTTTTCGCCACAAACTCTGCGTGAAATGGTAGTAGCAGTTTTTTATTTCGAGATTTGGGAAAATTAATTTGAGTGCATTAGAAGTTGCAACTTCAAAGTCTAGATGGAACTTATCTGGTTTCCATTCGGGAAATTTGGCTTGCAATATGTCAAACAAAGCCGAATACGTGCTTTCTTTTTTGTCACTCATCAGGGCAAATACTTGTGGAACCACATTAGTTGTTCCGGATGAACTTCCCAAATCACCGTAAATAATAAATAACTGATGAAATGGTTTAGGTGTACTTTTGAAGGTTCCGTCACAAAAGTATTCTTTTACTTCACCCAATAACTGTTTTGCTTCTTCAAAACAAAACACCAATAATCTGGAGTCCTCGTACTGATAATCAGCCACCAAAGAATTTTTAAATTGTGCAGGAATCTCAACTTCGCTCAGCTTTGTAAAAACTGTTTTGTCCATTTGCAGCTTACGTTTTCTTGCCGAATATAAGCTGCACTTTACGCTGCGAAACGACGGTACTTCAGTGACTAAGTGAATACCTTTATCATATAAAGGTTTCAAATTATTTTTGTAAATAGCAGGCATTGAATCCGCCGAAGTACCAGCCTCCTCCTTCATATTCACTATCGACATCGCTAAGTCATTTTTGGCGTGATTCTGTTTACACTCCTCGGTATGATTAACTTTTTTCATAATTTTATCATCCTAAAAACACAATAAGTTAAGACTAACAGTTGGAAAATATATAACCCCTTCGTCCACTCATAACTGCTTAGTATCTAGATTTTTTTTCACTGTTGCATAACCATTTCATTTCATTTACGAACGTGGACGAAGTGGATATTTTATCTCATTAGAAAAAAAAGGATGCTATGGCGCTCATTAGGGAAGGCCTATGTCCAGTAGTGGACAAATATAGGCTCATGATGATGAACAAAGGATGCCTATGCAGTCACGGAGAAAGTATTCAATTATTTACCTTGGCAGTAGTGACAGACCCCGTACATTTATGCTTTCGCCGTTGGCTACAGAACCATATAATATTTTTGTTCGCATAAACTTTATGTTTATGGTATTGGTATCCATCGCTTAAAAGCACTTCACCACGTTTTCTTTTGATTCTTTTACCCATTTTACGTTTATGTACCCAACAGTAAAATTCGTGCTATTTAAGCGTAACCTAAACCATAATTTGAAAATTCAGAATGACAATTTACGTGTCACTATTAAATAGTTCCTGATTCATGAAGTATTTATCAAGGAGTTTCAAAGTACTAGTTATTTTACGAATAAGTATTTTATCTATCGGGCACTTCACTACATACCTACTATTCAGTCAAGTGCGATCCTTTTCAGAGTAGTGTAACCACGAGGAATATAAATTACTCGTAGTCACACTGGTGTGGCAAAACGGTGTGACCACGAGTCCGTCACGAAAAAATGGCATCTTTTACAACATGAATCCTCCAAAAATACTAATGTGTTCTAAAACTAAATAGTGTGATATAATATATTATACTCGTAGATAATCTTGAAGCATTCTTTAATGCAGAGAGCCGGTTTTTCAGGACAGACAGCGCAAAAAAAAAGAAGTTTCTTATCTCATTGTTTACACGACATGGTTTGCAGGGACAGCCTTCTTTACTGTTGGCGGCAGTTTTTCCATATAATAGAAGTTCTGCATTTACTCGTCCAAGGCCAGTATGTCTTCTTTCTGGCAGGGCTCGCGCAACGAGCAAAGCAGCTAGGTAATTGTGGCGTGGTAGAATCGCTTTCTCAGGATGGTTCAGCTAAGACCTGAATCTCGTTTTCAACAATAGGATTGTTTGGCCTGGATTTCCAGAGCTCAGAAGCAGAAGATGACTCACAACGAATGAAGATGTCTGTCATTTTTAATAACCAAGAGTAGCCAGAAAGAATGTTTTGCATACTGCAATCCTCTCATTAAGTTAAAATAATTTATAGCTCATGTTTCTTTTCAAATCTTTTTCGCCTTTTTCTGTACGAGTTGTTCGTGTTTTCATTTCATGTGGTACCACAAACTCCTTAATAAACAATACTTTTGCTTCCCAGTTCATGTTTACATATCTTTTATATCTTGCGTTAACCTACTTGAACATTTTTGCGGCAGGTATCTCTACATGGGGATCTCAAAGCAATTTTTTCGTCGTCTTTTTCTTTCTTCTGCTTAACTCGTTTTGCTAAAGGTTATCGGAAATTGCGTCTTTTCCTAAGTAATCCAGCTTTTGCGAATCCTTTACCATTTGTTTGGCGTGTGTAGGGTAGACTGGGTACGGTTGAAACGATTCTGCTTTCATCGTTCATAGTATTGTTGTTTATCAACCAAGCGATAATGTTGATACGTCAAATACAAGAACAAACTTCTGACTACGAAAGAACTATATCGCTTTAGTTCCTAAGGTGTTATTTTAGAAGTATACAAGATTTAAAAAAAAAAAATTGTTTCAATCGTCCCCAGGTCAAGGGGCAGTTGAAAAAGTGCTTGGGGTCAATTGAAACGCATGTAAATAATACAACATTTTACATGTTTTATTTACCATTTATTCTAATTTTAAGAATAATGAAGGCACCTAAGGCATATTATGACAACATTAATCAGTCTTAATGGTTTTAATACTTATAACGATATTTCTAATCAGCCTTTAAAGAATAATAAATAATTAACTCAATTTGCAAGTACAATAAAAATCTACAGTATTATTTTAAACAAAACAAAGTAAACGAATTTTTTTTTAGGTAAACATATTTTTTTTACCTTTTCAATCTTTGGTCATATTTTTTTCTTATCTCTTCTTTCTCTGGTGTATCCGTATAAATTGTAGACTTTCTGGTTTTTCGCCTTTTATTAGTTTTCCGCGGAGGAGCTTTCGGTAACTGTCGTAGTGTTTCCGGTGTAAATATAATAGAATCATTAGAAATTGCTTGTGCACTTGTAGATGGTCTCGGTGAAGTGTCCTGATTGATAATGCTGCTGCAACGTCTGTGGTGTACCCAAAATATCTTGACATGCATCAAAGTTTTTTTGCTCAGTTGTTGGAACTGGTGAGTTATTGATAACCTGTTGTTGGACTGTTGTTGCCTGTGATTGTATTGCCTCTGTTTGCAGTTCCTCAGTTAAAAGGGAAGGCGATAAAGTTGGCTTTTCATCAGATGGATTTGCATTCAGCGTAGAAACAACTGCAGACTCAGTTGTATTTTCGGGATTTAATCTACCCGTTAACTCAGTTGTATTTTCGGGATTGGGTCTATCCGTTACAAATGAAGGAGCAAAATCAAGCTCAGGAAACAAATGGCGATTAAATGGGTAAATTCCCGTTTTACGAAAGCCTGCTTGAATGTTGGACGATGTTAGAGCTAGGGGCATAGCAGACGCTACAATCCCCGGAATGTCATAAATTGACATAGTTTTTCCCGGATGGCTTCGCATCTACACATCGCAGGCCGAATTTATTGCCTTCTTAAAAGGACCATATCGTCCGTGAACTTCTGAGATCTATCTGATTATACACACATTTTACAGGAGGAACTATAAACTGATTTATTTAGTCACCGTGAAGACTATTGAAAAAATAAAAAAACACTTGGTCTCTTTTTAAGTGCTTTTACTATTAATGTTGCAAAATAGCTATTATTTTGAGCTTTTCTTTATTTGACGGAAGTTAGGAGTTTTTAGTTTTCTAATTTTCAACAAAATGCAGATAGGAGATATTTACATTAGTTACTTAGGAGGAATCATCCCCAAAACTATGAACGAAGTGTACGAATTTGAAGATATTATTTATCAGAAAAAGCCAGAAAAATAGTAAAAATAAAATTAGGTATTTATTAACCATAAAAATCAAGAAAACAAAACCCAAAATTAAATCTTCTGACATTCAAATAAACTTAAATCTTAAAAAAAAAAAATCTCTAGTTATGATAGTAACTAAGTTTTTAAACAGTTTTCAAACAACTTAAAACAATTCTAACAAAAATAATGTTTCCTTAAATTCAAATAATCAACTAATTCAAAGAAGTAGAAAATTAAGGATCATAAATTAAATGAGTATTGATGATCATTATGAGGTAATGAGTCATAAAAGGAATGGCAGTCCAGTGGAATTACTGACTTCAGTTCCTGTAGGTGTTTGTACTTCTGGTTTGTGATTGGTATTCTATTTTTATGTAAGGGAGGATTCTCTCTTTCTATTGAAATTTTGTTTACACGTTGAGGGAGAGTATCCCAATCGGAATCAAAGTCTAGTTTAAATTTAATGATACCGTCTTTGTTGTAACTGATAGCCCTTATATCTGTAACTTTCGGATCTCCAGTCTTGCGACCCGGCCGTAT
Organism: Ligdia adustata; assembly: GCA_947049295.1. Lineage (NCBI taxonomy): Eukaryota > Metazoa > Arthropoda > Insecta > Lepidoptera > Geometridae > Ligdia > Ligdia adustata. Next base: position 5,787,476 of record OX346233.1, read on the forward strand.
TGAAGTATAGCGTAATGTTTCAGGAGATGAAAAGTTTTTAAAAAATGTGTAGTCAACCATAATGGCTTCATAGGGATTTCTACGGGCTTCTTTAGTAACCGACAAAAAGTCGCTTGGAAGGTGGATTAATCTATTTTTCAATTTTCTTTCTATGGCACTATGCACACAGTCTCCTTCCATCTGAGTGTGTCCGACCTCAAGGTACTTTTGAACAATAGACACTTCATGTTGCATAGAAAAATTCAATAGGGTATTGGATAAAATATTATTTCTGTTTTGGCTTGTGCAGCCATCTGAGTATATTATAATTGGTAAACGTCTGGGCAGGCAATGGCGAGTCAAATAATCTGTAATGAAAGTTGCGTAGGTAGATGCTGATAAATCACCTTCCGTTTCTGTAAACCAGTAACAAGTACAATCATGTGAGGCTAAATCGTAAATGGAAAAATTGTGCACACACAATTTGGTCTTGTAATAAACAGCGCTGGCGGTGATAAACGGACACACCTTAACAGATTGTAAATCCATCGTCAAAACTATGCATTTACCATTTATTGCTTCACTTTTGTCTTTAATTTTTTATTCACGAGCTCGATTTTTCTTGCGCAGGTGTATTTGGAAATCATCCTCAGACACATTACCAGTCTGATGACCCACACAGGTATCACACATGTCCTTCTTTATTGTATGGATAGCTATATTCTTGGATTTAAGTGTCTGTGTAAATTTGTTTCTAGCATAGGGATTAACCTCCTTTTCTGAGCAAATGTACTGTTTAAGTGATTGATATTCCGATAAATGGGCTCTAGGTAGACTTTGCTGGAGTTAAGACGATTGTAATGCGACGGCATTTTAGGCAACCCATCCAAAAAGCTATTCAGGGCATCCGCACGTCCCTGACAAGGTAATGCTCTGGGGCGGCGGTTACGATTCATATTTTCTTCCGATGGATGCATGCCACATTGCCCTCTTTTGGCCCAACTCTGTACTGAAAATGATCCGAGACAAAGAGTCTGAAGAAACATTTCACGACATACTCGCTTCTTAACTGTGGTGCCATCATTGGGATTGCTAACAGGAAGAAAATAAATTAAATTACCTGATCTTCTCGAACTTTCAGATACTGTTAGTCTGCCTTTTCCCTGAAAAGTTACGTTGTTAGCTACGTATACTTTTCGTTGATGCCAATCCATGTCATTTCAGAATTGATGAAATATCTTATTCCTATCGTCATCACCTACTTCATCACAACATCTGATCTTACTCTTTCTGCAGAAATACGAAATACACCTAGGTCCAATGACCCTTGAGTTTCGAATTTGGGGTTGAATTTTTTCACCCCTTGGCCGTTTGTACCCTACTTACTCTTTACCCTCCATTCGCAATCGCTTCGTAACATTTTTTTCCAATAAGTAAAAAATAGGTAAAACAAAATAACTCTAATAGAAATTTATTCTATCTGATATGAATCTAATACAAAAGATGCATTATTTACGTAAAAAGTGTTCGAAGAAATTACTCCTATCTGTTACATAAACTTAAATGTATCTCAGCTACATCTAGTTTTGAGTATTCTAGGAAACATAAGTAACAAAATCGTTTTAGGTAGTAACAACATTAGATTAAATCACAAATTTGAGTATAAAATACTTTAAAAACTTACTTTTTATCACCAAACGCCTTACGAGTACGACGCTCGTGCACGCACGCTTTGCATTTTGCAAACTTGTCAGTTCGGAGAAATTTCCGCCAAATATAGGACGACCAAATTTAAGAGATATTTCTCCGAAAGAATATCGTCAAAACTAGAGACTATTTGATTTAGGAGGTTAATGCATTCGATTAGTTCTACGAATCGTCAAAAGATGGGGTCAAAATAATTTTTTGCTAAAAATGTTAGTTAGGAGATGTCAGAAGTTCACAGACGATATGCAGACCGATCAAGTGGCTGGAGTTTGTGAGAGCAATGAGGTGGGAAAGATAGTAAGACAATGCCATTGTTTTTGCAGAAGTCCAGTGATTTAATATGAATGTGTGAGGAATGGTTATAGAGTAGGAGTAACACTTTGTGTGACGGAGAAGCATTTGAATATTTCTTGAAATGTTCCAAGAAATGGATATACGATTCGTCCTGCATCCAGCCTGAAGGATTTGCTGATCCAGTAGATCCTATCGGCCCAACTCTAACAAAATGATCTTGGTACCGCACTCGGGGAAAAACAAAGAAAGGAGGAATAGCATTCCTAATGGCGTTTACTCCACAAGTTATAGTTACTAAAGTATCCCTTTCTGCCGATGTCACTGAACCAACTTGACGAGCACCACGTCAACTTGTAGCCTACCGGGTGGAATTTAAAAGATTTTATTTCTTATAACTCTTTATTTGGTAGGTGAAAAAATACAGAGATAAGAAAAGGGCAATGTAAGGACCATTCGCTTGTCTTAATTAATTTAATATATGTAATACAATATTTGCCTATATTCTTCCTATTTTCCTATTATTCAAAAATTCGAAAATAATTAACGAGGAATTTTAGAAATTCCTTTGGCAAACCAGATCCAGTGAGAAAAGTTGAGTCTCCCAGTTACAGTGCAGTAAGGAGGATTTAAGTCTCCCGGAAACAGCTCAGGGTGGAGGAGTAAGTCCTCCGGAAACAGTTTGGCATGGAAGGGTAAGCCCCTTGGAAACTGTTTGGCAAGGAAGGGTAAGCCCCTCGGAAACTCCTCCCGTACAGAGAGGTAATGAAGCGTATAGTGAGAATAGAAACGCGTACACCAATGCAACCAGCAATTAGCACGGCAGATCCAATAAGTTATCAGCCTTGACACGCGAGGAGGATCGACCACGCACTCTGAAGATTTATTCAGCCACAGACAGACACCAAAACAGACGTGAGAACCAATATCCTGGTCAGCCACGTGGTGTTCCAACCCCGGTCAAAAGAAAAACATCCTCACATTTACAATAAATTATATCTAGGACTCGCCGTCCATCACCAAAAGACAAAGCAAAGTCACAGAACTTCAATCCCGCTCCTTCCAAAGACAAAATGCTAAAAATGCACAGAACTATAAGTGAAAAAAAAAACTGAGACGACGAAAAAAATGATGGGTGTCACCGATAGTTGCATCAAGACTGATGACCGGTCACTTTAATACACTTTACCCAGAACTGCGAAGTGATTCTAAACGATTCAAGAATTACTTTCGAATGTCTTTGAGCACTTTTGATGTATTGTTAAATATATTAAAATCACTGTTAGAGCATAAAGATACTGTGTTAAGGAAAAGCATATCTGCTGAAGAGAGGCTTGCGAGACTTTTAATACTCACTATAAGGTGAGTATTAAAAGTCAAATTTTTACGTTTACAAAATTTATTTACGAAATGAGTTATTATTTATGAACAAATCTTGAAAAATTTCTTCACTATACTCCGGGGATTGGTGCTCTGAATTTCTATGAATGTTGGAAGTAGTAGAAGTAGATGGCAATGGAGTAGACGAACCGGGTGAGGGGCTTGCGATTGATGTCGAATTTGAATACTGACTACTCATAGAAGTAGCTCGTGTTCGATAACCGTATTCTGTATATGACTTATTATAATCTTTATATCTCTTCATAACACTCATTATATCATATGAGTAGTCCACTTTCAAAGCCAGCTATGTTAAATTAAGGAATTAGTTGAGAAAACAGATTAAAATGTTTCGCCTCAAAATTAATGTATAAAAATTTATTATTTTGTGTATTACATCAATTTAGGATTATGTCGAATTAATTTATATGGGATAATGAAATCTCTGTTTAGTAGTTATAATATAATTTACATTTTAAACTTAAACATAGACAGTTTTGCAAAAGTTCCGGTTAACATAGAGGGTTTTGCAGTTGTTCCTAGTCAACAAAGGGAGTTTTGAAACAGTTTCATATGTAATTTTATTGATACTCTTAAGAAATTACAGTTTTAATCTTTTATTTACTACACTCTTATGTCTATTTCTTCATGCATTAAAGTTTCTTCATTATCAGTTTTTTCGACAGCAGTCTCATTTTGTTCTTCTTGCAGGAAAGGGTAGTAGTCTAGGTAATCGCAAGAAGCCCAATCTTCACCGAAATGTTTTATCAGAAAGTTTCGCACATCATTCATCTTTGCTGGTTTTACAGGAACTCCAACGTTCATCATAATTGGTTCAATATTTTCGAATGATTTGCCTCTTTTACAAACGTTCCCATAATTTACTACCTCCGATACAGAATGTGGTTCCCCTTTAATGGCAATTGTGTTATTTTTACCCTTTCTTAAAAAGAATCTTTTAGAGGCATTGAATTGAAAATGCCATGATCCAGGTATCTTTAGTACATTTTTGACGCTTGATTTCCAGTCATAAAAATGAAAGTCGCTGCCAAGTCTGAGAACTGTTCTATATGTACTTATTAAAAATATTGGAATATGTCAGGGGTTCCACTATGACTTCCAAAGGTCGTGTCTCTCTTTCGATATTGCCGAATACGCGGTCGGGAGGCAAAAAATGAATGCCCTACTATAGTTAATATTACTGTAAGTTTTTTGATGTGACCTGGAGCTTTTGTTTTTAGCCAATATGCCAACATTCCCAAAACTATTCAATTTTTGTTTTGCCCCCCACAACCGTCGCAAAATAATTTAACATGACTAATATTACCTTCAAAATTTGTATTCATTAGCCGATGAAATACTGCCGAAGCAATCTGATTAGACCCTTTCATAGCCTCGGTTTCCAGCCACGTGTAAATTAATGTGTTTGAACTATTTTGCGGCACACGAGAAGGTCCTTGACATACGGTTAGGTTATATGCATATAGTTGTCGGCTAAAGTAGGCGCTCTGATCCGGCACTTTTGGTAATCACGTCGGGGTCACCAATATGGAGTGGGTGTAGTTGGGAACCCTTGATAGAAACTACGTACTCCACTTGACTTCGTATATTGTAACTATTTTAATACTCACAAAGATCTTTGTATGAAATTCGCGAATCAGTATCGTGTGCTCGTGTGGAGCAGAGCGGCATAAGTTCGACGTCGATGCGATCTGTAGGAGCACTGCGCGTGCGGCGGCCGACTGAGAGCAGGTTCAGGTCTGCAACCCCGCGCGCTCAGCCCGCGCCCCGGCGTCGCCTGGACGGGTTCGAGAATAGGGAGGTGCGTAGCTCGCACTAGGGACGAGCCGCCACACACCAAATTCTTCTGACAATCAAAGGAGAATATTATTTCGTTGTCCAGTTGTGTTTTGAGACTGATATATAACCATTTGGCCTTTAACTTGTGAATCCGAAGCTCCGCTATTAGCAGCTGTTTTTTAGCTGTATCACGTTCCTTTTAGATAGATTCTTTTAACTGAATACATTTGGAACAAGCGTCAGTAGCAGGAGATTTAAAACTTAAATTGAAGTATTTGTTGAATATACGTCGAAAAAATTCGTATCTTACGGGCACATTATGTGCATCATCACTGTACAACTTATGTAGTTTTTTTATTGTTAGATCGCTGCTTAGATATTGCACAGTGGATCTACCTCTCACATAATGCGGCTCCAAAGCTTTAAGTCCTTTAATGTACGATTTTACGGATTCTGTGCGATCAGAATACAGATTGGACCTTATATCATCCCCTCTTTTTTCTTTGGACATCGCCATTGTGGTTAAATGCTGTTTACAAATTCTTTGAATTCTGTCCTTAGAGATTCCCAGAATCGTAGTAATTGTTTTCTGACACACTTTAATTAATTTGACGCGGTGTTTTCCTCTCAAATTTTCGTGCTTTGGTATAAAATTGTAAAAAAAAGTAAAATTTTCCGGAGTCTGTGCTGTACAATATTTCAATAGAAACGTATCTTGGGTGACTTTATCTGAAGTTGAATAAAAATTGCGGTGAAATTTACTATAATCTTGGACCGTTAACTCGTTACACTTGAATCCCTGTTTTGCATTGCCATGTACACATTTTGGTATAACTGGCAGTCCCTTGGGCATATGTCTACAACAAACAAAACAAAATATAAGCTCATTGACAGAACGAAAATAAATGCTCTGCAAGTAAGTAGAAATAGAAATAGAAATGATCTTTGTGGCACGTTTTAACAAATAAGTAGGTAGTAAGTAGGTAACATAACCATAACAAAACATAACCATAAGAATAATAATCTTACCGTTTTGACTTTTCAATTTGTCTCTTCCATGTAGATTTATCAGCTATCTTTTTACGTCCTCTTCTGCTCGGTGCAAAAACAACTTCTTTTTCTTGACATTCCATTATAATTTTAACAGAAAAAAACTTAGGTTTTAATAGCTTGCAGTGCCTAAACAAAGAAGCGTGCGTGCAGCTCGACAGTATTATGCGCACTGGCCCAAGATTACGGCTTTTGCACGAGTCACTATGTAACATATAGTTGTTTGTTAGTTGAGGGTAACTTAGCGACTTTTGAAAGTGAACTTCCGATGAACATAGCGGCTTTTGCAAGAGTATTGACTTTTCTATCCCATTTTATTCCTAACATAACGAGTTTTGACAGAGTATGATAAATACAGACGTTAATATTTTAAAAGGTTAACCGAGTACCACCATTACAAAAAATGTTTTTTTTTTTAACATAGCGTGCTTTGCAAGTGGACTACTCATATTTTAAATCAAATTTACTACTCGGATCCATATTTTTAAAATCTGGCAATAATGATAACAAAAATTGTTTGTCCGGATCATCATTGTCTGCTGTTTCCATATTTTTTCTTTTTCCAGACGAGCTAGACCTAGTTGTTTCAACAGTAATATCTAAAGCATCATTACTATCATCGTTATCTTTAATGCCATCTTCAATGTTTACAATTTCGTCGTCTGTATTTTCTTGTTCGTCTTTTTTAAATTTTGTTTCATACAGTGGTTTCAAAAACAATAGATTATTGAAATAGGCGTAAGGCTTTGAGTTTTTGGCTCCAGAACCGCTTTTTAAATGATTCTTCTTCAGTTCTCGTGAGAATGCATCTCTGATGCTTTTCCATTTTTTCTGAATAGTAGTGCCTGAAACAAGTATTTTAATAAATTTATAAATTAAATATAACATAGAAGGTTTCTAGCATCGGGAATTACCATTTACCGAGCTGCATTATTCATACAAATGTGGGATTTCTACAGTATCAAGCATTGTGCAGGAAACTTGTTTAACAATATGGAATTCTTTGAAATTTATATGCATGCCACCAACATCTGAAGAAGAATGGTTGAAAATTGCGAAAGGCTTCAATAGTACCACAAACTTTCCTAATCTTTAAGGTGCTATCGATGGCAAACATATAGAAGTATTTCAGCCGGCTCACAGTGGCTCACTTTACTTTAAGTAAGCCCAAACGGCCATTATGTAGGTATGTCTATTGTTAGAGAAAAAGGATACAGGTTTGTTTGCATTATCTTTGGACAGCTTGTATTTCCTCTTTATATAATATTAGCAAAATGACGTTTATCGTTACAATTATTTGTTTATATTTTGAATGGCTTGATATTGATTTGCTGTAGTGCCAATATATGAAAAAAAATATAATTCCGGATTATGAAGAAGCTGGTTCAATTTCACTTTATATTCTTGTTTTACGAACTGTCTTTTTTACGTCCTTTTTATATTCATTTCAGTTCAATTCATTGTTCCAACCTGAGTCATTAACCTATTGAATGCCGGCTATTCAATTGACCGCTTTGTGTTGGCGTCTTAAATAAGACATATTTACGATAATTGTCGTCTTGAAAAGAAAATGCAGTAGGAATAAACTTTATGATAAGGGTGGTATAAAAACACAATTTTTCAAACCAACTTCAAGACAAAAACAGTCAATTTGAAGTACTTTTATTATAATTCAATGACAGAAAAATCTTAGCTAAAGCAATCATTAATTTCACATAGTGAAACAAAATAACAAAAAACGTAAACTCTATTTAAAAAATAGCATCTTTTACAACATGAATCCTCCAAAAATACTAATGTGTTCTAAAACTAAATAGTGTGATATAATATATTATACTCGTAGATAATCTTGAAGCATTCTATAATGCAGAGAGCCGGTTTTTTAGGACAGACAGCGCAAAAAAAAGAAGTTTCTTATCTCATTGTTTACACGACATGGTTTGCAGAGACAGCCTTCTTTACTGTTGGCGGCAGTTTTTCCATATAATAGAAGTTTTCTGCATTTACTCGTCCAAGGCCAGTATGTCTTCTTTCTTGCAGGGCTCGCGCAGCGAGCATAGCAGCTAGGTTATTGTGGCGTGGTAGAATCGCTTTCTCAGGATGGTTCAGCTAAGACCTGAATCTCGTGTTCAACAATAGGATTGTTTGGCCTGGATTTCCAGAGCTCAGAAGCAGAAGATGACTCATAACAACGAATGAAGATGTCTGTCATTTTTAATAACCAAGAGTAGCCAGAAAGAAGGTTTTGCATACTGCAATCCTCTCATAAAGTAAAAATAATTTATAGCTCATGTTTCTTTTCAAATCTTTTTCGCCTTTTTCTGTACGAGTTGTTCGTGTTTTCATTTCATGTGGTACCACAAACTCCTTAATAAACAATATTTTTGCTTCCCAGTTCATGTTTCCCTGCATATCTTTTATTTCTTGTGTAAACCTACTTGAACATTTTTGCGGCAGGTATCTATCTCTACATGGGGATCTCAAAGAAATTTTTTCGTCGTTTTTTTTCTTTCTTTTGCTTAACTCTTTTTGCTAAAGGTTGTCGGAAATTGCGTCTTTTCCTAAGTAATCCAGCTTTTGCGAATCCTTTACTATTTGTTTGGCGTGTGTAGGGTAGACTAGGTACGGTTGAAACGTTTCTGCTTTCATCGTTCATAGTATTGCTGTTTATCAACCAAGCGATAATGTTGATACGTCAAATTCAAGAACAAACTTCTGACTACGAAAGAACTATTTAAATATCGCTTTAGTTCCTAAGGAAATTTTAGAAGTATACAAGATTAAAAAAAAAAGATTTGTTTCAATCGTCCCCAGGGCCAGGGGCAGTTGAAATAGTGCTTGGGGTCAATTGAAACGCATGTAAATAATACAACATTAAACCTGCCATTTGTGACGTCACTTTGACTTACGTGGTTTGTGAAGCCGGTCTTACGGACCGTGTTTTTCAAATTGATATTTCCTAAATGGTTTTACTGCATGGAATTTTCACTTATTAAAATATTGAAAAGCTATGTTTTTTTATAATAATACACTGTTATATCTTAAATAAATTATTATTTATTTGTCTTTTAGCTTACATAGTTAAAACATTAAAAATAACCAAGTTATTTTTAATGCTCTTCTAAAATATCAAAATTTATGACAAAAATATTTTTTTTCTAACTAAATCAGCTTCTTACAGTTTCATTACAATAGGAACTATAAAAAAACAAACATTATTCTTCTTCGCGAGCCAAGCAGCTTGAGCATGTTGGCACTACATGTACTAGGCACAAATATTTTTTGCAATGATGGCACATATATCTGGTTTGTCTGTTTTTTTGCCATCCACACTCAAAACACCGACCATTTCTTGAAGGACATGCTGTTCCAGGGACATCATTTATCTTCAAAATTTCTGCAAGTCTTTGTCTAACCAGTCGAGGCAAGTTCAACTGAACTTGTCGTTCTCTGATATGAGGTTCTATTAGCTTCATAGCTAAACTCTCAATGAAATTGCGGCGTTGAAGTTTTGAGTTCGAATTATTAGGAGTATGTATCACCTGACTATTATAGTACTGATATTTGTAATGCATGGCGTAAAATACAACCATAGGCCAGCGACTTGTTGCTCGAGCACAATTGTAATTCGCGCATAAACGATCGACGACATCAACCCTATCTTTAGTCTCATTGTAGCTCAAAATAATATCTGGTTTTTGAGTTTCAGCATCAATCCTGGCATCATTATGCATAGTGCTTATCAGAAGAACATTCTTTCCTGCCTTTGGGACGTGTGAAACCAATACCATGTTGTCGCGAAAACCAAACATACTTGACTTCACATTTCGACCACGCACTGTATTGAAGTATGGAGGTATTTCTTTTTTGTTCTTCCTGATTGTTCCAATTGTTGTTAAGCCTTTCTGTAGCAATGCTTCCGCCAATGGTACACTGGTGTACCAATTATCAGTTGTGACGTTGCGACCAACTTTGTAAATAGGTTCGCATAATCTTTGGACAACAGCTAGGCCCGAATTGTCAAGATTGTATGGACCTTCATTTGGCTGTTTGCCGGGATACATTTCCATAGAAAATGTATAAACATTTTAGCATCACAGAGAGTTTGAATTTTGATTCCATAAGGATTTGGTTTGTTTGGAATGTATTGTCGAAACGGACATCTTCCACGAAAGGCTTCTAATTTTTCATCAATTGTAACAAAAGCAGGTATAATTATCCTTGCAGTTTTGGACAAATCTCTCAAATATGTCTCGGATATGACAAATTTTGTCTAAAGTTTTCTTTGATGCCTTGTAGTACTATCATCGAATCTCAAAACTCTCAGCAGGAAGGTAAATCTTTGAGCAGACATTGACAGTCGAAAGATTTCTATTGAACCACCACCAGTTCGAAACAACTCGTCGACGTTTAGATGATTTGATTTTTTTACTCCGGCTAACAGAATCACACCTATAAAGCATTGTATCTCGTTGACAGTAGTTTGTCGGCAATATGTTTCTCTGGTATACTTATGTTTGATGGTGTCAATGTATTGGCTAGTATACTTTACAATAATATCTATTATGGTGTCATCAAAAAAATACTTCCAAATTCGAATAATATCGCGTTCAGCTGAGATAGCTCGTTTAGGTTCTGGTAACTGAGTTATAATATTGCAAGTTCTAGTTCGGCCTGATTGACGATAAGGTTCTTTATTCCATTTTGTAGTTTTATCCTTACCCAAATAAAAGGAGGAATTGTTGTTTTCTGATGTTTCCCGATCGCTCAAATCTTGCTCGCTGTCTGTGTTTGGTGTGTAATCTGGAGATGGATTTTCTGGTTTGCCATCACTTCCAGCTTCACTATCCGATGGTATTTGCGATATTTCCTCATCAGATATTAATTCCTCTTGCAGAAGCTCTTCTATACGACGACACTCACGTTCGTAAGACATGCTAAAACAAGATTTAGAAATTAGGCAACAAATACGTATAAACTGAGTGAAATATGTATAAAGATATGCAAAAAGGTCATAGGTAACAGAATAATAACAATCACAATAACTACACTATAAAACTAAATCAAAAATAGATGCATATTCTTATAAATAATTGAATATTAAAATATTTAACTATGACTATTTTACTTACGTAATCTGTGACCCCGGTCTAACGTACCGGGTTGACGCCAAAACTCAAAAACGTGCGCCTGCCTCGCCGATGCGGGGTGTACTGACGGTGGGGTACGCGAAATCAGGAGAGTACACGAATATGCAACTCAATTGGTTAACGGGTAAAAAAGTTATACGACTTTTTCGATCCACCCGGTCTCACAGACATACAGGTCACAAATGGCGGGTTAATGTCGTTACATGTTTTATTTACCATTTATTCTAATTTTAAGGATAATGAAGGCACCTAAGGCACATTATGACAACATTAATCAATCTTAAAGGTTTTAATACTTATAACGATATTTCTAATCAGCCTTTAAAGAATAATAAAAAATTAACTCAATTGTACTTGCAAGTACAATAAAAATCTACGGTATTATTTTAAACAAAACAAAGTAAACGAATTTTTTTTTACAATAAACAAAAAAGTCATTATTTCAATCAAATACAAATTTAGCTTAGGGATCAATCTGAGTCACAGTGGTGCCAAATATAGCCAAGACCACCTTCTCATCAGCACTCTTCGTGAGCCCATTGTTTACAAGTGTTGCATTAAATCCACTTTTCGCCGGATCTACTCTCTGTATATGATGATAAACAAACAATACAATAACATTCTTCCTCTTCTGATGACATTCATATTTTTTTTACCTTTTCTTCCATCAAAATTTCTCTTAACTTGTTTAGCTTTGGCATGTTTCAATCTTTGGTCATATTTTTTTCTTATCTCTACTTTCTCTGGTGTATCCGTATAAATTGTAGATTTTCTGGTTTTTCGCCTTTTATTAGTTTTCCGCGGAGGAGCTTTCGGTAACTGTCGTAGTGTTTCCGGTGTAAATATAATAGGATCATTAGAAATTGTTTGTGCACTTGTTCTCAGTGAAGTGTCCTGATTGATAATGCTGCTGCAACGTCTAGGTGGTGTACCCAAAATATCTTGACATGCATCAAAGTTTTCTTGCTCAGTTGTTGGAACTGGTGAGTTATTGATAACCTGTTGTTGGACTGTTGTTGCCTGTGATTGTATTGCCTCTATTTGCAGTTCCTCAGTTAAAAGGGAAGGCGATAAAGTTGGCTTTTCATCAGATGGATTTGCATTCAGCGTAGAAACAACTGCAGACTCAGTTGTATTTTCGGGATTTAATCTACCCGTTAACTCAGTTGTATTTTCGAGATTGGGTCTATCCGTTACAAATGAAGGAGCAAAATCAAGCTCAGTAAACAAATGGCGATTAAATGGGTAAATTCCCGTTTTACGAAAGCCTGATTGAATGTTGGATGATGTCAGAGCTAGGGGCATAGCAGACGCTACAATCCCCGGAATGTCATAAATTGACATAGTTTTTCTCGGATGGCTTCGCATCCACACATCGCAGGCCGAATTTACTGCCTTCTTAAAAGGACCATATGCAGATCGATCAAGTGGCTGGAGTTTATGAGAGCAATGAGGTGGGAAAGATAGTAAGACAATGCCATTGTTTTTGCAGAAGTCCAGTGATTTAATATGAATGTGTGAGGAAGGGTTATATAGTAGGAGTAACACTTTGTGTGACGGAAAAGCATTTGAATATTTCTTGAAATGTTCCAAGAAATGGATATACGATTCGTCCTGCATCCAGCCTGAAGGATTTGCTGATCCAGTAGATCCTATCGGCCCATCTCTAACAAAATGATCTTGGTACCGCACTCGGGGAAAAACAAAGAAAGAAGGAATACTACTTTACTCCAAAAGTTATAGTTACTAAAGTACCCCTTTCTGCCGATGTCACTGAACCAACTTGACGAGCACCACGTCAACTTGTAGCCTACCGGGTGGAATTTAAAAGATTTTATTTCTTATAACTCTTTATTTGGTAGGTGAAAAAATACAGAGATAAGAAAAGGGCAATGTAAGGACCATTCGCTTGTCTTAATTAATTTAATATATGTAATACAATATTTGCCTATATTCTTCCTATTTTCCTATTATTCAAAAATTCGAAAATAATTAACGAGGAATTTTAGAAATTCCTTTGGCAAACCAGATCCAGTGAGAAAAGTTGAGTCTCCCAGTTACAGTGCAGTAAGGAGGATTTAAGTCTCCCGGAAACAGCTCAGGGTGGAGGAGTAAGTCCTCCGGAAACAGTTTGGCATGGAAGGGTAAGCCCCTCGGAAACTGTTTGGCAAGGAAGGGTAAGCCTCCCTGGGAGGAGTTTTCGAGGGGCTTACTCACTACACGCTTCATTACCTCCCAGGGAGGTAATGAAGCGTGTAGTGAGAATAGAAACGCGTACACCAATGCAACCAGCAATCAGCACGGCAGATCCAATAAGTAATCAGCCTTGACACGCGAGGAGGATCGACCACGCACTCTGAAGATTTATTCCGCCACAGACAGACACCAAAACAGACGTGAGAACCAATATCCTGGTCAGCCACGTGGTGTTCCAACCCCGGTCAAAAGAAAAACATCCTCACATTTACAATAAATGATATCTAGGACTCGGCGTCCATCACCAAAAGACAAAGCAAAGTCGCCGGAAACAGAACTTCAATCCCGCTCCTTCCAAAGACAAAATGCTAAAAATGCACATGAATAGTGTTTACAATGTAATTTCAAACAGCAAAATATTGATTAATCTAAGAAGATCGGAAACAAAAACTAACGATAAAGATTTTACCTTACAACTCATCGATCATTAACAACTCATCGATCATTAATTAGTCGATTTTAAACGAAACGTCATCTCCGATTTGACAGTTCTATGACAAAAGAAAAAAAACTACATAACAACGTAAACAAATAGTTTTGAAGCAAAAACACGATTTTCAAATGAATTGAAGGCTAAAAGGATGTATTATGAATCAAAATAAGGATACAAATTTGTCAGTGTATCAAGTAGGTAGGTCCAGCAAACAACGTCACTACAAACTCGAAAATACGCATAAACGAAGGCAATTTCAGGCCGAGTATTAGCCTAAATAACTTGATGAAGAAACACCTTTCGAACTCAAAAATAAAGGGTTACAAACTCGGTCAGGTTTTTGAATGGTTGTTACTCCTGTTTCATCGATGTTATATATGAGGGGTGTAGTTTCAAAACTCGCAAAGTCCAGTAACTTCCATTTTTCAGAAGAGAGAAAAATGTATATACGTTTTTTTAAGGCTAATGCGACCTGTATGTTTTTAAATTATGTATACCCTAGTTACTTTAAATCGCATTTATAATTGATTCCTGACTGTAGAAAGTTTTACGACAATTAAAATGACGAAAAAGTGATGGATTTAGTTGCTTTTGAAACCGACGCTCGGACTTTGCGGTTTTTTAATCTGGCAATCCTGGACATTGCTGCTTTTTTGACAAAATTAGTACCTAGTTTAGTCAAACTATCTTGATACATAATAATTACATTTTTTTTTAAATGAGAAATTCCTAGAGAATTAAAATTACAGTAACTTTTGCATTAAACAAAAATGATCAATTAAACTTGAAAGTACCTAGTAAGTATTGTAATAAATAAAAAGAAAGCGACTGACACAAGTTATTTAATTATAAAAAAATATCAAATCACTAAATCTGATAGATGGTCTTGTTCTTCACACGCATCAATATCGTCCTCTTCGTTTTCCGCGGTATTGTCTTCTACCACATCATTAGGTACTAATTTGTCATAAAAAGATAACACTGGGTAACTTCTCCAGTCATCACCAAAGTGTGTTGTTAAAAGTTTGATGATGTCTTTAATTTTTGTAGATTTCAGAGTTACTGACCCCGATCGTATGTCTTTTGGATTGATCATTTTTGTGAGTTTGTTCTTTTTACAAACATTTTTGTACATTCCCTTGTCTGTAGTGTAATGCATTTCCCCTTTTAGCAATACATTGCCGATTCGCAATTTAGAACGTTTCAATACAAAACGTTTGCACATCTTAAATAACTTCTTTAAACTTTTAAATGTGCTTCAGCTTTTTCGTCATACATTTGATATAATTTATTTATATTTAACTCGGCAGATAGATACAGTCTTGCGCTGCTACCCCGGCAGTAATGCGGCTCAGAACATTTCAGTTTTTTTATAAACTTGATAACTGCTGCTTTTTTTCTAAAAATCTTTTTTTCACGACTAAATCTAGCCGTGCAGATAATCTGCGCCCGAAATATAAATATAATATGCGCATCGTCCAAATTAATAATGCTATGTACTATAAAAGCACATTCATACGCGGAATAAACGTGTTTAATCACTTACCACTTGAACTAAAATCGCTAAATGGTTCTAAATTTAAATCCAGCCTAAAAAAATTGTTAATTTCTAACAGTTTCTATAACATGAACGAATATTTTGGTAAATATTTAATGATATTTAAGTAGGTATGTTACTCGTATTAGTAAATAATAAAGCTTTATAAGTATTTCTTTTATTAGTGATGTATTTTAATAGCTGTATATTTAAAAATAAAAAGTTTAACTGTGTATAGGTAAGAACATTGTACACAGTTTAACAATAAATACATTCTTATTCTTATTCTGCAGCTGCAGCAGCGTTATTGTACTAACGCTGCTGATGTATCAGTTAAATTTCATCAAGATTTATCCAGCCATTTTGTTGTGATAAAGTAACAAACAGTGAAAAACAAACTTGTTTTTGACCCCGGCCAGCTAATACTTTTCTTGATTTTTGAACAGTCATAGTGTTAGTCTCGTATAAATTGAAGACTCGAGTTCCGTCCCCAAACCGCTCATATCGTGTCATGACATCTTGCAAATGGTCAAAAAAGATTTTTACGTTGTGTCGATTCAAAGAAGTTACGCGGCTAAGACTACATCCTTCTGGAGTTCGTAGGTTCAACTCGGGATGGCGCTTTCGAAATTTATACAACCATTCAATTCCTGCTAATTGCTGTTCACGCCACTTATCTGGTACTTTTATGTCATTGGCAACTGACATTTCGTACGCCAAAGTTCGAACATCAATGGGCGTTAGGCCATAAAACATCTGACTGCATTTGATTATATAATCTACCAGTGATTGTTCTTGCTCATCTGTAAATAACCGGTTAACACAATAGTTTGGAGTCAGTCTCTCTTGTCCAAGGGCACTCTTGCTTTTCTTAATGTACCTGTATAAAGTCGTATAAGGAATCTTTTTGCATTTTGCAGCCACTCTAATTTTCATGCCATCTTTTACCAGTTTAATCGCTGCTTCCATCTGATCCTGGCTTGTTAATCCGATACCTCTTCTTCGAACTCGGTTACGAGGCATAGTGGATCCTGAAATACCATTACCATTGTGAGTATTCGAACTAATTACTATTCTAAAATTGTGAGATATCCAGTGTACCCCGTTATAGGGTCACAGTGAACCATTATTCACTGTACCCCACAAAGAAACAATTCACTGTGATCCAAAGACGGTTACAAAATCAAACTAATATTAATCGTATTGACCTTGAGCTTGGCAAATAAATGACACTAGAAATAAACACAAGGAAGGCTGCTAAATATGGGAAAAGATACTAATTTAGCAATATATCACTCAATTTAGAATACGACACTTTCCAAAAACAAATAAAATTTTACTTTACTCACGTATTTTTCGATGGATCGCGGCAGCGCGTCCTCCCGGCGTGAGAGCTTGGCAAACACTGGCGGGACGCGGGGCGCGCACGAGTGTCATGCTACCTACGACGACGCGTGTGTGTGCCTAATACTAACGTGTGTAAAATGATCCTACTCATCGGGGAAAACGATTCCTACAGAATATAGGAAATACAAGCAGATATATTAATATTACAAAGTTATTTATTACAAAAACTACTAATGGCTGTCATATACACAATTCGCAGACGAATGGTTTAACCAAGCGCACTCATCGTGACCCCATTCCTTGCAAACCGAGCACTGGATCTATCCTTCTCCTTCTTTATCTTTACAATATTTTGAGTTACAATAGATGCATGCGTCGTCATTACTTTCGTCAGCCGAGTTCTCTTTCGACATAAAATCTTGTTTTCTATCCTTTTATTTCTTGCAGCGGTTTTATAGGAAGGGAGTACCTCCTTTAACTTCCTTCAGAGCCGCTTCCATTGCTTCCATTTACCAATTTTGACGGTCAGTCTTGCGCTTGTAAATGCGTGACATCTACAATAAAGCACAAAATAAGATAAAGATGTAAAAATTATGATATGAGAGACGTAGATCATCGTTAGCAACTGGTTGTCGTCAACCGATCAGTGATGATAGCGCTCGGTAAATGATGTTCAGACACAGAATACTTGTATGTGCTATTAGGCGGTCCCAAAACGACACATTTACTCCCAGGTTTTTGATACCTTTCAGTATCTTCAGCGTGGTATCATGTAACCGTTTGATGTGATTAATAGATGGCTGCTGCATTGTAGGAAGGTTCATAAATATATTAATATGCATTGAAAATATTATTTTTTTGTTATTATAGCGTTGATTAAGAATATCCCAACAAGTGTTGTAATTATCCGTGCTGAATCTGGCGTTCTGCTTCGGCTTTTACTTTTGATTTTAATTACTTTTTTTTGTGCGTTGGATAAAACACTATTGTTGTGTATAGTTTCCGTAAAGAGGTCTTAAAAAGAGACCCATTGCTGATAAGATCCATAAAAAATTGGGACCTCAATTTTCGGGTTATTGTGCTGGACCATATTTGTTTGTTGATCGACTTTTTTAAAGTAATATACTTGTATGTCTTCGAATTCCCATTTGCGAGTAGCACAGGGCGCATTAATGACTATTTCAAGATCATGCATACAATGCAATACGATAAGTCAGGGTGGTGGGTGAGTCATTGCGTATCTATTGTTTGTTACATCGCTATACTTACGTTTTAGGTACCGATAATAGTAAGTTCGTCTTAGAGCAGTAGCAGACGACCTGAATAGTTATTCAAATAAAAAAAATATTTATTTAAAATAGGTACTTATTTAAATTCGTATATTTTTTTACGTTTTTATTTTGGATATTTAAAAACAATCTGGTCATACAAAAATAAAATCTTTTTAGTGAGACCCATACACTCCTCGTGGTACCACTTTTGACATTTGGTACATTGTCTCCATTCTACTTTCACCACATGCAGTACCATTGATTTTGTTCACCTTCTGCACTTATCTTCATCTTTTTTTCGACCTTTTACTGTTTTGTTGTTGTAATGTTCTTTAGCCGTTTTACGCATTTTTTTTTGGTCTCGTTGAATTGTAGACTTTCCTTTTTTACACTCTTCGTGATACTACTTTTGACATTTGGTAGTGTGCGTTGTTGAACAGTGAACCACCCTATTTTTAAAGTCATATAACTTGGCATAAAATAAATCTAAGCATTTTAATTTGGTGTCATCGTTTAGGTAATTTCATAAGGTATCTTAATTTTAGGCTACAGAAAGCCAGAGAAACAAACTAAGACAATGAAGGTGGTTTTTTTAAAAATAGAAATTTGTCTCACTGTGTACTATGGGTAGTTTACACTGAACCACCCGTATTTCAACAGTGAACCATAATTTAATTACCAGTAAAAATGATTTTTTCTGAGAGAAAATTCTTCTGAAACCATACAATTATTATTATTCTTCAATTTAGAATTAAGATATTTTTATAGTTTGGTCCTCAGTAGTTATCTACTTAATAACACTAAAGTTATCATAATATAAACCTCTTTAGATAATTAACAATCAGCCTTTTCCGTAATACTTAATAAACAGTCTTTAATTAAAGAAACGCGGAAAACAAAAAATAAACACAACACTACGACATCTACAATTAAATCTTAATTTTCCTTCATTTCTAATCTCAATTAATAAATGAGGTTTTTTATAGTTTGTTTCTCAGTAGCCTACACTAAAGTTATCATATAAACCTATTTAGATAATTAACAATCAACCTTTTCAATGCTATAATAAACAGTCTCATTATAACATTTTACAGGAACTTTGTGCATTTTACCTACCGTGAAAAAAAATTGTATCAAATTAAATCTTCACGCCATATTAAGTGAAGATAAGTTCACGTTGAAATAATATTTAATCAGACGCTTTGTACCCGACACACGAGGAGGAGGGGGAATCATTTTAATGTCAATCAGTTTCACATTTGCCATATTAGGTTCTAAGGGAAACATAAACGTTTTATTAGGACGATCTTTTAATTTTAGGTACGAAAGCAATATTCATCATCACTTTCTGTTTCTAAAATCTTCGCAATGTTAGATTGCAGCAATACAAAGACATATTCATCAATCTTTGGTTTACGCTGTAAATCATCGAAATCTTCACCTACAGTTTCATCTGGCTCATCCGATTCTAGGTCTGTTTCACTTTCAAGAATTATATCTTCTTCTTCACTCGTTTCACTGTTTTCGTCTAGAACAACTCTTCTTTTATTATTCCTCTTATTTGTTCTTTTTCTAATTTTACTTGTCAATTGTAACATTTCTTGTAGAACTTTCCTTTTATGCAAATTTTTTTTATTTAATGCAGCAGTACGTTCCTCGGCTATTCTTTCTTTTTCTGGCGTGTCCGTTGCTATCATGCTTTTGCCCAGTTTTCTACCTTTCCGTTTATTAGAACGAGGGCCAGCCTTTAGCAGAGGACAGAACATTAGTGGAGTAATGATATGCTCCGACGATGGTTGATGATTTTCATCTTTGCACGATTCATCTGGTTTCTTTTTCGGTGTCACGTTTTGATAGTTCCTATGATGTTCTTCTGATAATATAGATGGACTATCTCGATCAGGGTTAACAACGGGATCATAACTTGTACGACGTGCCTCTAGAGCATTTGAGTCCTGTAGCTGCAGATTATTGCTTGTATTAGTGTCGATATTTGCAAAAGCTTCAGTATTAGGCAATTTTTGTAACACCACAGGAACAGGACGGTTTGTCACGCTACTGGGCACGAAGTCTTCATCGGAGAATATATCTCTATTATAGGGAAAAATTCCACATTTTCCGAAAGCTGCCGATATATTTAATGGAGTCATAGATCTGGGATAAGCTTGACCGATGAATATTGCTATCTCGTAGATTTTATTGAAGTCAGATGTGTTGCATTTTTCGGAAGAAAGACAAATCTAATGTTATTTTCTTGGCATAGTTTGATCGTGTTGACACTTAGGTGTGATGACAAATTATCACTTAATACCAATTTTGGTCCATGTAACGTTTTTGCCCAGGGAATCACTATAGGATCGAACCAGTCGTCAAACATAGCCATGTCAAACCAACCAGAATTGGTCCTGTTATATCTCGGATTTGGCGATCCATCACGACACCATCTGTTCCACAAATGTTCCGCTTTATATACCACATAAGGCGGCAAAAGGACACCGTCTGCTGTACCGGCAAACATGATAGAAGCTGAAGATTTGGTAGAATATATGACGCGCACCGGATGTTTGAGACCTCTTTTAAATATTGATTTTCTAGCGCCAGGATTATCACTGAGATTTGTTTCATCAAAATTTAGCATGTTGCTGGGAGGAATGTCTTCCAGAGGTTTTTGCAGATGCTTATAAAAGTCTATCATAACTGGTATCGTTTTGGCTGCGCGACATCGTTTTACGTTTTGCGAGGCACTCTGGGTAAGGTTATGGCACGGCAAAAAAGAGCGAGCCCACCGTTCCCCAGGAATTTTGTCCTTTTCTTCTTCTGTTAATAATTTTGTAGGACGGCCAACTGCCTTATCGTGGATGTTGTCATTGTTGTTGTTGAGAATAGTGCGTCTTGGGATACCGAACTGCTTCTCTGCATCGAAAGATGATATTATTTTGAATTTGACCAAATCAACTGCCACATTCAACATTTCTTGCGAATAGTCTGTATAGCACCACTGCTTTTAAGAGTTTGTGTGGCGCTGAATTTTAATATTGCAGTGTGGATGGCGATGAAAAGTCCGAGTGAGAAATTGCCCGGCGCAGCGTGGCATCCGCGTCGCATGAGCGATGAAGGTCGACTCGAGCTTCGGGCGCGGCGCAGGCGCATCGTAATGCAATACAAACAATGGCCGGCTTGAAAGAACGCGTTTGCATTGTACTCGACAATAATGATACGGCAGCTGATACAACACGTCACGTTAATAATTTTGATAATGTTTATATAATCTGTGTGAATGTAAATAGCTAAATTATATGTACATAAAATAAAATGAATGGTGTACATACATAAAATATATTGTAAGTAAATAAATTATAATATTAGAAGGAGGGAGTGGGGAGGTATGCCCACATCTGCATAGCGTCTTGCACCTGGTTTTCTTCTGCTTTTGTTGCCGTTACCCATCTTCTTAAGCTGTGGAAAATGTTTTATCATGTTTTATCATTTTTCCACAGTTTTGATACTATCTTCTCTTTGGAATTTAATGGTTCTATTGAAGAGAAGTTAGAACCTATAGATACTCTCCAGGAATAGCAAACGCAGACAAGTTTGTTGGTTATTTAACACATAAACCGCCGTGGGGGTCACCGGTGACCGGCACCATACCCTTCTCTCAGCGCCATGGGGGTCACCGGTGACCGGTAAGGAACACTAGTTTTTGAATCGTTGCTGAGAGCCGGCGGTCACTCGTAAATGGCGTTTTAACGTACGTTGTGACCCGCGCGGCGCCCAGGAACATTATTGAGCGCTTGGTTTCTAAATTTTTATAAGTTTTCAAGTAAATTTTCATAAAAATCAAATGGCAATAAATGAAAAATGTATTTTATTTTTATATATTTAATTAAGTTCTACGGAACCCTAAAAACGTTAACAATCATCTATAACGATGTTCCCTGTTGAAACAGCTCAAGCAATAATGTGGCTGTGATGGACAGTCGGAGCAAAAAGTGGCTACTTTTTTAGTTTTGTTTTTAGCAATGTTCCTGCCCATGTTTTGAACATTTATTTTGTAGCATCCTTGACACCATCTTCGTGTTGTACGAACTTTGCCTTCTTTAGTCTTTAGTTCGTGTTTTAATCGTTTTGGTCGTCTTGAAGCAATATCAGGCATTTCATTTTCCTCATCAGCTTTTACAAGGTAGCTCACAATTGCTTTACGAAACTGAACGACAGAAATGTTCTTTTTCGTGGTTTGTTTATAATGAACCATGGCATTTACCATCGCTGTGTTGAGTAGCAGTTCGCAAGCTAACTTTCGATACCACTTGACAGTTTTTCGTAATGGAGACGAATAAGCTGTCATTTGATCTGACAGGTCAACTGCAGATTTTGCCTTGTTATAGTCGACAACTATCTGTGGCTTTCTTTTTGATTGTCCTCTTTTATTTGTGGTAGTGACAAATTTTGCGGTATGTTTAGTAGACAACAAGGACACTTCTCTCTTATCACGCCATTTCATCACAGTGATCCCCTTGTCATTTTCAGCTGCACTGTATTCTCCTGCTTTTAATTTTGCATTCATAACATCTTTCGGTAATTTTTTTATATTCTTGCGCAACGTTCCGACCAAATGCATTTCTTCCTGTAATAGTTTTTCAGCCAAATCAATACTAGTGTACCAATTATCCGTGTACAGTTCATGTCCTTTTTGGAACAAGTGTCGACAAAGTGACATTACAACCTGAGTTGGTGTAGTGTTTGTTGTATCGCAGTGTTTTCCAGCATAGACTTGAAGCTTGCACGTGTAACCCGGAACTGTACATAACTTAAATATTTTAATGCCGTACTTATGTCTTTTTTGTTTTAAATATTGTCTAAAAATTATTCTCCCGCGAAAAGGTATCATACTTTCATCAACACACAGGGAAATATCCGGAGTAAAATGTGCTCTAAAGTTCACATTCAGTTCGTCAACCAGGGATCTGATTTTGTACAAGCGGTCATGTGACGTAGCCTGGGTATTATCAAAAAAATGAAGCATGCGTAAAAGCAGTTCAAATCTATTACGGCTTATTATTTTTTTAGCGTATTGTTGACCAAACATATCGTCATTTGACCAATAGTCACTCAGTTTTGGTAGTCGCACAAGCCCCATGTACATGATGAGTCCAAACATTTTTTTTATTTCTCTTTTATTTGTGTCTGTCCAGTTTTTCAATCGCGAAACTCTTTTTATCGTGGCTTTCGATATAAGTTGTTGGGCATATAAGTTAGTTTCCCTCGCTATGCGTTCAAAAATATCGACAGGAACCATCAAGCTATAAAAATCACTTGGCCCAGAACATGACATGCTATGGCGTAAAGAAAAAGGCTTCAAACCTGGCGTTTCCGTAAAAGGTATTATTTTGGGTTGATTACCAGACGAAGAGTACCAGTTTCCTGAAGATGATGTAGAACCACGAGGCGACGGCTGTATTATTTCATCCTCACTTTCAGTTTCAGACAGGATGCGGCGACGTTATCTATTACGCACTGGTTGTAGACAATCACCCGCACTATCAGAATCGGAACTAATATCAGAAATATATGGAAAAGCCATATCCACATCTTCACACCCAGTATGCGCCACAATATCGTCATTTTTCTTGGTAATTTCTAATTCCAAACGCTCCAAATACGACAGGTCGTCCTGTGTCAACTCAAAGTTATCAAATTCCATTATACGGACATAAAACAGTAACTAAATATACTTGTAAAAGATAATTATTTATGCACTCGAAACAACACGCTTCACTTCCGTACACATACTAAACAGCAAAGGTCACGCGATCGCGCTAGCCGCTCCGTTCCGCCAATCAGAGAAAGGGGTGCGAAAGAGACAGGCGACCGGCGAAATGACCCGCGCGGCGCTGTGAAGCGAAATTCAATCTATACGCCGCGACGGCCACCGGTGACCGCAAACAAAAAAACCTTTATAATTTCTAAAATAAGCATATAATTTAAAAAAAAAATTGTGTACATACATACCAGAACATATACTATTTATATACCAAACGGCCTAAATTGAACATATAGGTCAAATTAGCTTGGCGGTTAATGTGACGGACTACTAAGTTCTTTATCATCATAAAAAACTATTTGTCCTGGTTGGAGATGCAAACATAAATATAAAACCAGATTCAAATGACGCTACGCTGCTTGTACTCTCCATTGAAAATTCGACACAAAGTTAAACTACGAATTGACAATAATGCGCTTGCCTTAGAACTATCTAAATTTGATTTTAAATCTGTCTACAGTTCCAGTGATGACTATAAAAAAAACAAACTAAAATTATTATGTTCTCAAGGAGGGGAACAATTCTGAAACCCTGAATTACTCCTGGAGTGCTGAAATGTCTTAGATTACGGTACAATATGCATAAAACAGTTCGTCAGGACCGCACAAATATGGTGCTTAAACTAACGTATAGTAGGTACCGTAAATATTGTACAGCGCTTATTCGTAAGCTGAGTTATATTTATTAGACCGATAAGCTCCAGAAGGCACAATTGGACCCAAAAGCTACCTGGAACGCTATAAGGATAAGAAATTGAACGCCAGCGCCTGTTGAACTTTTGAAACTAACGGATAGTTGTCAGTTGATAAAATTAGCGAATTATTTGTTGGCATGGGCTAAAGTTTGCAGACAAAATAGATATATTAAATCAAATTTATTCAGACGTCTTCCAAATGAGTAATCCAAAGGACCCTCCGAGACTCTCTATGGCGCTCTTTCCAACAGATCTTAGAAGAATAAAGGCCTTGATTATCGGATTACGAAATGACAGCGCAACTGGAGTGGACAATATACCTGCTAAAACAGTGAAATTTTAGTGAAAATAGTCTAATCCCATCAACAGCTTACGACTTCAACCTCTGTCTTGTCATGGGAGTTTTTCCAAGAGGCAAGGGACAGTGCGTCCGTGTTGTATGAAGGTAAATAAGAGACCTGCATTGGTCACAAAGAAAGAGACGGTGCGTCCTTCTTGTATAATAAATTTAACTATAAAGTCTCAGAGCGTCGCAGAGCGTCGGTGCAATAGCTGCAACTTCACGCCGTATATTCTCATGTAAGGCCGGAATTGTGCGAGGGCTGTTGTTGTATAGGTACTTTAGACTTTAAATATCCCCACAAGAAAAAGTCACAAGGTGACAGATCAGGTGACCGAGGAGGCCAAGGAATGTCTCCACCTTTGCTGATCAACTTGTTTGGGAAAATCGACTTTATTTTCTCTATTGATACCCGAGCTGTGTGTGGAGTAGCGCAATCTTGTTGAAAGTGCGTTCTGGTATTGTACCCAGGTAGCAGCTGCAGCTGGGGTAACAAAAACTCGTCTAGCATGCGGCAATAAACCTCAGCAGTAACTGTTTCGCCCTCACGAAAAAAATAGGGGCCGATTATTCCTTGGGCAGTAATTGCACACCACACTGTCGTTTTTGGACAGTGTAAAGGTTTTTGATGGCGTTCTCTTGGATTATCAGGGCTCCAGAATCTCATGTTTTGTTTGTCACATAGCCATCGATATGAAAATGAGCTTCATCTGTAAACAATATGTTTCCGAGTGTTCGAAGGGTTCGAAACCTGTCCAGCATGGTTTTGGCGAAGCTTTCTCGTAAAGAATAGTCACTTTCTTTCAAATGTTGCATGATTTGAATTTTATATGGATGAAACTTTAATTTTTGTTTCAAAATAGTGTGCACTGTTGACTTCGTTATTCCAGTTGAAGCCGATATCTTCCTTACCGATTTGCGTGGATTTCGCGTAATTTCTTCTCGAATCAGCTTTATGTGTTCGGGCGTCGCAGCTGACGTTGATGCTCCTGGGGGAGGCTGATTGAGCGTTGTTCCCTCTTTTCGAAACTTTTCTAACCACGATAAAATAAGTTGCGTGCTTGGTGCATCACTTGCTCGACGAATTCTGTAGTGAGAACAAAAAGCACGACGCGCGCGAACCAGCGATTCATGGCACTTTATATATTGCTCGACTGCGTACGCGCGGTGCGATCCTGGCCAGTGACTCATGGCGACTAAAAAATCCGCAGAACCACGCGTCTAATGGTACCGCTCTCTTGCACCTCACCCGCGCAACTGCCGAGTAGTTTGAATTTAAAGTTGAAAATTTCCTACTGGACACCCTTTATTTTCCGTTGCTACGTGCGGTGAGCTTGAACGCTCGCAAATAAATGAGGCAATCGTACGACGACCAAACGCTGGATGGGGGGCGGTATCGCCGTCTCTTTTTTTTCTTAGGCTTTAACTCACTCGCACATAATTTAACACAACTACGTGCAAGTGAGTTAGAGCCTAGACAAGCTACTACAAATAGTACCTCTCTAAATCTACGAGACGAAAAACAGTACAATACTCGTACTATATAAACTATTATTAATCCTGCAATGATGTTGCAAACATATCCAGTTTTAAACTTCTACCCTATTTTATTTAGGGGAGCGTGGGGATCAGTGGATCGATTTTTTTTCTAAGCGCTGTAACTTCATTTTTACTATCCTACATTGCTGAGGATTTTGACAAACACTAAAATACATATTTAAGTTTGAAGTTAACACGAGTAAAATAATCTAACGAAAACGTGGTTTGTTTTTTTTTTAAATGGTAAAATACTGGCCGTTTTAAAAGCACTGCAAATATTGTGTGGTGTCTTCATATACTCTTGTCATTGTCTTCATATACATTGATACATCCAGCCACGTCGTAAATTGATAAGGTTTTACCTGGGTTGCGCATCATCCAACTGTCAGCTTTATTATATGCCACTTTAAACGGTCCAAAAACACCGACATCTAAAGGCTGTAATTTGCAAGTCAAATGTCACACCGCTGTCTATGCCTAAATTTAAATCCTGGATGCATAAGTGAGACTTATGGTTATATACTATATATTATATACTAAAATCAGGAGACTGGGATTTTCTTTGCTGCTGTTAGTGTATTCAATGATCTGAACAAATAATTCTCCGTTCATCCATCCATCCACTTTGAGTTGCAAGACCTAAGGTTCCAGTGGTAGCTCCATTTATCATATGGCGTTTGAAGTGGACTCTGGGAAATATCATCCCTGGCGGTAACGCGTTTCCTGCAGCGTTCACAATATAGCACGTGGTCACAAGCGTACTTCTTTCTGCACTTATTACTTTAGATACCTGATTTTGTCCCTTGACTGCCAACACTTTTTCCGACTTCTGGAAAGTCATAGTATTTGTCTCGTCCAAATTAAATAGCATAGTTCCATTACTAAATTAATTATGTCTAGACATGACGTCTTCTAAGATTTCATAGAACATCGCCACGTTGCCTTTGTGCCGATTGAAGGACTTGAACTACATCTCTGGGGTGTTCTCAAGCTAAGAGTAAGGTATCTCTTCCTAAAACTGTGCAGCCGTTCGAGGCCTGTCAACTTAGACTCGTGGAATTTTTTTTGAACGGTTTTATTGTTTGCTATTGCCATTTCGTAGGCTAATTTTGTTTTTATTCACACCCAAAACAGAAAAAAAACATTATAAAGTAGATACAGTTTAGATCTAGACTATGTTCCTTACCCTTATCTGTCGCTGATTACGACGTGTCTAACGCGCATAATACGACATATCGTTTTTGTTGAATTATGAGATACTAATGCAAATGGAAGTATATTACGTTTTCAGATAGTAAAATGTGTGATCTAGAATGTTTAGATGTTTAGATCTAGACTATGTTCCTTACCCTTATCTGTCGCTGATTACGACGTGTCTAACGCGCATAATACGACATATCGTTTTTGTTGAATTATGAGATGTTAATGCAAATGGTAGTACATTACGTTTTCAGATAGTAAAATGTGTGAACTAATATTTTATTGTATTTCCTTTCATTATTATGTACACTTTTTTAAATTGCTGGGGTTCAAACCGACAAAATAACAGAAAAATTCTGTAAACGTTGCGATTTCTGTAAGTTAAAAAACTTTGTACCTATATTTTACTGTATACATGGTATTTTACATTATGAATATTATTTTACACTGATGTACGATTTCTTGCATTATATCACTGTCCCAAATTGCAGAAAAATATCCCACGGATCTTCAGACGGTATTGTGGGACCAGGTTGATCAAAATAAATTTCTTCTTCACCGCGAAATGTCGAAAAGTCGTCAGTCCACGTTAGATTTACTGATGAGTTGTGAAAAACATCGTTGATTATTTACTTCGTCAGTTTCTCCGTTTAAAACCGCTAGAAGCTCTTCTTGCGCCATGATTTCATCTTCGTCTAATTCACTGAAAGAATCAACAGCCAAAGTTTCAGCCATGAGTGGCGTCAGTAAAGTCTCGTTATGTACACTGTTGTCACCAGATACATTTCGGTGGTCTTGGTTTGACTGTTGCTCTTCGGTTTGTTCTAAAATAGATCTGACATTGTGTCAATGTGTAAAAGCTGCTTGCTACCAGAATTGGGTCTTAGCAAAGAAAAATAACATCTGTTTCGGCCTCATCTAAAAACTCCTCATTTAATGGGAGAGTGTCTACTGATGCACTGTTGTTACTAGTGGAAGCTTTTGGATAGTCAGATACATCTTGCTGGCTTTCATTTGCTGGTACTACACTGATCAACAAAAAATCTTTTTTTCTGTGTAATAAGGTTAAGTAGAGTAGAATTAGTAGTCAAAAATTTCAGATACTAATAGTTTTATTCAAATATGTTTTTTTTTTTACTTTTCTTAGATTACAAGTTATTATAACAAAAAATATATTATATAAGTACTTTTTTTATGATTTTCTCCTGTATTTCGCGTCAGGAACGTCCCTCAGTAATCCCCAACAATTATCTGCCAGGATAGTTGGACTCTATTTTCCCTGGTATCGATTTTCTATGGTAAAAATGTCTTAGTGGAATCGGCACCCAAGTTTGGGGGAAAAAAGTCTAAATGTATATGTAAAAAAATTATTTTTAAGGACAAATTGTAGCCTTAAAATTTAGGCTTTATAAAAGTTCCTCGACAATAGCTTTATAGTCATTTGATCGGTGATTTCCGAGAAAATTTTCAGTGATTTTTATAAATGATTCCCTCTTTAAATATACGAGTATCATCTTTTATCAGTTGCCTGATTTAAGGACCTACCAAAAACACCCTCTTTAATATTGGCATCACTGATTTTAAGGAATTTTACTTTGAGGTATTGAAATCCAGCGCCTTTTTTATCCATTGCTTTCACAAAGTTTTTCATCAGACCATGTTTTATATGGAGAGGAAACAACAAAATTTTGTACACTCAAGTTGCAATACTAATAAAAGGGCACCAACTTTTAAGTCTCCGCAAATTGTCTATTTATGTTCTTCATATTGAATCTTAACTAAAAGAAATTTCATTGTTTCATAAGATTCTTTCATGTAAGCAACATAACCTACCGGTACATAAAAATAAAACACTGAATTAAAAAATAATAAAGAAAAAACAATTAATATTAAATTTTACTGATAAGTGCAGGAACACGAAAACTAGTCCTAATCAATTTAATATACATATGATTTTGTAGAGAAGTTAGGTAGATATTTCGAAATTACTGCTTACTTTTCTTGTTACAAAATTTTGTTGATCATTGCTATTAGTTCTTTGATGTCCTCAACAGATTGACCTGGTAGATGCTGTAATGGCCGTAATGAGCCAGAGTCAGACCTCTGCAACAGGATTTGGTCGCTGTTTGGTGTTTAGTTCCCCTGGGAGAAATGGCAGTGTCGATATGGTTTATGGTTTCTCTCTATCCATTTAAAAAATGAATGTATTTTTTTGTCATTAATATCATTATTACTCGTATATAACAAATATTAATTGTAACCCAAGATGTTACCGTTTTAATTAATACTATTTAAAGCTCTTTATTGTGGTAAAATTAACACATTATCAATGTAGTACATACACATTCATGATTTGGGTAATTTTCGTAAAATGCATAATTACAATTATTGCACCAAAAAATGTTACTGCACACTATACGTTGCACTATAAAACGGTTTACATGGAGAACCAAATGAATTGAAGCACAAAAAAAAACGTTTATTCATTTTTTATAAAATGTGTCTTGCCCCACGGCCATAAACATTCACCAATGCATCTTCTATAATCCTCCTTATTTAAATATTTGTCAATATTCAAGTACCATTTTTAGTATGTATATAATTTAAGTAATTAGGAAGCCTTCTGGTGGTCTGTGAACAGATGTGTCAAGTAAACTACAGGGTGTCTCAAAAGAAATGTCACATTAAAAACTATAATAAAAAAGTAAGGAGTTTATTGAAGAAATGTTTAAGAATTTATTATTGAAAAATTACATCGTCCAAATGTAAACCGTTGCGTTCACGGCATTCGTTTAATCAAGCACTAAAATTGCCTATGATGACTTGGCAGGTATTCTCCGGGATGGATGCGATTTCGTGACGGATATTTTCTTCTAATTGTGCCAGGGAAGTCGGTTAGTTAGTCGTAAACTTTAAATTTAACATAACCCCACAGGAAAAAGTGCATAGATGTCAAATCGGGGGTGCGTGGAGGCCACTTATGTCACCTCCCCTGGAGAACAATTTGCCAGGACAAATTTCACGAACTCTTTGCAGAGACCTGTTGGACGTGTGTGATGTTGCTCCGTCCATGTTCCATCTTTAAAAAAGTAAGGGCCGATAATTCCTCGCGCTGACATTGCGGCCCATACGGCGACTTTAGGCAAATGTAGAGGTGTCTGATGTTTTTGTTTTGGATTGGTTGCACTCCAGTAGCGGCACTTTTGCTTGTTAACATATCAGTAAAATGAAAATGGGCTTCATCCGAAAACAAGATGTTGGTAAACGTTGGATAGCGGTCAATCATCTGGTTTACGTAGTCAAGCCTCTGACCAGCATCCCGAGTCTTTAATTCTTGCACAAACTGAAATTTGGTGATGCAGTTTTAAATCTTTATGCAAAATGCGGAATGATAACGATCTGCGCACGTTTAAGGCCACAGCACGCTTTCGAATTGAAAGGTTCGGATCGTCCCGAATTGACTGGGCGACACTGTCTACGTTTTCGATCGTTCTCGAAGATCTTGGACGCCCGGATTTTGGTTTTTCCAGTGTTGAACCGGTCCCTTCAAACTTCTCGACCCATCTACCAATGAGTCGAGCGGTTGGCGCATCATTCAAGTGACGAATTTGTCGAACGCTGCAGAATTTTCTACGCGCTAGTTGGCGAATTACCGTTTTTATAAAACTCGCATACGCACAACGCACGGTCCCCGATTATCAAGTTTGAAAATATAACATTCTTAAACTCAAAAGAAATCTAATACAGCTTACCTATGTATTTTCCCAGCGAAAATTTGGTTCACCTGGGCTTCATTTTCACCATCATCTTCGCATCCTGAAGACGTTTCCGATTGACTGGATTGATTGAATCAAATTATATATTTAAACAATCTCTACTAT
Source organism: Ligdia adustata (assembly GCA_947049295.1). NCBI lineage: Eukaryota > Metazoa > Arthropoda > Insecta > Lepidoptera > Geometridae > Ligdia > Ligdia adustata. The sequence goes on from OX346233.1 coordinate 5,819,152, forward strand.
AAATACGAAAATAAATCTGTTAATGACTTAAAAGATCATTTTTCATAGCCATGCGGTAGAAAAATGCGAAGCGCAGCTGTTACGAGTAATAGAAATATTTTAAGTAGTTATAGTTGTCAATAAACATAAAATATTATTACTTCTCAGTCGATGAACTGCTAAGATTCCAATCTTCATCGGATGCTTCCGAAGCTTGACTAGCGTGGCGTCTTCATTCTTCTCTATATTGAGCAATCTCCTCAGGACCAAATATCTCAAACAGATCTTGCTCCACTGTACCTGATTGATCCATCTAAATTAAATAAAAATTTTAACTGAAGAAACATTTCACAATAGCTGGATCAAACTATATTTATGAATTTTTACGCAACTAAATGTAAAGTCGGCCTAGGTATTCCCCTGGCTATGGTCTCGACGTGATTAGAGTAGCCGGGGACATGCAGAGATCTGTTGTATCTGGTAACCACTTCAGGTGCAGCTGATGTGGGACAAAACATAACGTTCTTCCCGCACCGAGCAGTGGCGTAACTATACCATCTGGGGCCTGTGGCAAAGTCTTTTGATGGGGCCCTATCAGTATAAATCGTCACGAAATTTTCAGCGTACTCAATTACACATTGTATATGTCCCACTAATGGCCATAGGCCTCCACTTTTAGGCGAGAGGGAATGGTCTGTAGTCCCCACGCTAGCAAATACGAATTAGAGACTTCACATTCATCCAAACAATATAATATCTCAATGCATTCATCATCTATTCGCTAGATTATTTTTCGGTGAAGAAACCACATCGTGAAGAAACCTGCATACATTTACAATTAAATAAAAAAGCAATTAAATTTTAATAAGATATTTATTAAGAAAAATAGTGAGCCGTCACGGGACGACTGGCAGATGTGAAACATCATTCATCCACGATAATCACACATTTTTTTTTATTTTTGTATGATTTATTGTCGGGCACTGAAGTTCGGCCTTCGGCCTCACTTCAATGCCCTCCGGACTTGCAAGGTGCCATAGCTCGGCCTTCGGCATCACTATGACACCTTGATCGTCAACGATTAGCTCGGCCTGCGGCTTCGCTTTAGCTACTTGAGTAAGTATGCGTGGCGACGCGTCGCCACGGCATGCGTCGCCACGTCAGAAATCTGTTTTACGTGCGACTACAGATATTTAACATCAAAGTGGCATAGCAATTTCAGCAAATGACATTATAAATTGAGGACCTTGCAGCTATAGGGAGGCAAGTCCAAGTTTCAAAACTTGGGTATTTACGGAAAAGTCGGAAAAAGTGTTGGGACTGCCAACACTTTTTCCGACTTCTGGAAAGTCATAGTATTTGTCTCGTCCAAATTAAATAGCATAGTTCCATTACTAAATTAATTATGTCTAGACATGACGTCTTCTAAGATTTCATAGAACATCGCCACGTTGCCTTTGTGCCGATTGAAGGACTTGAACTACATCTCTGGGGTGTTCTCAAGCTAAGAGTAAGGTATCTCTTCCTAAAACTGTGCAGCCGTTCGAGGCCTGTCAACTTAGACTCGTGGAATTTTTTTTGAACGGTTTTATTGTTTGCTATTGCCATTTCGTAGGCTAATTTTGTTTTTATTCACACCCAAAACAGAAAAAAAACATTATAAAGTAGATACAGTTTAGATCTAGACTATGTTCCTTACCCTTATCTGTCGCTGATTACGACGTGTCTAACGCGCATAATACGACATATCGTTTTTGTTGAATTATGAGATACTAATGCAAATGGAAGTATATTACGTTTTCAGATAGTAAAATGTGTGATCTAGAATGTTTAGATGTTTAGATCTAGACTATGTTCCTTACCCTTATCTGTCGCTGATTACGACGTGTCTAACGCGCATAATACGACATATCGTTTTTGTTGAATTATGAGATGTTAATGCAAATGGTAGTACATTACGTTTTCAGATAGTAAAATGTGTGAACTAATATTTTATTGTATTTCCTTTCATTATTATGTACACTTTTTTAAATTGCTGGGGTTCAAACCGACAAAATAACAGAAAAATTCTGTAAACGTTGCGATTTCTGTAAGTTAAAAAACTTTGTACCTATATTTTACTGTATACATGGTATTTTACATTATGAATATTATTTTACACTGATGTACGATTTCTTGCATTATATCACTGTCCCAAATTGCAGAAAAATATCCCACGGATCTTCAGACGGTATTGTGGGACCAGGTTGATCAAAATAAATTTCTTCTTCACCGCGAAATGTCGAAAAGTCGTCAGTCCACGTTAGATTTACTGATGAGTTGTGAAAAACATCGTTGATTATTTACTTCGTCAGTTTCTCCGTTTAAAACCGCTAGAAGCTCTTCTTGCGCCATGATTTCATCTTCGTCTAATTCACTGAAAGAATCAACAGCCAAAGTTTCAGCCATGAGTGGCGTCAGTAAAGTCTCGTTATGTACACTGTTGTCACCAGATACATTTCGGTGGTCTTGGTTTGACTGTTGCTCTTCGGTTTGTTCTAAAATAGATCTGACATTGTGTCAATGTGTAAAAGCTGCTTGCTACCAGAATTGGGTCTTAGCAAAGAAAAATAACATCTGTTTCGGCCTCATCTAAAAACTCCTCATTTAATGGGAGAGTGTCTACTGATGCACTGTTGTTACTAGTGGAAGCTTTTGGATAGTCAGATACATCTTGCTGGCTTTCATTTGCTGGTACTACACTGATCAACAAAAAATCTTTTTTTCTGTGTAATAAGGTTAAGTAGAGTAGAATTAGTAGTCAAAAATTTCAGATACTAATAGTTTTATTCAAATATGTTTTTTTTTTTACTTTTCTTAGATTACAAGTTATTATAACAAAAAATATATTATATAAGTACTTTTTTTATGATTTTCTCCTGTATTTCGCGTCAGGAACGTCCCTCAGTAATCCCCAACAATTATCTGCCAGGATAGTTGGACTCTATTTTCCCTGGTATCGATTTTCTATGGTAAAAATGTCTTAGTGGAATCGGCACCCAAGTTTGGGGGAAAAAAGTCTAAATGTATATGTAAAAAAATTATTTTTAAGGACAAATTGTAGCCTTAAAATTTAGGCTTTATAAAAGTTCCTCGACAATAGCTTTATAGTCATTTGATCGGTGATTTCCGAGAAAATTTTCAGTGATTTTTATAAATGATTCCCTCTTTAAATATACGAGTATCATCTTTTATCAGTTGCCTGATTTAAGGACCTACCAAAAACACCCTCTTTAATATTGGCATCACTGATTTTAAGGAATTTTACTTTGAGGTATTGAAATCCAGCGCCTTTTTTATCCATTGCTTTCACAAAGTTTTTCATCAGACCATGTTTTATATGGAGAGGAAACAACAAAATTTTGTACACTCAAGTTGCAATACTAATAAAAGGGCACCAACTTTTAAGTCTCCGCAAATTGTCTATTTATGTTCTTCATATTGAATCTTAACTAAAAGAAATTTCATTGTTTCATAAGATTCTTTCATGTAAGCAACATAACCTACCGGTACATAAAAATAAAACACTGAATTAAAAAATAATAAAGAAAAAACAATTAATATTAAATTTTACTGATAAGTGCAGGAACACGAAAACTAGTCCTAATCAATTTAATATACATATGATTTTGTAGAGAAGTTAGGTAGATATTTCGAAATTACTGCTTACTTTTCTTGTTACAAAATTTTGTTGATCATTGCTATTAGTTCTTTGATGTCCTCAACAGATTGACCTGGTAGATGCTGTAATGGCCGTAATGAGCCAGAGTCAGACCTCTGCAACAGGATTTGGTCGCTGTTTGGTGTTTAGTTCCCCTGGGAGAAATGGCAGTGTCGATATGGTTTATGGTTTCTCTCTATCCATTTAAAAAATGAATGTATTTTTTTGTCATTAATATCATTATTACTCGTATATAACAAATATTAATTGTAACCCAAGATGTTACCGTTTTAATTAATACTATTTAAAGCTCTTTATTGTGGTAAAATTAACACATTATCAATGTAGTACATACACATTCATGATTTGGGTAATTTTCGTAAAATGCATAATTACAATTATTGCACCAAAAAATGTTACTGCACACTATACGTTGCACTATAAAACGGTTTACATGGAGAACCAAATGAATTGAAGCACAAAAAAAAACGTTTATTCATTTTTTATAAAATGTGTCTTGCCCCACGGCCATAAACATTCACCAATGCATCTTCTATAATCCTCCTTATTTAAATATTTGTCAATATTCAAGTACCATTTTTAGTATGTATATAATTTAAGTAATTAGGAAGCCTTCTGGTGGTCTGTGAACAGATGTGTCAAGTAAACTACAGGGTGTCTCAAAAGAAATGTCACATTAAAAACTATAATAAAAAAGTAAGGAGTTTATTGAAGAAATGTTTAAGAATTTATTATTGAAAAATTACATCGTCCAAATGTAAACCGTTGCGTTCACGGCATTCGTTTAATCAAGCACTAAAATTGCCTATGATGACTTGGCAGGTATTCTCCGGGATGGATGCGATTTCGTGACGGATATTTTCTTCTAATTGTGCCAGGGAAGTCGGTTAGTTAGTCGTAAACTTTAAATTTAACATAACCCCACAGGAAAAAGTGCATAGATGTCAAATCGGGGGTGCGTGGAGGCCACTTATGTCACCTCCCCTGGAGAACAATTTGCCAGGACAAATTTCACGAACTCTTTGCAGAGACCTGTTGGACGTGTGTGATGTTGCTCCGTCCATGTTCCATCTTTAAAAAAGTAAGGGCCGATAATTCCTCGCGCTGACATTGCGGCCCATACGGCGACTTTAGGCAAATGTAGAGGTGTCTGATGTTTTTGTTTTGGATTGGTTGCACTCCAGTAGCGGCACTTTTGCTTGTTAACATATCAGTAAAATGAAAATGGGCTTCATCCGAAAACAAGATGTTGGTAAACGTTGGATAGCGGTCAATCATCTGGTTTACGTAGTCAAGCCTCTGACCAGCATCCCGAGTCTTTAATTCTTGCACAAACTGAAATTTGGTGATGCAGTTTTAAATCTTTATGCAAAATGCGGAATGATAACGATCTGCGCACGTTTAAGGCCACAGCACGCTTTCGAATTGAAAGGTTCGGATCGTCCCGAATTGACTGGGCGACACTGTCTACGTTTTCGATCGTTCTCGAAGATCTTGGACGCCCGGATTTTGGTTTTTCCAGTGTTGAACCGGTCCCTTCAAACTTCTCGACCCATCTACCAATGAGTCGAGCGGTTGGCGCATCATTCAAGTGACGAATTTGTCGAACGCTGCAGAATTTTCTACGCGCTAGTTGGCGAATTACCGTTTTTATAAAACTCGCATACGCACAACGCACGGTCCCCGATTATCAAGTTTGAAAATATAACATTCTTAAACTCAAAAGAAATCTAATACAGCTTACCTATGTATTTTCCCAGCGAAAATTTGGTTCACCTGGGCTTCATTTTCACCATCATCTTCGCATCCTGAAGACGTTTCCGATTGACTGGATTGATTGAATCAAATTATATATTTAAACAATCTCTACTATAAATACGAAAATAAATCTGTTAATGACTTAAAAGATCATTTTTCATAGCCATGCGGTAGAAAAATGCGAAGCGCAGCTGTTACGAGTAATAGAAATATTTTAAGTAGTTATAGTTGTCAATAAACATAAAATATTATTACTTCTCAGTCGATGAACTGCTAAGATTCCAATCTTCATCGGATGCTTCCGAAGCTTGACTAGCGTGGCGTCTTCATTCTTCTCTATATTGAGCAATCTCCTCAGGACCAAATATCTCAAACAGATCTTGCTCCACTGTACCTGATTGATCCATCTAAATTAAATAAAAATTTTAACTGAAGAAACATTTCACAATAGCTGGATCAAACTATATTTATGAATTTTTACGCAACTAAATGTAAAGTCGGCCTAGGTATTCCCCTGGCTATGGTCTCGACGTGATTAGAGTAGCCGGGGACATGCAGAGATCTGTTGTATCTGGTAACCACTTCAGGTGCAGCTGATGTGGGACAAAACATAACGTTCTTCCCGCACCGAGCAGTGGCGTAACTATACCATCTGGGGCCTGTGGCAAAGTCTTTTGATGGGGCCCTATCAGTATAAATCGTCACGAAATTTTCAGCGTACTCAATTACACATTGTATATGTCCCACTAATGGCCATAGGCCTCCACTTTTAGGCGAGAGGGAATGGTCTGTAGTCCCCACGCTAGCAAATACGAATTAGAGACTTCACATTCATCCAAACAATATAATATCTCAATGCATTCATCATCTATTCGCTAGATTATTTTTCGGTGAAGAAACCACATCGTGAAGAAACCTGCATACATTTACAATTAAATAAAAAAGCAATTAAATTTTAATAAGATATTTATTAAGAAAAATAGTGAGCCGTCACGGGACGACTGGCAGATGTGAAACATCATTCATCCACGATAATCACACATTTTTTTTTATTTTTGTATGATTTATTGTCGGGCACTGAAGTTCGGCCTTCGGCCTCACTTCAATGCCCTCCGGACTTGCAAGGTGCCATAGCTCGGCCTTCGGCATCACTATGACACCTTGATCGTCAACGATTAGCTCGGCCTGCGGCTTCGCTTTAGCTACTTGAGTAAGTATGCGTGGCGACGCGTCGCCACGGCATGCGTCGCCACGTCAGAAATCTGTTTTACGTGCGACTACAGATATTTAACATCAAAGTGGCATAGCAATTTCAGCAAATGACATTATAAATTGAGGACCTTGCAGCTATAGGGAGGCAAGTCCAAGTTTCAAAACTTGGGTATTTAAAAAAAGGTTTTTAAAAATTGATTGATGTACTTATGTTATATCATTATATGGCATTATATAATATGAACATACATACACATTATTCAAGATTTAAGGCAATTGAAGAAGTAATAGAATTACTACGATTTTTTTAAGTTTGTGTCCTGGTTCTGGAAATCGATGAACAATCTTCTCAAAAGATGAACACCGCATAAGCGTATATAGATACTGAACTAAAGTCGAGTTCTTATTTTGTGCTACTGCGTTATCAGAAAATAAATACAGTACTTTAACCCAACGCCTGTCGGCGTTTTTTTTAAATTGCTAATTTTTGGCAAAAAACACAAAAAAAAAAAATTGCATTTTTTATAACACAACAAGGTACTGCTCGCCGTTTCCGGAATTTAAACTTTTAGAAAAATTGCGAATTCCTTTCTAGGTGCGGAAGACGCCTAACGGCGTTTTCCAGGACTTGACAACCTTTGGTTTTTTATATAAGGTGATTCATAAAAAGCGTTAAATACTTCAAGGCATGGGTCTATGACATGTAACAAAATTATATACACGACTTTCAAATATCGAATAAAACCTTTATTGCTTTATTATACAATATATTTAATAATTAAATGAAACTGCAAGATTTCGGACAACCCTGACTAACGAGCATGGAGAGCTTGTCGTATATGTGTATAGAACACTCACACAATCGCTGGCGCTACTGTGAGTGTACTACAGTGCTACACGCTATAATTAAGCGGTCGGTGTTGTTAGTCAAGGTTGTGCTTAACCATACAATTGAATATTTTTTTAATTTGTTACTAAAATACAAAGTATTTATTTGATATTTGATAGTCGGGTATATGTCTTTGTTACAAGTCACAGGTGCTCGCCTTGTAGTATTGAACCCTTTTTATGAATTACCCTTTATATTTACATATTTAGTTAATATTATTTTCCTATAACAGAGTTATTTTAGGGTACCCTTTAATTCGCAATAAATTTTAAATCCTAATTTGCTTTGATACAACGAGTTAGGTGTGACTTTTAATAACAAAATTTTATACAAATCAATAGAGAAACGTATACATATGTATTTACATCTTAAGTTAAAATTCACTAAAACTGTACGAATACTTAATAACAAGACTACTCTTATCGCTTTGGAATTCGGTTCCTATTGTTCTCTTGGCTAAGCTCGAACCGGTCGCTTCACAGGCCGAGTTGGACTGTCTTCGGACTTCAAGTTTTGACATCAAGGTTCATATTACTTTGAAAAGCACAATGTGCATTTAATGACGCTTAATATTTTTTTTACCGTCAACATAACACTTCTGTTTTGATTTCACGGTGACCAGACGTGCTGTAATACTGCCATTTTTTGACGAACCGCTTACGTATTATTGGACTGTTTCTTGAACTTACGATTAACTCGGCTAGTGATTTTGGACTGATTTTGCCTACGGAAATTCATGTGTTGTGTACTATCAAATACAAATGAGTTAAGGAGTTGTTTATATAATAGGTAAGTTAAAGTTTTCGTTATACATTAGGTAAAATTGAATCAAAACATAACTTACGTAGTAACTCATTAGTAATCTGTGCCATAACGCTGTATTTTCAAGTATAGTTATTTTTTTAGTCCATTCATTCGACATTACGTCGGAAAAAAGGGTTAAAAATGCATGACAACCAAGATGTTGTTCAATATACAAAATATATGCGCAATGTAGATAAGATTGATCAATTGCTCTCATACTATAACAGTAAACATAAAACTTTAAAATGGTATAAGAAAGTAATAATTCACATTATTCAAATATGTGTCATAAATTCGTACCAAATGTTTAAAATGTGCACTGAAACGACTTTGTCGTTTTACGATTTTAGAATAAAGTTATTAGAATGTCTTCTACCACCTAAAACTGGTATTATGATCACTCCGCGAACACAACATAATATTCATTTGCCGGTAGTTTTGCCACGTGGGCCATCTCAACGGACCAAAAGAAAAAAATGTAGGTATTGTCTCAGAAATAAAAAAAGAGTAGACACTATTTATTTTTGTCCTGATTGTCCCAGGTCGCCAGGATTATGTCTTACATGTTTTCGACCATTTCACAAATACTGATGACGATTTATATTTTATGTTGATCTGATCATAGCTATTAATGTTATTATTTATATAGTTGATATTTAAATGATTAACATTACTATAGTAATAAACATCAACGATCTCAATTTTTTTATTGTTCTCAAACGCACTTATTATAGTTGTTTTTGTACTTTTAAGTCTTTATCTCGACTTTGTTTATTGTTCACAATCACACTAATTATATCTAATTGTTTTTGTTCTTTTAAATGTCTTCACAATCACAATCACATTGATTCACAATAAATAAATGATTATTCGATTTGAGTGTCGGATTTTATTTCACTTGAGTGTGAACCCTTTGCTTCATTCAGAAATATTAAAATTTTTCCGTAAGTACGGGTACGAAGACAGGGTTTAATTTGGTTCATCTCTTCGGCCACTAACTGACCAAAAAGGACATTCCGTTTGTCTTCACTTCCAGTATTGTCAATGACAATCTTGCAATCGTCGCATGTTGAATCTTCTTTTTTAATCTTACTTTGGGGTAACAAAATAGACTGCGACATATTTGTATCGTCCAAGTCTTGACAACCTTCTAATAAATTGGATGACCATGGACGTTTTTTATCTGAAAAAATAAAGAACAAGATGAAGTATAATAATTTGATGTTGTATCGGAAGCCCAGTGAATAAGTAGGGAGTTAGTAACGACAAATAGGGTGGGCTAGGGTTGCTACCATAAGATATCCTCGTGGGTTGAGTTCGACTGTCCATATGTAAGAACGGTGAAGAGTGGAGCTCAACAGATGACCGAGTACAGTGAACTTACTAAAAAAGGTTTACTACCTCTGATATAAATTTATAATGATAATTAAGCCTTTCTTGTCATTTGAAACTAAAATGTATGAGAAGATAATTTAAAAGTGAAGTACAGTTATTTATTTAAAATAATTTACTTACTATTTATCGTCATATTCTCCTAAATTTCACAATCCAACTATTTCAGAACAAAAACACTCCGAATTGATGTTAACTTACTTTTTTACACCAATTACGATCGTTACCGTACCACCCGTTTCGCGCATTTGTAGTCTGGCTAAGATTTTAGTGTAAGAATGATCAATTTCTTTAAACAGTGCTGAAAACGCCAGTTGGCGTTTTATATTGTTCTTATGAGGTGCTGAGGACGCTCATCGGCGTTTGCGACAAAACCTCCCCGCACATGGCTAATAAAGGCAATTTTTACTGCCGCAGCGAATGGGTTAACTGTGCTTGGTAAAATGTTATTCATGTAGTGATTTATAAAAGATATGACTTCGTTTGGTGATTTTCGGCCTATGGTTTCGTCATATAAATAAAAGTGAGCAATCCCTGTTTTTGCTGAATGAATACAAAAATTATATGCCTTAAGTTGACGTTTGTCGAATGCTTCACCTGCTGGAATTTTAGGTAATGGCATATTCTGCTGATAATCAAATGTTAATACTTCGCATTCTTCATTATTAAGAGCAAGTTGACTCTTCTCTTTTAAATCAACAAAAAAGTGTCGGCCTTGGCTTGATGAAGACTCATCTCTATCTGTATTTGTTGGGTTTCATCGCTATCCAAAGTCTTATCTTTTAGTTTGTTACTCAGCATGTCGCACTTCTTGCAAGTATCTGAACGAGGTGACCCAAAACTGTATTTAAAATTTTGTTTAAAGTATCTGTAGTAAAAATCAAATGATACTATAGGCTTAGCAGATGCTTCAAGACCAAGCTCATGCTTTTTCAAATATAACTCATACATCCTTTTAATGTTCAACTCTGGAGATAGATAATAACGTGAGCTTTAACTTCTACTGTAGTGTGACTCGCGACGTAGGAAACTTCTAATATGAAAGTCAACTTTAGAAACCCATTCACTTGGAATACGATTTGGTCTATTTTGATGTTTTCCACGATTGGACTGAGCTGGTGTAGTTACAGTAGGATCCCGATACTCTTTAGCAACATTGTCTACACGCTTTTTAGATATTCTATGGATAGATGCAAAGCTATTTCTTCAAACTTGTATATTTCTATTTCCTAATTTAATATAATATTTGTGTGAACAACTCCGTTTCTTCCCTGTACCAGTTTTAGATCTTTCCCTTTCAACATTCTAAGTTTTAATTAAACCGCCTAAGTATACGTTTTGCACATTAGTTTCTTCCAATTTATTAAAATTTTCCAATATTAGTTTCCTATCTTCTTCATTAATTTGAACAAAACACTTATACTTCTTACAACAACAATCCGGTCCAGTTTTTTTTTCGCCAATTAACGGCCTTTATAGTTTAAATAGCCCTTTCCAGTAGCAATATACTTCTTTATTACATTCCGTTTCCATTGTGATGGATTCGCGGATTTTCTTTTCTTCGGCGCTATGCCACTCGTTGATGGGCATGGATTATCTGTATTAAATTCATCCAAAATATTCATACCTTTATTGTTCGCCTCATTAGTTTGGTTTTTAAATGTCAACAAACCAACATCGCTTCCATCATCATCTGAACTGGTTGAACATGACATGACAGGCTTCTTGCACCAAACAGAATAAGGTAGCAGATCCAAATTTTGTTACAGCGCGTTTGTTTGTCGTCGGATTTGCCTCCTAAGGGTGGCTTGCACCAACCCATTAAATCTCGATTTAATTAATTTTAAACTCAGCTTAAGCCTAAACCTAAATTAACGTCTTGCACGATGCCAATTATATAAACCATCATTTTCGGTGGTTTAACTTACTAAACTCAGCTTAATTACAATTTGGCGGATACAATAACAAGATCTACACCACATGACCACAACATAAATACTTTTCTACATTTTGTAAAGTATGGATAACTATTTGCCAGTGGATTTTTCAGCATTTAGTAGTGATGAAGACTTGTTATTAGACGAAGATGAAATATTTAACGATTATTTACATATGCCACGATTTTCTAGAAAAGTAAATCCAAGAAGTGATTTGATAAAAAGTTTGCGAGATGATGAATTTGTTAAAAGATTTCGCCTAAGCAAACAAACAGCATTAATGCTTCTTCATAAAATTCAAGATAAATTATTAATCAGCGACAAGTAAGTAATCATCAACGTACCTACCTATTGATAGCATGCTGTGAACTCAGACTATTTGTAAATATATACCTAGGAAGTTTTGTGTTGATTATCCTAATTGCTATTATTCAGTGGTAAGTTATCTATTTGGTTATTGTTTCAGGAATGATGCTGTTTTACCTATAAATCAGTTACTATGTACTTTGAGGTATTATGCAACTGGAAGCCAATTGACTGCATGTGGTGATTAAATTGGTATCCACAAGTCTACTGCATGTAGAATTCTCCATCGAGTCACAGAAGCAATTGCAAGTTTATACTCAGAATTTATAAAAATGCCCCTGGCAGAAGCACAACCAACCCTCGTCGTGAGACAATTCTATAATATAGCCAAATTTCCACGGGTAATTGGGGCTATAGATTGCACACATATTAAAATTTTATCTCCTGGGGGAGAAAATGCTGAAATTTACAGAAACAGAAAAGGTTACTTTCTATAAATACACAGTGTATATGTGCAGCAAATCTTATGTTTCAAGATGTTGTTGCTCGGTGGCATGGCTCAGCACATGATGCCAATATTTGGGACAACTGTGCTCAGAAGCGTAACTTTGTCCATAATATGTACAGTGATAAATTGCTTTTGGGTGACAGTGGGTATGCCCAAACTAAATACATGATGACACCATTACAAGAATCATCTGTAATAACACGGGGGGGAAAATTGTATCAGGAATCACAAATCAGATCCCGTAATGTTAATAAAAGGGCTTTCGGAATTTGGAAAAGAAGATTTCCTATACTCTCCAAAGGGATAAATGTGCAACTATATCGAGTACCAGGAATTATTATTGCCACTGCTGTCTTGCATAATATAGCAATTCAACAAAATGATCCTGTTCCACCTAATGAAGACTCAACTTTTACTGATAACAATGATCATGAATCTGTTTCAGTGAACAATAACAGTCATTCTGGAAACTCTGAGCGGTATTTAATTATAAATGATTATTTTTCTAAATTATAAGGTGTTAATAAAAATTATTTTCTAGTATTAATGACACTTTTATATTCATTTAAAATGACAACATTAATAGGGCAGTAATGGTAGATTTCTATTTATAATTTATTTCTTAACAAATTAAGCTCTAACTCCTTGTCCATTTCTTTGATTTCTAACTCGATGGTATTACATCTTTTGTCGAATTTTAATTTTTCTTCCAGTTTTTAAGATTTATGGTGTTAATTTTTCTTTGGTGCTCAAGTGCCTCATCTGCCATAATTTTTTTAATTCCTATGTATTCTTTTTTGTCTTCTGCCAACTCGAGAAATGTGTCCACTGATTTCTTTTTCTTTCCTGTAATATAGAAAATAAATATTATTAGTTGTTTTTAAAATATACAAAGAGAAAAACAGCCTATCTTATTATAAAACTAGCTGTGCCCTGCGGTTTCACCCGCTATCCTCCAGAAATCTTTATATTTCCCGGGATAAAAACTAGCCTATGTGTTAATACAGGGCTACCTAGTACCAAACTTCATTCAAATTGGTTCATCCATTTGAGTGTGAAAGAGCAACAAACATACATACATACAAACTTTCGCATTTATAATATTAGTAGGATAGGATTAGTCAATAAATATAAAATAATATATATTACTCGTACCTGTATTTTCTGTGTTGAGCGCTGGCTCTACCTTATGTTATAATAGACCAAGTCTTTTTGGAAAACTAGCTTTATTTTTGCTCACAGGGGTTTGATTCATACTAGTTCCATCGTCTGCTTTTCCTGGAATTAACAAGTAGATTTATTTCTACAAACGAGATAGAGACAAGTAGACGAGTAGATTTTTTCTATATCCTGATGAATTAGTAGTTTTTTTGCTCAAACAACAATTTATTTACAAGGAATTGCTCTTGAAAAACTTTAACAGTATTTAATTACCTGTTATATAAGATGTTGATGATTCATCAATGGGATTTATTTTCTTTTCTTGTGGAAATTTTTCTTGTTGTTGGTGCATGAAGTCTGCATCACCACCATAACATGTCTATGCTTGGACCCATAAGAACTTTAACCTTTTCAAAAACTTCATTATGTTCAGGTTCCGGAGGTGGGCCACCACCTGTAATACATATTTGAATGAACAAAAGCATAAAATACTTTAAACAAGATGAAATATATAAGTAATGCAATAAATGTTGTTATAAAAATAATATTAAATATTATACCAGTGCGTTGTATTTCTTTTTTGAAATTGACATCTTCCTTTTTTGCCTTTCTGACAACATTTTCAAATGTTGTCTTGCAGTCCTGTGCACTGAAGCCCATACTCTCAGAGATTCTTGGCCAATCTTGGCCCATCTCTTCAACAGCACTAACTATTTGTATATCACTACATTGTGATAAGCTGGGTTGTGATGATGTGGCTGATTGTGATGAAGAAAGAACTGAAACAATAGTAATATTTACCAAGGGACCAGAATACAATGATATATTACGACAAAAATACCATGCAGTAGGAAAAAACCCCAAAAACAAATACCTTTTAGTGACATTTTTTTATTTGAGTACTGGGGCCTGATTCGCCATGACCACTTAATACAAACGCGGGCTTGTTACGTTAAGCACGTGGTAAAACCTTTGAACAATATTCACGAAGTCAACGTCAAATTTTATATCGCGCAGTGGCACGAACGCGCTCGTTTGTCAGCTGTCAATTTAACATGTTGCTCTCCGGCATGTTAGAGGCGCGTTTGGTATAATTTTGACCGAATTATGAGATTTCTAATAATTTATTCACGTAATCCGTTCCTATTATTCCGGCTTTGTAAATTTCTGGCATGCTCGAGTGCGTTGAGCCGTGGTGATTGCGGTCTCCAAAATAAATCCCCCAGAAGGACAGAAGTATGTTCCTCTGTAAGAGGGTTAGATGGACATATTTATTTAACAGAATGTACATATTACGATTATTGATGGTCATTTCCTTAATGGATAAAAGAAAATGCAGCTTTAACTCCATATTTTATTGAAATAAACATAGTCTTACATTCCTATACACATTTTATACACTACGCTACTTCGAACTACGTTTCGACTTGTTACATTTCAACTATGATGTCTCATCGAACATTCGATACATACAACTATTACTCCATCCAATGTTTTACACTAAAGTTTAAATGGGTATTTTATGTAGTTTTGCATGTATCCATTGATATATTTGTCATTGTTGAGTTTATCAACATCCACAACTTCTTGCATGCACTAACTTGCTATTGGCTAGCCATATTGCGCCACCTATTTCGTTTTCACATGTTTTTACACTTATATCTCCGTTTATATCTCCATAAGATGAGACATTTTATGAGGTATCACTTGTAAGTATATAACTTGGAATGTAGAAAATAGATCTGCGGATTCCCGAGGAACCGACTGTAAAATTGTTCTCGCTTTATCTTGCTGCTTCTTATGTAAAAAAAACATTTGTTTTAATTTATAATTATACATATTTTGTTGTTGTTGATATTAAAACAAGATTGTGACAGCATAATGTCAAATCACTTGACTATTTTACTGTCGTAACGAAGTTCACAATTTTGTTCAATACTATTTGGCAAAAAGTTTCGATTCATTAAAATAAAGTTAACATTTATTTTCACTTTAATACTGCAAATTGGCGTACGAGTAGGTATATACCAAATGTATTTTCAGTCATTTATAGATAATAAATTCACTTCAGATTAATTATTATCAATATAATCTCTATTCTCAAAATATCGGTATTTTTCCGTTTAAACCGGAAGTAAGATTTTTGAATGTAACTTATCGATAAAAAGAAAACAAAGAGCATAGACAAGCTATCTTGTGGCATACAGAATAAAGTTTTGCACATACACGTCATGGCGCGGTCGAAAAGAAGTGTTTGCGTCTCTAGCATGTTATGACGTCACGAGTTTCGAGCATGATATCTCGTGGTCAATAGAGAATCAGGCCCCCGTTTCTTTACTTTTATTTTTTGGTTTTTATAGCAAGCTATAAGGTATTCTGTTGTCCTGTGGCCAGCAGAGGTGGTGGAGTAATACTCATCAGACAGTTCTCTCCATGCCTGTTGCTTGTCGCCTGCTGTAACTGCGTCTGTTTTTTTGTTTTCTAAGACAGGGAATTTTTCCACAAGCCTCAGTAAATGTGAAATTTCAGCTGTAGTAAAATTAGGCGCCCTATTTCTCTTCATTGAAATTATTCAGAACACCACAAACAAATCGAAATCACAGTCCGAAAAGCTTCCCAAACCAAACACAATCCAAGAGAATATGACAACTACGATTCTGAAATTGACTTTTTTTTTTGACCAGGACCGCCATGTTTTCGTTTCATTCCACGCGATTTGTATAAAGCACTCGATTTTAGCGTTAGATGGAACGTGAAAAAGTTTAAATTCGATTTAGTTAAGTGCACCTGTCAGACCACTGGTGCAAGAGAACGCTAAACCAACTTAAGCTAAGCAGAACTTAGCGTTAAATCTCGATTTTACTAAATACAGCTTAGCGACGTTTTGGTGCAAGCCACCCTAAATGCACCAAACCATAGCAATTTTTTTTTGTTTAAAATGTAGGTGAAAAAATAAGTAACGGTTAAAATTTGGATCTTCCCCTCTTTTGCTGCAAGGTACTCATTGACGGTAATAGTTACACAATGCTACAAATCTATTTACATCGTCTGCATTCTAGGGGATGAGGTAGTTTTTCAATACCTTGGCGATAATGATAGTAAGTTGTTCGCCTATGATTTCCTCTGTTATTTGATGCATTACCACGTCTAGACTGCATATGATGGTAATTGTTGCCATATTGACCATATTGGTTATTACATCATTAAACAACAACAACATCATTAAAGCTCGGTATGCGGCCTCGCTTCAGCACCCATGATAATCACACATTTTTTAATTTTTGTATTATTTATTGTCGGGCACTCCGGACTTGCTCGTCAACGATTAGCTCGGCCTGCGGCCTCGCCTTAGCTACTTGAGTAAGTATGCGTGGAGATGCGTCGCCACGGCATGCGTCGCCACGCCAGAAATCTGTTTTACGTGCGACTATAGATGTTTCACATCAAAGTGGCATAGCAATTTCAGCAAATGACTTTATAAATTGACGGTAATAGTTACATAATGCTACAAATCTGTTACATCGTCTGCATTCTAGGGGATGAGGTAGTTTTTCAATACCTTGGCTATAATGTTTATAAGTTGTTCGCCTATAATTTCCTTTGTTATTTGATGCATTACCACGTCTAGCCTGCTTATGATGGTAATTGTTGCCATATTTACCATATTGGTTATTAAAAATTACGAGACCATTGTTGGTTGTATTGACCATGACTACGCGTACGTCTTGGATTGTACCAATTATTGCGTTGCCTCGATGCATACATCAAATTACCTTCAGATGCTGAGAGTTCTGAAGAGGTGGCATCCTCATCTTTTGCTGCCTGATTGCGTCGCTCAGGCTGGAGTAGTTTCGAGCGGCGATTATTGTAGACAGCCTCGAGCTCCGCAGCCCATCTTCCGCGTCGATCATATCCGCATACATTTCCAGAGAATCAATCATACGTTTGGTAGTAACCTCGCTGCCATTCATAACTGGAATAAAAGTACACGCTAATTTTAATTAAGAAATGTGTCTTCTCCAGCGTAAGGTATAAAGTCAAATATAAGACCACTACCTCCTGCACGAACAAATATTTTGAACCCCCACTTCTTCGGCTTTTTGGGAGATATTGTCGTCTACTTCCTGCTCGTGTCCCTTTGTAAGGGACCATCATTTCATCTACACTGTAGCGGCGTTCTTCAGGAAGTTGCAGGCAATTCAAACAAATTGTTTCAAGTATCGGCCTAATTTTGAAGTAACGATCATTGTTTGGTACGGTGTTGTCAACAAGATGTAGGTGTCTTCTAATTTTTTCATACTGTTTCAGAGTCATTACGTCGGCAAGTTAAGGATATCTCAATGGTTGACTCCAGTAATCGTGGTATGTTGGCATACGCACTACACCCATCAGCAGCGTTACAGCAATGAAATCTTTCAAGTGCTCTGTGATGTGTTAATGCTACTTGTTTGACATTGAACTGAATATAGATTTGTGTTTTCAGTTATTAAATTCATAAGATCGGGTGAAAAGAATTGTTCAAAGTGATCGAGCGGACTTTTTGTTTCTGCGTCAAATGGTGGTATATATTCAGGTAGTTCTAGCACAGCCGTATGATCAAATTTTGTTTTCTTGAATTTAAAGTTGATGGGTTTTCTAACATACTTCTTCTTCCGTTTAGTCTGAAATGTAGTTACATTTGACATCTTTGTCTTGGAACGAGTTGTGGTTGTTGACATTGGTCGTCGGGGAGTCAACAAATAGTGACAGAATTGAAGAAACGGAATGTAGCATGAGAAGAAGTTGTTCTTGTGGCTGACCATTAGGGAACATGCTGTTGATTACAGGTGAAAGGGGAACTGTATCTTCGTCTAATAAAACTGTATCTATTGGATCGGGTTGGGTTTCCGGGTCCGAATAAATTTGTAGGTCGTTGAGCGACGACGCGTAAGATCTCGGCTCAGAGCTGCAGTAGGTGAGGTTGTCGTCTTGAATAAGTGTTACATTTTGAATTATTACTTCGTCATCTGAACTGTCACAGCTGCTACTCGCAGATGACGCATTTTCTGGGGGAACAAGTGCCAAAATTGTGCGCGTGCGTTGCCATTTTGATATATACTGGAAATAATGGAAACAAAACCATGCAAACCACACCCAAAGAGAAAACACTTGGTAAAAAAATCTGCATTTTTGAGCTGCTATTATTGTTTTTTGCATTCCCAACGCAAGCCAAAAACTCATAAATAAAAGTTAATAACAGTAACTTGCACAAAAAAAAAAACGTGCTTGTAAATAGGGCAGTGTTGTAGGTGAACGACATATGAAATGGCAAATAATTATCTTGTTTTATATAATTGACGCCGCATGAGCTGGACAATTAAGATTATTTAGTTTAAGCGCCACCTAGTTTAGCTTTAGTGGACTAGAGTTGGAAGTGGCGCCAATTCTTGTGTAACTCTGGGTGACGTGCGCTGCTCACTGATTGGTCATTGGACGGATGGCGTGTTACGTCAGGCAACCAATAAGCGTTCGATAAGAGTTTCGGATACCGTCCGGCAGAGGCGCTAGTGAGAGCGCGCGGACATGCTCCGAGAGACTCACTTTTCATTGGGTCGTGAGAGCGTTCGTTACCAAGCGGAACACTTGTCCACTACTTATTCCGAGACTACTTATTGTAAATTCGTAATCAGTCATTATAAAAACGATTCTTTGTACGTGCGATATTTTATTCTCCTCTCCCGCAATACCCACGCTGAAGAACAAGTAACGAACCCTTTCTGACACGGACGTTCCGACATAATTATTAGTGTTGTTTACTAACAACATACAAAATGGCCGGTACTTTTATGGCGACTTCGCAGTGTCGGTCAGGAACAACATACCACTTCAACCGTTTGTATTTCGTAAAATCACAGACAAAAAGGAGGAAATTATCGTATTGAAAGTAATATTTCTGAGTACAAACACAATATGCAATTCTCATAATCCAAGCTGATTAATAATTAAATTTTTTTTCTTTACCTTCGATCCATCCACAGCGTGTGGTCTCGACGCCATCTTGGCCGTAGATTATAGATGCATTCATAAATTGTTATTTACTTATTTTTAAAAGGTTGCGTTTTGTTTTTACTAATATTAAACGGAAAAAAATACCAGGTAAGGTGCGTTGGGGTAATACCGGATGGATTTTTGACTTGATAGTATAGTCTAGTTATTTATTTATTTATTTTCTGGACATCGTTGTATGTCAGCTTGTTAAAATAAAGCTTCAATTCCCAATAGAAAAACATAGTATACCCTTGAATTTTGTCTGTTCTTTAAACGTTATAAGTTTTTGTTGTATACGTGTTTCAAAATAAGCTTTATATTTTATGAAAACAATATGAAATTGACCAACGAGGGGTAAGTTCGGACTGCGATTAAAATTAGCTTCTATTGCTTAGAAGACAGGTCCCATATAAGGAATACATCCGATCTTTCCCATCCTAAACTATATATTTTGTATGGTCTAAAATTCTAAATAGACAAAATGTTCTCAACGATTTTTTTTTCTTTGTTTTAGACATCCGATGTTACCCCTGCTACAAAAAATTAATGATTTTGTGGTTCTCAAACTTTGTTATGCTAAAGGGGAAAGATCGGATATGATTAACGATTTCAGTAGGTATGTATTTTTAGAAAAATATGGTAGGTAATAAAGATATTTTATCATTATATTATGTTACTTTTCGTACTGGGTCAGTTTGTATAGGATTACCCATAAAGGATTTATATATGATTAAATAAATATATTTATTTAATAAAATAATATATATATATTTAATAAATTTTGTGTAGTAGATAAAATATTGCCAATTTCTAAATAAAACAATTGTGTAGAGTAAAAAATGCAATGTCTACCTATACCTAAACCTTTTAATACAAAAAATTATTGTGAAATAATATGATGCAGCTGTGTGAAAGGACAAAGCTACCTACATAGCAACAAGTAACGATAAATAAAAAATCAGAATTTACTTAGTAACTATTATTATTACTATATTTATTATCAATAATGAACACTTAACCCTTCCTCCCGGACCTCAGTAGTGAGCAGACGTGTGTTGAATTATTTTCAAAATTAATATTTGAATATTAAATTCATAATACCAAGTTAAAAATTGACTTGAAAAAATAGGGCTTCATAAACCAGAAGGAGGTGTCAATCGCGACGCAAGCGATACCGTGTAGAACACGTACGGACTGTTGCTGTGGGACTTCTCGCTCGAACAGAAAAGCTCCGCCTCTCGCGTCTACAAACTTGCTACGGTGATACGCCGCTGTGCTACACTCGTGACGTAAGCTCCACGCCACGCCTCATGCAACTGCGCACCGCCGCTTGCTCCTACGCCGTCTACGAGACTACCTACAAATTTTTGTAAGCCTTGCAAATACTGCCTCATCTGTGTCCCCGTTCCATTCACCTTCACGCACCTGACTACGCCGCCGCCACAGCATACGTTGCATCGGTTTTTATTGTGCTTATTGCGATCCTTGTGCGCCTGGTACATAGTGCTTATGATATCATAACTACCTAGCTGCATAAGTGATCGCATGCGTAAGGAAAACTTGTGAACATAATGTCGCTAATTCACACTCCACCTAGAACCGCATCCCCGTTGCCCGCTACGGCTTATGCAACACCTCGCACCGGTCACCTTTCGGACTCCGAAATATCTGAAGTTGCCATAGAGGCAGGACTCGGCGCAGCGTCATCTACAAGTAATGTCAGCGCTAAAGTAAAGAAAACAAGTAAACGCAAGCGCGCCGATACAGATGACATATCAAAATCAGAGATGATGGATATGTTTGCAGCGATGCAAATTCGACAGGACGAAAAGTTTGACCGAATCCTGGACTGTATGAATGGTGTTCAAGTCTCAGTAGATACAATGTCAGCTAACTTTGAGAAAGCAAACCAGAGAATCAAAGATTTGGAAGAACAAAGAAAACATGATAAAGCTGAAATATTTGATCTTAAAACCCAAGTGGAAACACTGCAACATATGCTCCGAAACACAAGTATAGAAATGAGAAATATACCGGTTAGTCAAAAGGAAACTAAAGAAGACCTTAAAAAAATCATCTGCAGCACGGCAGAAGTTCTCGAAATACCACTGGAAAGATCGGACATAAAAGATGTGTATCGACTTAGCAGCAAATCTGACTCAAAACCAATTATAGCAAATTTTACCACAGCTTCTATGAGGGATAGTTTCCTGAGCTCATTCAAAACATTTAACAAGAAACAAAATCAAGACAGACTTTGCACCGCTCATATAAATCTTAGCGGTTTGCGAAAGCCAGTCTGTATCTCAGAAAATCTCACGCCCAAAGAACGAAAGCTTTACTATCTCGCGCGTGAGTTCGCAAAACGTCATAGTTACGCTTTTTGCTGGACATCTTTCGGGCGCATTTTCCTCCGTAAGCAGGAAGGATCTCCGCAGATTCGCATCTTAAACGAAAGTAATCTTGAAAAACTCGGCAGTGATTGACTAGGATTTCAACAAGTAAGCCTTAATTACGACTACCTAGACTTGCAAACAATTATATGTTTTTATATCTATATTATGCTACTAATTTTAAGTCTATCGTTTTTCATAAGTAACACAGTGTACAACACTATTAATGCACAATTTCTAAATCTCCTAATACTTACTGCCAGGAAACTACTGTGTAATCTAATCTCTTATATTAAACATACCAGGTCAAATAAATTAATATCTTCAGACAAGACAACAACACATTCACATAACTTACTCAACCCAATTGTTAATTCAAATACATTACAAACACATTTATACGCAATTGTAACCCTAGCAAGTGCCATGTACTCGTATTATAACCGATATTTTACGAGCCCAATTTATTTAGGTCCGGTAAAATACCTGCATTATATTCATAAAAATACGGCGTCGAGTTATAACCGATGTAAACGCGCGCGCAGCGCTGCCTGCAGCAAAACTAGTTATCTGTTGAAGCCGAAACCGGTTCCACACACAAGGTATAATCGTCACACCAGTCAACATACCTCCGCCGACGCCAGTTTGGTTAGCCTAATACGTCATAAACATTGTTATGAAATTAAGATTAACATTCACCCTATTATACAAAAAAAACACCAAAATTTACACACTAGCCTAATCTACAAACCTTACCCTGCACTTATACTAACTTACGCACACACTAACACTACGAAATACTTTTTGTTCTTATACTACTTGTATCTCGCAATCACACGAACCAATGAACAAGTATGCATATTAAATTGTAACAAGTTTATCCGTCACTATTCTTACATTTCAAAACAAGTAAAACAAAATTACTGCGAATCAGTAGTTGACAACCTAAATATCTACTCGAATCGTCACCAAGCTAAAAAACCTACACATATAAATATATCGGAAAGGGCGTGTACGTACGGCGCTGTCTGTTGCAGAACAAACGATTGGCACCTACTAGCTCAACTAACACTTGTTGGCCAAGTTACATTCAATCAACCTTTAATCGCGCTTGCATATACCTACGCTAGTTACCAGTTAATAATGCCTGCTTCACAATATTATAAAACCATGCCAGTAAAACTTTTGTCTACAACATGTTGTCAATGCCAATTAATGTCACAAAACATTAAAATACACAGGTATTCCTGTGTGGTAATGTACAAATACCATCCTAGCTAACAATGAATAATATAGATTTAATAAATTGCATTGACAACACATCATTGATAGACAACTATATGGCTGGCACATCAGAGGAATGTAGACAGTATTTAGGTAACTATGCGCAACAAATAACCGTTATATCACAAAACATTAGAAGTATTAGGGCAAATCTCGATGATTTTTTGGTTTATTTATCCAGACTGCGATTTCTTCCAGATGTCATAGTTTTATCCGAAACGTGGATAGATGATAGTTTCCACAAGATTGACCTTCCTAATTATAACTGTCATGCATCAACGATATTAAGAAATAAGAATGACGGATTAGTTATTTTCACCAAGATTGGACTTAACTTTGAGGTTAATGAACCACATTTTAATGATGCTAACTTCATTATTCTCAAACTATGTAATTAACTTAGTATTATAGCAATATACCGTAGCCCGTGTTAAGAAAACGTTGACGCCTTTTTAATGTCTTTGGAAAACATTATCGAATCTACCAGAACAGAGTCCTGTATCATAACCGGTGATATGAATATCGATATAAAACCAACATCAAGGGACAAAAAGGCTCCAGATTATATAGAACTGACGGGTCACTATGGATTTATCCCCGGGCATGTAATGCCCACACGTGAAAGTAATTGTCTCGACTACTCTCTCATACGGACTAAAAAAAATGTGCGTGTTACGTAACCGACTCCAATACGACGGATCACTATGCTGTAATTACTGTCATAGAAAGCCATTGCTCTAACATTTCTGTTAATACGAGTATGAAACAACAACGGAAGATTAACTACCCAGACATAGCCCGAACACCAGAAGCCATAAACTGGTCAAGTCTATATGAAGAATCCGACGTATGTCTTGCGACCCAATACCTAATCACCCAATTAAGTGATGTTATTAAAAAACATACCACCCATAGAAAACTTCGTAGTTCCGAATTTATTTCTAAGCCTTGGATGACTAAAAAGCTTCTCAAGTGTGCTAGACAAAAAGATAAACTCCACGAAAAAACTAAAAGATTACCTGACAATGTAACTCTCCAACAAAATTATAAGAAATATCGTAACCATTATAAACAATTATTACGCGCCCAAAAAAATACATATGAATGTGAACAAATTGCGACCCATAAAAATAACAGTAAAAAGTTATGGAACACTGTAAAAGACATATGTAGCATTAAAACCAGTAAATCGGATCCAAGTAATCTTTTAAACCTTAAAACCTCGATCCTAGATTCATTGAATGAAACTAACGAGTATTTTGTTTCCGTTGGGTACGATCTAGCCAAAAAAACTCTTTGTCAACTAAATGTTAGTGAACAGTTCCTGGCTGAACAAATTGATTTCAAGAACTCGCCATCTCATTCGTTTTTCTTTTCGCCAACTGATGCTTATGAAATTAAAAAGATTATCTCGAGCCTAAAATCTGCCTCTGCACCTGGTTGTGATCAGATTAACAATGAAGTGCTGAAAAAAGCAAGCAATGTCCTAGCACCCGCAATTGCTCATATCTGTAATTTGAGTATGCTTCAAGGAATTGTCCCTAATTCTCTAAAAACAGCTGGTCCACCCATGGTAGTTTCCAATTATCGACCAATTTCACTTCTACCCTCACTTTCTAAAATATTAGAAAAAGTCGTGAATAAAAGACTTCTTAATTTTTTAGAGACGAACGAAATATTATCTGCAAATCAATTTAGTTTCAGAAGAAACAAATCAACTGAAGACGCCGTAGTAGCACTTGTTGATAAAATCTCAACCGAACTAGATTCCTGCAAGAAAACATTGGGAGTGTTTTTGGATTTGGCCAAGGCATTCAATACCGTGTCTTGGCCAATCTTAATTAAAAAACTAGAGGCCATAGGAATACGCGGAAATGCATTAGACTGGTTCCGATCATATCTAAGTGACAGGAAGCAAAGAGTCCGTATCTCTACACAGCATAGTGACTATGCCTCTGTGACGTACGGGATTCCACAAGGCAGTGTTCTTGGGCCTACCCTCTTTTTGATATATATCAATGACCTTTGCCGATTAAAACTCCAACAGGCCGATATTTTCACGTTTGCTGATGATACCGCTGTAATTTTTTCAGGTGATAGCTGGGATGAGGTGGTTGATGTGGCACATCGAGGCCTGTCCCAAATAGCAAATTGGCTACAACACAACCTCCTTACTATTAATGCCAGCAAAACAAAATATATCACCTTTCAGATCACACAGAGAACTCAACCTAAAAACTTAACATTGAAACTTCATAGTTGTGGTCAACATTTCAACGCAATATGTACTTGCCCCAAACTCGAACGCGTCACACACATCAAATATCTAGGCGTCGAAATAGATCGAAACCTAAGATTTGAAAACCATGTAACAACTCTCCGTAGTCGTCTTCGTAAGATGTTACATATATTCAAGCGGCTAGGAACAGTAGCAGATCCCAAAACCCTAAGGATGGTATATGTGGCACTCTGCCAGTCACTTTTATGTTATTGCATTGTTTGCTGGGGATCAGCTGTAAAAACGCGTCTGAAAAAGATAGAAACAGCTCAAAGAGCAATCCTAAAGGTTGCATACAAAAAACCCTTTAGATATCCTACTGACAAGTTATATGAAGAAACAAAATATTTGACAGTTAGGCAGCTTTACATCTCCTCAGCAGTCGCTCGTTTTCACAAAACAGCTTTAACCACAGCTACTTATACCAAAAAAACTTCACGACGAAACTACTAGCCAATACCGGGAACCAGGACATGTATGGCAAGGCGTGCCTTCTACTATAGAGGGCCCTCCTTATACAAACGGTTGGACAATAGTCTAGAGCTTTTAGAGGCATCGAGATTTGTGTGCAAAAAGATAATTACCTCCTGGCTTCTTGCACAGAACTATGAAGAGACCGAAAACATTTTGGAACATGTCACCTAACAGTATGGGGCCTACATCTTGGCAAGTCGAAGGATTAGGTTATTACACTATTGTACTGAATCGATACGCTTATAAATAAGCACCATCTACACTATTGAATGCCTATCGATATGCTTAGTAGTAGACCCCTCCCTACAAAATATTTAGATGCCATATAAATATAATGCCTCCGAGAAATACAGGCAATCAATTAATACCTGTCTAAAACGGCATTATTATAGTATAGATACGTGAATTGTCAATAACATCATATTGGACTGAACCTATATCACCGATAATAATATGTACCTACTCATCTTAAAAGTTTTATGAACAATGGAATTAACATAAATTATTTGTTGCTATCCACTCCCATTTTATTAATTGCCTATAACAAAACAACACAGATAGCTGACAGAACACGTATGTGTACACGGCATTATAAATACACTGGCACAAAAGTATTCTTAGGAGCAGTCATTGTCGCGTCACACGACGTAACCGGTTACGCTATTACTTACAGCTTAGGCACACTTCTGCACACCTTATTATTATGAGTTTTTGAATGCGGCGGCGCGGCGATCTCGTGACTGATATTTTGATTGTTGTGTTTTTGCGTCAGGGATATATTCGTAATTTATCACATTTGTTTTACTTTGTTTTGGTGGATGGAAGATGTAGGTATATCTACTGCTACAATTTTTATTTGTTTATAACGTGATTGCTTTGATATAAAACGGTGTCTGACATTAGAGTAAGTTTAAATTAAAGTGTAAATTAGAAGTAAGCCTAGTATGTTAAATTAGAAGTAAGCCTAGTATGTGTGCAATTTCAAATTAGTGTAAATATTAAGGAGGAAGAGACTGAACCCCACGACACGAGCCCGACCTAGTGTGGGGTTCAGAGTACACCCGGATCATATACCTATTATATCTTTAGTGTATTGTTTTCTTTTGGTGTATAATATGTACTTAAGACTTTGTGACAAATAAATTTATTATTATTATTATTATTATTAACCCTATCAAATTTAATCAATATTCTAAGTGGATACTTAATTAGTAATAAATCAAAAATCTAACTAACAATACTCAAGATCCATAATTCAAAAGTAGATAGCATCATCATCTTCCATAATCGTGTACTCTTCAGGAAATTCGCTTATATGTAGCAGTTCTATTATTTTTACAATATTATCATCAGGAACACAATCTTGGTCTTTGCGTTTGGGAATAACAAATTTTAAATTGTCTTTTTTGCAAATTGTTTTGTAAAACGTTACGGTGTAAAGTGTTTGACATGATTCCACAATCTTTTCAATTACTCCGACGTAATGCTTCCATTTATTTTTATAATATCTAACAAGAACTGTATCTCCAGTATTATACATTTTCGTTGCAGTATTATTAACATCTTTTGCCATCGCTTTTGTTGAAATCTCAATTAATTTTTTCTTCTTCTTTGGTGGTGTGTTTTTTTTGGTAAATAGATCGTAGTCTTTGGTAATTGGTTTCATTTGTAAAAGCTTATCGGTTTTGAAGAATGACTGGTTTTCAGAAGTCAATGTTACTGACGATAAAATAGTCACTTTTTTGCCGCTTTCATGAATGATTGCCTCATTATTATCATTATCTTGCTGAATGTTTTCTTTTTCATTACTTTCATCATGTATTTCCTTAACAATTCGTTCAATTTCCTGTTCTTTTGATAATGATTCAGTCTGGTTCCATAAGTCGCAGTCAGGTAAAATGTCACTCAAAGTATCTAATAAATCTGAATCACTGTGTGTACTCATTTGAATGCTTTCGTCTGTCGTATCAGTGCTAGAAGACCTCTTACGTTTTATAACAGTCTTATTTGCGGCACTTTTGTGTGCAGATTTTGTTTCAGTTTTTTGTGATTTACATATTTTGGTTTTGGGTATTTTTTTGTCAGTTTTAGAAGCATTTAAAACTTTTATGGGTCCAATTAAATCTTTTAATTTGGGGCTTAGAATGTTAGAAGTGCATTTTTCTTCATCCTTCAAAGGGACGTTCTCTTTGCCAGTTTTAGATTTCTTTCCTTTACCTTTTCTTTTTTTTATTTGTATGTTTATCATTATATGTTTTCATTATCAATATTGTGTCAGTACTTGTGTGTTTCTCTTTTTTAATGTTTTTTTCTGTATTCCAGAAGGTCCTGGTTTTAAAAGATTAGCTTCTGATTGGGATACTTCTTTGAGCTTTTTCTTAAATAAATTATTTTCTTCTTTTGCGGACACCATGCTAAGCTGTTCTTTTTCTAGAAAAGATTTTGTAATTACTTCTGCGCCTTTTGCTATGCGTTTTAATTTGACGCCAATCTTGTTCTCTGGATGTTGTTAAACTTTTTTAAGTAATAACTCTTCAAAAGAAGTGTTGACTGGTTGTGACATTGCTTCTTTAGTATTCAGAACAGACGAGCCGTGCGTGGTTTTGTGTATTTTATCTAAACATAGCTGATGCAATGTTTTGGGTTGTTTCAAAGCTGTTTGAGATATATATTTTTTCCATCGTGCATAAGCTGTCGGGTCATATTTTTCTTTTGGTATAACTGCGGCATTAAAAGGATAAATTCCGCCTTTCTTAAAACCATATCGTATAATCTCTGGTTTTGTTTCTTGCCACGCTTCTGCAAACATTGTAGCAAAACATTGTTTTCGCAATTTGACGCCAACATTCTGCCGCTGCCATGTTACTAGTTTTTTGTCCCAAATTGTCTTAAAAGATTTAAACACTGTTAAGTCAAGCGGTTGCAATAAATGTGACGTATGTGCGGGAAGTTTCAGTATGGTGATGTCATTTTGAATTGCTAACGCTACAACTTTTTCGTCGACGTGACTGACATGCCCATCGTACAACAACAAGACGGGTCTTACTTCGCCCAAATTGGGAATAATTATTTTGGCCATATAATTATAAAATATCTCCGTGTCAATCTATCCCCGTTTGCTGGCTACATATGCAATGTCAAAATCATACTCTTTTGTGTTTTCCATCATCCATTATTCATACATATATTTTCCTTTGTAAACAATCAAGGGGTTCAATTTTTGCCCAGCCGCATTTACAGCATACTGTGATATTTTCTTTAGCGCTTCCACATGTCGTTCGCGTGGAAGGTTCACCTTTTGCTCCTACGACTTTGGTTTTTGTTGGGTCAAGACAGACGGAAGTCTCATCCAAGTTCCATATGCGCGTAGGATCATCATTAAGATTTAGCTCGTTGAGCGTCTGTTTCAGAAGTCTGAAATATTCGTGTATGACAAAAGGATCTGTCATTTTTTTTCTAAGGTATTCTACGGGTTGCGGTTTTTTAATTGATAAATTATGTCGCTGACGAAAAGATATAAACCAATCGGGCCCTGGTCTGCCATTTTTGAAGAGAGTGTTTATACCATTATTTTTACGAACTGTTCAGTTATGTCGAGTACCTCTTCTCTTGACAAGCCCCAGCCCCATTTTTCCATCGCACGAAGACATGCTGCAAGTTTAGTTTCTGCTTCTATCGGGATAGCTGGTGGTCGGCCGAAAGTATTGCTCACTATTCCAGATTTTTTAAGAACTCTATCGCTGAGCGTGGATGTCGGAATGCCATATATTTTTGAAACTTCAGCGTAGGACACTTCCTTGCTGATAATTTTTTCAATAGCCGTTTCCAACGCTTCTTTTGTGTACGTAGTAGCTCGCGTCGAAGTTCTACAGTGCTTCCGAGGCATCTGTATGTAATATTTTTTATGTAATTAATTGGTGGAGCTAAACAGATGATAAAAATTGCAAAAGACGAGTATATTTATTAATCAATTAATTTAAACATTTACCGTAGAATGGTGCTATTCGGGACATATTTCTAAAAAAATGGCCATAAAACTTTTGTATGAAATCACATCCAACCCCATTTTTTTTTTAAATAAGTCTGATGTTTGTCTACATTATTACGTAGTTCATATTAGTCTAGATGCGTAACAAACGAATTATTTTTTTTAATGCTCGAGTCCAAAATAGCCCCTTCGATGGGGCTAATCAAGATCTCCACATTCAAAAGAGGTTTTGTAGTACTTGTGTCTGATTTATCGATTTAGACGACTCGGGTTCTATTTGGGACAGGAATAAAATTGCGTTTAAAACCTCACAAACACAATTTTTATTTTTTTTTTATAAAAAAAAAACAATATTTTTTGTAAAGTAATTTTTTATTTTCATGCATAATTATGAATCAACTTAAAAAAACATAAAAAAGGCTACAAATTCGCAGTATTTGGCCTCCTCAATGGCACAAGGTGCTACAAAATAAACTTACAAAAATCACAAAAAGGTGCCATCTTTTTATTCTAGCATTTAGCATTTATTATTATGGCACATTATTAAGAAAAGGTAATCTTAAAACTAAAAACAATTCGTAACTTAGATTGTTAAATATGTTAGGTTAGGTTATAACCTAACCTAACATATTTAACAATCAAAATAAATCTTGTCATCTTCATTTTCAACCAAATATTTTTCAGGTTTGGATGAAATTTGTTTTATATTAATATGTTTAACCAATGAAACTTCTGTTAAAATATCTCGGTCGACTCTTTTAGGTTTCATAAGTATTATGTCTGAATCATTTTGCCGTACAGTTTTGTAGAATGAAATGGTGTAAGAATAGTTTTCAAAATGTTCTATCACGCCAACATAATATTTCCAAGACTTTTTAATGTAGTACCTCACTAAGACCGTATCATTTACGTTATAAATATTAGAATCTGGTGGTAAATTTTCATTTGAATAACCTGCTACCTCCTCATTATTTTCTGGTTCTAGCTGATTAATTGGGCCTGGTGCTGGCTGCTCATTAGAGCCTTGTGCTAGTGGACATGCTATTATCTCTTCCTCACAGTTCTGAGCTAGCTGACCACTATGGTGTTGTACTGACTCCAGGTTAGAGCCATACCCTGGCTTTTGTGCTAGCTCCTCTTCGTTCGGGCTTGCCATTGACGCCTCATTACGACTACGTGATGCCTTTTCATTAGAACCTAATATTAACTCCTCTTCATAGTCTGGCAATGTATTCTCACAAGGCTCTGGTCTTGGTTTCACTGCACGACGTCGTGATGATTCTCCACTAGGGCCTGGTTCGGGCTCTGCTGATAGAACTCTATTTTCAAAATAGGATATCGAAAAAGCTTGTTCTTCAGAACAGTTGGTATCATCACTGCCATATTCTTTTCTCAAATCTAAATCCATCAAATCAGAATCACTGTGCTGGCTCATATTATCAGACACACTGGTTGATTCGTCTAAATCATGTTGAGCTTTGTTCAGTCTCTTTTTTGTTGGATTCCTACTTTTGTTGATATTCTGAGATGACGTTGTAATTTTTTTGTTTACATGAGTTTTGGTTTTTTTTTCCTTGTCCTTTGCCTTTAGTGCTCGTTGTTGGTTTTGGAGTTAAATCTTTTGCACACATGCTTTTCCCTGGTTCTACATCGCACCGCTTCCTTCTTTTGCTTGGAGCAGTGTCCTTAAAGCCTCTCACGTCTTGTAATATATCAATCACAACTTCAGAAGTAGCTAGGTTAACTTCTGCAGCTGTAACCAGTGCCCTTGGTAGTCTTGATTTCGGTCTTTCAGGGTTTACAGGGAATAGACCGCTCTTTTCAAAACCCGCTTTTAAATTGGCTGATATCACGTCTTTCTCAATCATTAAATCACATAATTGAGCTAGAAGCTTTGGAAAACAAGACTTTGCCATTGTTTTATATTTTCTACCATCTGCTGTCGTTTTCCAGTTTGTTAGAATGTTCTTCCAGTATTTCTTTAACGGCCCATAAAAGGCGACATCTAACGGTTGCATCAAGTGTGTGGACTTGGACGGCAAGCAGACGAATGAAATGTTTAGTGACTCGCAAGATTCTAGAATTTTCTCTGAAAAATGCGACGATAAATTATCGCCAATAATAGTCATTATAATTTTTTCCAGTTTTTTTTTTGCGAATGGAACAATTACTGTTTCGAACCAATCTTCAAAGCATGTCATGTCCTATTTTTATGTCAAAGCCGGATTTTGACCTATTGTACCTAGTGTCGGGAGGTCCGCCCTCTATCCATGGCTGTCATCAGAATGGCTTGAGATCAGAAAGCTGTCGACCGCTCGCGCGCGGTTGACGGCACGATGGAATTTCGTCATGCAGTTGACGGCTTGAAGCGGTCGCGACTGCTCGAGCAGTCGTGTGTACGGCAGCGAATGAATGACCATAGTTCACCGCGCGGTCGCGGCTTTAAGCAGTCGGTCTCAACTGCTTTAAGCAGTCCGTGTACGGCCGCCCTAACACTCATTAGAACATTAGAACTCATGCCGAGAGAGCAACCAGTGGTCATTTCTTTACAGTGCGTATCTGAAAGTACACGTTTTTTTATTTAATATAAATATCGAAAAATCATTTGAATTATCATTGCTATCTAGTTCAGACAAAATGAAAACTTGAAATATCCGAAAGATCCGATTTAAAATCCCTTCATTATTGTGCCGGTTGAGTAATGTAACACAGCAGTTGCCGCGCGTTTGTCGGTTTGCTGCACTCAATTCATGAGATACCCACCTTTCCAATTTGCTTCGAGTGGATTAAATCAGTTTTATCACTAACACCGCAGCCTGCAGCTAACTCGGACGTGGTTTGCGATGGATCTGCTTCCATAATAGCTTTTAATTCTTCATTAGCAACTTAAGTCTCCGGCCGTCCACGGGGCTTGTTCTGCAGATCGAAATTTCCAGAACGAAAACGTTGGAACCAAAAACGCACTGTGTTTTCTTTTGCGACACCGCCGCTATACATATCATTAATCCTTCAAGCCGTTTCTGCAGCACTGGTACCACGGTGGAACTCGTACTCGTAAATAACGCGATATTTCAAGTTTTCCATTTTGTAAACTGCGTGACGCAAAGAAAAAACCAAACGAGGACAAAACAAATGAATTACGGTTTTCGAAATACAAATGTATGAATAAATAGCTGTATACATTTGAAATTGGAATCCCTAACCAAAGAAGAGATATTTGAGATCAAAGTGGCCAGTACGACAAAACGCCAATTTCATATGTAAGGACCTAATATTAATTATTTCAGAAAAGAATGCAGTGAATTCAAACTATTCTATGAATTAACTAATCATGGCTTTCGCACATATTTTAGAATGACAAGAGACTATGAATATTTGCATATTTGCAAAGTTTATTAGAAGATGACATTAAAAAAGCAAATACAAATCATAAAGAAGCTATTGGTACAAAAGAGCGTCTCGTCTTTACATTAAGGCAAAGCTCCATCGCTTGGAGTGATTTCAGCGGCAGACATTGAATCTTGGATCTCTTCGTTTTGGCTACGAGTAGTATGTTCTCCAATTCCAATTTGCTGCACACCAGAACCACTGGGTTCAAGTGAAGCAGAACCGTGTCCAGAAGAAAAATTTGTCTGACTCGTAGAAGGGCGAGAGTTGTAAGAATAATCGTTTGAGTAGTAACCGGTATATGAATAGTTTTTATTAGCAATATTGTCTTCAGCATCCATGACCAATTGAAACAACTTTCTTTTTAATGTTCTTTGATAATACTCCGGCAACACATTGAATCATAAAAATTTGGAATACATTGAATCAAAAAAAGCTTTTAAAGGATCACTTGATGTTAGTACTTCTTTATGTAAGTCATCCCTCTGCGCAGTTCGTTTTGCTCGATTATCATCCATATCTTTTAAAAAAATTAACAAATCGTCGTCATTATGAATTATTTCATCCGTGTTCCTTTTTTTGGAGCTGTTATCGTATCTGTAAATAAAACAAATAATTATAACACATCGCATCAAAATTAATTTTATGTTATTAACTAATATCATTTGATATTTTTATTTATTTTCAGATATCTTATAACCGGAACACCATATACAGCATTGTCAAAAAGCTATAGAATAAGCCGTTCTACGCTCTCCGAAATAATACCAGTAGTATGTGAATCTTTATGGATCTAGTTGCAGCCAAAAGTAAGCTCCCTACTGAACCCGAATGGAAAGTTATAGCAAAAGATGATTTGTGGAATTTCAATAATTGCCTTGGTGCAATTGATGGCAAGCACGTGGTACTTTTTTCGCCCCGTAAATCGGGATCACAGTACTTTAACTACAAAAAAACATTTTCGATTGTACTGTAGCAATTGCTGATGCTCATGGAAGATTTATAATGATCGGTGTTGGATCAATAGGTAGAAACAGTGACAGCGGAATATTCACAGATAGTAATTTCTACAATAAGTTGCAAAACAATGGATTGAGATTACCCGCAGATGAACCCCTATATGATGCAGGTTTGCTCAGCCTTATGTTTTTATTGGTGACTGCATTTCCGTTGA
The DNA here is from genome assembly GCA_947049295.1 of Ligdia adustata. NCBI lineage: Eukaryota > Metazoa > Arthropoda > Insecta > Lepidoptera > Geometridae > Ligdia > Ligdia adustata. The sequence continues at coordinate 5,853,824 of OX346233.1, forward strand.
TGACACATTTATTAAAATCATATCCTGATCATGAAAGGTTGGATAAAGACCAGTTAATATTTAATTATAGACTGAGCAGAGCACGCCGAATGGTAGAAAGTGCGTTTGGTATATTGGTGCACAAATGGTGTATCGTTTTTAGGCCATAGATATTAAAATAAGTACCGCCAAAAAAATTGTAAAGGCTGCGTGCGTTCTACATATCTATGTATTTCGCAATGAAATCGAAAAGGCGCCTTCACAGTCAGTTTTTTCTGGTAATATGTCAAGAAATTACTCCGAGGTATCTGAACAAAACTCAGCAGATTTTGAAGACTGCTTTTTTGTGAGAGAATATTTCATGGAATATTTTAATTCCATTGGAACAGTTTCGTGGCAAAATAACACTGCAAAATGAATATTGATTTAACTATAGGTATATGTTGTGTTAGATTAAAATTTCTTTCCAAGCTGCGTCCTTCACGTCTAATTGTTTATATAAAATCAGTTTAGGGTTCCAAAGACACGGATATTGTCGGACAAATTTAATAAAAAACTCATCCATTTTTATTGGAAAATTGGGAACACGTGTATCGCGTATGAGGCCGCAAGACTGACTGTACGCTTGACTGCCGCGAGCAAGTGATGCGAGTAATCGCCCGCCTCACTCGCACACTTGCTTATAGCCGAGCTAAAGCGGCTATACACGACCCTAAAATCAGCGGCGATATCGAGACAGTGCTAGGGGGTATAAAATCAGTACGTAACCGACCGTGCAACAGACTGCTCGTTGATCCGAGATTCCGCCGACACTCTCAAAGCAGCAAAAATAGGCATTGTCTTGGCACTTACTATGGTGCCACCTAGCCAGAAACGAAAAAGGAGGACCTGGGTTAAAAACTGGTTGATGAAACGTTATGAATTAAGCCACATGAACGTGATGAGACATTTAGAAGCAGATGAGTTCAGAAACTTTTTAAGAATTGATTCTGAGTGTTTTGAAGAGCTGCTCAATATGGTGACACCATTAATACAAAAACAGAGTACCGTAATGCGAGAATCCATAAGTCCGAGAGAACGACTTACAGTTACTTTACGTTTTCTAGCGACTGGACAAAGCTATGAGGATTTAAAATTCAGTGCCGTAATATCGCCGCAACTTATGTCCACAATGATTCCAGAGACATGCTCCGCTATCTGTAAATGTTTGAAACACTTCATTAAAGTAAGTAGACTAAATTCTTATAGAGTAATTAAAACACCAATTAAAAAACAATTTTTTAATTTATTTAAAAAATATAAGGTATGTATTAATATTATTTACTTGTTCTTTTTTTTTAAAGATCTAAAAATCCTTCATATCTGCGCCAGTTCCTATTTTATTTGTTGTATCACTAAATGTACAGTTTGGAAATTCAGTGTTAAAAGGTTCAGTGTTCGACGATGAAGAATACGGCTGCGGAGATGTTTGAGGGGATTGTGGTGTCATATAATGTTGGGATGGTTGAGGAGAAGGTTGTACCGTAAGCTGTGAAGATATTTGAGGTGATTGTGGTATCATATAATGTTGGGATGGTTGAAAAGAAGGTTGTAGCGTAAGCTGTGAAGATGGTTGAGCAGATTGTAATGTCATATATTGTTTGGATAGTTGAGGAGAAAGTTGTACCGTATAATGTGGAGATGCCTGAGGGGACTGTGGTATCATATATTGTGTAGATGATTGAGGGGACGGCTGGGGCGATGAATTTGTCACCGAAGAGCCAGAGGAAAAATGATAGGAGCGATGTGAAATGCGAGAAGGATTTGATGCTGTGTGTTGTGGAGATAAAGTGATAATAGATTCGTCTGTCAATTTGCCAAGTTTTCCGTAAAATAGGGCATCATTGATAATTTTTTGGGCAATTGATTGTTGATGGGTACTTAGATTTTTCAATTGAACGCCTATTGACTTTCCTATAATGTCCCAGTCGTCATCTTGTCGAGTCATTAGTATCTGAGCAGAATCCAGCAGTTTTTCTTGTCTACTTTGTATGACATTTTCTGCTTCTTGGACTGCGAAATTTTTGTGGAAACCTTGGGCACCTCTTTTTCACATACTTCTGTATTTATAATTTGTTCCGATGATGTTGATGCTGACATCTCTGGTGACCATTGGATCTGTAATAAAACTTTCACTTTACTTTCTGTTTCAGATGCCTACAACGCAAAGTGAATGGAAAGACAATGCTAACATGTTTGAAGACAAGTGGAACTTCGATCATTGTGTGGGTGCGATAGATGGAAAACATATATCCATAGAAAAGCCACCTGAGAATGGCTCGTCATTTTATAATTATAAAGGTTTTTTTAGTTCTATTTGGCGTAGTAAATGCAAATTATGAGTTTATGTATGTACACACTGGCATTAATGAAAACGTTTCTTATGGTGGCGTCATACAACACACATCCCTGTACAATAAGTTAATGACAAATGAGTTAAATCTACCACCACGTGCACGTTACAGGGAACAAATATTTCAGTACCATACACATTTTTGGGAGACTCAGCATTCAGCATTAATAGACACATTATGAAGCCATACCCATTTAAGAATATAACTCACGAGAAAATAATTTTCAACTACAGATTATCACGAGCAAGGAGAGTAGTTGAAAATGCGTTTGGAATCTTAGCAGCTCGTTTTAGGATCTTTCGTCAAAGAATAAGTGTGAAAATTGATAATGTCGACAAAATTATGCTAGCTTGTTGTGCCTTACATAATTATTTAAGAACAAGGTCCAAAAGTTATATCACCAAAACATGTGTCGATGCTGAGAATATCCACAATTCTACTTTTCGTTTAGATGATTGGCGACAAGAAACAACAGGACTAGTGTCACTGTCGCAAATAAGTGAAAAAGAGCGCAATAATGAAGGCAACATTGTACGCAATAAATTTACAACTTATTTTAATGGACAGGGTAGAGTTTCTTTTCAGGAGGATATGTTGAGGGTAGTTCCTACATAAATGTTGTGTGTATTGAGTATGTTATAAATAAAATATAGGTTTATGAATTACTTAAGTATTATTTTATCGTACCTCATCCAAAGTATCCGTACCAGGTCGGCATGGCTCCGTCGTCCCTTCTAGGAATTCGAAGAGACGATAATACCAAACCGATGGTACATAGATGTCATTAGACCCTGGTCCTGTTTGCTTAGAAGCATTCACCTGAAACAAGTGAATTGATACAAATTTATCAAAATACTTTTATAAATTGATAGTATTTTATTTTAACGTGTAAGTACTCATATAGGGTACCTACTTATATTTTGCTGACTGGATACAAATGACATCTATAGATTTTGATAATCTCCTATTGCTGCATACCATATGAAAACATAGCCCTCCTCTTGTAGCTGTAAATATTAGCTGGTTTCTATTGGCGAATATCTATAGTTGTGCGTGCCTATCGAGGATCTTTGTCATCTGACTTAGTGCAGTCGGTTCAATTGAAATACTTTTAAAAATGAATAGTGCTATTTATTACTTAGTGCAATATTGGCGAGGGAAGAATAGACCGAGGCAGCGCGCAAGCATGCCTTATATATACGTTAGGTACGTCGTATTCTGTGTCCTTGTTGGGAGGGGTTGCGGCTCCATCTTGAAGCACGCGGGTGCACTGTGTCGATGCGTGGTGTAGGCGTCGACAATAGTCTTTGCACAGATTCTACATAATCTTACCTTTTTCAGCTCTCTTCCATATGTAGTACGCATATTTTCAAGCTTTTTCTTGAAGTCCGCCAGTGTTGTGTTTTTGCAAAAAAAATAATTCAATATAAATAAATAATGAATTAAAAAAAAACTTTGGTAAACTTAAATAAATAAGTGTCACACCTGCTGGCTCATACAAATATTATAAAAGAAGATTTATAATGTAATTTTCTGACTATTTAGAAATCAAAAGATAGTCTTAATATTACCTACCTAAGTTGAAAATAAAATTATTATAACAAATCAATGAAATTACTAAACGTTACAGTATGTGGCAAAAAAACACAGGCACATGAACACAAGGAAAAAAAAAAAACTAAACTGTCTTCTTAACTCGAGCCCCATCAGAATTCAGATTGTAAACACTTACTATACTTTAAACTTATTTTCATGATTGATGCGGCTATATGTACCGAGTTATTTGTTTTTTATATAGCAAACGCAAAATAAAAGTTTTACCTACACTTTGATTCAATAGATAGGATAAGGTACTATTACGTGATGTTGCTCAGTATGAAGACAAACATACGACTGGATTTAGGTACTTCGCGGTTTTTAGCTTCTGTGTCTGCTGGCGCCTTGAGCGTTCGGATGTCGAAGGCAGCTTGACCATGGGCACACTGGATGCAGCTACAGTTGCCGCTTCTACCGGAGCTCTGATTCTGTCCAGTTCCGCCAAAGTACTCACTCGATGACGAGTGCTATCTGCCTCAAGCACGAAGACGGAGCCGTCCCTTGTCCAGCATTTCGTTACACCGAACCGCTGTCTCGCTGCCATGAACGTGTCGTGCCGGATCTTGGTCAGGAACTCTGACAGTGTTCTACCAGAGCCCTTAAGAAGGGTCTTTGCAGCCCGAACCTTTGCTCTTACGGAAACATCTGTGACTTTAAAGAGCAACAAATGCACCCATCCTATGGCAGCGGCTTACATTGTTGGTGCCAAAATTTGCCAACTTTAGAGATTGCGTGATGATACTGACGACAACAGCTACAGTGTCCTCATTCTTTTCTTCGGTCACTCCATGCAAAAGCAAAATCCTTCGTCGTGTGTGCATCTCTAAATTATCATTCTGCTTTGCAAGCAACTCAACTTGACATTGCAGTGTCCGGAGAGCATTAATGGTGAATTCCTCAAAGGCAGCAAATTCAGTCCCGAGGTTGCTCTCACATGCAGGTGATGGTGGAGCCGTTTTCGAAATCTGCTGCTGCCTATGTTCAAATTCTGCCAATTTCTTCAAAAACACTGTATTCATTTCAGCCATTGAGTCTTTGATAGCCTCCATCCTGGTAAAATCTAGTGTTTGGTGAAGTGAGGCAGAAAAAAGTGAGATGGTGTTTGTTTGTATGGAAAAATACTATCCAGCAGGTATTTGTCACTTATGTAACACTTAAATGTATATTATAAAGTTTAATTACTTAGGGAAGATAATTTAGTTAATGTTGTTTGTGTGAATATCCTCGGCCAAAAAAAAGCTTATACTCGTACTTCATCTCCGGCGTCGACTTCTTCGAGCGTACAAGCAAGTCCTACACCTATGCCTCCGTCTCCTGAGGCTCGGAACACTAACGAGTGGAATAATAATAATAATCAAGCAGAAAATGTTTTTCACCAGTAACAAATTGTTACTTAAAAGGTTCAGTTAGATATTTAACTATGTATACTAGGTTAAAAGTTTGATTATAAACAAATTGTTTTTTTTTATCGTAAACACACAGCAAGCTTTTCTTTAGGTAGCAGACATTCTCTTAAGTTTCTGACAATGTCATTTTCAATTTTTTTCAGCAAATCGTTAACCGATTCGTTGCGATGTATAATTTTGCAAACTTCTAACTGTAGCGTTGAACAAAATTACCGTGACACGGCTGCCGTGACAAGCGCCATACGATTAAATGACATGGCTCCTGTGTCTTCAGCTATGCAGAAAAGAAAACAGTGTTTTTTACCATTTTTACGTGGTTCTAAGCGTTAAACTTTTAGTTTACTCGTACATTCGAAATCTAACGTGAACGGTCAGGAACGTAGTTTCAAGTGATAAAAAGTGGAAAAATAAGTGTATTTTTAAAAATGGATGGCTTTTTTAATACAGGTGTGATAAACCTTTTCTTCTTACATTAGTTCTAAAATTATTGTTTTGGTTTTCCTGATAAGAAATTTCAAGTATTTCAAAGTAAATTATTGCCTATGTCTTGTTTAAGAATTACGGCATAAAAGAAGATATATTCCCGAGACAGAAATTGAAACTCAATGCGACGACGATGACCAAATATTAGAGCAAAATTCGCAATTTATTTACAACACTGGGAAAACTCGGAACACTTGAAATCTATACATGAGGATACTTCAACGTGCATAGAAAAAGAGATGGTGGACAGATCAACGTGTTTAGAAAATAATATGGTGGACAGTTCAAAGTGCATAAAAAAAACTAAGGATGATGAGCGTCATGTTCCAACTGTATTGGATATACATGGATGTAAATATTTTGGCCAGTTAGTTTCAAATGAACTACTGCACTTCAAACCATATGACAGAAATATAGATGCAGAAAATTTTAGATTCATAAAGAGAATAATTTACCTAACAAAAATTTGATAGTGCAGGTAAGACTTAAATAAAGCAGGTTTTGTATTTATTAATATTTTAATGAAAATGTTACTGCAGCTTGTCTGATTTATTCATATTTTAATGAAATTGTTAGTGAAAATGTTTTGTATTTATTCATTGTATTTTATTCATATTTTAATGTAAATGTTAATGCAGCTTGTCTGATTTACTTTAAGCGGAAAATTAAAAACTAATCAAAATTAACAATATTTTTTTACGTTAAACGGTTTTATTATGTAAGTATTGTCATTACAACTAATAAAAGTGTACATACTTTGATTAGTTGTAAAAAAAATATATCAGATTAATTAACAGAAAGGGCGTCAAATTTCAATGGCTAAATTTGACCTAAACAAATAAATAAACAGGTCAAACTAAATAAAACTGTTTAATTAATAATAATGAGTAAGGAACAAGTAGTAAATGAAATTCATAAAACAGCAAGAAAAAACTTTACTAGAAGACCAGTTGTATTAAAAGGACTCGATGACTTGTTGCAAGCGGATCTTATTGACATACAACATATCAAGCAACATAATGCACGTTATAAGTTTATTTTAGTTATAATAGATTGTTTTTCGATTCGAACGAATTTTGTTGGGCTGTCCCTATTAAAACAAAAACAAAGGCAGATGTAACAAACGCATTTAAACGTGTAATAGAAATCACCGATCGCGCTCCTGTAAACTTACAAACTGACATGGGTAAATAATTTTATAATGAAGAGTTTAAAAAAAATAATGCATTTGTAGGGTATTAATCATTATTCCACATATTCTTTAAAAATAGCTTCAATCGTTGAAAGACTAATCAAAACACTAAAAAATAAATTATATAAACATTTTAGTCTCAACGGTAATTACAAGTGGATGGGCAAACCTTTAAAAAGTATTGTTAATTCATATAACAACACGGAGCACATAATTACAAAACATAAACCAATTAATGTCAAAAAATAGAACGAAAATACTATCCGACACAACATAAGAAAATCACAAATATTTAAATCAAAAATAAATAAATTTGCTGTTGGTGATCATGTCAGGATAAGTAAATACAAGGGTAGTTTTGAGAAAGGCTACACTCCTAACAGGTCAACAGAAATATTTGTTATTAAAAAAATAAATAATACGTCCCCTGTAACATATTTTATTGAAGATATTCATAATCAACCAATACTAGGAAGTTTTTATGAGCACGAACTGCAAAAAACGAACAATCCTAGTATCTATCTTATTGAAAAAGTTATAAAGAGAAATAGTAACAAACTCTTCGTAAAATGGTTAGGATTACCAAGTAGCGAGAACAGTTGGATTGATAAAAAATCAGTTGTATAAAAACCAGAGCACAATGGTTTTCAAGCTATTAATATGCCAGTGACGCAAAGTAGAGGACTCATAAACAGTGTTATAAATAATTTACCATTTGAACTACATTTGCCTGGATATAATTACTGTGGGCCTGGCACTAAATTGAAAGAACGTTTACTGCGAGGTGACAAAGGAATCAACAAATTAGATGAAGCTTGCATGAAACACGATATTGCATACTCAAATCATAGCAATTTAGAAGATCGCCATAAAGCAGATTTAGAGTTGATTAATATGGCAAAACAACGTATTAAATCAAAAGACGCCGGAAAATCAGAAAATATTGCTTCATGGTTGGTTAACAAAGTAACGAAAACAAAAGTCAAACATGGTGCGGGAACGAAATCTTTTAAAAATATTGTATCATCGATTCGCTCTTCATTAAAGAAATCAAAACCAAAAAACAAAGCCAATGCTGTTAAATTAGCGTATACCGCAGCAAAAAAACTTATCAATTCTAAAAATAATGCAATCAAATTACCACGCATTATACCTTTGCCCAAGACTGGGGGAATTTTACCTTTGATACCAATTTTCGCTGGGCTATCTGCGTTAGGTGCAATGGCTGGTGGTGCAGCAGCTATAACAAAAACAGTTAACGAGTACAAGTCGGCGCAGCGAAACTTTGGAGAGGCTCAGAGACATAATAAAATGATGGAGTCTATTTGTTTGGGCAAAGGCTTGTATATGAAACCATATAAAAAGGGTAATGGATTGTTTGTTAAATCAAAAAACTAATAAAGCAGCTACCCAATCGTGCGCTTACAAATGTAGACATACTTAAATATGCAACTAATCGTATACCCTTTTTAGGGGTGTTTATATGAGAGACACACTGCCAAAAAAGCCGAAAAACGTAGAATGTGCTATAGTTAATTTGGATAGTCTCGCGAATGAAGGAACTCATTGGGTAGCTTACGTAAAATTTTTAGACTACTGCGAATATTTTGATAGTTTTGGAGATTTAAATCCTTGTGAATTAGTCAAGTATTTAAACAAAGATATAACATATAACTATTGTAATTATCAAAGTTATGATACATATTTCTGTGGACATCTATGTTTGAAATACCTAACAAATTTTTGGAAAAAACCTAACTCTGTATTTTTTTTTTTTTTTTTTTTTTTTTTCTATTGCACAAGGAGAACCCGTAAAGACTTTCCTTGATAATATTACAATCTAGCCTAAGTCTAAGGCTAATAAGTAATTTTAGTTTAACTTAATCTTCTACAAAATAATGTCTCTAAGAATTTGTCCATCGGCACTTTTCTTATTACAGTTGTTAAGGCGAAAACACTTTGTTCACGTGTTCTTAAGTCTTAGCACTTTCACTATTATATTTCACTATTTTACTTTTAACACTACACTAACTCAAACGGTTTAGTTCTTTTTAGTCTTCTAGTTATGTCAGTGTGGTCGAGGAGCTGGATAGCCTCGACATTGACATGATGGTGAAGCCGGTTTTGGTGAGCTTCGGCGTATTTTTTTATCACTTGTTCAACGAATTCTACTTTTAAGTCCTGGTGAAGATCGTTGTTTCTTATGTACCAAGGTGCATCGGTAATATCCCTCAGTACTTTATTCTGGAATCTTTGAATCATGAGCCTATTACTTTGAGCGGTACAGCCCCACAGCTGTATACCATAAGTCCATATTGGCATCAGGACTTGTTTATACACTAGCAGTTTGTTATGTATTGACAGCGGAGAATTTCTTCCAAGCAACCAATACATTTCTCTATAGCGTAAATCCAGCTGCTCTTTTTTCTTCTTGACGTGTTCTTTCCAGCGAAGCTTCACGTCAAGGGTCATGCCTAGATATTTTGCTGTATTCTCATATGGTATTACTTGACTGTTGATGTAAACCGGAGAATACTTATGTCGTTTATTACTAAAGTCTATGTGAATTGATTTGGATTCATTTAATTTTATCCTCCATTTCTTCGTCCAGTCATAGACTTTATTCACAGCCATTTGAACTTTTTCTGCAGCTTCTTCATGAGTATTCCCTACGGCCATGATTGCAGTATCGTCAGCAAAAGTTGCAATGGTGTTATTTTCTGGCTGTGGTATATCACATGTGTATAACAGGTACAGGACCGGACCTAATACACTTCCTTGTGGTACACCGGCTTTTATATTTTTTAGATCTGAATATGCATCTTCATGTCTTATTCTAAATACTCTATTTGTTATATATGATTCCAGAATATCCACGTACGATTTTGGTAGCATGTTTCGCAGTTTCACTATCAAACCTTCGTGCCAAACTTTATCAAATGCTTGCGCCACATCTAAAAACACTGACGAGCAGACTTTATCTTCCTCAAGGCTTTTCTCAATCATGGTTGTTATTCTGTGCACCTGGTCTATTGTTGAGTGCTTTTCTCGAAATCCAAACTGATGGTCAGGTACAAGTTTTAAATCTTCTATCACTGGCTTGAGCCTTTTCAGTAACAGTTTTTCAAATAATTTTGATATTATTGGTAAGAGAGATATGGGTCTATATGATGTTGTTTCATAACTCTGTATTAAAAAAAATTTGATGAGCACGAATAAAAATGTATAAAAGATAATGCACTGGTTTAATTTATATTATTGCCATAATGTCCTTTACACTGTCTATTACTGGTAACACATCAATTTTATCAACAAGCTATTCACCCACATTCCATCTGGATGACAAATACGAGTGCGCTTTGTTGTATTTGTCTACTTTTAATTCGATTCCGAATATTGATACAAAGAATAATCAATTTCATTATAACAATGATGAGGTCATAGAAATACCTGAAGGTGCTTACGAACTTCAAGATATATGTGATTTTTTGAAAACTATACATTAAAAACATTTATATATTGCACTAAAGACATACATTTTAAAAGGAAAAATTCCTTCGGAATGTTGTTAGGTTTTAATAATGAGACTTTAAAGGCCAATATAATACATGAGTCACATGAACATTCTATCTACAACTGTGGTGAGAGTTGAATGTGACTTAGTGAGCGGATCATATATAAATGGAAAATCAAGCCACATTATTCATGAATGTGCGCCTAACGTACCACCGGGTTATCGAATCATTGAAATACCAAGAAACATAATTGAACCCGTCATTTCGAAAAGGGTACGAGTCCATAAACAAAAACTTTACAGGATCAACAAAAAACTGTTGCCTGTAAAAAAAGTCTTAAGTGTGAAATAAACTGAACATAGGAATAGATAAACAAAAAGACATAGATATTTTTGTGATATTTATTTTTAAAAAAACACTTTTAGAATACAGTTTTTTTTCTAATTTAAATTTTTGGATTCATGCCCTTTTCAAAATGACTTCTTTATAGTACATACAAATCTGAAGAACTGTTAGTTAATCTTCTTGAGTTTCTTGATATTCATTGTTTGCTGAAGTTGTAGGCCACGCATAGACCTCTGCATAGAAATTTTGGTACTCCGCAGGTATGTATTTTTCAAGTTTTCTTAAATCTGCCATTTTTTTTTCATTTATTGGAACTTTACAAGTATATGCAGGAGTATTACTTGTTGGTAAGGCTGGTTCAGTGCCCGTCCTCTGCAAGAGCTGAAAATCATGACTGACTAAACAGTCTATGGACTCACGTGTTGTCACGAGACCTGGTGTATCCTTGGAAAACGTGAAATGTGATACCTTGGAAATAGAAAATGTCACCTTTTTATCTTTGGGAACTCCTCTGCCATAGGAATCTACAGATAACACCAGTTTCTTATAATGGTTCAGCCACCATTTTTTTATGTCTACAATATCTTCAGTTTTGGGTCTTACTATTTCAAATTTTTCATTAGCCTCAGCTATAAGGTTTTCATATTCAGTTGGCGTATAAATCCTGTCATTTTTTCTAATGTGCCTCTTTGCTGTCCCAAACATTCTATCATTGGGAAGGAATGAATGACCTCTTTTGGGTATGTAATACTCTATTTTACTTATATTGTTGTTTTGATCAGCTACCAGAGATAAAAGAATACGGACCATGGCATGATTCCGATTTTGGCCAGCACATCCATCTGAAAATAGGTACAGTTCATTGGCATCATTACCAATATACTTTTTTATATAATCCAGCACAAACGTACCCACTTCATTGGGACCTTTGTTGGCGACTCCTTCACAATAAGAATAAAAGACAGATTTACCAGTTTTTAGATCATATATGCAAAAATCATACAGCCAAAGTTGGCGTAGATAAAAAACCTCCTGTACTGGAATATGTGGAAGTGGCAAATTTTGCATAAAATCAAATGCAATTCCATACACCTTTGGATCATTCTTGCACATGTTTCCCACTTGTTGCATTTTTTTGTAAAACTTATTCGCTTGCCTTTTGTGGATCTCAATATCAGCTTGATAGACTCTTTTTGCATTATCATTAATATGTGGATTTTTTAGTTTAATTTTTAACTCTTCACACAGTGCACAGACGTCAATTTGCTTTCTACCAAATGATAAGCTAAAGTTTTCATGGAAATATTTTAAGAAAAACTTATATTTTACTGCATGATCTGGATACTTCTTTTCATATAATTGGTGCATAATTTTCACATTAAGTTTTTCATCTAAATAATAAGATGATGCATCTTTATTATAGTAGTGCACACATTTAACTGGAAATGACTCCACATGCTCCCGTAGTTTGGTTAATATCTCACCAGACAATGCATTGCTCCGTGATCCTTCTGATTTGCCTCTGTGATCTATGGGCTGCTAATTTGTTTTTAAACAGTCACATAAACGTCTGACCTGTTTTAGGGAAATTGCATGGATGCTGCAAAATGCTTTTTTGCAAACCCTTTTTTTTACGCCTTCTTTCTTAATATGATACATGAAAGTAAATTCTCTCTTCTTAGGTTCTTCAGATCGAGGCCGTTTTCTATGTATTTCCTTCTTTTCAATCAATGCCTGTAAGTAGGTGTCATGAGCATTTTTATAATCAAATTTGTTTACAAAATGGATAGTACTTTGCTTGTCTTCTTCAGATATTAACTGCATACATTTTAAATTACATCTGTAAATAAAAGAAACAATAAATTTTATAATATAAATAAGCGATATAATGATCAGAATGAAATTGTACAAAAAACTAACTTGCAATCAGCTCCTGTTTGTCTTGGTGCCACATCTTTGCCTTTGTGGTTTCTATGAGCCTCACCGGCAAGCTTGGCTTTTTTAATTATATTATGTTTATAGGTTTCTTTGTTCCGTACACCAGACACTCTTTTTCTTGATTTATAAGCAGTTTCCGCAAGCTCATGATTCTCCATTTTCGTGGAACATAAAGTGAGGTTATGTCACAATTGACAGCTGCATTTCGTTTCACTTGAAAAGGGCACAAGTCCAGGACCCGTGCCATTTTCGAACAGACTTTGAATTTCGTTTGCCTTTTAAGTTGACTTAGTTTATATGAAGATGTGCCCTTTTCGCAGGGTATGTGTGAAATGATTAGGTTAAAAAAATGCCGCCAAAAAAAGAATTTGAAAAAAAGTGTGACTCGTGCCCTTTTCGAAATGACGGGTTCAATTTACTTTCCTGTAAATCAAAACAATATCAGTTCTATAAATATTAGAGTGTTAGATGCGAATAATAATTTAATAAATCTAAAGGGCGAAGAAATCCAGCTGTATTTGCATCTTAGAAGAAAATGATTGACTGTAATAAATACACAAACTCTGTACCAAAAGTTGTCAGTGTTAAACGCACAATTCACAAAAACAGACCTAAAAGTAACATAAAAATAACTAAAGAAAATAAAAAATATTTAAAACTAATCGGGCTTCTACAATGAGCATCTTAGATTTATTGAGTTTGCCTACATACGATAACACGATTGATGGTATCGAATATCATTCTCACAAACCATATGTGTCAAGTTTCAACAGGAATGATGAATTCGTATTCCTATTAACCAGCAAGATTTGTACGTGTTGCCATCAGCTAGTACTTTGTATTTGGAAGGTGTTATACATGTTATAAAAACCTACACAAGGCAAAAATTAACGAGTGTTGATTTCACAAATAATCCTTTACTCTACTTGTTTCAAGATATACGTTATGAGCTTAATGGAGTAGAGATAGACAAAATCAAAAACGCTGGCATTACGACTACTATGAAATCTTTGATATCTATGAGCGTAAATGACTCCAGAGTGGCTAAAGCTTGGGGATGGGTCATCAACGGAACAAAACAAGGTGTACAATTTTCTGCATCAATACCTCTCAGTAGTATTCTAGGATTTGCAGAAGATTATAATTTTTTTTTATTATTAATTGTAAACATTAATTAATATTATTACGCAGTAACACAGATGTAAATGCGGTAAAACTTAATAATGGGGAAAGTATAGAAGGTATTGAAAGTCATAAAATAGTTTGGCGTATGCCTCATGTCAAAGTATCTGACAAAGAAAAAATTAATTTAGTAAAAATCTTAGAAAAAGATAGACCACTTCAGCTTTCATATAAACTGTGGGATCTTTACGAGCTACCGTTAATCCCTGAAACTACAAAACATACATGGTCTATTAAAACTGCAAGTCAAATAGAAAAACCCAGATATGTAATAGTAGGTTTCCAAACTGACAGAAAGAATAAACCAAGTAAAGACATGTCACAATTCGACCATTGTAATTTACGTTACCTAAAAGTATACCTTAGTTCTACGTATTTTCCTTATGAAAGTCTTAATGTTAACTTTACGGATAACAAATTCGATATATTATATGAGCAATACGTCAAATTTCAACAGTCATATTACGGCCGCAAGAGTGAACCGTTGTTAAGCATAACAGACTTTAAAAAAATTGCTCAGCTATTTGTAATTGATTGCTCACGACAAATAGATAACATAAAGTCTGGGCCAGTAGCAAACGTGCGAGTGGAGTTCGAAAGCAATACTGAAATTCCTGCTAACACATCTGCAATACAAACCTTTGAGTAACTTAGTGAGAAAGTTATCATGAATCCGAGCTCAATCATTGTCGACCTTCAAGGATTCAAAGATTCAAGAAATATGTTTATCGTTAAAGAAGTAGCGATTTCAAGTCAAGACTATACCCAACAATTTTTGATAAAGCCACCTTACCCATTTAACAAACTATCTGATGAAGAAAAACGACAAGTAAAATGGATTGAAAATAATAGAGGTATTATTTGGAGCGATGGTTTCATTGATTATCAAGAGTTTAAACGTTCTATCATACCCTATATTATAAGAAAAAAAATCGTAACTAAAGGCTTAGAAAAAATGAAATGGATCCAAGATCTATGCAGCAATTGTGATTGTGATTATACGAGAATAGACGTTATTATGTGCCCTTCCATTTTTATTCGTAGTTCTTTAGTAACGCGGTGCATAATTAATTATCTCGTACATACAAGATTGCAGAGTAAAATGACCGCTTATTTTACCTTAATTCAATCTATTTACGACACTATGAAGTCGTTAGATTGTAGTGATCCTGATAAGATCGATTCGTTTCTTGCGTCTTGTTATACGACTGATGATGTGCGCAACAAATACATAGAAACGTTCGAAAAGAAATCCACCATTGAATCATCATTAGATGAGGGTGAGAAGTCAAATTCTTATCAGACATTATTAGCGTTCGAACAGCTTTATGCACAGATTAAGTTTAAAGTTACGCAGTTAACTAAAGAGAAATGCTCGTAAAATATAGCATATAAACAGAGCATAAAAAACATTCGATTGCCTAAGTTAGAGTTGTGTTCCTTTTCGGGTGAACCAGAAAAATGGCCCATATTTTACGAAACATTTCGTACAGCCATTCACGAAAACACCGAATTAACATTAAGCGAGAAGGTAGTTTATCTAGTAGGCAAGTTATCAGGGAATGCATTATCTATATGTGAGGGTATCTTACCGTCTGGCAAAAAATACCAAGTTATTTGGGATACTTTGGTCAATAGGTATAACGACAAGCGCTTAATAGCATCTACATATGTCGATAAATTAATGAATCTCCCAGCTGCTGATAACACGCCCGCTGGTTTATAGTACGGCTCCTTGTCCTAACAAAAATCAGTTTTATGGTCCCATCGTGAAGAAAACATGAAACTTGGCATGAATATAGTTGTCATATATGTGCTTCAATATAGATATGGAAGCATGTCGAAAAATTGTTTTTTCCCCCCTTTCCCCCCCTTCGTATGTGCTAAATCGTGGTTTTTCTTATTTTCTATGAAAACGGGTACAGCTATCATAAAACTGTCAAAGAACAATTTGCTCTTTATTAAATTCTCTACAATATTGTCTTTGGACGTATGTTCATAGAACTTATAGTTTACAAAATAATGTACATTGTATATGTAACTTTGAAGTTTTATTAAAAATATAGCTGCGCGCTACCGCGTGATAGGTATCAGCAGAGCTATGGCGACAATAGGGGCGCGGGGCGGAGGAGTGGGGTGTAGCCTTGCCTGCCCGACCCAACGACAAGGGACGCGGCGCGCGGCTTGGCTGGCGGGCGACGCGACCGACGCGACCAGTCCGCCCGATTCGTCTGAGCTACGCGGACGTGCGTTGCGGCGCCATCCCGCGGTGTCACGCGAGTTACGAATCCCGAGTTTTAAAGTATTTTACAAGTGTGAGAGAGTTTTAACTGAAGAGGTAAGTAAATCTACGTACCAACTTAGGCCTAGGTATACTTAATCGGATTGCTGGCTGCCTGTTAGAATATGACGAATTTTACAGTCCGAAACACACCAAGATATCCTAATCCATACTAATATTATAAATGCTAGTGTGCTTGTTTGTCTTTCTTTCACGTCACAACATTACTTGGCCTGGGCAACATGTACATCTAATCACCGTATTCTCACCTTACAATCACCGTAATCATCTTATTACAAGCCATGTATTTCTACATCCTGATTAGCGATCACTCTTCATGCTAGCTAGCGACAAACCGAGAAGTGAATATTTATAAAATTATCTGAATTTATTACATTTCGAGTACGAATCTTAAGTGTAATCATTTTTATTTTCAGTTATTACTCCATGAAAACTTACAATGGCAAGTTCGGAGAAAGAAACTGACTGGAACAAGTGCTTATACTGCCAACAAGATACGGGTGATCCGCTTGTTTGCCCTGCGTTTTCCAAACGAGCAGATGTAGGAGCTGGCTATATAAGTCTGGCTGAAAATGCTTCGACATTAAATGAGCTTGGCAAGGTACCTGTAGATGTCGTAAAGAGACTCGAAGAAGGTGGTACATTCTTGGAAACACTAAAATCCAAACAAGCAAAATTTCACAAAAGATGTCGTGCCAATTACAATAAGACTACCATTGACCGGATCAAAAAAAACATTTCTAAAGTGGACAATACATCGACGGGCGAAGCACTGTGTACCTCAAGCCGCCTGCCAAGAGCTATAGGTTCGAAAGTAGTTAAAGTTTGTTTTTTCTGCAATAATCCTGAGACTGATAAGGAAACCCTTCATACTGTCCTAACAAAAGAGATCGAAAAGCGTATTCGAGATGGAGCAACTACTCTTGATCGGCAGAATTTATTAGTGAAAATGGCAACGAAAGACTTAGTGCATTTTTTTACAACGAAGTTAGATCTTATAAAAGTAAGACCAAAGGAGCGGAATGTGAACTTGATTTCATAAAGCTTGCATTTACAGAACTTGTGATGTGTATGGAGTGTAGCTCAGAAAATGTTTTCAAACTATCTGAATTAAGAAAGATAATCAATGATAGACTTAAACAACTACAGGCAGATGAAGGATTGTCCATTACATCGCATCGCCTACAAGATAGGCTATTGAAACACTTTCCTGGCCTTCGATGTTATTCGGATCCACCTAAGCCAACTATTCTTGCTTTTGAGAAAGATATTGGTAGGATTGTTCGTTCTGCAGAAGACCATGAAGCTGACAACTATTTCTTGGACATGGCAAACGTTGCTAACACTTGTCGAGCTGAAATGTTTAATTTAAAAGAGACTACATTTAGTGGAAGCCTAATCAAAGATGTTCCAGAAATTCCGCTTTCTCTGTTAACACTTATAAAAATGCTTCTTCATGGACCGAGCATCATAGACCAGAGTGAGGACGTAGGATTAGTTGCTGCTAATTCGATAGCTCAACTTGTTATGTTCCATGCAACAAAGAAAACGCCTTCAGACACAAATATACGTCATACGACCAAACATGAGCCCACGTTGCCGCTGTACATTGGACTTATAGTTCATACACACACTAGACAGAGAAAAATAATAGACAAATTAGCCCATCATGGTTTGTCAGTCACATACAAAAGAGTCTTGCAATGCTCGAAACAAGTCTCTGAAGCTGCATGTCAACTTTATGAAGATGAAGGGGTGGTTTCTCCCATAGCTTTGCAAAAAAATTTATTCTCTACTGCTGCTTTTGACAATATCGATTATAATCCGTCATCTGTCACAGCCGAAGGAGCTCTCCATGGAACATCAATCAGCATTGCTCAGCATCTTGATCAGGACTCTGAAAGATTACCTCGTCGAATGCTCCCAATATCAAAACCTAGTCCCTCTTCATCACTTAGGGTTAAACCATTACCATCTTTTTACACTGAAGTTGATCCTTATAGTCTCAAGGAAAAGGAACCAAGGATTCCTCCCATTCCTGAAAATAGTTCAATTGGTCTGACTGCAGATCTGAATGCTGAAAAACGGCTCGAAGAGGCATGGCTTGAGCGAGTTCGAGATACTATAGATAAAACAGAACAAAACCCAGAATCTATTTCATGGGCTGCCTATCACGCAAGTCAACAGCCAAGCAAACAAAAAGGATTGTCGCGTTCTGTACTTTTGCCCCTTCTTCCAGATCCTTCACATTCAATAGCTGTTGTCAAACATATCATTAATAATGTGCAAAAAACCATTACGTCTTTAAACCCAAATCAAGCAACAGTGATTGCTATGGACCAACCTCTATACGCTCTTGGAAAGATCTTCCAATGGAATAATCAAGAGCAGTTTGGAGAAAAAGACATTGTTCTTATGATGGGTGCTTTTCACATAGAAATGAACTTTATGACGTTGATTGGGGATTTGTTAGGAAAATCTGGAATAATATCAGCTTTGACACGTGCTGAAGTGTGTGGCGAGGGAAAGGCTCAGTCATTTTTAAAAGCCTCGCATCCGAGACGTGCCCGATACGTTCACGAAGTACTCTCTGCTGCACTACATATTCTTTCTGTGCGCGCCTATGATACATACAAAATCGAAAACCCAGAAATGCACACTGACTTTGAGAAATGGAAACAACAACAATCGATAGATTCCGCAGCGTTTCACTTCTGGAATATGATTCTCAGTTTAGAAGTGTTGAGAGCTACTTTTGTGCGCTCTATCCGTACATCAAATTTTGACCTATACCTTCGGGCCTTAAAGTCAATGGCTCCATGGTTCTTCGCTATTGATCACACCAATTATGCTCGATGGATATCAGTGCATATTCGTGATATGGAACTACTGCCAAATATTGCCCCTGAGGTATACCATGCATTCTGTTCTGGAAAATTTACAGTAAAAAAGTCCAATTCGCGTTTTTCCTCGATTGCACGAACAGGAAAACAAATTAGTAAAAAGCACAGGAGGAGCAGTGGGACTTACAGAAGATGCAGCTGCGTTAAGACGCTGGATGATTGCTGGGCCCGAGATAGCTTCTTTGCAGAGAGAATTCGAGACATCACATGACAATGAGAGTGAGGATAAAAAAAATATTGAACAAATTCACCACGAAGAATCAAAGAGCCATCAAAAAAGGTTCCAGAAACATGTTGAAGCTCTTATCTTCACACTTTCGGAGAATGATAACCTACTATTGGATGATAAATTACACACTGTAGATACTCAGATTATAGTAGAAAAAGATGGTGAAGCACAAATGCGATCATTAGAAAGTCTCGGAAATACACAATACACTAAATTTGTGGAACAACGGATTGTTTCAAATAATCTTTCTATCTTCGACCCTATCAAGAGAAACAATATCAACATATTTGGAGGTACAACTACTTGTAAATCAAAACAAGCCACTAAACTGTCGATAGCGAAAAGCGACGCCGCCTTATTCTCAAAACTGTACATCGCCTGTCAGCATAGGCAAGGGAATATAGATGACTTTTTCAAACATGAAAACCAACCGTTTCCTCCGTCCCTCTCTGAGACAGGAAATATAAGATATGTGGCAAAATCGGAACTACTGAAATGTTTTAAAGACAAATATGAAGACAAAGAAGTTGAAGAGGAAAATGAAAGTACTGTCATCGAGTCAACCGAGTCATTTAACGAAGATCCCGTAGACTGCACTTCATCGTTTCTAGATGGGCCTGCTGTAGTTCAAATGATAAGACCGAGCAGTAACGTTACATTTGACGATTATCGCAAAACATTTATTAATTATGTTACGAACCAGAATGGAAATCGAGTTGATGTCGTTTTTGATGCATATCATGAAGACAGTCTCAAGAATCACAGGACAAGGGAGAAGAGGGGCACAGGATTTCGTCAAAAAGTTACACCAGCAGGTAAACTTCCAAAAAACTGGCAACAATTTCTTCGTTCGTCACAGAACAAAGTAGAGCTTTTCAACTTCCTGGCTGATGGTCTCCAGCAGGTCCAACATGCAAAAACGATTGTTGCAACCAAAGGTGAACAAGTTTTGTGTAACGATGCCACCTTAGATTTGTCCTCCCTTAAGTCAAAACAAGAAGAAGCTGATACCAGACTCTTCCTTCATGTTTCGCACGCCGTGCAGCTTGGCCACACAGAAATATTGATTAGAACGGTTGACACAGATGTGGTTGTTGTAGCTATTGCCTTATACAGCGGCCTAAAAAAAATGGGTTTGAACAAATGTTGGATATCATTCGGAACAGGGAAAGCTTTACGTAGTATTGCTATTCACCAACTTGTGAATAAACTCGGCCCAGACAAATGCAGTGGCATGTTATTCTTTCACGCATTTACAGGGTGTGATACAGTATCTGGATTTTGTGGAAAGGGAAAAAAATCCTTTTGGAAAACTTGGTATTCCTTCCCTGAAGTTACCAAAGTATTTGAAACCATGTCACGACCTCAAAATGAAATTGAAAGCCATCAATTGGATGCTTTGGCAAGATATGTCATTCTGACTTACGACAAAACTAGCGATGTAGAAGACATTAACCAAGCTAGAAAAGAGTTGTTCATCAAGGGACGGGCAATGGACAGGCTGCCACCAACACTTGGTGCTCTTGAAAAGCATACAAAACGATCTGGGGTCAAAGTCTGATACCAAATCCTGAATATCCGAACTTTGAGAACTGGGGCTGGATGAAAGAAGACTGTATTTGGATTCCATGTTGGAGTACAACCAAAGAAACGTCCGCATCTGTAAAGGAATTGACGAAGTGTTCATGCCGCAGCTGCATTAAAGGACGATGCATTTGTAGGAAGTCGGGCCTTGCCTGTACTGGTCTCTGTAAATGTGGGGGAGATTCCTGTGATATGCATTGAAATAAATGATATATATAATTTTCACTGTATTTTACTGTATTTTTAATAAATTTCTTGAAACCCTTGGCTTTAAGTCTAAGCAAAACAACATTATCGGAAAGGTGGTATTGTAAAAAGGTAAAAAATGAGTACTTGAGTCAGACGCGGCAAGCTGTAACTCTAGAAGTAATGTCTCTACGACTATGAAATAGGTGTCATTTTTTAGCTCAATGTATAAGGTATATTACTTCTTAAGTCTATTTTATCACCACTCTTGTCGCTTTCCTATAAATGGAGCAAGAAAAAAAAGTTTGCCTGTTTTTACAATTTCATAATACGTTGGTGGCTGTAAACAGAAATATATTAATCTTACCATTATATAATGTAGTATCGTCTTGTAGGTAATTTATCGACGATGATTTGTTCTCTGAAGAGTAACTCCTCAGTCTTATCGTTTTCGTAGAAAATTCGAAAAACCGGAATCAGGGAGATAAAAAGGGGGGGGGGGGGAGGGGGGTAAACATTATTTCTTGACGTGCTTCCGTATCTACATTGAAGCACATATATGACAGCTACATTCATGCCAAGTTTCATGCTTTCTTCAGGATGGGACCGTATTTTAAGTTAAGGACCCGTACTATTAGGCGATTTTATTGATAAATTTTCGTCAATTATATCGGCATTGCATCAGTTGAGGGTAGCTAAACTGGAAGATCTATTGTTTGTCCATATTGGTTGTAAAAAGATTAACCTTGACACAGTTAAGGCATTCGAAACGTCGTTAAATAATAGCGTTTCCGATAAGATACCTACTTGCAAGGAATTCGTGGAATTCATGCGTAAACATGCTAACTTTAGTAAGTTAGCATGTTTACGTGTCGTGTCGTTAGTATGTTGTGTTACGTTGTAGTCAACGAGCTTTTAACTCAACAAAAACAAACGAGACGTCAGTTCCGTTACGCAAAAATGCGAATGTGAATACCTCTCAACCGTCTTATAAATCCACAGGATCACGTTCTAATAATAATATCAGAACATTTGTTAATGTACAGGAAACCCCACGAATAAATGTGTGTGTTGTGGCGTAAATGGTCATAATAAATTAGGTCAATGCCCTAAGTTTCTGTCATTACCTCCTCGTGCTCGGTTCGCAATTGTCAAACGCAATCACCATTGCGTATGTTGCCTCGGTAAACACTCGTTATGTGATTGTGATAATCATACATAATAAGTGGTTAAGGTGGTCCCGTAGGCACAGTGATTATTTACATTTCGATGACGTAGATATCTCTTATAGGAATGCACATGCGTCAAGCGATAACTGCAGTTTCGCACAGAGTCGGAATTCGTCCGTTGCTACGAATGTAAACAACAAAGCGTGCAGTTGTCGACTGCAGACGAGCGTATTAAAAGCTCGCGATCCGACAACTCACAAAGGGATAGCGGATATTCTAATGCCGATCGTCCAGTTACTTTGTGCGCTGTCGGTGAGAAATGCGCAGCTGTCGGCACAGCTGATATTAAACCCGCAACTTCTGTCTTATTAGGGACAGCGCAATGTCACGTAGTTGACGAATTGGGTAATGTATCTATAGTTCGTGCCATTATTGATAGCGCGTCGCAGCGAGATATTATTAGCCGCGAATGTTGCCAACAATTAAATTTACCGTTATATGCAACCGCGAATAAGTTCATCTCCGGTGTCGGGGACGTTACCAACCCGATAGCAGGTATTACTTGCCTTATTCGGTCTCGTCATTGTGACGAAATAAAATTTACCATTCAGCCAATAGTGGTAGATAGGATTACGGATACACTTCCGGTTTTCTGTATTTACACCGCTCAGTTGGATTATTTACAAAATCTACCATTAGCCGATAGTCGCTTTAGCTTACTTAATATTAGTTCTTAGTTTAATAGTTCTCATGACAAATATTTACATTATAATTGCTTTGTTTACCTACTATTAATATATTATTATAGTTGTTCGTTACACAAGAACGATGATTCTACAAGCTGCATTGAAATATATTCGCTGAGTTTATAAAAAGGATTGCTTTCAAAAAAATACTTCAATTTTTGTTTGAATGTAATAAAATTGAGATCCATTACAGTATTAGGTAATTTATTGTACATCAGTATTTTGGTATAAAGCCCCTGCTTCTTACACTTAGCTAATCTATTTATTGGTAGGATTCGCCCTTTTTTATTATTGCGTGAAATTCTTTTTTTCGGTATTTCCCTATCCTCGTGTACTTCTAATAAACAACTATAAATATAAGTGATATAACTGTCATTATTTTATCTTTTTTAAACTGTTTTCTCGCAGGACTACGTTTTTTCAAACCGTTAATTGTTCTTATAGACTGTTTTTGACATTTTTATGCTATCTTTAGCATTTCCCCAACAGTAATAGCGTATCTTATAATAGAATAGGTACACGTAGGCATAATAGACAGAGATGAGCGACTTTTTATCTAGTAATGGCTTAAGTTTAAATAAAGCATAATTACCACTTGCCATTTTCTTGCAAATTTTATCGATGTGCGCATTATGGCTAATTGTATTATCTATTGTATAACTTAGAAATACATTTGTTTTACTAATGGAATTCCCGAAAATACCTAACTTTGACTGATACTGCATAGAGATGGTTTTATCACAATTAAGAACAATTCCATTTGCGTCAAACCATTCCTTTAACAATCCCATGACGATACTAACTTTATTTTCTAAATTATGTATACTTTTGTCTATGATACCTACATGTGTGTCATCTGCAAATAAATTTATGTGATCCCAACTTGGCAATGCATTGGTAATATCATTAATATATATCAAAAATAAGACTGGGCCTAAAATAGAGCCCTGTGGTACTCCAATTGACATCTTACCTTCTGTAAAAATTTCTAAATTAATCAAGACAATTTGACTACGGTTCTGTAAGTAAGTTATCATCATATTTAATTCATGACCTTGAAATCTATAATATTGCATTTTTAAAATCAATATATCGTGCCTCAAACAATCAAAAGCTTATGAAAGATCACAAATGATACTTGCACATTTATTTGACGTACCTATGGAAACTTTTGTCGCGAATAGGGTATCTCAAATACAAGAAAAGCTTGACCCTAGTCACTTTCACCATATTGCTGGTAAGGATAATCCTGCTGACTGTTTATGCAGAGGATTGACCCCTGCGCAGCTGATTGTACATCCATTGTGGTTTAACGGGCCTAGGTTTGCTTATCAGCCTCGCTCGGAATGGCCGTTAGATAACGATTTTAAACCTGCAGATGATATTCCCGAAACGAAGGTGAAGGCGATGGTGGTGACTGAACCGTCTGCCGCACCGCTCCCTATATTCATCGAGCTCGCTAATCGAGTCTCAAATTGGAATAGATTACTTCCAATGTCCTGCGTTTTGCTAAAAAATTACCAGCTAAATTAGAAGTTTCCCATTTTAACACGGCAGAACTTACTCTTGTTGAAGATCTCCAGAGCATTTATTTTGCTGATGAGATTGCGAAATTTAAAGCGGGTAAATTATTGCCGCCGGCTTTTCGCAAACTTAATGCCTTTGTCGATGAAAATGATGTGTTACGCGTCGGTGAGCGTTTGACTAATGCCGAAATTGGATATGATAGTCAACATCCAATACTTCTCCTGCGTCGTGATCATGTGGTTAACCTTATTATTGACCATTATCATCGCAAACTTGCATACTGGACCGCAACTCGTAATGTCTCTCTTAAGACAAAAATATTGGATCATGTCGGCTCGCAATATTGTACGATCTCGAATACATAAATGCAATATTTGCTTTCGAGTCCGACCTACCAATCAGTTCCCCATGATGGCAGCGTTACCGGCATGTAGAGTAAAACCCGAGGTGATGAAGAGTTTTTGTCATACCGGAGTCGACTATGCATCTTAAATAGTAGACCGATTTCAGTTTTAAGTAGCGACCCAAATGAACCATTAGCTCTGACACCCGCGCACTTCTTGTCTTTCATCCCTCTGAAGTCGCTGCATTTCGGAAAAGATGGAAGGTCAAATACCTTAACACCCTTCAAGTGCGACAAAAATGGACGAAGCCTACTGCTTCCATCCAACTGGGGACTGTTGTGTTGCTCGAATCAGAGAACAGTGCTCCTCTTAATTGGCCCATAGGTGTGGTCGAGCGCACGTATGAGGGCAAGGATTCGGTTGTGAGAGTACTGGATGTCCGTACGAAAACTGGAGTTTATCGCCGTCCAGCGGTAAAGGTATATCTGTTACCGACACAATAAAGAAATACAGTCCACAGCTCTAACTTAGTTATTAAAGATTTGTTAATATAGGTATTTATTCAATATAGTTGATATATAAGCACTGGATCTTAATAAATTACTTAATTTTAAATTTAAAAATCTTGTAACTAATAGCTAGCTTTAAGTAGCTAATTGCATACTTGGCTTTTTGGCCTTTTGTCCTGTCAAGGTGGGGGGATGTAGGCGCCATTAGTTGATAGAATAAATCGGAACGTTTTTATACGCAGATATAGCATTGCATGTTTTCCATCCCTTTTTTCCTACATACTATTCTCCTCTCTCCATCCCTCTCGCTCACGTACCATCGAGAGTGAATGTGCAAAATTCAAGATGGACAGTTTACGTTTGAACTGTCTATGCGACGACACGCAGTGATATGAAATAATTAATATTTTGTGGATTTATCTAAATCAACTGTGATTGTGATTATACGAGAATAGACGTTATTATGTGCCCTTCCATATCATATGTTTTGGAAGCTGTTATCCAGGAATCCCTGAGGAATCATCGAACGACGCGACGGTTACAAGTGAGTCCTCTTCTGCTCCCTTCATTTTCTATTGTTTCTGCTATTTCCAATCAAATTACGAGCAATACCGATGTTGCAAGTTTAACAGGAACCCAGCGCATACAATAGTTAAAAAAGATGTCAAAACACAAAAGAGGAAAAATAATAAAAAATAATATTATAAATTGTTTAGTTGCTGCAGCATACTTAGCGGAGACAGCGGCAATGTAGAAAAAGATATCACATTCATTCAAATATTGCTGATAGAGTGACGAATGGAGAATTTTCAACATTATTTAAAAAACTACGTCAGGACGAGGAAAAGTTTTTTAATTCTTTCAGAATGAAAGTAAAAACTTTTTATGAACTGTTATCAAAGTTCGAAAATCACCTGAAACACTGCTCCATATATCGAGAAATTATACCTCCAGTGGAACAACATGCTCTTACATTGAGGTGAGTTACATAATATCAATCTATAATTGGAACATAATAATAAGAAAGAAAACAATTCATTTATACAGGGTGTTCTGTAGAGGGTCCGACAAACTTAGTGAGCGTGTTCAAGTACTTATTTAGAGAATACAAGTTGGCCAAAAAAAATCCCTGACCTCCTATTTTTTTTTAAAGATTTTTTTTGTAAATTTTACGTTTTTCACCGAAATTGTACCTATTCACTTAAATAACATTTCTAAAATCCGTTTTAGACCGGATGTTTTCATGTGATTATAATCTCAAATGCATGCTTAAGCCACGAAAAGCAAAATTACATACAATTAGAACTACCTAACTGATGTAGAACTCATAAAGTGAAAAAATAAATTTAAGCTTGACATCTAAGTTCAACTTTCACAGTGATTTAAAAAAAAAACACTATCGATTCTGGAGGTAGTATGCATTAAAAAAGTTCTCCATTTATCACTTATTACAACGACATAAAAAAATGCTATGATACTTATCGGCTTGTTCAATAAATGAGGTACCAACTAAAATACAAACAACAGAAATTAATCAAAATTATTTTTATTTCAAATCCTGTTCGAATACAGCTCCTCTGTTACGAATACACGCACGGCACCTACGACGTATTTCTTTTGTGGTGGTGTTTAGAGTCATTTCTGCTTTAATTTTTGCAAATGCGTCGTTAATTCTTGCCACCAATTCTTCTTTTGTTGTGATTTCGACCTCATACACCAACTCTTTAGCACGTCCCCAGACATAGAAATCGAGCGGTGTTAGGTCTGGGGACCGTGCGGGCCATTCAATTGGGCTACGCCTCCCAATCCATGAATTGGGAAAGCAGTTATCTAAATGCTCGCGTACAATGTTTCCGTAGTGTGCCGGGCAGCCGTCATTCTGAAATATGATTGCCCGGTCATCTTCAAAAATCGGCAGGTGGCTCATTAATTCCGGTAAGTCATTGATTAAAAATTCCAGGTAATTTTCGCCATTTAGTGTATCCGGGAGATAGTGGGGTCCTACGACGTCTTTCCCAATGACACCTGCCCATACATTGACCGAAAACTTGTATTGGTGTGATGTCACTCTTGTCGCGTGAGGATTTCGCGATTTCCATAAGTGTAGATTGTGTTGATTAAAAATCCCCTCTCTCGTAAATTTTGATTCATCTGTCCAGAGTATGTTCTTCAAAAAATTTCGAGTTCGATGCAGATCCCACCACCAGCGTCAGAAAAGTGGCCCGCAACTTGGGAGTTTCGTCATTCAAAGTTTGGACAGTAATTAATGCAGATAGGAGGCATCCTTATCACTACACTCCTGTGCAAGGTACATTTAATTTATGATTGTAGTAGTTTTTGTAGAGCACGCTCTACAATAAAAATAATTGGTTTACCACTTGCCCATCTGATGTTCACAAACAGGTTTGTTTTGGTTTCAGGTTTAGTAGAAGGGGACCAAGAGCGGCGCTCGCAGTTTTGCCGTTTTCTTTTACATACGGATGTAGATAACGAAGATTTTTTGAAGAACATACTCTGGACAGATGAATCAAAATTTACGAGAGAGGGGATTTTTAATCAACACAATCTACACTTATGGAAATCGCGAAATCCTCACGCGACAAGAGTGACATCACACCAATACAAGTTTTCGGTCAATGTATGGGCAGGTGTCATTGGGAAAGACGTCGTAGGACCCCACTATCTCCCGGATACACTAAATGGCGAAAATTACCTGGAATTTTTAATCAATGACTTACCGGAATTAATGAGCCACCTGCCGATTTTTGAAGATGACCGGGCAATCATATTTCAGAATGACGGCTGCCCGGCACACTACGGAAACATTGTACGCGAGCATTTAGATAACTGCTTTCCCAATTCATGGATTGGGAGGCGTAGCCCAATTGAATGGCCCGCACGGTCCCCAGACCTAACACCGCTCGATTTCTATGTCTGGGGACGTGCTAAAGAGTTGGTGTATGAGGTCGAAATCACAACAAAAGAAGAATTGGTGGCAAGAATTAACGACGCATTTGCAAAAATTAAAGCAGAAATGACTCTAAACACCACCACAAAAGAAATACGTCGTAGGTGCCGTGCGTGTATTCGTAACAGAGGAGCTGTATTCGAACAGGATTTGAAATAAAAATAATTTTGATTAATTTCTGTTGTTTGTATTTTAGTTGGTACCTCATTTATTGAACAAGCCGATAAGTATCATAGCATTTTTTTATGTCGTTGTAATAAGTGATAAATGGAGAACTTTTTTAATGCATACTACCTCCAGAATCGATAGTGTTTTTTTTTTAAATCACTGTGAAAGTTGAACTTAGATGTCAAGCTTAAATTTATTTTTTCACTTTATGAGTTCTACATCAGTTAGGTAGTTCTAATTGTATGTAATTTTGCTTTTCGTGGCTTAAGCATGCATTTGAGATTATAATCACATGAAAACATCCGGTCTAAAACGGATTTTAGAAATGTTATTTAAGTGAATAGGTACAATTTCGGTGAAAAACGTAAAATTTACAAAAAAAATCTTTAAAAAAAAATAGGAGGTCAGGGATTTTTTTTGGCCAACTTGTATTCTCTAAATAAGTACCTGAACACGCTCACTAAGTTTGTCGGACCCTCTACAGAACACCCTGTATATATATTATTTTTTGTTAATAAGAATAAGTAGTTATTTATTTTGTTGAAGGACCTATTTTACTTGTCTTCGTTGGCTTTCCTACCCTTAGCCAGGCTGAGGACGAATATGAACCACTTAATTTTTTATTTTTTTCTAACGGGCAGAGCACTCCAGCAGTCCACTTATCCATATTGAATATTGTCTATGAAACTGCCAACGACAAAAAAAAAGAAATTGCTATGACATTCAAACAAGTTTTTGACATTTCATGGTCACAACATTATCGATCGAAATATTTTGTGATTTTCATCGTTGGCTGCAGCAAAATATGTGATTATGTCTAAGAAAAATACGGTAAGTGCTCTGTTGCATTTTTAATAGACTGTTCTTGGATCATAAAAGGTATAAATTGTTTTAGTTTTTCATGGGACTCGTTTTTGATGTACTTATGAACGCGGAATCTAAGTGATCCCTATACATCCGCTGCCTGTTATTTTATTTAAATCGACGTATTTTATTTTTAAAAATCTTTGATTTTCGATGCGTAATCCTTCAAATCTTCGAAATGCTGAAATCGAAAAGGCTTTGAGAGAGTTTCATTCATCTTCAGAAGACGATTCAGATGACGGTGGAAGTACAATACATGAAAATTATACAGAGCTACATATAAATAAGGCTTTGGACAAATTACAAGGACTGACACACCATGAGCTATTAGATATCTTGGAAGAAGAAAGGGTCTATTCACCACCAATACCAGACCCACCATCACTCTCACTAAATGAGGATGAAGAATTGGAAAATCAACAGTCCGTTGCATCCACAATAATGCCTACATCATCCTCGTCGATAGAGACAGGACAGTTGCCTTCTCATGCTGTGTTAGAGGTAACTACAATATTTATAGCCTATTATACTGATTCAGCTAGTAAGCTCATATTATTAGGTTTTACCTATTAGTTGTCATATAATGGAATGATTGTTTCCAGTTACAAGAAGCAGTCCAACAATCATCATCAAGTACAGCAGAGCTAGAAACTCTACAGAGTCTACAGCAATTTATTGAAAAAGACTGGGTGTGGTCGCAGGATAGTTCTAATTTTGCAGCTCCAGAATTTAAAAAACAAATTAAAATCCAACAAAGTTTACACAAACCGAAGTGTTCCAATCGACTATTTTGAAAATATGTTTCCCAGTGAAATATACATAATCATAACAAATAATACAAATGAATATGCCAGATTCATGTTCCCATTAAATTTGACTCCAACTACAGAGGAAGAAATAAAAGCTTATCTGGGAATAGTTATTCTGATGGGCTTGCACCCTCTGCCAGATATAGAACTTTATTGGTCTACAGACCCATTTTACCACAACCCAGTCATAAGTGCAGTCATCACTGCACTTATGACTCACATCACAGAAAACTTGCACTTAAGTGACAGAGCCAGTGAACTCCAGCGTACTGAAGAAGGGTATGATAGATTGGAAATCCGTCAAGTAATGGATATTTTAAACAAAAGTTTCAAAGATAATTGTATTGAGGTCCAGACTCAATCTATTGATGAAAGCATGGTAAAATTTAAAGTTCGAAGTAGTATGAAGCAATATATGCCCAAAAACCTATTAAACGGGGCTACAAGGTCTGGGCAAGATGCGACTCTGAAACTGGATATTTGCATCAATTCAATGTTTACAGTGGTAGATCTGAAACTAATGAAGATGGTGACGGGGGACTTGGTTACAAAGTTGTCATGGCATTGTGCAGAACAGTGCAGGTTGACACCCTAATAGCTTTTGATAACTTTTTCACCACGCCTTTGATGGAGTTGCTGCATCAGAGGAAAATTTATGCTGTTGGTACTGTCAGAGTGAACAGGAAAGGATTACCAACACGTCTTTTACCACACAAAGGCGACAAGAAAGAAAATAAGTTGAAAATTGAGAAATTCATGTTCCAGTATGCAGACCCAGTGTCTGTAATAAAGTGGCGTGACACAAAATATGTTTATTTATGTACCACAGCAATGATCCTAAAAAAGTGGTTACTATTCATCGAACTCAAAAGGATGGTCAAAAAGCACCAATGATTATGCAATTGAACAATACACAAAAATATGGGTGGTGCGGATAGACTAGATCATTTTAGATCGTCTTACTCAATAGGGAGAAAATCAACAAAAAGGAATTGGTTGAGATTATTCTGGTTCATGTTGGAAGTGACCTTCATAAATGCAGACATTATGTATAGTATGACACACAAGTCAAATAGTAGCAGCCATAAGGAGTTCCGCCTAAGATTGGCTCGAAGTCTCATTGACAACTTCTCTACCAGGATTAGAGAGCATGCCATTTTCAAGAATAAGACAGGAGGCCAGTATGGTGTGGAAGATGAAGTGTAACTGAGAAATGTTGGGCATCATATGCCTACTGATACAACTACTAGGAAACGATGCCGCTTCTGCAGAACCAAGAAAGAGACCAAAAGATCTAAAATCATTTGTAAAGTTTGCAAAATCACACTTTGTGCAACACCATGTTATGAGAACTTTCACAAGTAGATATTTGTATCAGAATGGTGTTCTAAAAGAGTTTCTGAGCCTAAGATTATGTAAAATACTTATTTATTTTGTAGTTTTTTTATTTTTATTTTTTATTTGGGCAGAGGACCCATAGTGACCACCGTGTTTTTTTAATAGAAATAATAATAAAAAAAACAAGAAATTAGTTTTTTTAAAACCCTTTAATCTATCATAAATAAGTCTCAAAATGTAAAACTTTGCTCGATCTGGCTAAGGGTTAATGCCATGAATGGTTTGGTATCCTTGGGAATTAATTTGGGATCCGGAGTTTAATGTATAAAAGTAGTGGGACGTACTTCGTACATCACACATTCTTGTGAAACGGTATTTGATATATAAGGGAAAGTTTCATATTCATGTATATTGATCTGATGTTGACTGTGTAAAATCGATTTAGGCTGTTTTGAAAAATACGAATTTGAAGAATTCGGTCTACTGGTTATTTTATATGGATTGTGCATATTACTAATTTCCATTGCTTTTTTGAGCATTTCTGTACGGAAAATCAATCATTATAATTATAATAACTAACTGGACCACTTTATCCAATTAGTTATATTTATAGATTATTTTTATTTGTTTGAATGGGTTTTGAGAACCTGTCAAATGTACGTCATTCGCGAACGGAAGACGCCCTGGCATCTCCAGGTCAGCATTGAGAAACTATAGAGAGATTAAATCCGACAGTAGAGTCAGGCTGTTCCGAACTTCTAACTAGCGCGGTTGTCTAAGGGTTGCTCTAAAAACTTAAATAAAACTTTTGCAACCCTTAAAAGTGTTTTTTAAAAAGTCTTCAGCCACCCGTCGTGTAACATTGGTAGCAGCGGTGGGATCCGAATTTCCAGTGCCCCGCTGGCAACCGCTTTTCAGACTCATCAACACCAATTATTATCCTGGAAACTTTACTGCCCAGTAGGGACACTGTGTGATCGTGATTTCATAAATCCAACCTAGTGCTATATCCAAAAAGTGCCAAATCTAGCTAAGTGCTAAGTGCTACGTCCAGTCTAGTGCATTACCAGAGAACAGGCAATTCCTGTGGTCTCGTAGACACATCACGCAACAACGAGCATCTACAGATCTGCAGGCGCAGGTCATCATCACATCATAACATCGAGCATCTCTAAATCGACGAATTCCTTAACATCTCTATCGAATCTACACACCGAGTCCACCGTGCCGGTATGCGGCCAGCCGCCACTCCTTTATCGCCCACGTACTGCATACACTATAAGTCTTTGGTCATTGTTTTAATTTAAGTTAGGGTTGTCACGTACTAAGCCCAAGTTTTATTTTAATTCTATAATTTGGTATACCAAGTCATGCCTAAAACAGAAGACGCGAAGTTGAAGTTAGAAATCCCTCCTCCAAATCCTGACTCAAAGTCGCCCCTCACTCAGGGTCCTTCCCGCAGTTCAAAAAACAGTGCAGTTCCCGTATTTTCCGTAGCCATGGAGTTAAATACCCTTTTTAAATTCATAAAGCCGTACGACGGAAGTCGGGAAAAATTAAATTCGTTTATTGTCAATTGCAACAACGCATACGAGCTTACTTCAGAACAACAAAAACCAATATTGTTCAAGTTCATTGTAAGTCAATTGAATGGCAAGACAGAGATCGCCTGTTCTGTTAAAGAATTCAACTCCTGGGAACAATTGAAGAAATTCTTGAAAACTCAATTTAATGAGAGGAATCATTATTCTCACCTGTTCACTGAGCTCCAAGAATCCAAACAAGGTCCGCAAGACAACGTTAGTCAGTTCGCGTTGCGCATTGAGACGTATCTCTCCCAACTTCTCATTGAAATTTCTACATCCAATACGAATGTCAAAGAACTCCCAGGCCGATCAGCAGCCATGGAAGACCTTGCTCTCCACCACTTCCTTATGGGACTTAAACGAGGCCATAAATCTGGCAATTTCAGAAGAGCGCATCCAGCAAACTCTATACAAGCGCCCTCAAGCTGACAATAAACCAAGTAACAACAGTAGACCCAGCAACAGACCAGGCCTTCCTTTTAGACCTAGCTATAACACTCCTTCGCTTTTGAAGATGGAATTTTAACTCCCCATTCGCTTGATCAAAATAATAAAGTCTTACCTAGCTAATCGCTGTTTCCGTGTTCATATTCAAGACTATCTCTCTCCACGTAAACCAGTGCCTGCAGGCGTGCCACAGGAATCCATCTTCGGTCCCTACCTATTTTTGCTATTCCTGAACGACATACCAGTACAGCCACGTACCAGCATTGCCTGATTTGCCAATGACACAGTATCTTTTACTTCGTCTCCAGGTGACGACTTAGAGATCAGTCGACTTCAACTTTCCTTAGAGCGGCTTATAACCTATTTCAACAAATGGAAACTGAAAATTAATGCCTTAAAGACAGAGGCTATTATTTTCACTAGAAAACGTAAAACACCTGCTAGGACACTACAAATTCAAGGTTATACTATACCGTGGAGTAGGTCAGTAAAGTATCTAGGTATCATCCTGGGTACTAAGCTGAACTGGTCTAAAAATACAAAAATCTTCACATTAAAGGCACAAGAGCGCTTAATGCTCTGTGCCAATTTTAAATAGATGTCTATTATATGTCTCGCCTTAGCAGTAGCACTAAATTGCATACCTATTGCACCCTAGTCCGACCGTGCATTACGTATGCTTGCCCAGTATGGAGTAGTACCTGCATAACCAACTTAAATAAATTGCAGGTCATTCAAAATAGATCACTAAAACTTGCATTCAGTACACCTTTTCTTACAAACCTCAATAAGTTACATCTCAAAATTGGTCTCCCGAAAATTGATGTATACATAAACAAATTATCTGAAAAATTCTATCTCGTACAAAACCCACGGAATAACCACGAACTAATACAGAACATTTGCAAGACCCGAAAAAGTAATGTACCATTTATCGATACTTACAATAGATACAAACTACCCCATCACTTACTTGTTTCTCGACTGCTATTAATACGAGTAGTCAACGTCGCTCATACAGTGGCGCTGGTGTCGCCGGGCGCTACTGCGCACGCCATTCTCACCCGTATTACCAGCGGGTATTGGGTGCGTGTCGCGCGTAGTGCGCGTTGCTGGCTGCTCACGCGCTGGTGTGAGTGACCAATACCCGACGAGTTCCTGCCGCTTGTTGTTTACATTCAAGCGCTTGCTTTTAAAAGTTCTGCCTCACCTACTTGATAATATGTGGCTAATACAATTGTTAAATAAAGATAAGTTCATAAACATATCGTTCCTCTAAAGCCTATGTAACAATCTAATCAATTAATTATTCCTATTTATTACCTTTAATAATTTTTTTTGTTGTATCATATTTTATCAATATTGTTTAAAGTTTATATAAGCCTAAGAGCTTGGAGAACGAAGTGTTTTAAAATACTGTTGCTCTTATGTACTGCTAGGTTATGTAATACTAGTGATTGTGCATTGTTTATAATTGTTTATGGTAAATAAAGATATTTTGAAATTGAAAATTGAATTATAACACTCCTTCAAATTCTAATGCAGTGCGACCTCCAAACTCACAGGGCTTATCCCCAATCGTGTGCCGGTACTGCAAAATGCCTGGACACGATATATCAGCATGTAAAAAACGGGAAAAATAACAACAGATTTAGAAATCAGTCAAATAACTCTTCAAACCAGGGCTATACAAATCAGCAATCTCCAAGAGTCAATTTCCTAGATCAACACGTTGAAACTGATGACATCTACCATAACGAAAACGACAATGATTTAAACGAATAAATTTCTCGCCCAGGTGTCGATCGAGACACTATTTCAAAGCCGACACCCAAATCAATCAACTTCGAATCCATGACCAATTCCAAGCCACACCACAGGGTAGCCAGCCCCAAATCGGAGGCCATAATTTTCAAAATCGGTTCAAAGCCAACCAACAGGGTAACCAGCCCCAAACTGACGGCCAATCAAATGTCACACGACAGGGTAACCAGTCCCAAACCGGAGATAATCTTCATCAAAATCGGTACAAAGCTACGCGACAGCAGGGTAACCAGCTCCAAACTGATGGCCAATTAAATGTCACACGACAGGGTAACCAGCCCCAAATCGAAGACAATCTTCATCAAAATCAGTATAAAGCCACGCGACAGAGCAACCAGCCCCAAACCGAATGGAAAATCCATGCCAACCAAACAACTAAACAAGATCATCCAGACAAAATGAACCTTGTCGGGCGGAAGCCCAAGAGCATTTCAAATTCCGAACGGCTGACGGCCCAAAACTTGCTGACACGCAAGTATACGAAATAAACCTAGACACCAACAAAAGAGTATTACCTCATGTACTCGCTAGATCATAAATTTCCAATACATCTTTAAATCTTTTGATAGACTCAGGTTCTGCTGTATGTCTACTTAAGCAATCCAGCATCCAAAAAGCTCCAATACTCACCAAAGAACCCATCAAACTCAAAAACCTAGGGGACGAACCAACTCCAACCGAAGGCCATTTCCAGATGCAACTAAAATTCGAAGACTTGAAACCAGTATCATTCAAATTCCACGTCACCTACCTTACGATGGTATAATAGGAACGGATGTCCTGATAACTTTCGGTTCTAAAATTGATTGCACGCATGACGTCCTGAAGATAGGGAAAACCAACAAAAAATTGAACGTCATCGATCGTTTTCACAAAATTCCGCCACGCACTGAAACAGTTATTGAATGCACAGTCACTAATACGACCCTCAACGAAGGCATTATTCTAGACCAACACCAATCCGAAAACCTTCTAATCTCTAACTGTATAGTCAAGGTCAAAGAAAACAACAAAATTAACCTTACAGTTGCTAACACATCCGAGTATACCATCAATATTGACCCTAACCTTAAACTTAAACCATTATACTCAACCGCATTCCAGGTCAACGCCACCTCACACGTCTCTAACCGAACAAATAAGGTTATTGACTCGTTACGATTAGATCACCTTAATGATGAAGAAGTTAACGCCGTTATAGATCTTTGCTCTCAATACTCAGATATATTTCATTTACCTGACGATCAATTGACATATACTTCCGCATTAGACCACCAGATTAATACCAATACAAATAATGCCATCGAATGCTACAAATAAGAAGTCGAAACTCAGATCGGAAAGATGCTTGATCAGGGCATTATAGAACAACGAAGGTCACCATGGAGCTCGCCGATCTGGATTGTACCTAAAAAATTAGATTCCCAAGGCTAACGTAAATAGCGTATTGTTATCGACTATCGCAAATTAAATGATATCACAATCGGGGAAACTTACCCAATTCCCCAAATTTCTGAAATTCTCGACCAACTAGGAAATAGTAAATATTTTTCAACATTGGATCTCGCTTCCGGCTTTCATCAAATCCTTATTTCGCAACACGACGCGCCCAAAACTGCCTTTTCTGTCAGGATCAGAGTTGTCCTCAGTTTCATTTCCAATTCAGTCGGATGCCATTTTGCCTTAAAACCCACCTTCCACTTTTCAAAAGCTCATGAACAATTGCTTTCTCTGGGTTGCAAGGAACCCGATGCTTTGTCTACTTAGATGATATAGTAATATATTCATTCGATCTCTCTACGCACATCGATAATTTGAAAGCCGTTTTTGACAGAAGGCGAATTCCTTCGAAAAGAAATAGTCTATTTGGGACACATAATTGGCGAAGATGGCGTTAAGCCTAATCATAAGAAAACGAAAGCCGTGACCGATTTCCCTGTTCCAAAATCACCCAAGGATATAAAATCCTTCCTAGGCTATCATACTGTGGCGTAGATCACCTTTGCTCGTCGCGAAGCCGACACCGCCGTGTTCGAGAAGCTTACCTACTATCGTCGCAATCTACCGATCACCGTCGTTTCATAGTAGATTTATACATTCTCTGGAAGATATCTTGGAAAAAATTGATTGTTCGGCTATAATTACTGGAGACTTAAATATCGACATTAAACCTACTTCTACAGACACCAAAGCAACCGATTATTTAGAAATCACCTCACACTACGGCTTTATACCTGGTCATTTGTTGCCTACTAGAGATAGCCTAAGGTGCTTAGACCATTCACTTAACAAGTGCAATAAGCAATCTCGGGTGCTTGTATGTGATTCAGATATTACTGACCACTATACCATATTGACTTTAATAAAAACTTCGCTTGTTAATCCTCAAAAATTTAAATTCACCAGTAAGATAAACTATAACGATTTTATATCTGATCTTCAAAAAGAAGACTGGATCTCCTTATTTAATGAAACCGATGTTACTATAGCAACACAAACTCTTCTTCAGAAATTAGCAGATTGCCTCAATAAGAATACTCAATATATTAAAATTCGTAGTTCGAAATTTATATGTAAGACTTGGATGACTAGAAGTCTACTTAAATGTCTCAGAAAGGGTGATGTATTACATTTAAAAGCTAAAAAGAATAAAAATAGCATTTGCGCCCAAAATGAATACAAAATCTATCGGAATCAGTGTGACGCACTTCTAAAACAATTAAAACATCAATATGAGCGAGATAAAATACATGCATCCAAAGGAAATAGCAAACAATTATGGAAGAATGTTAGAAATGTTTGTAATATTGACAGTCCTTATCCTTAAAAATTTTTTAAGTAGCAGAACGCCTCCCCTACATGCGGCTAACCAAGCCAATTGCTTTTTTTCCCAAGTTGGCAAAGAATTAGCAGATAAAATATTACATGAACTTGATACAACTGAGGAAGGATTGACTAAAAAAGTAACATATTCAGACGCTCCATTAAACTCATTTTTTATGACACCGACACAAAATATTGAAATAATAAAAATTATATCTGAGTTAAAAACATCGTCAACCATTGGGTGCGATGGCATAAGCAATAATATATTGAAGTACGCTAAACATGTACTTGCAGAGCCTATTGCACACATCTGCAACTTAGGCATGCACTCAGGTACTGTGCCTGATGACCTTAAAATAGCCATCGTATGTCCGATCTATAAATCTAGAGATAAATCCTCTGTCACAAACTACAGACCAATTTCTCTTCTCCCAGCCATTTCGAAGATTTTGGAAAAGATAGTGAATAGTAGACTTCTAAAATACCTCGAGTCAAACAAATTATTATCACCTCACCAATATGGATTTCGTCGTAATAAGTCAACAGAAGATGCAGTTATAACCCTGGTGGATTCTGTTAAAGGGAATATTAATAGTGGCAAAAAATGCATAGGAGTTTTCTTAGACCTCGCCAAGGCGTTCGACACAGTGTCAAGGCCAATACTGTTAAAAAAACTAAAGCTCCTTGGTGTCCGTGGTTTACACCTGCAGTGGTTTAGGTCGTACTTAAAAGAACGAAAACAAAGAGTACGTGTAAATGACGTCTTTAGTGACTTTGCTATTGTAGAATTTGGAATTCCTCAGGGCAGTGTCTTAGGACCAACCTTGTTTTTGACTTACATCAATGACCTCTGTAACTTAAATTTGACAAAGACTAGTATCATAGTATTTGCTGATGATACTGCGCTATTATTCCATGGGAAAGACTGGGCGGTCGTTGATGTGGCAAATAATGGACTGGGAGTTGTAGCTACTTGGTTGCAAAATAATCTACTTACCCTAAATACAAGCAAAACAAAGTTCATGGCATTCCGAATCTCAGAAAGTTCAAAGCCGGATACGCCAATAAAGCTAAAACTCCACAAATGTAACCCTACCATATTCTTACCATGTAGCTGTGATGTAATTGGGGAGGTTGCCCAGTTAAAATATTTAGGTATCATCCTAGATCACAATCTATCCTGGAATTAAGTTTAAGATCTTTATTTTTCAAACGTAATACATTATTCCTTTTAAAGAGAAAAACAAAAATAAACTAAGTATAGCTATACTTTAAGCAATACGGGACGGACAAAAGCATTTTATATAAATTTACATATAGTTACACATAGAATACCACATACTAAACACAATTTAAACACTTAATTTTACAATACGAATATGTAAGGGGTTAGCTTTCTAGTAGTGTCATTATTATCACGAGTATTATATGAGAATTAAGTGTGCAACATAATATATCATGAATTACTACAAAGTCGTACAATAAGTTTTGGTTAATTTTATCATAATATAAATCCCGGGACATGGCACAATAAAACTGATAATATTTAGTTAATTAGTACGTATTATTATTGTTATTGTCAAAAAATGTCATAAAATGTCATCATCGAAAAATACTGCTGATCTTTAAAAAATATTTATTAATATATATCACGCTATTTTTCCTGGATTATACCAAGAAATAAGTTGCCATTTTCAAGTTTTATTAGTTGGTCATATTTTTATTAGCGTGTGCATCGTGTGTGAAGAAACTGGAAAATTATAAATCAGCTGTTTATGATATTTATTTGAAGAAATTTTTGACATCTTGAGGTACTGTGGGCCTGGCACTAAATTGAAAGAACGTTTACTGCGAGGTGACAAAGGAATCAACAAATTAGATGAAGCTTGCATGAAACACGATATTGCATACTCAAATCATAGCAATTTAGAAGATCGCCATAAAGCAGATTTAGAGTTAATTAATATGGCAAAACAACGTATTAAATCAAAAGACGCCGGAAAATCAGAAAAGATTGCTTCATGGTTGGTTAACAAAGTAACGAAAACAAAAGTCAAACATGGTGCGGGAACGAAATCTTTTAAAAATATTGTATCATCGATTCGCTCTTCATTAAAGAAATCAAAACCAAAAAACAAAGCCAATGCTGTTAAATTAGCGTATATCGCAGCAAAAAAACTTATCAATTCTAAAAATAATGCAATCAAATTACCACGCATTATACCTTTGCCCAAGACTGGGGGAATTTTACCTTTGATACCAATTTTCGCTGGGCTATCTGCGTTAGGTGCAATGGCTGGTGGTGCAGCAGGTATAACAAAAACTGTTAACGAGTACAAGTCGGTGCAGCGAAACTTTGAAGAGGCTCAGAGACATAATAAAATGATGAAGTCTATTTGTTTGGGCAAAGGCTTGTATATGAAACCATATAAAAAGGGTAATGGATTGTTTGTTAAATCAAAAAACTAATAAAGCAGCTTCCTAATCGTGCGCTTACAAATGTAGACATACTTAAATATGCAACTAATCGTATACCCTTTTTTAGGGGTGTTTATATGAGAGACACACTGCCAAAAAAGCCGAAAAACGTAGAATGTGCTATAGTTAATTTGGATAGTCTTGCGAATGAAGGAACTCATTGGGTAGCTTACGTAAAATTTTTAGACTACTGCGAATATTTTGATAGTTTTGGTGATTTAAAGCCTCCTTGTGAGTTAGTCAAGTATTTAAACAAAGATATAACATATAACTATTGTAATTATCAAAGTTATGATACATATATCTGCGGACATCTATGTTTGAAATACCTAACAAAGTTTTGGAAAAAACCTAACTCTGTAATAAAAAAATATTTAATGAGCACGAATAGAAATGTATAAAATATAATGCACTGGTTTAATTTATATCATTACCATAATGTCCTTTACACTGTCTATTACTGGTAACACATCTATTTTATCAACAAGCTATTCACCCACATTCCAACTGGATGACAAATACGAGTGCGCATTGTTGTATTTGTCTACTTTTAATTCGATCTAAAAGTATACCTTAATTCTACGTATTTTCCTTACGAAAGTCTTAATGTTAACTTTACGGATAACAAATTCGATATATTATATGAGCAATACGTCAAATTTCAACAGTCATATTCGGCCGCAAGAGTGAACCGTTGTTAAGCATAACAGACTTTAAAAAATAGCTCCGCTATTTGTAATTGATTGCTCACGACAAATAGATAACATAAAGTCTGGGCCAGTAGTAAACGTGCGAGTGGAGTTTGAAAGTAACACTGAAATTCCTGCTAACACATCTGCATACTGTCTTATTCTTAACGATTGCATTGTGGAATACAAACCTTTGAGTAACTTAGTGAGAAAATTATCATGAATCCTAGCACAATCATTGTCGATCTTCAAGGATTCAAAGATTCAAGAAATACATTTATTGTAAAAGAAGTAGCAATTTCAAGTCAGAACCACACTCAACAATTTCTGATAAAGCCGCCTTACCCATTTAACAAACTATCCCATGAAGAAAAACGACAAGTGAAATGGATTGAAAATAATAGAGGTATTATTTGGAGCGATGGTTTTATTGATTATCAAGAGTTTAAGCGGTCTATCATACCCTATATTATTGGAAAGAAAATTATAACTAAAGGCTCGGAAAAGATAAAATGGATACAAGTGTTAAACTATATGTTAGAATAGGCTATTAAACTATTGTTAATCATGATACCTAACATCTCAATGATTATGCACTTACTAAGGATCAATTTCTAATCAAATCTAGCCTAAACTTTTAGCTGACCTACATAATTAGGATGGGAAATAAAAATCACAGAATACCTTCAATATCATAGATGTACTCATATAATCATCTTACATCACATTATTAATTGCAACTACCGTTCAATTACAATAATAAAATCACCAGGACAACCATTATTACAAAAAGGGTAGATACAAATGCTTCACTACGGTAGATAGAATTCAAAAAGCAAACCAATATGAAATACGCGAGTGCCACACTAAGATTATGTAGATAAATATTTACTCAAGGTTATTAAAGATGTCGAGCTTTAGAACGAAGTCTGTAATCGCATTTAGAACGTAATGTAAATCAAGAAATAGGGTATTTAGCAGTTACTAGAAGAACAGTTGCGAACTTACTTGAAAAACTAAGTGGCACACGTACTGCATACATTTAGACGATACAATACAATTTAAATAAACAGGGTTATAATACAGGTGTTAAATACTTAGCTTTAATATTCCGCACTAAATTGAAGATAATTAACTTGTAAGTTAGGTACTTATAAGATAGCTTCTATGCCGATCTGGCTGATGATGCCTCGCTGAATATCGCCAACAAACTGAGAGTCCCGAGGTAGCACCCGCCGCTCGAAAAACTCTCGAGGATCCCACCATCGCGCCATCGCCCCATCGCTGTCATTGGTCGGCGAGGCGGAACTTCGATAAGTTTCGTATAAATTATGCAGGGACTCGCACTCGCACTCGCGGAAGTGGTTTCATATTGTTTTTGTCTCCCAAGTGGCGCCGTTTTATTTTGTGTTACGCTCTATTTGTCACACAAGATCTTTGCGGCGATTGTGAAATTATAGATATAGGAAATAAAGGCTGCCCTAATTTTTTAAAATTGCATAATTTGTATAAGGACTTTGATTTTTACTGTGTAAATCACAATAAACAATGTGCATTAAAAAACGTGTAATGTATTAAAGAATGGTGCAAAGATAATAATATATTTGATTGTGATTTATTTCCTAGTATATAGTCATAACGGATGCAATATAATAAATTCTGAATATTATGCTGTTTTTTTTCTTTCATTTAACTTTACATGAACCTAGAAGGAATTTTAAGTAAACAATTATTTTATATAGGCCATACATTTATTGAAATAATCAAATTAATCATGCATAATTACATCAAATTGTTTTAAACAGGAATGTCTAACTCTAATAATCATATTTACGAAAACTCATAACTATATCCACACATTTTTTTTGAAATATTATTGATAACACTCTGCGTTTGATCATAAATAGAATCCGTTATGTTTTGTACGACGTACTGAGCACTTAACATCACATTATCTTGACAATCTTCACATTCGCATTGAATGCTGACTGAATCCGTCCACGTTCAAAACTTAAATTTTGATTAATCTTATTCCTCTTGTTGGTTCTCCGTTGATTACAAAAGATGAATGAATGAATGAATGAATAACCACGATCGCGCTTTTCTATGATGTGTCCCTTTGTCATTCTTTTATACTTCTTTTTATTTTTTGACCGTTGAGTTAATCTGCGCTGATTAAGACAGGGATCCGACGATAATAATACTGAAGGCGACAGTGGAGGCGTG
The DNA here is from genome assembly GCA_947049295.1 of Ligdia adustata. Taxonomy (NCBI): domain Eukaryota; kingdom Metazoa; phylum Arthropoda; class Insecta; order Lepidoptera; family Geometridae; genus Ligdia; species Ligdia adustata. Next base: position 5,897,575 of record OX346233.1, read on the forward strand.
GGAGGCTCAAAATACTGCGCGCATTGAGGAAATATTTTCGGCGATCCACAACGTTCTTCTACGTCCGATGGTATAGTTATACTAATTACAGTCTGAAACCATTTTATAAAAAATCATAAAAATTAACTTACATATTACTAAAACAATTAAATATCGATAAAGTCTACGATAGCCAACTTACCATTTTGCTATAGTTAACGCCAATTTGTAAATGCACTTATATATAATAACTTTTTATACTCAATTAGATTTAATTCAAAGAGGTATTGATGCACCTGTCGCTTTTGTGTGAATGCGAAGAGTTGAATTTATAAATCGCATACAGGTTCGTATTGCAAAATCGCTTACTACGCATTCTGATTATGCATTGTGTTACCAGATACCGCGCGTTTTGAACACAAGTTGAAACATGTCATACTTTGGGTGTTAAACCATAACTGCCTTATAAATATTTAGTACCTATCTAATGGACTATATTATTTTAAAAAAACTCAATTCGTGATTAAGTCATTCATTTATTTTTCTTTAAGTTTACAATTTTAGCCAGAGGCGTCATTAAAATAGATCTTTCAGTTATAACTATATTATTTATTTTAGGTGTACAATAGTATTCTTAATAATAACATGCCAAAGTTAAACTACACTACCCAAAGTTACACTTATTACTTACTTACTAAAGTTAAACTTGTACTCGTACTAATTTGTTTACTTAGAAATTTGTGTATTTTGATTAAAATTTAATAGGCTTTGAACCATTTAAAAATGTTCCAAATATAATAGATGCAAAAATGTTTTAAAAATCCTACATGACTCTTAATGATACTGCAATAGAGTAAAACGAAGGGTACAAAGGTCGCGTATTATACATTACCTATTATTGAGAACTTATCATTTACTAATTATTGCTTTTAAATAAGATCGAGTAATTGCCCCAAGCTTTTGTTGATACTTTATCCATAGAGATACATCTCTTGTCATCGTTACCGGACAATGCCAGTTTATTTACTTTCTGTGAATAAATCTCGTGTTTTATTGATTTAAATAAGACCTGAGATTTTTTCATTACATGATTTTCATACAATATTCTACGGTAGTCTGATAGATGCAATTCGTTTATTACCGATCTTTTTACACTTTTTGCTTTTTTTATTATATTGTCAGCGGTTGTTACACAATAGAGCTTAGATCGGAGACCTACAAATTCAGTTACTAAATTTCCTCCCATTTCATCTTTAAAAAGTCCTGGGACTTTTTTATTTCTTAGAGGTAAGTTGTGAATGTTATTGTGACGATAGTTACTGGTGTCAAAATATGGCAGAAATGAATCTTTTAAGTCTTTAAAAAAATCTATAGTTTTGATATGATATATGAAACTGTCAGTGTCCGTATAACACATTTTTATGCGATTGTCATAGACAAGTTTAAAGACTGAATAATGAAAGTCATACATGTGACTTTTTGATAGTTCGAGCACAGTAAAACCGATATAGATTGGTTTGTCAAGTACTATACGATCTGGTTTTAGTTGCACAGCAATTTTCACTAAAAATAGATGCGCTGTGAAAATTTGGACTAGCAATCAGTCTTGCAGCCGCTGTTTTCTTTTTAGTGGTATTATTTTTGTCCCTCCATTCGTTCACTAATTTTACAGTAACCCGTTTCTCGTTGTTTTCTAGTGTTTTTCCAAAAATGCTGTTGTTCAGCAATTTGAAAAAATCTTGCTCGAACGTTGATGTTGCTTTTTGACGTAAGTGTGTGTTTAGGTCAATGAATTTTTTCAAATACGGACTCTGTACAAATTTAATTACTCTATGAATTTTTTTCAATGTTAAACTATGTTTGAGGCACGTTTTTAAATGAATGTAATGAATAACGTAAAAATATTTATCGTACAAATTGGGCACAAGTTTTTCTGTTTTCCCACCTGGAGGGACGCACTTTTCAGCGCAAAATGGAAGTTCGTTGTGTGTATCATGCAGTTCTTTCGTATAAATCAAATCTACTTCAAGTATGAAGCCGTACATAGAATCATCAGGGATTTTGGAAATGTCTAAGGAATCTATTTCATTCTGTTCTAAGAATGTGAAGCCCGACAACGGCAAGTTCAGGCGCATCACGTGACCATAAAGGTTGTTGCAATCAATAAATAATATAAACGTATCCGGTTTTGATGAATCGTAACCGGGTATGTATTTATTATTAGCCTTAGCATGTCTATGAGAGCACATGCATATTCCCCCCCGAATGCCGCTTTGAATCATTCTAAGCATGGTTAAATCATTAATGAGTTCAAGTTGCACTCCTGTTTTTAAAAGCATTGCATCAAATGACAAACTCGGCGCGGTTAGATAAAAAGCAGGATCAAGATCGTAATGAGATTTGCATGTTTTTCTGAAATTTTCGAATATATCGGTTAGTAACAGAACATCTGTTTTCAAATACAAGTCTGTATAATCTCCTAAATCGTGAATTCTGAACTCTGACCATACTGACAGCGCGTGCTCATAATCATCGTTGGATATATGTTCGTTTGTTAGCGAACTGTAAAAACTGCTCTTGGATGGAAGACGTCGTTCATCATAACGTTCCCATTTATCCATATATTCATAGGGATAAACTCCTTTGCGTGAAAGCAGTTGAAATTTCGTGTTATCTCGAAAAAATATACGTAAATTTTTGAACTGATCCTTATGCAAAGTTTTGGCGAGTTTATCTAAACTAGCGCCTAAAAATTTGAAGGAATCAACAAACCGTAGTTGGATAAATTCGTTTTGAGACACAGCGATAATTTTTGTAAAAGATATATAGTTTTCTTTACTTTTTGGAATTATTTTTATCGCACCAGGAGCTTCTCCTAATTTTTTTATAAATAAATGGCAGTCATAGCCGGATAAGTTATGAAAATATATCGGTACAAACGATGGGCGTTTAAATTGCAAATTACAAAGACTATGTTCTGCACCACGATAACGGCCAGTAACATGACAGTGATCTCGAACTTTATCAGAGAACAGAAAATTTTCGCAAATATGGCAACGTTTAGCAGTCTGGAAATCGTCTGCATCATTTTCAGTGAAAATAATTGGAACTACATTATTCATAATTTAATGAATCTCTCTCACATCTTTAAATATACATTTGATAAACTTATCTACACAATCAGGACCACGATGTGAAACGAAACGGTTTAAACTTTCGTCAATACTACACACAATGTAATAGGCAAATGCTGCAGGTGTGTGATGATGCAACGTTGTCGTATTACAAGCGTCATCATTATTATGCTGTTTTTCTAGTAATGATTCAAAATCCGCATAAATTACGAAAGGAATGTTTTGTTTTCGTTCAAAATGTTTAAATTGTATCACAGAACCTTTTTCTGGTAATACAGTAACTACGCCACTGCATATATGATTTTCTAGTTCCTCATCCTTTGAAAAAAATACAAAGCATATTTCACAAAAATATAATTTGCCGTGATGGGTAGTGATTTGACTTCTTACAAGTTTCGGCAAACTTTTAATTAAACAGTAGTGTTGTTTACCTGAACCATTTTCGAGCAATAGTAAATGAATAAATAGTCCTTCTAGGTTTTTTATTGCAATTTTCAGACTTAAATAAAGGCCCCACAACTGTCTTATTATTTTTTAACCCATACACTATAAATGCCTGACTTGGGTTATTGCTTTCAAATTTTTGTATGTCCGAAAATGTTACCGGAAACTGCACATCATTTAAGTTTAATACTTTACGAAAGTCGGGATAAGAAGAAGTTCTCTCAGGATGTGACTTAGCTGGGTACAAAGCGGCTGTTACACACCACATAAACAGCAATTATCCTTGTTTTTTATGTTAACGCATGCTTTTAATTTTTTGTGGCAGCTCAATATAAGTAGAACCGCGTAATGGTTCATATTTATTAATATTGACTTCCAAATGAACGTTACGTAAAAAGACCAGCCTGAGTCGCGGTGTTCAAATGACTCTACTTTAATTTTTAGGGTACTTACCATGTCTGAAAACAACGAATCAAAATCAAAATTATTGTAAGTATATAACTTTGTTTCTAGTCAAAAACGATTTCACATCCTCCGTGTTATTTTTAATCAAAAGAAATTTGGCAATATACTCCATATTCATTTTAAAGGAAGTATGCTTAACAAGGCACCTGTTTAAAAGATCCTTAATTTTGTCACGAATAAACTAAAAAATGCGTCCATTTAACAGGGAGCAAGTTCGGTAGCCAGTAACCTGTACGTAGTGATACGGTTGCGGAATGCTGACGAAACGATGTCAATGCCATCGCTTAGTGATACGTAATTGTCTTCATTATTTTGCCTATGAGTATTACTTCGCAAATGTCCGACCCATGCCTTCGAGTCCACTGAAGTACTACAAACTGCACAATAAGGCATCTTAATAAAATAATTTTATACTTATACCAAGAAAAGAAAAAAATACGAATTAAAAAGCCGTCCGTTGTCTTCCGTCTACCGCAGTCGGAAAAAAAATAAACTCACTTGAAGTTTTTATGTATATAATGTAGAGTACATTCTAAGGTTCCTACTCGTATTGTGGGAGCAACTCTAAAAAGTAAATACTATTGATAATCGCATAGGTGTATATTTTGTACCTAAATCGATTGATACTGTTAGCTTGTCTGTAATTACTCATAAATTCTAGCTAATAGTAGGAAATTGGGGTATTTACTATAAAATCTTATACCTACTCACAAAAATTCAGCAGAATTAATATAATAAATTAAAATACTAAAGTATAATGATAAGCCTCAATTTATAAAGAATAAAAATTAAAATTACATTAGTACTTATACTAGTAAGCCCCTAAAAGTGAGTTCATTAAAACCAAAAGTTTTTAACTTTTATTCTTTATAAACTAAGCGTCCTTTTCCTTAAATATCTCGTAAGCTTCCTCCAAAAGTTTTTGGAGTTTCTCCCACGATAGGGAATTTTCTCTTGTTTGGAGTTTGACGCTTACTAAAGCTTTTTTATAAAGTGTCTGAGGGACCCCCGCCAGTGCGTCTTCCGCTTTATACACTTTGAGGTCTATATAAAACCCTCCATTCAAAATGGCAGCACGCCGCTGTCTGCCTGCCGCCACCCGGCTGGTAAAAGACGACCAAAGGATCTTCTTTTCTTCTTTCGAAGATGACGCCTTCTCTTCTGCTTGTAAAATGGTATCGAATACACTTTTCTTTTTTTGTCTGTAACAATGTTAAAAAAGAAAAAAAATATCACTTGTGAGTAAAGTAAAAAAAGAAATAAAATTACTGAACATTCTTTTAGCTATACTTAGTCCTTTGCTTAATTTATTTTTGTTGTAAATATAAAACCAAAACATTTTAACGCAGAAATCTAACATCGAATTAAATTTGAATCGTATCTATAACTCTAAGTAGCTTGAAAAATATTTAAGGCATAGTGATAAACTTACTGTTTTAACTCTTTATTTTTTTGTGATTTTTCAGCACCCTGCCGCGGTTTAAATTGTTTCGGCTGAATAATTTGATCCTCATCATCAGATATCGGACTAAAAAATAAAACACATTATTTAGAAACATAAAATAATATTAATATGTGTAGCCTTCAATTTCTGTAATATCTTATATTAATAAAATCGTAATCAACTTAACCAACTGATAAAATTCATTTGTTACAAAGCGGTGTCATCAACATACGTATTAACTAGATTAGAGATTGGCTAAAAACTAATTTCGAAATATTAGTAATAAATATGAATAAATTACCCAAATATCTCTAAAACTTTATTTTTTGCTGTCGAGGAAGCGGCTGGGGCGCGTCTTTTGTTTTTCTTTTCGGCTGCTGAAGCCGGCTCACACGGAGAGGACGAAGAGTAATCGATTTCACTGTCTGACCTGCAAATAATGACACACAAACTTTCAAAAAATTTCATTTTAAAGTATTATAACAACTAAAAACACCGACTCAGATCGAGAATCGAACTCGAGACCGTCTGCACTCGAAGCTCATATACTTGCCATTTCATCACGGCAGCCTTCAGAACTTTATTTAAATTACTCGTAGCATCACTGGCTTAGCATCAAACTAAGTACAACTAACTATCCGCAATAAATTATATTTTTTCTTATAATGGCTCACCTCCTTACTTAGAGTTGGTTAAAATTAATACTCACAATTACTTACATTATATTTTCTTGCTTTTTTCACTTTCACTTCACTTTCACTGGTTTTCACACTGGTGGAGCACTAGATAACACTGATATTTTTTTCTAACAAAACGGAGTATTTAAGTTAATGTATATTGCATTGTAAGCATTTTAAACCACTATCGTAAATTGATCAAGTCACATTTGCTAGTGATTCAAATATAAGCTCTATTTATAAGGACTTAAATTTAACATTAGTTAAATATAGTTTTACTTCATTTGTCATGTTTTCCTAAGACATACGCGGAAGAAAAGAGACAAATGACCCAATTCGGTGACTAAGCAAAATGATTGTTGCACTTGTTATAACTTGTCGATCCATGTAATTTATTAATTTAACATTAACTTATAATTTAACAATTGTAGTCAAGGAGGCAACGTGTAGTTACCGACTCTTATTTTGTTATTTATTATAAAGACGATATACTTAAGTGTGAGTAATAAACGATTTTTAAAATATCTTTAAATATAATCAATGCATATTCAGTTACTACCAAACCAAATAAACCAAATAAACATTTTACAGCATCAGGCGATTCTGGATGTATTTCCGATCGGATTTAAAAGCTTTTCAGTTCAATTTTAAGCACGTAACAAACTCTTACTTTAAGCTAGTAACAAGCTAATCAAAACTTTGGATGTTAAGATTAAAAATCATTTTTTGAATTACAGGTTCGTATAAGTTTAATATTCTATAAATCGTTCTATTTTTAGAACATTAGCTCCTTGACTAATGCATGGTGTAGCAGATAATTTTATTATTCTAATAAATAGGTATAGGACGAAGATTTACGTTCGTATTATTTATTGAATGTCCGACAGTGTTTTTTTTCATCGTCGATGTCAGAGTGAGAATGATCTACACAAGCTACAACAAATGAAAATATCAGGTAAAAGGCTGTGTAGGGTAATATTGGGCAGGTCTAGACTATTGAGCGAGTGTAACGAGCGGCGCGAGTGCAACGAGCGAGGTGGTCTAGAATGCATGTAAGTAGGATAATAAACGGATTCTAGACCAGGCACAGGTTAGTAGGATAATAAACGGATTCTAGACTAGGATAATTCTAGACCACCTCGCTCGTTGCACTCGCGCCGCTCGTTACACTCGCTCAATGGTCTAGACCTGCCCAATATTATCCTACTAACATGCATTCGTTTTTATAACAATTATGCAATATAAAAACTAAATTTAAAAAAAGTCAAAATTACACACAAGTTCAAAAAAGAAACATTAAATTTAAATTAAGTCAAAAAACGCTCATAAACACTTACAAATACATTAATATTGTCATGGAATATATCGATTTCCTGGTGTTGAGCAACCAGCGCGTTAAGCAGAGAGACGGCGCGATTGGAGGGTCCGTACCGCGTAGTGACCGTGCGCGGCGGCGCACGGCGGCGCCACGAGTGCGAGCAGGCGCCGCACCTCCGGCCGCCGCACCCGCTCCGGTACTACCAGTGATAGACGCGATAAAGTTGACGTGTCGCTAATCGTACCCTGAAGAATCCGGTAGTAGTGAACAAGTAAGGCACATTTCCGCCTTCTTATGTGTTCATGCCCACCATACCCGCTACAAACGGGGACGGATATAAATAGGGATAGTAACCATACACTTTACTAAACAGGTAACGAGCAAACCTTCGCTGCACCTTTTCTACCATGAGTCCGTACAAGTTTTCGTGCGGGTCCCAGACAATTGAATTGTACTCCAACTTGCTTCGTACAAACGCATAGTAGAGCGCGACAATGGTGCCCCTATTAAGGAAACGCCTACACTGCCTAAACACAAATCCTAGTGCTTTGTGATCACGAGCACACATCTCCACAATGTGGTCATTAAATGTTAACTTAGAATCGAGGATTAAGCCGAGGTCCCGAATGTGTTGCGCTCTCTCGAGACGTGAATCGTGAATACTGTAGTCGTATGCAATTGGTGTACAAGACCGGGTAAACGTTACAACTTTACACTTACTTTCGTTAAACTCTAATTGGTTTTGCTCACTCCACGCTACAATACTGTCGATGTCCCTCTGCAGGGCTTTACAATCTGTGGTATCTCGTATATCCAAGAACAGCTTCAAATCATCCGCGAACATAAGGCATCTAGCTGCTCTGACATCATTCGGCAAGTCATTAATCATGACTAGGAATTGGGTGGGACCGAGATTATTTCCTTGACTCACACCAGAGCAGTACCTCGAGTGTGAGTTACATTCGAAAATTGTGTTAATTTTACTACAGCGTTAATCGAGTTCTCGGTAAACTATTAGTATACGGGTCTGAGCGGTAGTTACAGAGCTGTACATATTGGAACCTATCTGAAAAATAACTACCAAAAAGTTTCAGCAGCATTTACTTGCACTGTAAAAATGAAAACTCAGTGGCTCCCTCTTCCCTTAATAATGGGACATAGAAAGCCATAACGTTGTAAGTGCCAAATGAGCTGCACATTCAGTTCATTCAAAATGGCCGATGAAGTATGTGCGTTTGCGTCGGGATCTGCGAAAAAACGTGTAAAAAACCAAAACAAATGGAAAAAAACTATAAGAAAAGATTGTAAAAATAGGGGTTTAAAGTATGTGAATACGAAAAATCAACAAGTATGCGAAAAAAGCGAGCCTAATGAGGTATGTCAAACAAAATATTCATGTTTACTTAATAAGTTAATGTAAATACCTACCTAAACAATTTTAGGAGACATAATATGCATGAGTATATAGGTATTTGCATTATTTCGTTATTGTTATAAGCATTATCTATTATAATATTAACTTAAAGATGATAGCTGTAGCAATATTTCATACAAGTACTTATAGATTTGGCTTACTTTGTTCTAGGTATCTTGTAAATGCCAGTTTTCGTGCACTTGTTTAACATTGGAATGCCGAAAAAAACTATTCCGTAGCTTCTGGAATCTGGGAGATTATAATGAACAGCAAATTTATCTAAAAAATCTCATTCGTATATGTTTAATAAACAGAAGAAGACACGGTAATTATGATGATGCAATGGAAAGCCGACGACAACGCACATTCAAATATTTTCTTGTAATTAGAGTCATGTCCGAAGTTCAGGTATGCGTTACTATTATATTATTTTTATTGTTTTTAACCCCCGACACAAACAGAGAGGTGTTAGAAATTTGACGTGTGTATGGGTGCATGTAATTAATGTTTTACTGATGAGGACGCAACTTAGGACCCCTTAAATATAATTTATTGGGGGGTTGTAATTCGATGTCTGTCAGTTAGGGTATTGTTTCGTGTAATATTTTGTTTTCCGTAGTCTGAAGTTCCTTTTTATTTCAGGTTTGTAAAAAGACGTTTTGCGAAACATTCGGTGTCAGTCAACGCCGTGTGCAGATTTTGTCAGAAAAGATTATTAGCAACGACGAATCTGTAAAAGATAAACGGGGTGGGAAAAGACAAAGACGGGAGTCACAGTGGAAAGAAAAGATTATCGACTACATAAAGTCAATACCAGCTCAAGAAAGCCATTATAGTCGAAATTACGCCCCTAGTAGAAAATATCTCCCAACAGAACTTAGTGTGGTTAAGTTGTACAAAGGATTTTTAGAAAAGCACCGTGATGGATCCACCCAGCCACCTGTGTCTCGGCAATGGTTTAATGAGATATTTTTGACAGAGTTCAATCTATCATTCAAGCCTCCACGAGTTGACACATGCCCAACATGTGACTCTTATAAAATCGAAATAGATACTGCACCAACAGAAGAAGTAAAAAGTCTTGTTAAGCAAAAGTTGGACTTTCACCACAAGCAAGCTAAGATGGCAAGAGAACTAATGAGTAAGGATGGAACAGACTCCAGGTGCCCAAATTCAGATGTTCGAGTGGTACAATTTGACCTCGAGCAACAGATGCATCTTCCAACATTAACTCATACACAGATGTACTATAGTCGTCAGCTTGCCTTCGTCAATATGGGAATTCATTTAGAGGATGAAGGAAAGGGTTTCATGTTTCTCTGGAATGAAACAGTCGGGCAAAGGGGATCTAACGAGATAGCTTCTTGTCTTTACAAGTTTTTTACTTTTAGTGAAATAGAAGACAAAACAAATAAAGAGAAATTAATTCTGTGGTCAGATAACTGTGGCGGGCAAAACAAGAACCAGGCTGTACTTGTTATGTTACTCGTTTTAATTGCAAAAGGGTTCTTTTCGGAAATTACTCATAAATTTCCTGTGAAGGGCCATACCTTTCTCGCGTGCGATCGTGATTTTGCGATTATTGAAAAAGCAAAAAAGCGGGCAAAGCCACTTATTCCAAAAGACCTTATTGAGCTTATTGCAAATGCTGCCAAAAAAACCATTCTTAGTAGTGGATAATAAAACGTTTTTTAATTGGATGAATATAGCTAAAGTGATGATTAACACTAAAAAGCTGCAGATATCTTCGGCTACGATGATTCGAGTTACAGCTGAAAACTTTGGTGTAGTTCAGACAAAGAAAAGTTACGGCGAATTTTCTCCATGGATTAAAACTTCAGTGCTGAAACCTGGAGTTACTGTGGCTAATTTTAAGGACTTAGAAATTGAAATGGCAGAAACACCTATACCTTTATCTGCCGAGAAAAAGAAAGACATTCAAGCCATGTTACCGTATTTAGCAGGAGAAAGCAAATTGTTTTACGAAAACCTTCTACAATAAAGATCAAGAAGGTTTGAATTAAGTTTATTATGTGCAAGTAATACAACCACTTACAACGTTATGACTTGCATAAATGATGGCACTTAAAACGTTTTGTTCTTTTCATTTTTTTAAAATATTTTTTTATGTTATTTCTCTAATTTAACATTTGAAAAAAATTGTGTTGGCTTATGTGTTTATAACGATAGTTTTGTAATAAAAATTGTAATAATTATTTAGTTTTTTATTTTTCAAATAAAACTGTTTTATGTGTCTACTGAAAATTAATTTTTCTGGCACTTGTAACGTTATGGTTTGGCACCCCTCATTTATAGTTTAGTTAAGTATATTGTGTGCACACTATTTCGCTTGACACCGTTGACGGTGACTCGTAGGCTTCTGGCTAGCTGACGTAGGGTTCCAGCACAGCGATCTATTCCCGGAGGTGTGTAGCTCTCCACGTGACTTCTTGTCACCAGTTGTCTAGGCGCAGTCACTGTAATTTAAAAAATATACAGTTTATAAAATTATTATTATCTCCACCACAGCCACAAAGAAATCACCACCCTGTGGCTGTCCACAGTGGACGTGCAGATCTGGAAGCTGTCTCTCCACAGCAGACTGTGCCTGCTTCTGCCAGATCATCTACCCTTCAGCCAAGACGGGTTATGTCTTCACGACCTCGATCATCACCACAACGTCGTACAAGACATACTGGCACCATTGCTGATCAAGCAGCTCATAATTTTCTCCATTCAGACTCCGAATGGAGGGAATTCAGAATGGAGCAGCATAGAGCCCAACTAGAGCTGGAGAAGGAGAAAATTAGGATAAGGGAGTTAGAGCTAGAAGTTAATAGGGGATGGCAAGTTTTAGGTTCTAGGTGTATAGATGTCTTAGTAAAATTAGCAAGTAAGTTAGATAAGGATAAGTAATTTTATTTGTACTATAGTTTTTTTTTTATTAGAACAAGTGATGAGACGAGCTGGACATTTACCTTGATGGTAAGCGTCATGCCAGCTCATAACAGTTGCAGTGCTACCCATTGCTTTGATAAACAAAGCCATTGGTTGCACTGCACTGAGCTCATCACCGTGAGACGTCAGTTCTTAAGTCTCATGTGCCCAGTAATTTCACTAGCTACAGTGCCCTTCAGACCGGAACACAGTTACGCTTACGCATAACTATTAATGGCGGCATAATATCTGGCACTGCGGTGGTACCCACCTAGTCGTACCTTGCATGAAAGGTCTACCACCTAGTTTATTTTATTATAATTTAATTTTTACGAAATAAAACGCAATAAGATATTTTTAATAAAGTTTTATTTACTACATCATTATCCTTACTAGTTGATCTCTTAGAGCTCTACCTCTGATCAAATCTGTTGTGGCACTTCCTCCTGGTTCGCTGTAAATTTGATTATCAGTCTCCTAAAACAAAAATGCAAATGAATAAGTGGTATATCTCTGTATATAAAATATATGTTATATTTTAATATTCTATTTCATTCATGAATATCAGCCCAATAAAAAATACAGCATACCCATTTGAATATCTCCTTCAGGATCAAGAATTAAAATCAAGTGCCAAGTTGTGCAGCACACAACATGCTGTAATAATCTTGGCACACTTGGCTGGCTTGTAATGAAGAACACGATCTTTACTTAAACAGCGCCATCGGTTCTTTAAACGGCCAAATGTGTTTTCTATTTTAACCCTGGCCACCAAATGCTTCTCATTAAACTTGGCTTCTGGTGAGCCTGTTGCAGGATTCAAAAATGGAGTCATCAACCACGGCCTCAGCGGGTAACCAGAATCTCCTAAAACCAATAAACAACATTAATTTAGTAGAAATATGGTCAAATCAAACCTAAATCAATTATTTCAAAATAGATTTCATGCAATAAATGCTTTTTGAACAATAGAATTAAAAGAGTACTTACCTAACAACCAAAACATTTCCCTATTTTGGTGCAAAGATTGCATATAGCTGTTTAGTTGGCTATTTTCCCATATGAAAGAGTCATGATTAGCCCCTCCAAATTTGGCATTAACATTCAGTATTCTGCATGTGCTATCACATACCTGGGAATAAATGTTTTCTGTAAGTGTCATAAATAGATATAAGTGGAATAATAATGTTGATTTTGAGTTTAAACTTCAATGATTTCTGTATTAGGTACTTACCATTTGTACGTTCAAGGAATGGTAATGTTTTCGGCTATAGAATAAATGTTCCTCTTCCTTTGGGGGGCAAAATATATGGAAATGACTACCGTCGATGCATCCAATCACTCCTGGTAATCCAAATTTTGTGTAAAATCTAAGGTTAAAGAGATAAGAATTATTTTATTGCCTTTTTTCTGAACTATTTAACATCACACTTCACTTACCTGTGACTAACTTCTTGCTTGGCTGAAGGAGTATCAGGGAAATGAATATATTTATTCAACATACGAAGATTTATTAAAGCTTGAATCACTTCCTCTATATAAATACTGCACATCTTTTGGGATATATTCTTGGCAACTCCTGTAGGCCTCTGATATGACCCATGTGCGTAAAAATACAGTGCCACGAGAACCTGCGTCAAACATGTGGTAATTATGTACTACATTGATCATTTACTTCGACATTGAATTGCAAAATAATAACTAGAACCCACGTAAGTACCTTAGTTTCCAAGCTTATTCGTTGTGAGGACCTTAGGTCAGTGTATTTCCTTAAATCTTGGCATAAATGAATAAATGCATCCTTTGATAGGCGATACCTATTTTTTTCGAACTTATGGTCCGGAAGATTCATTGGATCATATAAATCTCGCTGCTTCACCCGCAATATATGTAAATTATTGCGTTCTTCTTGGGTCCGAGCTAAAGAGAGCATCCTCCAAGCCAGGAAAAATCTACTAGCCATAATAGTTTGTGCTTCACTTTGTTTCAACTCACTAGTAAATTATGAAGTGAAATACGTAACTGTCGCGTCAACGGTTGTTTACTATACGTAGTGTCAAAATGACTACTCACACTCGCGACTTGCTCGCGACCATCTCGCGACAGTCTCGAAAACGCGATGCGTTCCGTTTACTCTACTACAACGTTTGCGTTTACGAATGAAGTTAAACTCGCACTCGCACTCTGAGTTTCACAATTCTTCCGCTAGAGGCGCTTTTTGAGTTTTCATACTTTTTTAAAGGAACGTAAACGCGGTAGTAAAGTTAAAAAAGCTCACACTCGAGGTACTGATGAAACGACTAAACGCAATACGTGCCTACACTCTAGGTGCAAATATTCGTTCTTCTCGCGTTCGCGGCCTCAGTGTAAAAAACACACGCGTTCGGCGGCAACTGTTTAGCGGTCGATAAAATACAATCTGACGTTCCTTTATCTGACAGGTTGACATTTATTATATTAATCGTAAGGTTCATGCTTCAGATATAAATAAGGTAGTACTTTTTATCCTACTGACAAACACTGCACGACTTTTAAGAGAAAAAAATCGTTTATTATCTACCTTGTGGGGTAGCTATAATCTGACTCTTCATTCTTTTTTCGTGCATGACAACGAGCACGCGCTTCATTTCATTCGTACGGGTATTAGAAACAATTAAATAATCGTACCGAAATGTCGAAACGTATTACGGAAGAAAAGTTAATAAAATATTATGCAAAAATAAAGAAGTTACAAGATAATTGTCGACGGCGTCGCAGGATTGTGTACTCATCGGATTCCGAGGAAGATTTAGGTTAGTTTTAATTACTTTCCTATTTACTTATGTGATGTGCATAAAATCAACATACCTTCAAAAAGTAATTTTATTGCTTTAGATTCGAAGCTTGCCTGGACGTCCCAACGTTGATACGATTGTTACCGCCAGAGTGCGTATCAATATAGTTGAATGCATTTTTTCTTAGTTGTCTCTTTCTTTCTCATGGTATTAGAGGCTAATTGAGTGATTTCCTATCTCCCTCACCCCCTCCATATCCTTCCACGATGCACCGCGCCGCAGAGGTGTGTGCCCTTGAAAATCAAAAAGGACAGTCGATTACAATAAATCGCAGGGTCAACATACTCAAGATATGTCTTGATTATAAAATTATTGTGAACTACCGCGACTTATGTGATAAGGTCAACCGGGGCTATGTCGACAACGGGGCTAAGGCGTCTAATCCATTTATCGTACGAATCGCGTATTTTAGAACTACTCGTGCCATCTTTTATCTATCTCTGGCATTAAAACTTTAAAAAACCATCAATAGATGTCGCAAAGGAGCCCATTTTTTGAAAATAATCCGCCATCAGGCAAAATAAACTCGTACCAAGCGTCAAGAAAATATGGTATACCCCGCACGACTATATGTGAACGAGTAAATGGGAAAAGAGGTGTCGTAAAAGAGACTCGTGGACCACCAACCGTTATTGACACAGAGAACGAACTCAAACTAGCTAATGGTTTGCGAGTTATGGAGAAGTATAAGTTTGGACTTACGTCTAAAGAAACACTGGAGTTAGTTACCATACACGTGAGACAAAACAATTACAAAACCCCATTTAAAACAATCGTCCTGGATATGATTGGTTTGCTGCTTTCAAAAAAAGACACAACTTGTCCCTAAAAAAACCACAAGCGCACTATGGGACGGAATAGTGATTATCGTCTCAAAAATGTATTTTGTATAAGTATGATATCAATATTATTTTCAACAAATATGTATAATAGGATACAGAAACTACTTAGTAATACATAATATAAGTATATATAAGCATTATTTGTATTCAAAACATGAACTTGTAGAAGTGAGTTTAAATAATATTATCATCGTACTGTAGGGAACCAACACTTTCAATGTCAATTCCGGGTTTATTTCAAAAGGGGGGGTATACAAGTAAGTATAAAGTGAGATGTATACAATACAAAATATGTCTCACTTTATGAAAAAATATTAAAATATAAAGTAAATCTTGTGCAGTTAATTAAAAATATTTTTTTTCTCAGTACGCATAAGTTTTGTATTTATAAACTTTGAATAGGCTTTTGAGATTTACCTACGTTTCCCTATGTTGAGATTTTTATCTTATTAAATTCAATGTTTAATGAATAATTAAAGGCAAAAGAGAAATTTTGCCCGAATTTGCCCCATTTCAGATAAAACACATTTATGTGTCAGAGGGAAAAAATAGCGAAAAAATAAAATGATTTACGAGTTTTTTAAGAGCTTTCAGCTAAAACATATTAAAATGGCTCTTTTAAACATTTTTGGATATAAGAAAAGCAAAAGAAAAAAAAACAACTAACAACTTGATTTTTATTGTAGTTGGAAGTGTGGTCATGATGTCTAACAATAGTTAATAGATAATGTTATCAGTGCTGGCCAGGTTCATTGATAGTGGTTTAGTAAGATAATAGTATCAATCAAGAAACCATAATTGAGTGCATAACTGATAAAAATTTGCACCCGCCACTTGTAAGGAGTAACTATAAATGCCATAAATTTCAGGTCACAATTTACAGTTTACAATTCCGTCAGCTGCTATTAAAACCTATTGCAAATAGAGCATTTTTTATTCAAAATGAGTGAATTCGTTGTTACTCGTCACGTACTATGCAACTTTTTAATCAACAATGGAACGAAGTCTGAAGATATTAAAACACATTTAGAAGAAAATTACAGTTTATCGTCTTCGAAAAGCCAACAAGTATTGGAAAGTATTCCGAGATTGCTTATTTCAAGCTTCTCTGATCGTTGGGGAAAGGCTAACAGAACAACAGAACGATTCAACAACAAAAATTCATCGTGGCTAGACGGTGAGTTTAAAGTAACATTCAATGAAGTACCTTTGGACTTCTTGTCACCGGCATCTGGAGAACGTGATCGACCAACAAAGTCATATGAAGACTTATCAGAGAAGTCCAAAAAACGCAAGAACATGGAGTTAGTTCAAGAATACGGATTTTAACATGTACGTAACGCTTACATACAAGAACTTAGATCTCAAGGAGAGTCAGAAGAAGCTTTTCTTGTAGCCAAGATGCGGGATTTCACTAGAGACGAAAAAGGAGTCATCAAGGAAAAAATATTCCATGAATCTGGAACTGTAGGTTCTTTTTCTATTCATGAGGCTTTGAGTACTTATATTGATATGGATTTGTCGAAATCTCAGTATGGTTACTTAAGAGCATGTTTGATTCAGAAGAATTGCAATATTTTTCCATCTTATAACATATTAAGTACTGCAAAAAAGATGTGTTATCCTCAACAATCAAGCATTGAAATAACTGACACCTATGCTAAAGTGAAGTTGCAGGATTTACTGGATCACACTATTGCTCGTATTTTACAGATTGAATCTGTTTATAATCCTACACTAAGACGTCTCAAACTGTTTACTAAATGGGGCTGTGATGGGTCCTCAGGACAAAATGAATACAAACAAATTTTAATTGGTGAAAATGAATTTATATCCGACTTTCTACAGACTTTAGCATCAGGTATGTCTGTCAATCCGGAAAAATTTGGTGAATATACAAAAAATACTGCTTAGTTATACGTGGAAAAATATAATTGGTATTACATGCCTTCTTCAGTTCACAAGATTTTGAGACATGGAGAAATTATAATACGACACTTTGCTGTTCTGCCTATTGGAAATTTAGCAGAAGATGCCCAGGAATCACGAAATAAGGACAACAAGAAAATAAGATTAACCCATGCTAGAAAATGTTCTAGGTCAGCGACTAATGAGGACGTATTCCATGCTCTTTTGTACACTTCTGATCCTTATATATCCAGTCTAAAAAAGGCATCAGAAACTATTTCAAAAGAGATCTTTGAAGAAGCTAAGAACCTTCTAGATGTATAATACCTTCTTGAATAATACAGTTATTCGTAGCTGTTGGTTCCAGCTGTAATTTTTACCAACAAATACTTTTTTTTTATAGTGTAATAAGTACCTAAATTCACCAATTGTAATATAAAAAAGCATATGTGCCTTTTTGATATTTTTTATTTATTTTAAATAAACCGTTTTTTTCACGCGTGTGTTATTATTTTATAGCCTATGTATTAGAGATAGTGTGAAAAATAATCAGTCGTTTATTTCGAATAATTAAAAAGTTACAGATTTTTGAGACGATACGCACAGTTCTATACCATAGTGAAGCGGTAGAGATGTCCAGGAAAGTCGCATGCGACCCTTTTATAGTTAACGAGTACTATGATATCCTCGAAGAGGTTTTGGATGAATTGGATTTAAAAGGAAGTCCAGAAAAAGTTTGGAATCTTGACGAGTCAAGTTTAGGAAATGACCCTGACAAAACAAGAGTTGTTGGAGCCCGTGGATTTGCTAGTACAAGAACTATCGCATCATCTGGAAAAGATAACGTCACGATCTTGTTCGCTGCCAGCGCCGCTGGTGATAAATTGCAGCCATTAATTATCAACCGTGGAAAAAATACATGGGACCAATAGATGTCGGAATTGGGTTACGAATTACATCTTATGCTGCTACGGAAAATGGCTGGATAGATTCAAAAGTATTTAAAAATTACATGCTCAATACTGTACTGCCACATTTAAGCGAAGAACCACCAGCGTTGTTAATTTTTGACGGTCATAGTACTTACATCCAATTAAAAGTCTTAGAAGAAGCACAGAAACGCGGAGTGACTATTATAAAGTTACCATCGCATGCAAGTCATTTATTGCAGCCGTTAGATTTGTCAGTTTTCAAATCGATGAAAAATACTTGGGACGAAAAACTTGTGCAATGGCAAAGACTAAATGTAGGTTAAAAGTTACCGAAAGATCAGTTTAGTTGCATTATTGGAGAATTGTGGGGTGAACTTAATCCCATTATTATTCGGAATAGCTTTAAAAAAGGAGGCTTATACCCATTTAACAGACACGCCGTTCCTGAAGAAAAATTTGACCCTGAGTCGCTAAAAAGATTTAAACAATTTAAAATATCCAGAAAAGAAATTCCTTCTTTGAAAAAACTGAGTTTGCAAATAGTACTCCAGAAGATAAACAATAGTCAGGCACTTAAAGAGCATACACAGAACGAACTGAACGAAAACAATTCAACAAATATTGATAGTAATAAAACAAGCCTCAACCCACTCTGTCATTAGCTCCGATATCACTGTCTTCTAAATTGCCTTTGCAAAATCAAAGAATGGCATTTAATAATTTGGATGACACAAACAACAAAGATCAGGATTATTGAAGATCGAATCTTGTATGCTACAGAAAAAGTTTCTATCGAAACTTTGCTATTGCAGAAAATTAAAAGAAGTGTTTCTACAGTGAAGCTGAAGAAAACAAAAAATTCAAAAGGCTGTGAAGTAATAACAAGAGAAGAATTTATGGAAAAAAGGAGGAACATAAAAAAATAGAAATGACGATAAAAAGAAACCTACAAAAAGAGAAAAAAAAACCAAAGATCCCCATTGCAGCAAAGAAGCCAAATTATCCGACGAAAGAGAAAAAGCAGAATTAAAAAGCTTACCAAAGAAGAAAAAGACTGACAAAAAATCTAAAAAGGAGTCAAAAAACAAAAAAGTGTGTTGATTACGATGAAGAATCTGAAGATGAATTAGATATCATTTTTGATGAATCTGATGAAAGCTGTGAAGATTATAAACATTATTGTGAACAGTATTTAGCAGATATGAAAGATTTTGACAATATGTTGCTGTACACATGCAATGAAAATGAAACTGACGATTGTTTTTCAAAACATGACGCAAGAAATGGCGGATATGAACCAGACGTCGGCAGAAGGAATACAGCAGTTCAAGATTGGATACTAGTGCGATTTTCAACAAAAGTCAGTGAAGTATTTCGTGGGGAACGTCATTTCTGTTAATGAACATAATATACCCAACGTGAATTTTTTAAGGAAAATTAAAAACAGTAGGTTCATGTCCTTCCACTACCCAGGTGTGGAGGATATATCCGAAATCAAACATGACAATATAATTGTCATGTTCCTTAAGAAGCCTGATATATCTCGCAGAAGTCATGTTACGTTCAGAGAAAATTAAAAAAAATACAATATTCAGTGATGTGTCATTTATTATGTGTATTGTTTGATATTTATGTTGTGGGAATGCTATTTTGATATACTTTTTGAAATATTTACATACAAAAATACAAGGCGTTTTTGTTTAAATGTTGAAAAGTTTTGTTTTGTTTCTCATTTATTCACTGAAAGTGACAAAGAGATTCCATAGTTTAATTTATCTTTAGAAAACAGCACCGATTTGTATTGTAAATAAGGACTGTGATTTACTGATAATTAAAATATTATAAGTTGTTATTATGATAGAAAATAAGCTTTAAGTCGAAGTAACTATAAGATCTCACGCGTTTTTTAAATATTTTCTCTGTCTGCTTAGTAAGGCTTGAGGGCAAAATACTGCCAGACTCTTATTCTAATAAATAGTACATATTTTTTAAAGTTGTGGTTTGATTCTAAATTTAAATAATTAGGTACCCGAAACAATTATAAAAAAATATTTAGCACCTCTGGAATTATGGATGGGGCTAATGCGTCTACATGAAAAAATTATAATTATACTCCGTCCAACGAGACGAACTAATGGGGAAATCAAGCGCTGAACGTCATTGGTTGGAGATAAGGAACTTAGGGCGCGTACACGTTGCGACCAAATATCAGTCCGATTCTGTCTCTTGAGCGGTGCGGACGTATTGTTTGGTGCTTATTTCAGTGTGTTCACAGTGTTCGGTTTTACGTTGACCCGGCTTATTTACTGGACTGATTCCTACTTACTTGTTGACTTGGCGTGTTTTTTGGACTGATTCTTGCATACTTGTTGACTTGGCGTGTTTTTGGACTGATTATTGCCTATAATGGCCTCTACACAAGACTGTCCAGTTGTTGTTAAAAGGCAGCGACGCCCTTTTTCATCTAGCGAAAAAACGATGATATTAAACATGTATAATACTTTTCTTGAGGCTACACCCAACGCATCAAGTAACGATATTTTAAAAACTGTTGCATCAAGCATGGGGGTTCATTGGGCATCAGTGTACAAAATTGTGAAAGAAAAGAACACCGTAGGTGTGCTGCGGTCTCCTAAAAAAGAAAAACCTCGACCGACAGTTATAGAAAAGACTGACAGCTTTACGAAAAGTGCACTGCGGAATGCAGTCCACGTTTTTTTTAGAAGGAATGAAATTCCTACTTTGGATAAAATATGTAAAGCAGTGAATACTGATGGAACTTTAGGGACATTCAAGCGATCTTCATTACATAAATTGTTGTGAAGTATTAGTTTCAAATTTTCCAAAAGAAGCCGAAATAGTATGCTGACTGAAAGGCATGACATTTTTTTTTTGGAGAAGAAACTATTTACGCGCGATACGTGATGCAAGACTGTCAGGAAACGTAATCTATTATTTGGACGAAACATGGGTGAACGCAGGTCACACTACAAACAATGTGTGGATCGATACGACAGTTCAAAGTGCAAGAAGTGCATTTTTAAACGGTCTTACTACTGGCTTGAAGAATCCATCTGGAGAGCTTTATCATTAATTTTTATTATTTTTGTTATAGGTCTTACCTACTATATACCTGCACCACGCAGGTGTGAAGTGACTCATCGTTGTTATCTATTGTCGGCTTCTTACAAATTACCGGTTTATGATGCACCGAAATATTTACTTGATATTATTAACGAAATTGACCGACTGTTACTTAAATATTTATAGTTTGGAGTTCTTTCTTGAAAATAATTATTAATTAAAATAGTCTACAGTTACTTAATTTGTATTTTTCAACAGGTAAAGGAAAACGCCTGATCATAACACACATAGGAAGCGAAAATGGTTTTGTTGAAGGAGGGTTATTAGTGTTTGAGTCCAAAAAAGATGGAGACTACCACAAAGATATGAACGCAAACGTATTCGAAGAATGGTTTGCAAAAATACTCGACATATTACCAGTAAACTCGGTGATTGTACTGGACAACGCTCCTTACCACTCAAGAAAAGTGGAAAAAATCCCAACCACAAATACTAAAAAAGTATAAATAATACAGTGGTTGAAGGTAAAAAAAATTGCATTTCACGAAGACATGTTAAAAAGGGAATTACTTAAAATTGTGAAAGACCATAAACACCAATACGAAGCGCATGTAATCGACGAAATGGCTAAGGAAAAAAACAAAAAAGTGCTGCGCTTACCCCCCTACCACTGTGAACTTAACCCAATAGAATTAATTTGGGCTCAAGTTAAAGGGTACGTGGCACAAAATAATACCAGTTTTAAACTGAATGAAATCAAAAAATTATTAAACGTAGCCATTACAAAAGTTGACAGCAGCAAGTGGCAGAACTGCATACGACATGTGGTAGAAGTAGTAGAACCTAAAATGAACCTAATGGATAGAAATATGGAAACAATGCAAGAACGATTAGTTATAAACTTGGAGGATGACTCGAGTGATTCAGAAAGCGAATAAACATTTAAGAAAATATTTTTTGTTTAATTTGTTCATATCCTAGCATATTTGTTTTATACACAACAACTCCATATTTGCTTTCAATTACAGATTGTAATTTGTATAAAAACTATTATTTTTAGATGACAGAGTTAGTAAGCGATTTAGATCAGCGATGTAAACGCAGCCTAACATTTTCATGAATTAGCCGCGCTCATTAACCAATCCTGGCCATTTAAGTCGGAGCTGCGTCCTTATCACTTTCATACGATTGTGAAAGGGAAAGAGCGCCATATTAGTTCGTCTCGTTGGATGGAGTATAGACGCTAAAGCCCCGAATATTTTTGCTCAACAAATTTTCCTAAATTTAGTGCAGAATTTAGTTTGAAAGTATGATTCGCTACATTAATAGTACTTTTACAAATGATTACCTCAATTTAAATTAATAGCTCTTCCGAACACATAATACGAGTGAAAGACGCATTCACCCCACCTGGGGTTATTGTGTCTAAAAATCGCAGCTTTTGGAGAAATGTAAATTTAACATAGAAGTTATTAAAAATGCCATGAAACTGTACTCATATATAAAACTTCATAAAATTTCCTTACTTGTATCATATGTTAAAGCTTAAAAGGGCGTATGTTATGTTAGTTAAAATCAAATAAATATGCTATTCAAAGTATTGTGACGCATTAGCCCTGGTTGACCTTACAAAACTTTCGTTGTGAAGTGTTCGAACTTTATTGAAATTTATTGTGAGGCATCACCAAATTTATGTTTTACGAGGGAAAACAGCAAGATCGCATCGAGCAGCCGAAGATCGAATATATCGATCCAGATTTTCTACAAGGTGCGTGGATTCTCTTTTTCCTCCCTTTATTCACGCATTGCGAATACCATCGTAATCCTAGCGATCCTAGCGAAAAGATTGTCCGCGCCGCGATCCCTATTTTCGCCAATTTTGAGATGGAGTGCCCACAGTTAAGCGCTCACTTTACGCAGTTTGCAGCGTTACGTGCGCCGACTGTTCAGATAGTGGCCGACTCACGGTTTGCCTACTGTGGACGTAGCCTAAAACCTATGGCCACGATAAATGGAGGTAACCGTAGGTTTAGCAGAAAGTCTATCTACCGATTCAGCGATCTTGGATTTGACGCGATAGCTCGTCGTGGAACACCCGTCGTTATTTATTCCGATAACGGGACGAATTTCCATGGAGCAGATAATAAAATGAGGCGCAGTATAATGGAGCTCAACCACAGAGTGAGCTCCGAGAAGATGGCCAGGTGCGAGGTATAGAATGAAGATTCATACCTCCTGGAGATGGGAGGTGCATGGAACGGTTAATTTAACCGTAAAAACGGCGGAAATAGAAGCTCTCGTCAACGGACGTTCGATTACTTACGTTTCTAATGACCCGAACTATCCCGAAGCTCTGACGCCTTACCATTTTTTGATACTCGTAGGTACGTCGTCTAACGGTCCTACTTTACTTACTTACTTACAATAATAGGGTACTTACGATAATAGGGATCTGTGTTTACGTAAACGATGGCGCATAGCACAGATGTTAACCGATATGTTTTGGGGCCGGTGGGTCAAATAATATTTTCCCACATTATTACCTGGGCACAAGTGGAATAAGGAGCAAAAAGCGTTGCGAGAAGGAGACTTTTTATATAAGTCGAACCTAATTTAGATCGTGGTTCTTGGCGCCACAGAGTAAGACTCATCGTGGCGACGATGGCCGCGTCCGAGTTGTAGATGTGCGTACTCGCACCGGCGTGGTGCGCCGGCCGGTCACGCGCGTCGCTTTACTGTCTCCAGCGGAGTGTTAGTGCTTATCTCAACGTCGCGTTTATTTCCATTTTGTTTCACCTTGTGTGACTTTGATTAGTTTATCAGCTCAGCTCAGCACTATGGGGCCGGATTGTTAGCGACGCACGTATCAGCACACAAGTGGCGCTGTCTGGTGCCTATTTTGTGAACCACATTATGTCGGTAGTTGTATTTTTATTTAAACTGAATAAAATTTTGAACTTGAGGGTGCGCTTGCATAAAAATTTACAGTTTTGTTTGTTTAAAAAAAGTCTGTTCCTAGCAATGACACGACAAAGTTCGATGTCTTAGATTTTATTCTATTTCTTAGTTAAACACCTAATTTTCGGTACTGTCGCGATGTGCAAATGCGCCCTGTATTTGTTCTGTTTCAAATAATTGTTGGACTTTTAATCTATCACCAACACATGACGTAAAAATTATTACTAAACGAGGAACAAAGTATCCTGAGAGAATAATGAACAGCTCTAAGTCTTCGGTTTCACTGGTGATAGCCGCTACAGCTGACGGACCATGAACATAACTGAATCAAAAAGAAAATTAGATATAATACCAGGACGAAGCGTCGGTACTGAAAGTGAAGACTACAAAGAAACAGCACAAGAGGAAAACCAACAAAAAATAAAAAAGAGACAACTAACATACTAAATCAATCAAAACAATAAACCGAATACTACAACTAATACCTACGACTGCAAAGCAAACAATAAATATAAGGGAAAGGGTATAGGGAAAAAAAGTAAAACACAAGATCAAAATATCGCTGAAAAAGAAAATAAAGAAAAAATCGTACAAGCAGCAGAAGTAGCAGAACAAGATACTGGAAAAATACTATTTGACACAATACAAGACTTTGATTTCATAGCAAATAATTCCATAGAAACAATGTCCATTACATTGGAAGACATGTTAGTAGAAGTAGTAGTCAACGGAAGAAGCTACAAGAAAACTGAAAATTATAGCCAATGAAAAGATATAAGATATTACTACGATGAAAAAAGTTACTTTACATCTCTCATATTCAGTAAGTAGGTCCTTATTACCCCCAAATGGGGCTTGTAGGTGACCAATTAGCGCTCTAGCGATTGTACCCATGTGCGCGTAAATAGAAACGACACATATTTTTGCATTTTGTGCTGTAATTAAGCAATAAAAGCCAATGTAGATTATACAGCTAAGAGACATTATATAAGCACAACATAGTTATAGTTTTTACCTCGCCATGTGTTGAGTGACAGCTTAAATTTACAAACAATTGACCTACATATATTTGACGATGCATCTCAAAGCGCCTATGCTGCTTTTTGCTACATGCAATCTCATGATGCAGATAACAGCGTCAATGTCAAGTTACTTTGTGCCAAAACAAAAGTAGCACCGATTAAAATACTTACGATTCCACGCTTAGAGATGTGCGCGGCGTTGCTTGGCAGTCAACTATGCTCAAAGGTATTGGAATCATTACCATGCAGCGTCAGGCATACCTATCTTTGGACAGATTTTACAGTAATTCTTTGCTGGCTAAAGTCGCAAAGCAAAACACTGCCTATTTTTGTACGCAATTGAGTAAATAAAATCAATTCACTTACTCAGGGGTTTCATTGGAATCATACTCCTACTAATTTGAATCCAGCTGATTTAGGGTCGAGGGGAGTTGAACCACAACATCTGCGCTCATCCTTGCTGTGGTGGGAGGGTCCTTCCTTCTTAAAGAAAGGTACTTCGGAGTGGCCCTCCTCATCTCAGTCCAAATAACTTACCTGAAGTAACAGTCCATTTGTCGGTTGATGAACAGACTCTAATAACTTTCCAAGATCACTCCAACTACCTGAAATTAAAAAGAAACTTTTGCGTTCTTTCTACGATTTATAAAACAACACCACACCCTGCAAAGAAAATCAAAGCGCCCCATTAACTGCAGAAGAGTTAGAATCTTCACAAACAATATTAATTAAATTTAGTCAATTAGCATCTTTCTCAAATGACTTAGCACATCTTAAACAACGTAAACCACTGCAAAACAAAAGCCGATTGTTACCTTTGAATCCGTTTGTTGATGACAGCGGGTTAATTCGGGTAGGAGGTAGGTTAGAGCAGTCTGCCTTTGACCACAGTAAAAAACATCCATTCGTACTTGATGCAAAGCATCACTTAACTAAATTAATGTTGCGATATGAGCACAGCCGACTATTCCATGCAGGGCCTCAGCTTGTCCTTTCATCCTTTCGTCAACAGTTCTGGCCTTTAGGAGGCAGAAACTTAGTTCGCACTATTGCCAAACAATGCACACTCTGTACTCGTTTACGCAGCAAACCAATACAGCCTATTATAGCAAATTTACCTGGTGTAAGAGACTGAAAATTTCCCTTTTCATTCGTGTGGGACTGACCTAGCAGGTCCATTTATGATCTCTTCCAAAAAAGGCTAAGGCAATCGCGTCACAAAAGCATACTTATGCCTTACATCTTAAGGTCGTCAGTGACCTTTCAACCGCAGCATTCATTTTGTGTGGTCGACGGCACCGTTCCTCAGTGCGCGTGCGAGCCCCGTGGCGTCGTAAGTGCAATTTGCAGTGTAGGTGGGGTATGAAGAAAAAGTGTGACAAGGATCGAGGATGTAGGAGCGAGAAGGAATAACTCACATTCATGTTCTATCATGATTCATGATGTGGCCACGATAAAGTTTATGTATATCTATCTATACTATTTACGTACGAAACATACCGCTCACCTTAAAAGGATAAATTCTTTTAACAAAGTCGTAAATTTAATCGTTCAACTAACACTCTAATTATAATAATAATAATAAAAAAAAATAAAAAAAATAAAAAAAAAAAAAACACCGCTGTCGTTGTCACACACCTTGTTATCTTTTTTGTGTTTTAATATATGTTAAACTAGTTTTTTTCCCTATATTCAGAGTATTTAATAATCGTTTTACCACAAGCTTTTATAAAATGAAGAATGCCAGAGATATACAGCAATAGATAATTATATATTACAATATTCAAGAACCCGGAACCTTTGACAGTATTCAATTGTCAGTAGTGACAACTTGTGCAAAATAAATAATGAACAAAATACTGAAAAAATACGATGATAACAAGGTCAAGACTAAGAAATCAAGCGGAATCTAACAACGCACGCCCACCACCACAGCCTGTCTCGTCGTCCAGCACCTCATCGGAGGAGGAGTTTGTAACTCCTCCGGATACGGCTGCATCGAGCGATGAGAGCAGGCCACCGACGCCGCCGCCGCCACGACCACCTGCGCGACGAGGCCGTCCTCCGCTGCCGGCACGCTTGGGGCCTGTGGGGCAACCTGCTCCGCGCCCGGCTCCCGCTACCGGTGGTATAGTGCGTCGCATGCGATGGAGTACTTCAATGAATCTAAACGTCATGCGCGCCTACTATAGGGCTACAGAAGGGGGAACTAACCAAAGTGCGTATCGTGATCGAATTCTACCTTTGTTTCAGGCTCTTGAACCAACCATCATCGTTTCCGTTCAACGACTGTCGGATCAAGTGCGGGCTATCCAACGGTGCAAATTGTTGGATCAGTCTGTGCTTGATCAGCTCCGCCTGGAAGCGCTGCCTACTCGTGTGACTTCTTCCTCTTCACGGGATCTACCAGTCGCGTCGTCGGCTCCGACTATGGCAGTGTTGCCGTCGTCGGTGGCGACATTAGCGACACCTGTGGATTCCGAGGGCGACGATGGAGATCGCATGGGTATGAGTGTCAGTAGTCAGGTGAGTGAGCAACTGAGGAGGACTTTGGAGGACGCGATTACCCAATATCGATACGCACCCGACTCTAGGCCGCGACTACCACGTTTGCCCACCCATAGACGTAACTTAGCGCTACTGGGAGCCTTGAATGTTTTACTAGCACCTTATTTACGGGCTAGTGAAGATTTAGTTGATACTCATTCGATCCTATACTGTGGCGCCATCGCGGCGTGTCGTGTTGCTCGTGTCAAGTTTCCAGACGCTGACCGAGCACCGCGCCCCGCCGGCTATGTGCCTGCCTGGCAGTTACGGATCGAACGACGTATCAACACTTTCAGGACTCTCATAGCAAAGCTAATCTGTTTCAAGCGCGGCAACAACCGCCCCCGAGTCATGCGTTACGTGGCACAGGCCTTTGCCGGGACCGGTATTCGGCCCTCGGATTACTTGGCTAATGTCACGGAACGCATTGACTACTTGAAGCAGAAAGTCTATGCATGGGCAAACCGTATTCGTCGTTACAGGGAACGTGTGAGTCGATATTGGATAAATCGCCTTTTCCAAAGCGATCAAAAGAAAGTGTACCGGAAGTGGGAGGAAATTGATCGGAGCGTGGACGGCGGGCATATACCGGATGCCGATGCCATGATTAATTTCTGGCGCGGCATTTGGTCGGTGCCGGTCAATCACGCGGAAGGTGATTGGATGCGCGTTGTCGAGCGGGAATGCGAGTCCATCGAACCCATGGAGTCTGTTGTCATAGATCCTGTAGACGTTAGTTGTGCGATCCGTAAGACACAGAACTGGAAAAGTCCTGGGCCGGACGGTTTGCACAACTTCTGGATTAAGTGGATTCGAAGCTCGCATGATCGCTTAGCCACGCAATTCCAAGAAGCTCTCGAGGTCGGTTTTCTTCCCCGTATTTTGACCACCGGTGTCACTTTTTTGCTCCACAAGTCCGGTAGTACCACGGATCCGAAGAACTATAGACCCATCACTTGCTTACCTACCATCTACAAGCTTCTTACATCCATTCTGACTACAAAAATTAATACGCACGTTGTTGCGAACAATGTTTTGGCTCCTGCTCAGAATGGCTGTAGGGCTGGGTCTCGTGGTACTAAGGAGCTCCTCCTCATAGACATGGCCATTAGCCAACAAGTCCAGCGGAACAAGGGAGGTCTTTCTGCCGCCTGGATTGACTACAAGAAGGCCTATGATTCGGTGCCTCATTCATGGCTTGAAAGGATTTTAGATTTGTACAAAATCAATGCAACTCTTAGATCCTTTTTAGTCGCATGCATGGGACAGTGGACCACTGTCCTTCGTCAGCCAGGTGGTGGTGATATCTTTCGTGGTCCGCAAGATTGTATAAGGATTGAGCGGGGAATATTCCAGGGCGACAGTCTAAGTCCATTGTGGTTTTGTCTGGCACTAAATCCTCTCAGTACTTTGCTGAAGGATTTAGGGCTAGGCTATAGGCTTCGTAGAGGGGGTGAGGTCATTAGTCATCTGCTGTACATGGATGATTTGAAACTGTTTGCACCGAAATGCCAAGACTTGTTGGAGTTGTTGAAAGCTACTCAGGTTTTCAGCAACTCCATCAGGATGGATTTTGGTGTAGATAAGTGTGCGGTTTTACGTGTGCAGCGGTTCCCCCGCTGCACACGTAAATTCACCAAATTTACAACTTTCCGAGACTATGACTCTCAGATCTCTCTCCGAGGCCGAGACCTACAAGTATCTTGGTATGTCAGAGTCGTTGAGTATCTCAGTAGACGAAGTCAAGAAATCGATAAAGGATCGCTTCTTTTGTCGCTTGACAAAAGTACTTAATAGTCTTTTGTCTGGCGGCAACAAGGTGCGAGCCTTCAACGGTTGGGTGATGCCTCTACTGGTATACTCCTTTGGCATACTAAGATGGAACCAGACTGAGTTGGACGCTTTGGATAGGCGAGTTCGTCAACTGCTCACTTCGCATCGCATGCATCATCCGCGCTCGTCAGTTATGAGACTGTACATTCCACGGAAATGGGGGGGTCGTGGCTTTTTGAATGTCAAAAACCTCCACAACCGTGAAGTGTGCAGTCTCAGGGATTATTTCCTGAACAACGAGTGCAGGATGCATTGCGACGTTGTAGCAGTTGACAGGGGCCTCACACCGCTCTCCTTGGCGAACGGGAATTGGCGCAGGCCGGTGGTGCTGAGCGTTGAGGACCGCAAGGAAGTATGGAAGAGTAAGGAGCTGCACGGGAGGTTCTATCGGGCTCTAACCGGGCCCGATGTGGACCTACTCGCTTCGGTGAACTGGCTACGGTTTGGGGACCTCTTTGGGGAAACCGAAGGTTTTGCTTGTGCAATTGCCGACGAAGTAATGATGACGAACAACTATAGGAAATATATCCTGAAGGACGGTACGGTCGACATTTGTCGGGCATGCCGCCGTCCCGGAGAGTCTATCAGGCATATTATTTCCGGTTGTTCCCATCTTGCTAATGGTGAGTATTTGCACAGGCATAATCTAGTAGCCAAGATCATCCACCAGC
Source organism: Ligdia adustata (assembly GCA_947049295.1). Lineage (NCBI taxonomy): Eukaryota > Metazoa > Arthropoda > Insecta > Lepidoptera > Geometridae > Ligdia > Ligdia adustata. The sequence continues at coordinate 5,928,018 of OX346233.1, forward strand.
AACTTGCTCTTCAGTACGGCCTTGTCGAGTCCGAAGTGCCGTACTATCGGTATGCACCGTTGCCAGTTCTTGAAAATGGTCGTGCGTTGCTCTACTGGGACCGCTCTATCATCACGGACAGGAATATTGTTTGCAATAAGCCTGATATCGTGCTGGTAGACCGATCCCAGCGCAGAGCAGTGCTCGTCGACATCACCATCCCACATGATGAGAACCTCGTGAAGGCTGAAAAGGATAAGGTCAGCAAGTACATCGACTTGGCTCATGAGGTTACCGCCATGTGGGATGTTGATTCGACGATCATTGTTCCGATAGTCGTTTCGGCAAACGGCCTGATAGCGAGAAGTCTCAATCAACATCTTAAGAGGCTCTCGCTAGATGGTTGGATCAAGGGTCAGGTACAGAGGGCTGTGCTCCTCGATACAGCACGTATTGTTAGGAGGTTCCTCTCTCTGTAGTCCCTACCATCGGTAGCTTGGGTCCTACCCCGTTGCTGGTGGCACTCTAGGTTTAGGTTTTTTATAATATTTAATGTTTTATATTCATATTGTAAAAAACTTAAATTTAAGAAATAAAATGAATAAGAATATAATAATAATAATTTATTTCGTTACCAAAAAAGAACACACAAACACGAAATATTATTTTTAACGCTAAATATTGCATGCATACACAATGAATTATTGATAAATTACATTAACAAATCATTAAATCATTTAATAAGTTATAGCTTAAATTAAAGAAATAGAATATAAACATAAATTTTAATTAGGGTGTCGTTAGGTATTGGTTTTTTTTTTCAATTCAATTATAAAACAAAATAAAAACTCAATAAAATTAAAACAGTAACAACTTATTATCTTCGAATGTTTACCTAACCTAATGTCACAGTATGTGCAAGAGTTACTAATTTTAAACAGTTTCATAATATTTGGCAAAATCAAAGCTTCGACCGGTACGGACGGAAGGCGAGTATTGCGCGGGCAAATAAACGACGTGATACCTTGAAATGAAATGAAATTATTTATTGGCCTTATAACCACTTATGTTATACTAGACAAGTTACATTACAATATTTCACACAATACTTAATTTAGTAAATTTCAAATGTACCTATATCAAAAACTTTACAATTCACTTAATTACAAAATTTAAATAAGATTATGTAGTATCGATTAATTGATAAATTACTCATATAATAATACTTCTAAAATAGTTTACAATAATGTGAGTACAATTTAATAAAGTCATTATATAATAAGATACCTTAATGTCATTAATAGTTTGTGAGTTTTGACTATAACTGTTTAGTTAGATTTGACAATATGTTATATAAATTAAGTATTGTAACACCGAGTTTACCCCCAGGCACCAATAGATGGCGCTAGTATGCAAATTAGATCGCGGTGACGTTTTTTTCCGAACCAACTCTCTAATGACTCCTCCGCTGCCGCGTCGTGTAATTAATTCCCTCAAGCCTTGGCCAAGGTACCTACCAGAGTGGTAAAAATACTGCTTCCACCTCTGTTGGGACAGTTATTTTGAAAACTCTGCTATAGCCACGGCTAACGATTCTGCGTGGCAATCGCTTCCACCTCTGTTGGGACGAAGTGCTGCCGGAGGCGCTAGTAGTACAGTCACTTCGTCTTCCCGTCCCGTATACCATTAACTGTGTAAGGCAGATGCCATAGATTGATAGTCGTAAGCTGATGTTTTGTAATAAACCTTCGTAAGAATAAATATTGCTCGTCGCAACACCGTGCTTTGCCCTGCGTCCCGTTCCCGCCTTATAAATTGGCGCCCAACGAGGGGCCCGAATTCACTTGAGTTAGCTGGCCGACCTCAAGAAAATCATCACTATCATCATCAGTCCTGGACACCTTGAAAAAACCCCGCCGTTCCGGACCTACGTACGTCACGCGTTCTGAACGTGTGACAAACGTCAGATTGAAGAAAACATCGACGATCACTGATCAGCAGAAAATGGCGAAATTCGCTGATGAGCAGTTTAAAAAGCTGGCCAAACTATCGCCTACGCCGTCCAAATCAGGTTCATTTACAACTTGTCACTACACTTTCGAAGGCCACAAGAGCGTGGATGTCGTCGAAGCTTTCCTTTCCGCTGTCAATATATTTAAACGCGCCGAAGGAATTCCGAAAGCTACCGCCCTTGATGAGTTGCCACTTCTTTTGAAAGGCGAAGCTGGTGTTTGGTGGCAAGGAGTTAAGAGCGATATAAAAACATGGGATGAATTTCAAAACCGTCTCCGATACATATTTGCTCCGAAAAGAGAAGCTTACTTGATATACGCCGATATATTCCAAGCTAAACAAGATACGAATGTTAGCACAGAACAGTTCATTCGAAACAAACGGATGCTTTTCTCTCTAGTCCCACCACCAGGTCACCCAGAGAAGCAACAAATTGATATGGTATACAGTCTCCCTAAGATTCGAGATACGTGAAAAGATCCCACGTCTGAGTATACAGAGCTTCGAGGATCTCGTTACTTTAGCACGCGGGGTAGAACATCTGTTGAAGGAGAAAAATGGTGAAGAGAAGAAGACGAAGACTGAAGGTGATAAAGGGAAGCAACAATTTAAGAAAAGATGCCGATATTGTAAAAATGTGGGTCACACTATAGAAGACTGCAAGAAAAGACCATCGAGTGACGAAAAGAAGAGTAATGATAATCAACCACTGCAAGGATCTTCACTAAAGACAGCCGCGCCTGCAACAACGGGACTAAAATTTAACTGTTACGGGTGCGGGGCTCCTGGCGTCGTCCGCAGTAATTTCCTTACTTGCAACGGTAATAAACAAAAGCCACCACCTGCAAAAGATATCGGATTCTGTTCCGTAGAAATGTCCGTCGATGCGAGAGACAGACCCATTGTTTTTATCGAGATCGAAGGCGTGAACGGAGTCGCTTACATCGACACATGCGCTAAGTCAAGTGTAGCATCATGTAACTTATATCGCCAACTCAGAACGTCAGGGTACAAATTTACAAAACTTTCTTTACCTGTGACGTTAGCTGATGGTGTCCGCAATAAGAGAGAGGTACTCGTCACTAAAGTTCCAGTTAAGCTGCTAAACCGAACGATCCTCACCTCTTTCATGGTTCTCCCAGAGTCAAGAGATAATCGTACCCTCCTCGGCATCGGTTTTATCCAGGACGCCTTCATGGTGCTCGACCTTCCTCAAAGTACATGGCACTTCATTGACGATCCCGAAAATGTCATGGAGCTATACTCCGAGGGATTTGTAAATTTTGGGGAAAAGCTAGTGGTGTCCAGCTTTACTCCGAGTCACCTCTCATCCGAACCTTCGCTTCCGGAGCCGAACAAAACTGAGAGCCACTCTGCCTATGGCCCTCTTATACCTTTAACGTTGGCATCTCCTCCAGCCAAAAGACAATGCGTGGAGCTATTTGACGGGTACTCTCCCGTTATTGATGCTTTGTACCAAGATGCCATTGAAAGTTTAGGAAACTACGATGAGGAACAAGAAGAGTCGACCATATTTGATTACAATGTTGAATTAGCGTCTGTGGATGTTCAGTAACTCGATACTTTTCTGAAAGAGAACGATGACGTCTTCCAGCCGAACGGCAGACCGGTAAAAGATATCGAGCATGTTATCGATACGGGAAATCACGCGCCTATATCAGTACCTCCGTATCGTCTTTCTCCTCAGAAAACTGCTATTCTCAAAGAAGAGATCGCGAAAATGCTTAAAGAAGGTATCATCGAACCGTGCTCTTCACCCTGGTCAGCACCAGTATTAATGGTACCAAAGAAAGACGGAAGCGTTAGGGTCTGCGTAGACTATAGGCGACTTAATTCTATTACAGTCCCTGACGTTTATCCACTTCCGAGAATTGATGATCTGCTGCACAATGCGAAACCCACGCCATACATGAGTATCATTGATCTTCGCGCTGGGTATTGGCAAATAAGTGTAAGGGAGCAGGACCAAAACAAGACCGCTTTCATCACCCCTTTTGGTATATATAAATTCAAAAGGATGCCATTTGGATTACGCAACGCGCCTGCCACTTTCCAGAGGATGATGGATGGATTCCGCATATCTCTTAACCATATAAAGCTCCTGGCTTATCTAGATGATCTTATAATCATGTCTTCTACATTCGAGAATCACTTGAAGTACCTCAAGGATGTTTTTGAAAAACTCAAAGAGCATAATGTGACAGCAAACAAGGACAAATGCAAGTTTTGTTGCTCAAAGGTGAAATACTTAGGACACTATATTGTGCCAGAAGGACAGCAAATGGACCCAGAGAAAGTTAGCGCAATTCTTAAGATGGTGCCTCCTCGCAACATTAAGCACTTGATGTCATTTATCCAAATGTGTTCCTGGTACCGACGGTTTATTCCGGAATTTGCCAAAATTGCTGAACCGCTGACCCGGTTAACAAAGAAAAACGTCGACTGGACCTGGGCAGAAGAACAAGCTCTTGCTTTTAAGAAATTGCAAACACTCCTCACAACCTCTCCCGTGCTCGCCCAGGCAGATGAGACAAAACCATATATAATCAAATCCGATGCAAGTAACTTTGCTACCGGAGCAGTTTTGGTGCAGGGGGAGGGAGAGGACGAGCATCCCATCGAATACGCGAGTCGATTACTGACTAAGGCCGAACGAAATTATTCAACCACAGAGCGTGAGGCACTCGCGGTTATCTGGGCAATTAACAAGTTTCGGGGATACATAGAAGGAGCGAAAATTATTATTCTAACCGATCATCAAGCGCTCCGTTGGCTTATGTTTTTAAAATCCCCGACTGGAAGACTGGCGAGATGGGCTCTACAACTTCAACCGTATGATATAACCATAAAGTATATCCCAAGGAAAACTAACGTAGTCGCTGACTATTTATCACGACCCAGCTGTGAACTCGGAACCGAAAATGAATGCGGTGTATGCTCTCTAATAATAGACTTGCCAAAGAAAAGTGCCGAGGAGATCAGGAAAGAACAGCTAAAAAACGATGATATTGATAGAATAATCCGTAGCCTCGAAGGAAATAATGAAGAAAACGCTAAGTATTGGAGTAAGAAAGGCTATATTATGAGCGGTGGATTACTGTATCGATATACTCCTGAGAGCACGACAGATAACGCTCAGATTGTTGCACCAAAGCAAGAACATAACAGGATTATATCACTGTATCACGATGACCCAACTGCTGGTCACTATGGCGTAGATAAAACTATCGCACGCATATCACAACGTTACTATTGGCAAGGAATGAGGAACCAGATAGAAGCATATATTCGTAACTGCATTGCATGCCAAAAGTATAAGCCATCCAACCAAAAACCGGAAGGATTGATACAAACCACGGCCGTTAATAAGAGATTTGAAGCTATCGCTTTTGACTTATTCGGTCCACTACCACGAACACCTGAAGACTATAACTGGATATTTGTCGTAGAAGATTTAGCCACTAGATGGATTGAAATATTTTCGCTAAAACAAGCCACTGCAGAGGAATGCTCCAGAATTCTTCTCAATGAAATTAATTTAAGATATGGCACACCTCGGCGTTTTATAAGCGATAATGGGACACAATTTGTTAGCAGCGTGATGCAACAGTAAACCTATTGCCTCAAGATAAACCATGGATTTACTCCCGTTTATCATCCTGAAACCAATCCCATAGAGAGAAGGAATAGGGATTTGAAAACAAAGCTTGCCATTTTAGTCGGAAACGCACATACCACATGGGTTGAGAAACTACCAGCCGTTCGTTTCGCAATGAATACCGCCAAGAAATGCTCCACCGGATACACTCCAGCGTATCTGACATTTGGACGCGAACTGAGGACACCGGATGAAGCTCGACACGATTTGAGTGAAATTGTGGCGAGCGAGAACTTCATTGCTGAGCTTACCCCAAAGTTACTATTAATAGCCGAAACGTTAAAGGAAGCACGGGATGTACAAGAAATGAACGAAGAGAAGAGAAAGGAATACTTGGATAAGCGAAGGAAGGTATGCCCTAATCATCAACCCGGTGATTATGTGTTGGTGGAAAGTCACCCTATGAGCAAATCAAACTGTAACACCGAGTTTACCCCCAGGCACCAATAGATGGCGCTAGTATGCAAATTAGATCGCGGTGACGTTTTTTTCCGAACCAACTAATGACTCCTCCGCTGCCGCGTCGTGTAATTAATTCCTTCAAGCCTTGGCTAAGGTACCAGAGTGGTAAAAATACTGCTTCGCTGAGGCGCTAGTAGTACAGTCACCTCGTCTTCCCGTCCCGTATACCATTAACTGTGTAAGGCAGATGCCATAGATTGATAGTCGTAAGCTGATGTTTTGTAATAAACCTTCGTAAGAATATATATTGCTCGTCGCAACACCGTGTTTTGCCCTGCGTCCCGTTCCCGCCTTATAGTATAAGTTAAGTATTAAATTAAAATTATTAGTAAGAAAAAACAATGACGATAAGTCTTATTAAAAATTTAGCTATCACCTACTTATAAAATTATGTTTGCTCACTCACGAACGAAAATTCAGTCAGCTTCATGTTCATAAATTCTTCGACCGAGTAAATTGGGGTAGACTCAAAAACCGTTTTTTTTTTTCGTTTAAAATCGTTCGCGTGAAGATTAACTACGGCATGGGGCAATTTGTTAAACATACATATCTTAATATAAATTCCTTGTTTTCTTACTTTGGCTAGGCGTGTTTTAGGCTTACATAGTATCTCTTTTCGTCTTTCATCCATTCTTAGATTATGCGCATATGGAGGAGGCAATTATAAATATACAAAGATATAACCGTCATGATTCTATTATTCTTAAAATAATTTCTAGCTGACGCCCAGATATAATTCTTATAGCTTTTTTTTGGGCTCTTAGTACTTTTATTACATCTTTACCATTTCCCCAGACAGTTATTGCGTATCTTATAATAGAATGTGTGTAAGCGTAATACACTGACAACATTGCATGCTTATCTAATAATGGCTTTCATTTCACCAATGCATAATTGGCACTTGACATCTTTTTACACAATTTAGCAATATGCTTTGAATGAGTAATTGTGTAATCTATTGTGTATCCCAAGAATATATTTTCTTCTAAGACGAAATTAGTATCAACACCTTTCCTGGATTGGTATGTCATTACAACACTTTTATCTGCGTTTAGTATGATACCGTTAGCATCAAACCACTGTTTCAATATACTTTTAGCTTTGTTTATTTTTGTATTTAGCTTGTCTTTGCTTTTATCATTGATTCCTACGTGCGTGTCGTCAGCAAATAAACTAGTATATGCCCAATCAGGCATAGCATTAGATAAGTCATTTATATATATAAGAAACAGTAATGGTCCTAATATAGAGCCTTGGGGCACTCCTATATCTACATTTGTAATCTTAGAGCTTGTATCGTTAACATACACAGCCTGTTTCCGATTCTGTAAGTAAGTACGCATCATGTTTAGTTCGGGGCCCCGAAATCCATAGTACTCTAATTTCATTAATAGTATGTCGTGCCTCAAACAATCAAATGCTTTAGACAAATCACAATATATACTTGCACATTTCTGTGATTTGTCCAAAGAGTCCAATATGTAGTAAATTACTTTCCTTGTCGCCATTTCAGTAGATCTACCTTTTCGAAATCCAAATTGAGACTTAGTAAAGAGATTATTTTCTTCAAAGTAGTTTAATATTTTACTTTTAATTATTGATTCCAATATCTTTGATATAGTCGGTAAAATACATATTGGTCGGTAGTTCCCTAGCTCTGTACAATCTCCTTTTTTATGCAGTGGAATAATCTTACCATGTTTTAGGCTATCGGGGAATATTCCCTCATCTAAGCAGTCGTTAATCACAATGTGAAGCAATTCCATTAAATGTTCATTTTGTACGATCAGTTTTTTCAATGTTTTTGAGTTCATATCATACATATCAGGGGTACATTTCTCTTTCATGTTCTTTACTGTCGTCCATAGTTCTTTGAGATCTATTTGATCAAATTTAACAGTGATAGGTTTTTCACACATTTCTAAATAATTTTTACATTCATCAATATTTGTACTAGTTTTACACGTTAATTTACGAGCAATATTCCCGAAAAAGTTATTGAAATCATTTGCTATATCTTTTGAGATAGATGTTTCTGTCCCATCTTCTCTTTTAATTAATTTTACGCCTTTATTGTTTACCTGTTTCTTATTATATCGGATTTGTTCGTTCACAATCTTCCATGATTCTCTTATTCTATTTCCTGAAGTTCTTACTCTGTGGTTATATTGTAGCTTTTTAGCTGCTACATAAACTTTTCTCATAATTTTCTTGTATTTTCTGATTCCTGCAGCATTTCCATCTTAGATAAATTATTTTTTGAGATATCTATTCCTTTGGTTGTATATTTGGTAACCCTATTACAAACTACACGTTTTTTTCTTGGAAAAGCTACGTCGTAATAAAATCTAATCGCGTCCTGTAGAATATTCATTCTTGAATTTGGTTCTTTACATAGTACGATCTGATTTTTTAAATGGATGAAATCCTGATTTAGTAAGAAATTGAATTAATTTATATTATTAACAGATATTTGCCGAGAAAATGTGATTGTTTTTGATAAAGTTTTACGTTTACTGTTCGAAATTGTTAGTCTAATTACTTTGTGATCCGCTAGTTTACGATTCAATACATCTCCTGTGAATTCGTCAAAGTTTACAATAAAATTATCAATACATGTAGCACTAGTTTTCTCTATTCTAGTCGGTTCATTCAAAATTATTTTAAAATTAACATCATCATTAATTTTTAAAAACATTTTTATATTTTTATCAATTTTTAATATATTCAAGTTGAAATCTCCAGCAAGTACAATTTTTTTCCCTTCGTGGTGGAGTTTTTGCAATATTTTTTTAGTAAATCAAAAAATAAGTCAATATCTTTGTCGGGTCTATAAACTGATATTATGATTATTTTTGAAGGTCTAAGTTCTATTGCAGTAAGTTCAAAATTCATCTCAAAAGAAATTTTGTTTATATCGTTCCTAACCTTATATTCTAAATTATTCCTGATAAAAATAGCAATACCGCCGTGCATAAAAAATTTCCTATTAAAATATGCCGCAAGTTCAAATCCACTAATCACCATCGTATGTATTCGTTCGTCTTGAACCCATGTCTCCGACAGACATAATACCCATGTCTCAGACACAGTACGCAACACTGTGTGCGTGCGTACTGAAGCAGCAATGGACGTTGCGTCATGAGACTGCGCCGCGGGGCCAGCTCTTATCGGCCACTCGTTTGTAACTTTATAATTTTGTTCCGTAATTGTCGGAGTTTCTACAGACGCAAACAATCATGGCTCCTAAAAAATTTTCCCAATAATTATTCAGTATTTTGATTGCGAAAATGGGGGTATTCAAACAAAACTATTGGATATTCATAGTACCCCGAATGAAGCTTCCGAAACTATTGCTGAAATTATTATGGCAACATTACAAAACTATGATTTATCGGAAAAATGCATTTCATTCAATGCGGACAACGCGAAAGTGAATTTCGGTGGCATAAATCGTCCATCATCGGGGAAAAACGTGCTCACAAACCTGAAACAACAATTAAATAAAGATATTGTTGGAGTCGGATGCCCGGCTCATGTACTACACAATAGCGTGCAGCATGGAACAGATGTACTGAAAATTGATGTTGAAGTTTTGGTGATGAAACTCTTCAACTACTTTTCTGTTTACAATGTCAGAACAGAGGCACTGAAATCTATTTGTGACTACATTGACATCAACTTTGAGAAATTACTGTCACACAGCAAGACACGGTGGCTGAGCCTCTATCCGGCAGTTGAGAGAATTCTCAAAATGTACGAGCCGCTGAAAACGTATTTTCTAACAACTCTGCAAGTGCCAACTGTCCTCGTAAATTTTTTGGAAAACGAGTTTTGTGAATCTTATTTGTTTTTAGTTCATAGTTTAATACAATCAACATAGTTTAAAATAATCAACATAGTTTTTCAGATGAATGCGAATAACCAATGGAGTATTATTCTGAAGACAGCTGGACCAGGAAATCTTACGGAAACAACCAAAATATGCTCTTATATATTTGCGATGCAGGCACAAAACGCCAATGTTGAAAGGGTATTTTCCTTAATGGGGACCCAATGGTCAAACGAAACAGGCTTTCTGTAGAGTCTGTCAAGTCGATTCTCTTAACTCAATATAATTTGAAACACATGACTTGTGAAATGTTCTACAAAACTATTATTAAAGTTCCGGAAGTATTGAACAATATTTTTGGGACCATTAAATATCAGAAAGTACTTTAATTTGTAATAAAAACTAATTGACTTAATTTATTTTTTATTTCTTTTCACCTAATGTGGAAATTCCGGATGGTTTACGATTCCCTCGCATTCCGGACAAAGACCTATAATACCGGACTTGTCCGGAGAATTCCGGACGTATGGCAACCCCATCCATAAGTAATGCAACATTCGTTTCGTGCGTATTTGAACTTTTAGTTTGAAAACAGAGACTTGTATAATACCTCTTAGAACAGATACGACAAGAACCGCTCTTTCATTGGGAGACCGTATAATTTTTCCATAAACAATTCAAGCAAACATATGTAGGGCCCTATGACTAAAGTATAGCGTTCTTGTGGCGATAAATGAAACTTGGTACATTTAAAAAGGGTGTGAACCATTGCAAAAATCGCTTTTGTAATCTTTCGTATTCGAACGTAAGGTCTGAGAATCGTGTGTATCTGAACTTGATACGTAAGCAAACCGACCCGTTGGCGCAGTCAACGAACCGCGTGCAATAATTTTCGAATTACCCGCTATTTGTGTATGTTTATTGCAGTTCTCGACTAAGAATCATACTAACTCATAAATAATCAGAATGTTAGTTGAGCTATGTAATAATACTTCAAATCGTTTACGAATGGAAGTAGGAATTTTGCGTAATAAAATATGCAACAACAAAAAATTCCATTCGTGAGTAGAAAACTTCATCACTTCTAAAGGTAGCATTCGGATCAAGACGACCGCGACTCGAGACCGCGACCGGCGACCGCGACCCATTGCTTTATATGAATTAATAGGAAGTGCTGACGGATGCAAGCAACCGAGTCGCGCGACGTGTGGGCCTGGCCTGCCAGCGCCTTGCGTCACGCGACTCGGTCACTTACAAGGCAGTGCCGTGGCGCGACAGATGCAAAATGGTCGTGTTTTCTTTGCACGAAGACGAAATTTTAATACAATTAGTTACCTTTATTCGATACGAGGCTTCAAGCTCATAAAGATAATACTGTGAAGGACAATATTTGGGAAGAAATTGGAAAAGCGTTGAATAAAACAAGTAAGTTCATATAATACATATTTTTATTAGAAAAGGTTATTCTTATTGTTTACAAATAGGTACTATTTTACTTTTCTCTATTTTTTGAGGTTATAAAACTGTTCTGTGATTACTTCCATGGGACGCCATTCTATTCTATTTATACGATTTTCCTGCCACGATACTTGGCCAACTGGACTTAAAAAAAATGATTTGGCTTGGGTACTTTATGTCTACTTTATCAAAAAGATCACTGGCACAAAATGACTTCTTTACCAAAATGATCACTTTCCATAAAATAGCAACTTTTTTATAATGTCTACTTTACCGAAAAGATCACTCGCATAAAATGACCTCTTTACCAAAATGGTCACTTTCCATAAAACGGCTGTTTTTCCATAATGTCTACTTCTTCCCAGCCTAAATTTAAACTCCTAAAATCTTTGTTTTCCAACAAATACTTTGTTAATAATGGCTATTAATAAACTTTTATCTAACCAATTGAAAACTCCCTGAATAAAATCATAGACATCAATTAATACTATTAATACTGTCAATTCTCCTGCCTTCCTGTCATGTAATTTCTTATGGGTTAGTTCTAAGAATAATAAAATTCTATTTTAAAATATTATACTAAACAGTAAAATATTCATACAAATATGGATTTTATATTTTTAAAAAACCAGAAAGGACAAGACAGTTTGTTGCAAGAGGGTTATCGATACAACTTACGAAAAATAAATAAAAATTCTACATTGTGGAAATGTGTGAATCGGAATGATTGTTCATCGTCGCTTACATTGGACCTTACTAAAACAAATATATTACGGCAAAAGCCACATACGTGTGAAAGTGATGTTATAAAAAATGAAATATTATTAACAATCAATAATTGCAAAAAAGAGGTGTGTACAGATTTTGGACCAATGTTAGCAATATACGAAAGAAATTTTGAGGTTTTAAAACAAAGAGGAAAACATTACGAATCCGAAATACCGGCGTTTCAATCCATCAAAAACATTCTTTACAGAGAATGCAAAAAAACATTACAAACCAAAAAATTAGTATTTCAAAAACTGGATGAAGTTCAAGTGCCCGAAAATTTCAAACCTTTTTTGGTTTGTCAAGACGGTAATGATAATAACAACATTTTGATTTTCGCAACATCTCTTGGCAAAAAAATGATAAGATCTCAAGTATCTGTATTTTTTGGAGACGGTACATTTCGATGTGTTCCGAAACCGTATTACCAGTTGTTTACTGTTCATGCAGATTTGGGTTCAACTGATAAAGCAACAAACGTCGTACCGTTAGCATATGGGTTGCTGCCAAACAAAAACGAAGATACTTACATTCGTTTTTTTGAACTGATAAAAGACATATTAGGATTAAATATAAAAAATTATAAATGTGATTATGAACAGGCTCAAATGAACGCCGTTAAAAATGTCTTTCCTGAATCGAAAATCAGTACTTGTTTTTATCATTACAATAAGGCTGTTTGGAAGAAATCTAAAGAACTTAAAGCAACATCTTCCAAAGAAGGTAGAACGATAACCAGATTATGTGCTCTTCTCCCTCTTCTCCCTTCTGATCGAATTCCAGAGGCTTGGGGATGCCTTCTTGAAAAGGCTCCAATTACACCCGAGATACAAGCTTTCTTCAAATATTTTAAACGACAGTGGAAACCACTCAATTCACCGGAAGTTTTAAGCTGCTCATTGCATAGACACAGAACAACAAATCCGCTGGAGGGTTGGCACAGAAGGCTTAATGCTAATATCCCAAAAAAGACCAACTTTTTTTTCTTTCTACATAAACTGTTACAAGAAGCAAAACAAATTGATTTTAAAATTAATAATATTTTATTTAATAATGTAAAAAAGAACAGGAAAAATATGGATATTATATTTGATAATAAATTAAATAAGTTAGTGTTGGACATTGGTAGTAATAAGATATCTTGCATCCAGTTCTTAAGAAAAGTTTTATTTTTGAAAAATGGGATGGGAAAAAAGTTTCTTAATAAGATATAATAATAATAAAACGATTGAAAAACTTTGAGTTTTTATTCTGCTTGATTAACCTCTTACCTAATAAGGTAGTCTATCAGTCCCACCGTACACCTGTACCATCTTTGTTTAAGTTTGACAGCTGTCATCAAAAATGAACATGGATGAAACGGTGAAACCTATCTTACACTTCTGCAACATTGATTCAGTTTGTTGAATCCACTTTTTACTTGTTCTCACGAAATTCATCTGTTTCTCGACATTCATTTGTTTTAAGGTGTATTTAATGGCAATTTCACCATTCAATATCCAAGTTTTTATGTCTATGTTTGCACTCATGGTGATTCATGGTAAGTGATCTTTTTGATAAAGTAGACATAAAGTACCCAAGCCAAATTTTATAAATAAAAAAGCATCCCGCAAAAGATTATGTAAACAGCACGCGGTCAAAATCAAGTCATCAACAGCCTCTGGTCTGATTGATATCGGTGCGTAGAATATTCTAAATACTTGTGATAACAATGCAAACGAGTTTTCTGTCACTCTTCTGGCACGGCAAAGTCTATAATTGAAGATAGCTTTAACCTAACCAGTAGCATTCACTGAAACTCTCAATCACTTGTAAGTTTTGCCGTACCCGATATACTCGTATCAGTTAGTTTTATCGATTAAAAGCAGTTGTTTTTGATGTTACAACATGAAACAAAACAGTAGCATTTACTGAAACTCACAGTTACTTGAACGGTTTGCTGCAATTACTAGGTACCTAAGGCAGAGTCGTCATCCGCCAACACATCTATTGCCTCATGTTGCCATCTCACTATTGGTACACTATATGTTATGTGAGGGACAATGTTAACCAGCATTTTCTTTTTAATGCCTCGTTTTGTCTGGATAACTATTTCTTACGACGGACTGAATATCTCTATAGGGGATTCAGCTCTAAATGTATATATTAGCAAAGAGTCTTCTTAAACAGTAGAAAGTTTAAGTGACAGCCCTTGCTGTTATATAGCTTCGCTGGCTCCCGCAGTCTAAAAGCAGTCTACATGTTCTTTTATTATTGCTTTGGGGGTTCTCTGCTGTCACTACGGCTGTCTTTCAGTTTTGTACAAAGCATCTGTTAGTGGTTTCCCTTGCAACCGAAACAGAATACCTTCCTTCTGGACTCTTCAGTCGAGTGGTCACTAAAGACATCTCCCTTTAAGCTTTTCTTTGCGTGCTTCAATGGACTTCACCCTTATACAAACAGCACTATGATGGTTCCTCATTTTACAGAACAGACATGGTAGTTTAGGCTTCTTGTTCGGCGGTCCTGCCGGGGTGTTATTGTCATGCTTCCTTTTTTGAACCCTTTCAGACCTTGTCTGCAGTGCTTCTGTGGTTGCTGATGTCGACGGAGTAGAATCAAAGAAACAATGCGCTGCAGAAGCTCCAGATCTCTCCAACGCTGTAACGCACTCTAGTCAAATTGGACCTCAGGGTAGGAACAGAGTGATCATCTGGAGATAGCAATTTCACCTGGTACAAAATACTGGAAATTTACTCGCAATTGTAACACGCAGGTGATTACTTTCTATACTCTCCCCCTGTGTAGATAATACCCTGAGATGCTTTTCTATGTTGTCTAATGTTTGGCGGCATTCGTTGGCATCTTCTGTTACTTTCTTGATGTTGTTGATTGCAGTATGATAAGCATCAATGATAAGATCAATTGACCCATACTTTTTACTAAGCGTCTCTACCGCAACAGTTTCCAGTGCTGGTCCTTCTAAAGCGCTGAGTAGGTAGGACAGCTTCTCCACGTCACGAAGATTTTTTGAGTCGACGTTCGCTTCAAACTTGTCCCAGAACTCGTAAAACTTCAAAATGTCTCCGTTATACTTAACGAGTTTCGGAAGCTTTGCAGAACTAGTGCTTTGTTGCTGGGAAGTTTTATGGACCTTCTGCATCAAGTTGGTCTTGCATCAATCTCTCAAACTCCGACGGTTCGATGTCAGGATTTGCTCGAAGTTCCTTGTCAAAAGCTTCGATGACGTGCTTAATCGTAAGCCTGGCTTTACGAGGTCGTGTTCACTGATGCAGAGCTCGGGTCCCTCTTGCGAAGTTCGAAGTTTATCATTAACCTCTTTCATCGCGTTCAGTACCTTTTCATGACGTAGTTTAAGCCTGAGAGCCATAACTTACTCCTTACCCTTTCTGGTTAAATTATCTTTAGCTGGAAGATTAATACAATCGCTTTTAAATTCCTACTTTACTCAGATTTTTGGGGATCTGTAATCGAACGATCAAAAACCTTTTATAATTGTCACATCTAGCTTTTACTATGTTGCTTACATTTAAAATTATAGTGTCTTTTTTTTTCGCAAAAAATCGCATTTATGTTATAAAAAACGGATTTCTGTCTGCACTGGGCCCTAGTTTAATCTCATTCAGAATACATTTGTAGCACGTGTTTGTGTCTCACTTCCGCGCACAGTCAGTCCAACTCCCCCCCTTCTCGATCGCCTCATGTCATAGAGTACTATATTCTTTGTTCGTCAGTCAGTTGCTTGCGAGCTTTCGGTGATAGATGACGCATGCTTGTCATCTGAGTCCCACCAAAATGCTATAATTAATTACTCATAATTTTGCATCGTAATTAAAATTTTCATTTCGTTTAAGGAAAATGTCTTTTAAAATCGTTTCAACTCGTCGTCGTACGGGTCGCTCAGAGCTGTGCACTGTGCCGTCCCAATGGGAAAACAAGGGACAACTTAGATGGCCAAGATATAATGCCGAGTTATTAAGCAAAGACGGCAGTGTCCGACCTCGCGCCGATTGGCTAACAAAGAGTTGTACATTAAAAAGAAAAAAATTTCAAGCCTATGACGAGGCTGAAGCAGAATTAACAAATATGCTAAACAAAACCGATACCGACACAGATCATGATCAAAACACACGTGTGCAGATGCACTATCTTTCAGAACCGAATTCTACTGCTGCGGGTCCAAATTTCAACTCTTTGGCTCAAGATTTGGTAAGTTCTACTACATACTTTTTCTTAATTTCTCGAGTCGTTAGTGCCCCTGTATAGGCAGCGCCATTGGTTAGTTTTAATATACACTTTAGTAGGTACCCTGTATTATAAAATTACCAGAACTGTGTCTATACGTATAGTTATACACACGTATAGACGTTATAAATGTTATAGTCAGTTATCTTAATATGACAAGGTATTCAAGTGCAATTAAAACTTATTGTAGTAGCTGTTTGTTTTCGATGATTACATATCAATTTACGGTATTGATAGGTAGCCTACTTATGTGATCCATGGAAATAAGAACTTTTGTCGTAGTGGACTTGACTATACACTAGACGTGTGGCCGTCTTAACCTAGGTAATTGTGTTGTAAACTAGAAATAAAAAGCTGAATCAGATATTAGGTAAATATTGTTAATATTTACCTATTTATAGGGATAAATAGCTGCTGTATCAAATTGGTATTATATATTTAATTCGCATCTAATAGCTAACTACTTCAACTATGCAATGATAAATTACTATTAAGCAAGCCTCCATTACTCGAATTTATTATTAATGTTGAGTCTGGTTCCGATGAAAGCGATTATTTTGACGAGTGAATTATTAATTACTGTATTATATTAGGTATATAAAACGTATTTTGAGAATAATTCTTTACTTTTAACAAATAAATAAATCTGAAAACAACTTAGAACTGTTTTATTTAATAGGTACCTAATTTGTTTAATTTAATTTTTATATGCAAACGTACTTTTTAAATTCTACATGCTCGAACGACAGGACCAGTGGCCAACTAGTGCATAAATGACGCGATGCACTACAGAACGGACGTGTCATTCCGTACATAGCGCGCTCTCCCCGCCATACAATGCTAGGCACCTGAACTGATCGCCCGATTAGTTGACAAATCAGTGCGCGAGAGAGTCAAAGTTTGCAGTAAAATCGCCGCGCGCACACATATAAAGTGGTTCAATAATTATTTGTCCTCACACATTGAAACAATTAAGTTTAGTGGAGGGGCGTTCATTTTTAAGTTTACCACTGACGATACGTCCATTAATCCGAATGGAGTAGTCGTCGTCCAAAATCGTCCCATGAATGCTAAAAAAATATTCCATTTGGATGGACGGACGTCAGGCAGCTCTGGATTTCCAAACGGATTGAAATCCATGCGTCCAGGCCAAATGGACGTCATCCGCGGCCGTCCGTCAATGTCAGAAACGTGCGCCACGCCATACGGAAGCAGTCCGAATTGTCCGTGAATGGGCGAAACGGCGTCCATTTTTTTGAGGTTATTGTTTCAATTTATGTTTTGATGTCGATGGTGGTGCATGTGCTGTGTATTTGTCAAACGTTATAATTTTTTTTTTATTGTGTCTTTGTTCGCGTGTGACTTTGTGTTGAAAGTAATAGAAAAATATAAATTTTATCCATGTTTATGGCAAGTAAAACCTAGATACGGTTAAAAAAAAGATTACCACTTTAAGAAATTGTTTTAAAAAGGAATTAAATAAGGTATGTGTTGTAAATTTATAGAAAATTATTCGTTTCGGTAGTTATTTGTAATATGTGTAGACAAATAAAATAACACAATAAAATAGAATATTTATTTCAAGTCTTCGATCATTAATATAGGTACATTAAAATTAGGAGCTTATGTTACCATGGTTAACGAATTGCTTAATTACTTATTCATTATATTTGAACCGACTTTATATTGTGTTACAGGTTAAGGCATCAGAAAGATCTGGTGCAGGAACAGCAGAAATTCATGTCCCTAAGTTGTGGTACTACACTGAAATTTTCTTCTTAGCAGATGTGGATGTACCAAGAGTCACAAGATCAGTGAATTCCATCCTCGATGACATGCCATTTGAAGATAGTGCTGAGGTACATGCATACGTTATACTATTTTATCGTCTTGCCAACTGACACTACCTTCCCCATTAAAATATTGCACAAAGGCTTCCCTTACATTTTTTGCATTACTGCTGGCATTCCTAATTGTAATATTGAATGAAGTAAAACCGATTGCAGAAGTTGAATCATTAGTATTGATGTCAATATCGAATAAATTATCCGTGGCATAAGGGGAGCTAGATTTTCTAAGAAAATTGTGAAGGAGACAGCAAATACAGCGCCAGCACCGGCGCGTGGGATAGCTTACGCTTCAGCTCGTCAACCGCCGCGGAGTGGTGCGTCTCCCACACCCACTCCGAATCCTTTTTTAGTAAAGATCGCAGGACATTTACACAATCAGAGTAATTTGAAATAAATTTTGATAAATAATTCACCATCCCTAAAAACCTTTCGAGCGATTTTTTATCTCGCATCCCTGATGCATCGACCTTGTGTCCTAAGTAGGTTATTTCCGCTACTCCGAATCTGCATTTGTCGCGTATGAATGCAGTAGCCATTTTAGGGATCCTCATATCAGACCCAGAAGTCGCCAATCATGATGGCTGACGATCTTACCGAGGTAAATGATTAACCTCAAGGGAGTTCCCGTCGGGGAAGAGGCGGTAATAAAGGCGCCAGAAGACCACGTGGAAGAGGCCGAGGAGGCCAACATAACAACCAGACCAGAAAGAATTTTAACACCAAAAGGATGGAAGAACATCGGCTTAAAACCGGATTACAAACGCAGATTAACAACTTTAATGAAATAAAATCTGAGATATTTGCTTTCGTCACAAATGAACAACTGCAAAGATTAACATCAAACGTGAACAAGAAAGCTATTGTGGGTATGATGCTCCCACAGGATAGGTCACCACGCAGCACTATGAGGATGAAACTCAGAGCTGATATCCCTGAACTGAAAACTCTCAAAATCCAAAGATGGATTGGAATCACTATAAAAAATAATCGAACTACATCCAGGACAAGATGGACACGCCAGGGTAACAACTTTAAAAACCAAAAGCGGTTTACTGAAGAGGCCGATTACTAAACTTGCCAAAATTTTGCCTTTCGACGCCGACACTGCAACTGTAAAATTGTCGGAAGAAACAAACAACGTTACTCCAACTACGCCTTCAAACTCAAGTAACAAGTGCAAACGTACTGGAAAAAAAGGCTTTATTACGATGCTTATTTCATTACTAATGTTATTTACATTGTCAACTGGGTCGTACGGTGCCGTTACTGTCGGCGAAAAAAGCACGCCGTCGAGCACTC
Organism: Ligdia adustata; assembly: GCA_947049295.1. Classification (NCBI taxonomy): domain Eukaryota; kingdom Metazoa; phylum Arthropoda; class Insecta; order Lepidoptera; family Geometridae; genus Ligdia; species Ligdia adustata. Next base: position 5,947,603 of record OX346233.1, read on the forward strand.
ACATTACGGACCTTGGACGCGATCGCCCGATTTACTACGATACAATAGGAAAGGTCCAACTGATTCACGACGAATGAATTCTACTTACGTACTACAACTTAACTACTTACTGGAGATATAGAAAACTATATAAAAGATATAAAAATCTTGTGTCAAAAACTGGACCAGAAATACTGCGAAAGTACCACACATCAATTATTCCATGAGATTTATCAACTTAATTACTATAACGACATACTATTATCACCACATAAACATCTCTCCGATCGCAGAAAGCGATCTCTTATCGATGGTGTCGGATATCTAGCAAACACACTGTTTGGAGTCTTGGATCAACGTTTCGCCGAGAAATACCAACAAGACATTCAAAATATACAAAACAACGAGAACTATCTACTACAACTTATGAAAAACCAAACCTCGATCATCGAACTCGAAAACGACATCATGAAGACGAAGAAAATATACGAAGTCGATTTGCCGTCATGAACTAATATATGAATGACACCGACATGAGACTTTCAAAACTTAAGTCAAATGTCGGAACGGTCATGGCAACTAACTATTATACTTCAGCATCGCTCGTCGCACACTTACTTCTGACAAACCTACATAGCGTTTAAGAAATACTATTCAACGCACTCGTCGATGTCTACAAAGGGCACATAGACGTGCACCTCCTCCCTCCAGTGAACTTGATCAAACAGCTAAACGCAATCGCAGGAAAGCTACCGAAAACTTTAACTTTGCCTGTTGATAATATTCAAGCCGAGATAAAGGATGTTTATAAACTACTTTACGTGAAGGCTCGAGTTACAAACAAGTACTTCATGTTCGAAATTCACATTCCATTGACGAGCGACGAAGAGTTTACTCTCTATCGGGTCATTCCTCTGCCTATGAAAACTGTAGAAGATGATACTGAAACTACAAAATACGTACTTGTATCGGCCAAGTACATAGCTGTAAATTTTAGAAAGAATTCTTACATCAACTTGAACGAAGATCAAATAAAGCAGTGCATTCAACGAAGTACAAATAATTTTGTGTGCAGTCTACACTGCCGTCAATAGCATAGGTACAGTAAGTCGGATTTTTGACAAAACTGAGTTAAATATACAGCCGTGATCACGATAACGAGATCTACATTTGTATCTGACCATCATATTTTAAACAAAATCTAGCAATTTTGAATTTACAGTACGTCGAGCATTTTTTCTAAATCACATAGCATGATTGCAGTGGGTATATTTATAGCAAAAGTTCTAATTGACAGTCTCTTGGCATAAATACAGTATTACATTCATATCACTAAAATGTTAAATAGATGTCATAATCATGGCCTTCAGGTTACATAAAATACAAACAGTAAGAAGTCATACTGCATGTATGCTAAGTAAAGATCTGAAACGTAGGATACAGAATACTTACCACAAAGACAGCTGAGTTCGGAGTACGATTCTATACTGTTTTTTTCTTAAGGAGCGTATTCAGATTAAACATAAGATTATTTATAATACTAAGGGCAAGTAGATATGCTGTGAACATATTTCGACAGCAGTGTAGTGATAATGGTCAGGTGTACTTATCATGGGAATAGTAAAATAGCTATATTGTACTCATGCTTAGGAAGTGCATACAATTAATATGATATCACTACTTATTAAAAAGAATTGTAAGTAGTTTGTACTGCATGTTTAAGTTGCTACGATATTTAAATGCTACGTCAAGTATGCTATACAGGAAACTACTTAACTGCAGTTAAAATAGGTACCTACTAGTAACAAAATATCACAAAATTTGATTCGACTCTGTACCCAGAAAATCAGTATGAAGCAACGTGAGCTGATTAATTCCAGTTATTCAGCCCTAGATACGGTAGGAAAAGGCATATTCATTAAAAACAATGTGAGTGTCACGAATGTCCAATCACGAAAAAATATAAACAAAGAACCAAAACGAAATCTAACCTTTAGTTACTTTTTTACTGTTCGTGGACATAAATCATAAATCCAGTGCAGGTATGCAAGACCTTTTTATTAGCAACTTTAGGTTATAATCCTAAGAATGATACAACAGTTTTTCGAATTCTTCATACAAGTGAAGACGTCGATCTCAAAGAAAAACGCGGACACTGCGACAGATCGTCGCTTTCAAAGGGTAAAACTTTGATAACTTCACACATAATGACCTATAATCCTGCAATATCGCATCACCGCCGTGAACATGCCCCACATGACGCATCGTTTGTATTTACCTAACGTTATCAGTATCACCATGATCCATACCGATTTTAACAAATTATACCCAGAATCTGCATTTTCTTACGAAGTTTATCGTAGAGTCGTAAAGAGCCTCAACATTTCTTTCGCAGTTCTGGGCAATGAAGAATGTGAACTTTGTGCTGTATACAATATACACGCTTGCGAATTTAAAAAAGCTCCTAACACAACTTGTGCTACATGCAACAATCATGTAGAACATCGCCAACGCTATAAAGACAGCAGAAAAGCGTACAAATTGGACAAGAAAAACGTGGATGAACATAAAGATAATGACACCGTTTACGTATGTGTGGATCTTCAAAAGGTTGTAATGCTGCCGCGCATGGACAGCTACAAAGTAGCAATATTTTGTCCCCGAATAATAGCTTTCAACGTAACTTTTGCTCCTTTGGACAAGTCTACTAAAGATAATCCTTACGCTGTCTTGTGGCACGAAGCTATTTCAGGCCGAAATGTGCATGACATTGTTTCAACTTTTAGAGCTTTTTTCATACACCACCGGAACAAAAGTCATTTTATGATTTGGGCCGAAAACTGTTCGTCACATAATAAAAATTGGACTCTCTTTTCATTTCTTGTGAATGTTGCCAACAGTCACTTAATTGAAGCACGTTCTATAACTCTAAAATATCTAGAACCAGGACATACATTCAATTCAGCGGACAGTTTCCACCTCCAAGTGGAGCAGTCACTTCAAAAAATGAAAAATGTTTGCGACTTTAATGATTTTGTAGAAGCCGTTCGAACCTCTAACTCAGGGTTAAATATGCCAAAAGTCATGGATACCCGTGATTTTTACAAATTTTGTGACTTTCATTCGGAACAAAAAATGCGTGCATTGAAAGACCGGGAATACATTAAAAATTTTACTGCGGTAAAAGTACTCCGGGGAGAGTTAATTTGTTGTTCAAAAAATCTCACGCCGATGAAGAATTCAAGACTTTAAACTTTTTATGTACATGTCAAAATTTAAAAAAATAAAGCATTTCCTTGTGCTTAACATAGACTTTTACCTAGAGGTATCGCCTCCTCACGAAAGGAAAAAAATTGTCATAGATCTCGTTCCCTTAATGTTACCCAGCCGAAGGCAATTCTGGTTTTACTTACCAGTTAACGATAAATCTTTAAATCTTTCCAAAGAATTTGACGATTAGTTTTCTCCTCCTTGTTTTAGTAGGGATTGATTTCTTAGTCATTGATTATTTTAGTTTTGGCACATGTTAATGAAAGGGAAGACTGGTTTTTTAATATTAAGTTTACTTGAGTTGATTGAATACTGAATACAAGAAGTTTGAGTTGAGCGATTACTAAATACATTAAGTAAAACCAATATATCTACAAACTGATAAAATGAAACATAGGTTCAAATAGTAAACACTACTAGGTTAATAACTTTAACTTTTGTTTTATTTATAATATTTAGAAGTTTTTGTGGAGTCATCGCAATTTTTTAGGCAATCTGGGTTTGTAGAAGGTAACCTCTGGATCTATTTAAGTGATTTGAAACAAAATACCAATAGGCTACATTTTATACGGAATAAATATAGTGTAATCGTGGCATAAGCAAGTTAAATCTGGTAAGCCGCGATTCGCAGCTTAATAATTTCCATGGTTATTTAGCATGGATACAGTAAAAAACACCTTACTGTGTTTATGCTGAGTGTTCCATGTCAGAACACAGTAATAAATATCCGTGCTGTGTTTTTGCTATGTGTTCCCCGTCCCCGTGTAATAGATAGGTGCTGGCGTCAGTTTTCATTCAAGATATCAACCACGATGATCTGATTACAAACAAAGGATTTATAGAATATTTTCGCGACAAAACTTTAACCGCGTTTTTCTCGAAACTGTCCAGAGGGTACTTACTGCAACTATGCTATTGACGGCAGTACACTCGCCCATTAGAACTTTGGATAGCAAAGAAGCACCCTGTGAAGCTAAACTATTAGGTCATCATACGACCTCGCCGTGCATCGTAAAGAAAGCCGAATGCATCGCCGCGTGGATCGAGTTACATACACCGAACCGCTGGCTGGCGGTGTGTTGCGACTCGTGCACACTATGAACTATCTGTGACAATGACGTCACTTCGTATGAGATAAACACATCGGGACTTAGCACCTTGAAGCAAGGATGTATAATGCAAAACAAGGACTCTACCATCTACGCTCACAACGTGTACCACAGTGACGCAAGACTAAACTTATACTCGGCGGAATCACCAAAAGTAGATAAGTCCATCAACAACATCGTGAACTCACAACACGTATCTCATTTACTACTTCTACTTGAGGACAAAAACCGTGAAATGGTTAATAAGCGGCTGGAGCAGCAGAATACTAACGAACTTAACCTGCCAGCTAAGATAACTTCACACGACATCCATCAATACATAGATAACGTCGATGATGTCAAATTTACTTTTGAATGATAATTTTACTAGTTGCAATTTTTAAGATTTTTACAGTACCTCTTTACACTCGTTTCAAACTCTGTTTAACTTTGACTTTGTACTGACGATTCGCTCTCTCTCTCTCTCGTTGTCATCCCTTTTTTTGGGGTTGGTAATATCGCGGGCTTCAAACCATAGGGGCGTATCAACAAAACCCCTACTTTTCAGGAGACGAAAAAAACTTAATAACTTTTTAATTAATGTACCTACAGAATTAAAAATTTACATGTAGCTATGAAAATACTTCTGTATATATGTGGAATGCTTAATTTTTTTGTAAATTTTTTTAAGTTCTCATAAATGCACATACGTCTATTTGGTTTGATATAGTAAGACAAATCTTTTCTTATTTTTTCTCAAAAAACGCTTTGAAAGAATGGACGTATAATATAAAATCTTATTATTCAATGTGGTAGGAAAAAAACATAAGCATTTTCTACCAGTATCGTGAAATGGTACATTGGTATAACTTTTCATGCGACTAAATCCACTATTTCCTATTTTTTCTGTGGTTATACGTCCATTTGGCTTGGCAAAAAAGAAAAAAATACTATGTTCCAGGACAGACGTATGAATTTATTTAGGGTTAGTTTCAAAGAATGAGATTTAAAAGAAGTATACTCAAAAAAGTTCAAAAAGCTTTATTTAAAAAGAACTTCATAATATAACAATTTATACAATTTTAAAGTGTATCAACAAAACTTTTACTGAACAAAAACAGAGCTTACTGAACAGTCTTATTTTCTATTTTAATTTTTTCTTCTTATAAAATTCTTATGTCTATGACCTAGGTTTTCAGAACAGCACAATTCTTGATACCTAATTTTAGAGTTTAGTTTACTTATCTACATATTATAATTTTCTTAGAGAGTTAGCTATGAATTGCTATGAAATATAATTATTTAAGAGATCAACAACTTGGCTGCCATAATTTTCTAGTCTTCTTTCCCCGTCTCTTTTTGGTAACGTAAAATGTATTAAAACTTATTATAACACAGAAAAGCAATTAATGTATTTCAATCTAATTCTGAGCGTCATAATGGTAAAAACTTAAAAAACTAAACTTGGTTACTATCAAATACAACATCAGTTCTTTTTTGACCTGACCGGCGTCTCAAGTATGAGGCTCTTGAGGCAGACAGTTCCAATTCGTCATCATCATTTTGAGGCTTCATCTTTTCCAACGGTCTTGAATTCACCGGCAGATTCTGGTAATAAAAGTGATGATTTTTTGGTGTCGTTCCATCCTTACACATTTCCATCAGATCTGAATGTTTTACTCTTTTTAGCAAAATTTGGATATCAGGAATAAAGCTTTGCCAAACAAGTATTACGTTCCGATCTTTTTGATCTCTCCCTTAATTTTACCTCTTTGAATTCTTCCCAGTATTCACATTTGAAAAACAATGAATTTGGAATTTCTTTGTTCAATTGTAACTATCTCATATTAGCCCAGTGGAAAGGAGTTCCATCCGTCGCTTTGATTTTGTTTGGAAAAATATTATTGCCAATTGCTTTGAAATCCAAAAAAACTGTATCTTCCATAACCTGAACATTGTATGGGTTATCTTTACGGGCTAGCCGTATTACATTTTGCCAGTCATCAGGGGTATAGATTTTAGCATATTCAGACGCTCGTTCGATTGTAAATGCATGTTGTCACACTCCGTGTATGTGTGTCCTGGTTCAAGAAATTTATAGTCAATAACTTTCATGTGATTGTCAGGTGATGAAATAATGTAATTGAGCATAGTTGCAACCACAGAATTTCTGTTTTGTCAAGGACAGCAATCGGAATATAATACAAGGTGGTCAACATCAGAAAGATTAGTTATGTATTTATAGAGACATGTCGACACTTCGTTAGATCCTCTGTTGCCTTCATATTCCGGCCAAAAATAACAATAACCTTGCTTGGTTCCTGCATTGTGAATTGTAAAATTCATGCTGCCTAACTTCCGTTTATAAAATACAGGCTTTCTCAAAACCAAAGGACTGTAGAGCACAGCTTCAAAGTGAAAAGTGCAAACTTGAAAGTGTTTATCGATCTTTGCTTTTATTTTATCAGATTTTTTCTCTTCCTGTGCAAAGTATTTTCTGTTTATATGCTCTTCGTATTCTTCTTGTTTTTCCTTTTGTTCATCCTCAGTTAATTGGCCAGGTCTTTTCTTGGTTTATGAAAACCTATATTCTTTTTTAAAATTAGTTCTTTATAAGATGTTTTGCCAATCGCATTTTTATTATTTTCCAAACGAAATTGCTTGTATAAATCGTACATTTTTTCTTTATTCAGAGCTGTCTCTAAGTAAATCTTTTTTGTATCTTTACGGCACCAATGCGAAGGTACTTTTGGAAATGAATCTATATGATCATTCGCGAACTTTAAGTCATCTGTGTCCAATTTGTTAGATGGTGTATGACGACCTCTTTTATCAGGGGATGGAATACTTCCTACTCCTCGTCTAGCTTTCTTTAAAGCAGTACGCACCATTTTGTCGCTAATGTCCAGTGTGCTAAGGAAAAACGGTTGGCACACAGTAATTGTATTAGAATCTATCTTGAAACTATAACTTAATGTATATTTCCTCGAATTGACTGCTTCAATTGTTCACTCTCGAATTGACTGCTTCAGTTGAATTCACGTTAGAGACTATAAAATCTCTTTGTCTCTCAAGACTTCTCAAACTCCAAAATGACAAATGTAGAGTCTCTCTTGCGTTATTGTCAATTTTTGAGTGACAAAGTCGTTGACACTTACAATTTTCAATGCCACACTTTTCTGCGGGTACATTTTTGCCTTTGGCTGATCTGTATGTTTCGCCGTTGTTTCTTTTCTTTTTTCTTATGTTTTTCTTCCAATTTTCTGGCACTTTCCTTTTATGTCTTTTTACCTCTTGACAACTTGGGTTATTTTCACTTGTGAACAATTCTTCTATTTGGGGTGAATTAATATTACATACTGATGGTTCGTTTTCATATGTGGACAATTGTTCTATTTGGGGTGAATTAACATTACTTACTGATGGCTCATTTTCATGAGTGGACAATTGTTCTATTTGGGGTGAATTAACATTACTTTCTGATGGCTCATTTTCATGTGTGGACAATTGTTCTATTTAGGGTGAATTAACATTACTTATTGATGGCTCATTTTCATGTGTGGACAATTCGTCTATTTGGGGTGAATTAATGTTACATACTGATGGTCCGTTTTCATATGTGGACAATTGTTCTATTTGGGGTGAATTAACATTACTTACTGATGGCTCATTTTCATGTGTGGGCAATTCGTCTATTTGGGGTGAATTAATATTACATACTGATGGTTCGTTTTCATATGTGGACAATTGTTCTATTTGGGGTGAATTAACATTACTTACTGATGGCTCATTTTCATGTGTGGACAATTCGTCTATTTGGGGTGAATTAATGTTACGTACTGATGTCTCAATTAAAGATGCAACAGGTGACATTGGTGAGCATTGATTTTTTTCATCTTAGGGTTGGTAACTGGGGTCTGCTATTGAATCATTGCTATCTTCAATGTATGTTTGGTCAATAATGTTTGGGCTATCAAGGGAGTGTACCGAAGGTATTGGTGTAAAAAGCGGTGTAAGTTGGTTTTCAACAGACGGAATGTTTGTTTCTTGTTCAAAATCCTTGTTTGTTGTCAGCACAGACGGTGGCGATTTATTTAAATAAAAAGGAATATCATCTTCAATTTCTTCATCAGTAAAGCCTATGTTTCTTGTAACCGTTTGTTGTTGGACTATGAGAGGTGATTCTCTGTGAACCTCAGTATTTGTCTCACACTCCAGAGTCTTTGTCGGTGACGAATGTTCCATATTATGCAACATCTCCGTATACTGCTCTTCAACCAAGATAGGTGAATTCTTATTTTCTTTACCCCCTAGAAAAAATAAGTTTTGTAAGGTTTATAATATATTAATAATAAAAAATCTGCTGTTCCATACATTTGTCGATAATTTTCCATACTTTTGTATGGAACAGTTTTTTTTGTTTTTTCGCGAATTGCCTATAGCTCTAGAACAAAAGTTGTTGGTATAGATGTACTAAAGCCATCCTTAAAAGGTTATGCGTTAATTACCAGTAACCCTGTATACATATTAATATATTTTATTCGACACCCTGTATAAATTATTGATTTATATAGTAATAAGACACGCATGTTTAGCATTTTGAATCGTAAATTGTTTCTGGCCAAGTTTTGAGGTAAGATACCACACTGTGCAATTGTGCATCGTTCACTGCAGGTGTCTTTATTGATTTCCTAGCTACCACTTCTATTACTAGGTAAGTAATCTCATCAATATTTCAAATATTTAAGTTTTTTTGCGTCTTGTTTAACGAATTCGCATGAAATTTTGCCTGAATATGTACCTACTTTACCAAAACCACAATCATCAACAACTATAACATCAATACTCACTAAATAAGAAAAAAGATACTCACTGTGTAGAACTAACCCCAGAATGTGTTTGCTTCGATTCATCTTCACGTTTTATACAGCTTTTATTACTTTTATAACGAACGGTCCATACGTCCACTATACACGGCCGACTGTTAGTCACTGCGCGGGGAGCGAGGAAGCTCGGTGACGCGAAGTGAGGTCGTATGCGTATTCGTCTTTATGGCGCGACGTTTGAACTATCAATTACATAAAATTTGATAGTTGTATGCACATACGTCCATGTGGCCCGACATTATACTACAGGTCTAATAAAAATCAATGGTTTTTATTAGACCTGATTTAATTAGAATTAAAACAAATTCGTCGCTTGTGGATACAACCGTTGTACGTCCTTCTGGCATGATAATAATGTTTGACTGTCAGTCATACGTCAAAATAACTTTATATTAATATATTGTTACGACCGTACCCTATGTACCACAGAATACGCAGTAGTTGTGAACCGGCGCCCTATGCACAGAATAAGACATAGTAAGCGTCGCCCGCGCTATTGTTTATCGCGCATAGAAAAAAAGGGATCTCTCTCGTTTTCAAGTACCTTCCTATTTGTAAACATCTATTGTTCTCGGTGTCCAGCAATTAGACGAATATTCTGGATAATTACAGAATGACGGCACTGAGGTATACATTAGAGCCTCGATAATCCGTACTCAGGCTAATCCGAACGTCGCTATAATCCGAACTGCATACCCCACCCCACTTCCTCGCCTTCGCCTCGCTGCTATGTTGTTTATTAATTAGTCTGCAGTTACGACTGCCACGTTGCGCGTCCATTCCACGTTTTCCTGCTCTGTACTCGTGCGCGGCGTGTTTTTTGATGTTATAAAGATGGTTCCAACACCAAAACGCAAACATAAAACTTTGACTATAGCCGAAAAGTGCACCATACTAGACAGTTTAAAGGACGGAGTGTCGGCAACTTCTCTTGCTTGTAAGTATGGCGTTGGAAAATCAACAATTACAGACCTCAAGAAAAATGAGCACAAATTGAGATCTTTTATAGCTAAAACTGAGAAAGGACCAGGGTTCAGAAAATCTCTAAAATTACCAGAGAATCTAGTGCTAGAAGAAGCACTGTTCACATGGTTTTTAGAACAAAGACGACGCCACATTCCATTGTCTGGTGAGGTCGTAATGGAAAAAGCGAGATTCTTCCATAAAAAACTAACAGGTTCGGATTTTTCTGCAAGTAGAGGATGGCTTGATAATTTTAAAAAACGTCATGGCATACGTCAGCTGAAAGTGTCAGGTGAGAAAGTCTCTAGCAATACGGAAGCTGTTCAACCATTCCAAGAAAAATTCCTAAACGAGATAAAAGAAAAGAACCTTTGCCCTGAACAAATTTACAATGCCGACGAATCAGGATTGTTTTGGAAGGTTCTGCCGGACAAAACTTTAGCCTCTTCTGCTGAAACTAGCGCTCCTGGGTCGAAAGTGTCTAAAGAGCGAATAACTTTTATGCCTTGCGCAAACTCTACAGGGAATCACAAATTACCATTGCTAGTTGTGGGGAAGGCAAAAAAGCCAAGATCTTTTGGATCTGTAAAATTACCAGTGCATTATGAAGGGCAGAGGCGTGCTTGGGTAACCAGAGATATTTTTCTCGAGTGGTTTAGAGGCCATTTTGTTCCTGAAGTCAAACGCCATTTAAAAAAAATGGGACTGCCACAAAAAGCATTGCTACTCTTAGACAATGCCCCTGGACATCCAAATGCTGAAGATTTGACAACAGAAGACGGCAACTTCTCTGTACTGTACATGCCTCCAAATTGTACGCCTTTGATCCAACCTATGGATCAAAACGTAATCCAAAATGTCAAGATAAATTACAAAAAGAAACTCCTGATTCAAATGTTCGTGCAGCAAGAAGCCGATGAGGCTTTAACCTTGCATGATGTTATAAAAAGCGTCACAATTAAAGACGCCATTTTTTCGCTAGCGCAATGTTGGGATCATGTATCATCGTCTCATATCGAAAAATCTTGGAAGCCTCTTTGGCCTGAAAAAATAAATTCAACAGAAGATAGATCAGAAGAAAATGATGACTTCGACGTAGAAGACGATCTCCCGCTCAGTCTTTTACGTAATTGTGGTTATACAGAAGAAACCATTTCCACTTTCTTGTCCATGAGTGAAGAGGAGAATTGCACAGATCCTATAACTGATGATGAGATCATAACCCAAATAACGCAAGAGAATGACGAGTCTTTAGCTGAAGATTATTTTGCTTCAAATGTCAAGAAAATTACTCATTCACAAGCCATATCATCTTTGAACACTTGCTTGGAGTGGGCTGAAGAAAATGACCTGTCCTTATCGGAAAAGATGATGCTACGTAACTTGAGGGACAAAGCTTTTTTCTGGTCCATCAACAGGACTCGCCAAACTAAAATAGATCAGTTTATGACTAAATAGACAATTTACACCTTACGTATTTTATGGTACCTAATTATTATGTAAATGTACGGTAAGCAACGAGCCGGGCTTTTCATTTGCATTACGACTGTAGTCCTTACGCTGCTTGTAATAAGAGCGTTCCCTAGGTCAATATGTAAAGCCCAGCTCGTTGCTTACTGTACCTCTTAAACTATGTATATAATTAAACACTATTTTAAGAATAAAAATGTTTTTTTTTCTCCTTACATACTATAATCCGAACGCTTCGTGAGTCCGAACAGGGGTTAGTTTTTGCTAGTTCGGATTATCAAGGCTCTACTGTATAAAGGGACTGACTGTGGGTCCGGGGAGTCAGTTTATTAGTCAGTTTAGCTATAACCGCGAACAGTTCTAGAGCGAACCAAGTGCGAATCGAAGTAGAGTAGAGGCAGGTGCCCAACGAGAGGATCAAGTTCCTTTACTGGCAGAGCAGCTTCGTCGGCTTGAGGAGAGGTTTTTCCGTGATAAAGAGGAAAATATTCGTCGACAAGTGGAACATGCCCGCTGGCAGAAGGAACAGAATCTACTTGTGAAAGACCTGCGTACAGCCTTGGAAAAGGAAATTAATGACCTCACGGAGAAGATGAATCAGCTTGAGAGTCGTATTGCCAAGACTGAAACCAGCATAACGAATATGAGAATGATGATCGATTCAGAAAGATCCGGAGGTTCCGAACAGCCAGTCTTCAGGGAAAACTCTTCGTGGGAAACCTTTAAGATACCTGTTCTGCTGAAGGAAGACTTCAGTCCCGTGCAAACCAGGAGTCAACAACAAAAAGAGATGGATCGGCATTGGTTAGAAAAATTCTCTGAGGAAGATCAGCCGTCAATCGCCGGGCCATCGGAAGAACCTGCTGCTTCGACGGGAACAGCTGCAATTTTGTCAGAATTTACGGCTATTATGAAAATTCTTCAGGAGCAGACCAGGAAACAAGAGGAACAAGCCCGTAAACAAGAAGAACAGACTCTTCTCTTACAAGATCTGCACAAGGGTTTCAGAAAAGAGTTGAAAGATTTCAAGGAACAGGTCGAAGGCCGCGTGGCAGAAGCAGAAACCCAGATCGCTGACATAAAGAAGGTTCTGCGCGTTCTTAAAACGTCCGGTGTAACTGCAGCTCCTGCTACTGTTACGACTTCGACACCGGGTTTTAAAGTGCCACCATTCGACGGAAGCTCTTCCTGGCCAGCATATAGAATGCAGCATGAAGCCCTGGTTAAGGTCAATGGATGGAGTGAAGTACAAGCCAAAGCTGCTCTCATCATGAGTCTCCGAGGGCAGGCTCTGATTGTTTTGGAAGGCCTTGAGAAGGAAGTCACTTACGAAAGTCTGCTGGGAATGCTGTAGTGTCGTTTTGGGGATGCACATAAGGAATATGTGTATCGTGCTCAGTTAAAGGACAGGGTCCAGCGCAGAAATGAGGATCTGCGGGAGTGGGCTTTCCAAGTGCAAGTGCTTGTGAGAAAGCTCATCGATGTGAATGTGGTTCAGACATTCGTCGATGGTATACGTGACGTGGAAGTGAGAGCTGCAGTGAGACTTGGATATCACCGAACTATATCTGAAGCTTTGGCACATGCATTGGAAGTGGAAGCAGCTCGCTGGGATAGTCGAAAACAACAACCTGAAAATGCGGAACCGACAACATTCCATTACGGTCGTCATAGTTTCAGCCCCAGATGCCATCGCTGCGGAGAAAAAGGACATCTTAAGTCTAGTTGCACTACACGTTTCCCACGAAGCAGCGACGGACCAATAGTGATTGCTCAGTGTTGCTGCAGAAGTCGTTGCAATGAGGTGAAAACTGTTTCAAGAAGACTACCACCTGACAATTGGAGAAATCATACAAAATAAACACGTAGCCATGGAGACTGTTCCTATCAGAATGCTGGAAACGGGCGACGCTAAGATTATAAATGAACGTGGCAATGTCGGTACATCGGAAAGACGACAACGAATGACTAGGACTGCCTGCGAGGATAAACTGGTGACATCACGAGACCAATGATGCTCGGGACGAGCATGTCTAAGGAGGGGGTAGTGTTACGACCGTACCCTATGTACCACAGAATACGCAGTAGTTGTGAACCGGCGCCCTATGCACAGAATAAGACATAGTAAGCGTCGCCCGCGCTATTGTTTATCGCACATAGAAAAAAAGGGATCTCTCTCGTTTTCAAGTACCTTCCTATTTGTAAACATCTATTGTTCTCGGTGTCCAGCAATTAGACGAATATTCTGGATAATTTCAGAATGACGGCACTGAGGTATATAAAGGGACCGACTGTGGGTCCGGGGAGTCAGTTTATTAGTCAGTTTAGCTATAACCGCGAACAGTTCTAGAGCGAACCAAGTGCGAATCGAAGTGCTCAGTGTAGTGTGATTGTGAGTGAAAAAGTTGTGTAGTGTTTTTTGTGTGTCAGTTTCTGAGTGTTGTGAGGAATAAATCGTCATTGGTGTGAATTGGCATTTTTCTATTTTAATCCCGAACCCGTAGCTCGTAACAATATTTTAAAATAATTGACCGATTTTTACAAAAAAATTAGGGATGATGTGTCTAAAAAATTAAAAGAGATTGACATAAAAAAAGCATTTTTGCGTATACGCTCCTATGGTTTGAAGCCCGCGATATGTACGGAGTACATTACAGCTTGTTACTATATTATTATTTTATTATATGAGACAGTACGCTTTGACGCACCGCCACAGACACGCGGCTGAGTGAGTGAATCGCCACACATATTTACGGTGAATTGTGTTAATAAACTTATAACTTTCAACTACTACTATTTAATTACTAACAACTGTGCGGTCTTAACTGGGACCGTACATTACGTCAGCTACCACAAATGTCCATCGGAAACTACGCCTCAGTCTCAGGTTGGGCTCCATTGTGCGCTCTCCGTAGGTACGTATTGGCGTGTTGTTGGCTGCATACAACTGGTACTCTGATGTAGGTGTGTCTCTCCAATGCTTGTTTCGTACCGCCAGCACGGAAATATCGGCTCCCATATGGACCAAACGCACGTCGCTGGCGCTGCGCCGCCACACTATGATGTTGCCAGTCACATCAAGAAATATTGGGTTGTCAACCGTATCTGTATTACATACTGCTAATCAATATAGAAACAACTTAGTGATGCCGGATATATATCAGATGTATCGAGTTCATCTTGCTGCCTTTGAGCCAAAGATCATTAAACTCAGGAAGGAATCAGGTATTTTGTTGAGACAACATGAATCCATTTATGCACACGCTCCGGCACGGGCTAACTTCGTTGAAGATATTTCAAGGTTCAACGCTTTCCCCCTGGGCGTAAAGATGACTCACAGTCAGAGGATTCACAGAGTACTAAATCACCGCCGCAAAGTTTACACGCGGATAGCCACTCGGAGACCGGGGATAACGAGTCTGAGGATGAGGTTCCCTCACCGGTTGTGCCGATAACAAGGTCAAGGGAAAGAACTGCACGGATGTTGTTAAATTTACTTTTTGGATCTAGTAAAGAGTAATCATGGTTATTCGTGTATATTCATTATCAAATTAGTGTATAAAGATTATCATTTATGCTTAAGATAAGAGTGTATAAAAATTATATCATAACTAGTTGGTTTAAAAATATAAAACAAAAATGTATATTTAGGTTAGGTATATAATGTACGTGCATATATTGTCAGGAACATCTACTTACAAATAATAAACAAATTGATAGGCATTTATATTTTCTAACTGTAATGTTTTTTTTACTTATAGGTTCTAAGTTTGGCTCGTTTTTTAAAAAGGGTAACATGTAGAATAATGATTTACTTATGTGTTCAACTACCGTCATAATGTTGTACGGATATACACTCACATATTATCTAAAATGAATAAATGTAAGTGTTCAACAGCATCGCCTGTGTTTCACTACAATTTGTTTGCCTGTTTAAAACGCCAATCAAATAATCAAATTAAAGTCAACCAAGGACTTGTTAAAATCTTTATTAAAATCTTTAAAATTACAAACACTCAACATCAGGGCTCTCGCCCTGATACCCCATGTTGTGATGTTTGAAGAAAAGATAATCAGATATATTGGGCGGGGACCCCATATATCAGCTTGTTTTCTTCAAAAGGCAACTAACATCGAAATTAGTTCAGCCGTTTAGAAGTTATCAGCACTCTCTTACTTGATTTAAACGATTTAACCAACTTTAATAGGCCTCATCGATTCGATTTGTTGTATTTTGTGTTTAAGAATATTGTCTACTTGTGGTTATCTAGACCTGACACTGATGCATCATCAGATATCTTGCTGCATCATAAGGAATCTTGAGGATACTCAAATCCTTACCAAATTACAGTACATATGTCATGTTTGGGTTCATTGTAAAGTATTATTGACCTTTAAATAACGTTCGTTACAGGCAAGTCTTATTACATTTGAATGAATAATTACTTAAAAAATTTAACTTACAAATCTCATTTATATTACTCGTGTACTTCTAATAAACAACTATAAATATAAAGTGATATAACTGTCATTATTTTATCTTTTTTAAAGTGTTTTCTCGCAGGACTACGTTTTTTCAAACCGTTAATTGTTCTTATAGACTGTTTTTGACATTTTAAGACTTTTATGATATCTTTATCATTTCCCCCAACAGTAATAGCGTATCTTATAATAGAATGCACGTAGGCATAATAGACAGAGATGAGCGACTTTTTATCTAGTAATGGCTTAAGTTTAAATAAAGCATAATTACCACTTGCCATTTTCTTGCAAATTTTATCGATGTGCGCATTATGGCTAATTGTATTATCTATTGTATAACCTAGAAATACATTTGTTTTACTAATGGAATTCCCGAAAATACCTAACTTTGACTGATACTGCATAGAGATGGTTTTATCAGAGTTAAGAACAATTCCATTTGCGTCAAACCATTCCTTTAACAATTCCATAACGATACCAATTTTATTTTCTAAATTATGTATACTTTTGTCTCTGATACCTACATGTGTGTCATCTGCAAATAAATTTATGTGAGCCCAACTTGGCAATGCATTGGTAATATCATTAATATATATCAAAAATAAGACTGGGCCTAAAATAGAGCCCTGTGGTACTCCAATTGACATCCTACCTTCTGTAGAAATATGTTCATTAATCGAGACAATTTGACTACGGTTCTGTAAGTAAGTTATCATCATATTTAATTCATGACCTTGAAATCCGTAATATTGCATTTTTAAAATCAATATATCGTGCCTCAAACAATCAAAAGCTTTTGAAAGATCACAAAAGATACTTGCACATTTATTTGACGTATCTAAGGATTCTAGAATGTAATATACTACTTTTCTTATAGCCATTTCTGTTGAGCGGCCTTTTCTGAATCCAAACTGTGACATTGTAAATAAATTATTTTCTTCAAAGTATCTAACAATTCTCGATTTAATAATAGCTTCTAAAATTTTTGATAAAGTTGGCAAAATGCAAACGGGTCTATAATTACTAATATCCTCTATATCCCCTTTTTAAAAAGTGGGATTACCCTACCCGGTTTCAATACGTCGGGAAATATTCCGTCAGTTAAACATGAGTTTAAGACAATTAATATTAATTCAAATAAATTATCGTTATTTATTATTAGGTTCCGTAAAGTCTTAGTACTCATATCATAAATATCTAACGTAGGTTTTTGCTTCATGTTAACTACTACCTTTTTGAGCTCAGTATAATCTACTGGTCCGAATGAAATAGATGTCAACGGTTTACTACAGTAATTTAAATACTTTTTGCAATCATCCGCGTCAATTTCTAGATTACAAGTTAACGTATGAGCTATGTTGCGAAAAAAATTATTAAATAGAGTAGCAATTTTTTTAGATACTGTAATACTTGCTCCGCTTTCGGTTTTTACTGATTTTATTCTATTACTTGTATTGCGTCGCGTATTTTGACCTGACTGTTCGTTTATAATTTTCCAAGATTGTATAATTTTATTTTTTGATTTTTTTATTCTATCTCTATTCTGTATTTTTTTTGCTACGACCATTGTTTTACGTAATATTTTTCTATAGTTTTTAATGTTTAATTTTCTTGTTCCGCTAGGGTCAACCTCTTGAAGGATTTCCTAATTTTGGCTAAATTTTTCTTACTAGTTTCTATACCTAAAGTCGACCATTTTTTCTGAACATTTAATACTTGTTTTTTCATTTTTGGAAAAGCTATGTTATAGTAGTATATCAAATCATCGTGTAAAATCCTCGTTCTTGCGTTCGCGTCACTAGTCATTAGTATTTCTGTTTTTATTGACATATCATTTTTGTTAAACAAATAGTTAAAATAAATAAGGTTATTTTTTGAAAAATTTCGAGCCATATAGGCTGTATTTTTACTATTAACATTTTTGGTATTGAACAATTCCAATTTAATTACATTATGGTCTGATAGTTTACATCCTAAAACTGATCCTCTACAACCACTAAAATTTACAATAAAGTTATCAATGCATGTGGAACTGGTTTGGTTCCTTTTATTTGTCTCGGTTCTAGTAGGTTCATTTAACAACCATTTACAATTTCTTTAGTATGCCGTCAAGTTTCTTAATATTTTTATCTTCTTTTAATACATTGAAATTGAAATCACCTGCTATAATAATTTGTTTCTTTTCTTTGCAAAGTTTATTTAACAGTTTTGTCAATAATTCAAAAAATAAATCTATATCATATTCTGGACGGTAAAGAGCCATAATTACTATTTTTGACAACCTTAACTCTATAGCTGCTAATTCAAAATTTGTTTCAAATGACATTTTATTCAAATCGTTTCTAATTTTAAAATCTAAACCATTTTTAACATATATCGCGGTCCCGCCATGTTCAAAAAATATTCTGTTAAAGTAAGTCGCCAGTGTGTAGTTCTCGACATTCATCGCCTGCATCTGATGATCTTTTCCCCAGGTCTCTGTCAAGCATAACACATCACAATCTTGCTCATTTGCTAAGCTTTCAATCTCTAAGTCCTTTTTGTGTATACTACGAACATTTGCATGAAGAATTATCGTTCTAGAGTCGGTGTTTGTGTAATTTGAAAATTTGAATTGTCCGGATTTGTTGTGTTGTATTGGCACCGAATGAAACGCAGTGTTGAAGAATTATTAAATTTGCTGTCTACGCATGCTACAACATTTTCCATTACAAAGTTCTTCAGAGTATTGTAATTTTTAATATTTTCGTGTCGCACATTCGGGTCGAGATATTTGACATTTTCGTTATTTTTTGCTATATTAGCTATTTCACTGTTAATATTGTATATCTCTTTGTCATGTGTGTAATTGTAACGCAGGCCAGTGATAATAACTTTAAATTTCCGCTCGGGACTAATTACAATGTTATTCAAAGTTTTTATGTACTTTTTAGGATTATAGTACAGAGAGTTTTCATATTTCGTAATTAATACTGCTACGGTATCTTTTCCAGTTAGATTTTGAATTTTTTTAGAATAATTTTCCAATATTTCTTGATAACCAGCCGCTGGTTTGCAGTTGTTGGTGGCTTGGCAATTTGTTTTTTCAATAATTTTTGAAGCTAATCCTTTACCGATGCTGTCTGAAAATATTACAGTATTTGAGGTTATTTTGGTTCTTGAAGTTTTGGGCGCTGTGGGTTTGTTTATGTTTTTAGACTGGGATTTTTGCTCTAATTGTTTATTATTTTTTCTGCTACTAGGCGGTAAAGGAGTTTTTACGACGCTACAATTTTCTTTGTCAGACTCTAATGAACGTGTATTATTAACAAGTTTCTTTTCGTTTTTCTTTTCCGAAATAATTTTCTTTGAAAAAGAACCTCGTCTTTTAGGCGTACTCATCGCTTCTGTAAAAAGTTTCTTCCACTTCACAGTAAGCGTCTCTTTTTCGGTAATCTGTCTCTTTAAATCAATATTTTCTAGTGACAATTCATCCACTTGATTATGGGCTATTTCTAACTCTAATTTTAAACGGGTAATTTCATTTAACAGTTCTGCTTCTCTTTCATTAATTAGATAGCTACTGGTGTCAGGTAGACTATGCGGTTCATCATCGGAGCTGGTCATCTCCTCCTCTACTAACTCATCAGACTTGTGCAATGGTGTTAACGGAATTGCTTTAAGTCTGGGGTTGCGTTTTGTGATGTTCGAAGTGGAGGGAGTGACGGTGTATTCACTCGAGACCGGCACATTTGATTTAATATTGTAACAGGCCTTGCATTTCCAGCTTTCTTTTTTCGCCTTTTCCATTTTATTATACCTGGTGCTAGACAGTTCCGCACAAATAATATCATAAAAATGCTTGCATGATGAACAACATAAAATTTCTCTTTGTTTAATAATTTTCTGGCATTTAATACAAGTCTTGCCAGTCGATGTCTTTCCCATATTGTTGTCAAAAATAAGACAAAAAAAATATGCAAAAAGAGACTTATCTGTATGAGAACCGAAACCAGCTTCCGACGGCACGTAATCTGGGCGCTTTCCTGCCGCGCCAACTGGCTTGTACAGTAAGGCGCGAATTAGCGAGATATATCGTAGGCCGTAATGTAACGGTCTCAATGAATAGGACATAAAAAGAAAGTAATTTTACACCTGACACATATTGCTGAGTACATTCTCCGCCATAATTCAGTCTGATGTTGGGGTTTCTTTAAGTTTAAAAAAGGTTTACCTTATGCAGAAAAAAAGTCGCCGCCGTTTTGCAATCGCCTTCGATCACACCGCGATACCGCGAACTCCACTGTACCGTGCGAATTATAATGTGTCAGTTAAATTAATTATAATTAAATAGTTATTAAAATAAATCGTTTTTTTTTTTTGGAACCTTAACGACAGCCCAACGTATTTAGCGCAGTCGGTAGGATGCTATCCGCTATTGTATATATCCGGAAGCCGCCCGTGTGGTTCTCTAGCCACATCCAGAGCATCCGAATCTACAACGTCGTGCTGTTCCTGAGGTATCTAGACATCGATAACGCAAAGAGACCGAGATATGTTTATGTCAGTGCACTAGATTATTTTTAGTGGTTGCTTACTCCTAGCCTTAAACTATTCCCTAGCCGTACTAATAGTTGCCAGGATTTTTCATTTACGATAGTCACGAACTCCTAGGTTAGTTAGAACTAGTAGACAAGTATTGAGTGATAATTTAAGAGATCTTAGCTTAGATAGTACAGAGGAAGAACTTTGTTTAGATAATACAGAGGAGGAATTTAATTTAGATAGTATAGAGGAAGAAGTAACTGGAATGTCAGACCTAGACACAATCTATAAAGCCCTAAGGCTAGTACCCGAGTTTGATGGAAACCCGAACGTATTAACCAGGTTTTTAAAGCTATATGACCAACTATTAGCACATTTTGTGGTGAAGGTAGTAGCGAACTGAGTAAGTATGCTCTCGTCAATGGCATACTCAATAAGGTTGTAGGATCTGGTGCTCGCTAAATAAACTCAAACGGAATCCAAGTGATTGGAGTGGCATTCGCAGTGCTTTAGTGAATAATTTTGCTGACCAGAGAGATGAGACCGCTCTTTATAACGATTTAGCTATCTTAACTCGAGGCTCTACATCTGCCCAAGAATTTTACGAAAAATGCCAGAACTTCTTTAGCACTATCATGACGTACGTAAGTCTACATGACACCGTAGAGTCTACCATCATTGCAAAGTGTGATTTGTACCGCAAGCTGACGTTACAGGCATACGTGCGCGGCCTTAATTATCCTCTTGGATCGCGCATACGCTGCATGCGCCTTGCAACTATAGAAAAGGCATTAGAATTTGTTCACAAGGAGACAAACACAATGTACCTACAAAATAGGAAAAGTCGGTTGCCGGATAAGAAATCTATTTCTTTAATGCCAATACCTAATCATTTTGTAAGTCAATACAAAACGTAGCCTCAGCAACTTTCTATGCCCGCGCCTAGGCCTTTTAATTTTAACATGCCTTTTAATTTTAACATTCCTTCTCGCCTACATTTTACTTTACTACCTGCACCTCAAAAGAGACAGAACCCTTACCAACCCCGTGTATTTGTTTGACTCGCACTCAACAAATTTTTAGAGCCGTCCCACCTAACTACAACCCTCAAAATAACCGATTTCAAATGACCCCACGACCATTTCAACCCGCTACTAACCGGCCAAGCCCGATGAGTGGTGTAAGTCACTATGTCACACGCACTTTGCCACCAACTCCGCCTGCTATCACAGGCCATAATTGGTTATAATCAGGTAATCCACCCCCTACCAACTATATGAAAAGTAGAGAAATGAACCATAATGACGTGACTGACCCTGCATATGCAGAATATGCTGACTATTACGAACCTTATTATGAAACCTATGACTGTGTCGAATATTAGCCGACTGAATATTCCGTTGAGGAATGCCCTGCTGATTCTTCTCCAGTTGTGATCGAGGATGCAGTCGGCACAGAACAGGATTTTCAAAAAGAGTCGTAATCCGACACCTCAAAATAGAAATCAACCTTCAAACGCAACGTCAACTTCCGTACTTTCAAATTTCTACACCACCTTTGAAACTGCTAATCGACACAGGAGCCAATCAATCCTTTTTAAGCCCTGCAGTAGTAGACAAATACTATAGCAACTTTCCTCTCAATTACGATCCATTTGGAGTTTGTAATGTGCACGCAAGAACTAGAAGCAACTATTCTATAACACTGCCTACCTTTAGAGAGTTTAATGACTATAATGCCTCGACGTTCTACGTCGTTAAATTTCACCACTATTTCGATGGTCTAATTGGTACTGAATTATTAGATAAATGGGAAGCAGTCATAGACTATAGCAAGAAGGTATTAAAAACAAAAACGGCATCGAACCTCATCAGAGTATATGACTCACACAACGCAAACTTGTACGAAGAGATAATACCAGCAAACACGTCTAAGCTCTTAAGGATTACTATAAACATAAATGATGGAGACGCATTCGTAGGTAAACAGAACATCTCTAATTGCACCATAGGCGAATGTTTTACTACCGTTAGAATAGTAGATTTTGATCAATGGGTTGTAAGGGAAAATCTTTATCGTTAGTTTTAGTTTCTGATCTTCTTGGATAAATCAATATTATGCTGTTTGAAATTACATTGTAAACACTATTCAAATTATTATACATTTATAATCGTTTAATTTAGCCGATTACGACGATCTAATGTCTTGTATTTTTTGGGCTGAGCAATTGTTTTCCTGATTCTATGGCTCTTTAGAAGTCGATTTTTTTTCGCTTATTGATCTGTGCATTTGAAGCATTTTGTTTTTGGAAGGAGCGGGATAGTCTGTGCATTTTGAACATTTTGTCTTTGGAAGAAGCGGGATAGAAGTTCTGGTTCCGGCGACATTTTGCTTTGTCTTTTGGTGATGGACGCCGAGTCCTAGATATAATTTATCGTAAATGTGAGGATTTTTTTCTTTTGACCGGGTAAGCTCTGTCGCTGATCATCGTGATAAAGTATAATTGGTGTTTTGTGTGCTAGTCCCTCATTTATGTGGTTTTTACTCCCCCCAGGGTTGGAACACCACGTGGCTGACCAGGATATTGGTTCTCATGTCTGTGGCTGAATATATCTTCAGAGTGCGTGGTCGATCCTCCTCGCGTGTCAAGGCTGATTACTTATTGGGTATGTAACCTAACCTTGATTTGTTCTCATAATGAATTACGTGTTCCGTGGGTATGGTTGTTCATGGTGGTTATTTTGAACAGATCTGCTGTGCTGATTGCTGATTGTTGGTTGCATTGGTGTACGCGTTTCTATTCTCGCTACACGCTTCATTACCTCCCTGGACGGGTATGTAGATTTAATTATACTTGTAACTCGCTACCTTATTTTTTTACTTTTCATCTTAACTTAATATAAATATCAATTTTAACTTCTTGCAAAAGTGCTCTGAACAAGCTGATGTAATGATAATATACTGGCTTAAATTATAATAGTAAACTTAGCGTTGTGCGAGTGTTTGACTTCATTCACATCCCATGAAGGATTCTGTTTGTCTGTCTGAACTCAACTAATGGAAACTGATAACTGTGTATTGTATCTACCTAGAAGATATCCTACAATGCTTTTGTTTTATTGAGACTTTGTCCGACTGTTTGAATGTTTTCACAATAAATTAACCGGACGCTGTTGATTATTTAAAATGTGAGATTTGATCTATTGCTTTTACTTTTGATTAATGTTGTTTGTCAGAGGCAGAATATTGTGACTGAATCAATACTTAAATACTGAAAATATAATAATATTTTGTCATTGAAGTTTTGCTTCGAGGGTTTTAACTAATTAATTGTTTCAACTTAATATTGTACCTGTAACCTCTGATTGTTTTTGTTGCTGTCGCTGGAGTGAAAATCAGCTAATTAATATTTTTTTGGTAACTCGACTAAACTAATACTTTGTGTTCAGACTGTGTGATATAGAATGTAGATATTTTTATTGAATTCTATATTTAGATAAATTTATCAAACATTAATTTGTGCCCCTAATGGTCTGTTTATACTTAAAAGCAGTTATTGATTGCTGACCTTTTACGAATTTAGGGCGAACATCACCTAAAATTATATTTTTGTTCTGTTATGATTTATAATTACTTTGTAGCTATCGTACAACACTAGAGAGTTCTGACCATTTGCAACTTTAGGGCGAACATCGCCTAACATTTTATTTCTGTTCTATAATGTTTTGTAATTACTTTGTAGCTGTCATTTAACACAATTAGTGATTTCTGGCCATTTCCTACTTTAGGGCGAAGTCGCCTTAAATTTTGATTATGGTTTATATTGAATTGTAATGACTTTGCGGCAACTGTTAAATCTTAGTAGTGAATTTTGTCCGTTGTTACTCCAGGGCTAACTCGCCTAAATCTTAATTTTTCCTTTAAATATTCCGTAGTTTTTCTGTAGCTGTTATAAATTAAAATTATGAAGATTCTGGTGGATAATAACTTGACTTTAATGGTATTTTTGTTTACAATTATCTGGCCAGCTATATATTTCTTAGGTAACTTAAAATCAATAATAATCCTTTAAATTTGTTGTGTTGTTCACTCGCCTCTTAATTTAGTCTGTACTGATTGTTACTTTTTGTTCAACGCGAGTGACACAAACTATTGTTTAACAGGAGGTGTTTCCGAGGAGCTCACTCATCCATGCCAAACTGTTTCCGGAGGACTTACTCCTCCACCCTGAGCTGTTTCCGGGAGACTTAAATCCTCCTTACTGCGCTGTAACTGGGAGACTCAACTTTCCTTACTGGATCTGGTTTGCCAAAGGAATTTCTAAAATTTTCTCGTTAATTATTTTCGAAATTGTGCATAATAGGAAAATAGGAAGAATATAAGAAAATATTGTATTAGATTAAATTAATTAGGACAAGCGAATGGTCCTAACATTGCCCTTTTCTTATCTCTGTACTCCTTCACCTACCTAATAAAGTGTTAGAAGAAATAAAATCTTTTAAATTCAACCCTACAGGTAGGCTACAATTTTGGCGCCCAACGTGGGGCTTTTTAACGTTAGCTGATCAGGAAGCTATTCCCCAGTTTGGGTCTGTTGCTCGGAGTTGGCTCGCTTGTCTTTTTTACTGAGCAAATTACGTGTGTTTTTGTAAAAGTGTTGCATGTCACTTTAATTAAGTCCTTGTTCTGTTTTATGTGTGTAATATTGTTCTGCACTGACATTTATGATGGGTTCTGAGAGGCAGGAACGGCCAATCCGCTTTCATCTGCTGAATAAAGATGAACTTTTGTACGAAGTTAAGATACGTGGTGGTGTTCCGGAAAACACTGTTGACAAGCTCCGTATTCAGATAAGATCATTAAACGTAGATATACCAACGGACGATGTTCCGTCATTTGAGGGAGATATTGAGTGCGAACTGAATACTATAAATGCTAAACTAACTGACCTAGAAGCCTTATGCTCACTAACGCCGTTGCCCTTAAAGAAATTGAACCGAATACAGACGCTGGGAAACCACCTTTTCCACCGTTTAACTCGTATCGAAACAGCTGAATCCGCATTCGTATCTCTAAAAAATGAACTGGACACGCGCATGTTGTCGGTCACTTCGCGAATGGATAGGATAATCCGCACTTTCAAAAGTAGTTTTGATCTCCCGTTTGTAGAAGCGGAAGTTGAATCTGAGCCCTTGCCTGTGGTTGAAGAGGGTTCTGTTCCGGCACTTCGCGTTGTTTCATGTTATAGGGTTTCACAGGTTCACGCTCTTAACCACAAATTTAATGGCAAAGGCAGTGTACACGCGGTTTTGGAAAGGTTGGAGGAGCTGTGTTCATCTAGGAATATTTCTGGAGCAAAACTTTTTAACTCGGCTTTTGAACTTTTCACTGAGGAGGCATTGTGTTGGTATCGTAGGGTTAAAACAGAGGTTAATAACTGGGATGAGCTGAAAAATCTGTTGCTGGAGGAGTTTCTTCCTCATGATTTCGACTATAGGCTGATGCTGGAGATTCGCTCACGAACCCAGGGTTCTGACGAATCTATTGTACAATATCTGAGCGTGATGAATAATTATTTTGCACGGTTACGTTTTTCAATTAGTAAATGTGAGAAATTGAACATTATTAAATATAATGTGAGCAGCTTCCAGCTCAACAACTCTGCCCTCTGGCAGAGTTGTTCGTGGAGTCTTTGAGGAACGCTCAGACTGCTGTCTCTCCGGATCTTGTTTACAAGGGTCAGGCCCCTCGTAAATGTGCAGTGATCGAAACAAATGTAAAAAAGTTCTGTTCGTTGTAGGGTCGATGGCCATACTTTATTAGGCTACCCAGCGCCGCGAGACCCGCTTTGCTTCAAGTGTGGTGAAAAGGGAGTTGTCACGCCTACATGTCCGAAGTGTTCCCCGCGTAGGTCTTCAGCTCCAAAAAACTTTTAAGGTCAGATCGTAAGTTTACTACTGCAAAGGAATGTGAGGAGTGGTGTGTGTTCGTGCGTTCTTTCTGGGCCCATCCATTGCAAAAAGTAGCTAATGTCATTCCGGATGTGGCGTCTTCGCTCATCTTCGGGATAGACTTTTGGAAATCTTTTCGCTTTGCTCCTGATGTTCTAAGTTTGACTGATGAAGGAGACTGTATTTTTTATCAGGATCCTACTTGTGCTATAGTGTCGCAAGCAAATCGCTTGCTCCCTTTTGATTCTTTGTCGCAAGACCAAAAGAAATTAGCTGATGATGTCTGTAGGTTGTTTGAGGAAGTGTCGGCTGAAAAACGGGGTTTGGGGAGGACACATCTAATATTGATACTGGGAATGCAGCTCCAATTAAACATCGTTATTATGTTATGTCACCTCATAAGTTGGAAGAGTTGAATCGTCATGTGGATGAGATGCTAACTATGGATGTGGTCAAGGCCAGCCCATGGAATAATCCAATTACTGTGGTTCCTAAGCACAATAGCGAAATGCGATTCTGCTTGGATAGTCGTAAGCTGAACACGGTGTCAAAGCATGATGCTTACCCTCTGCCTTGTATTAATAGCATCTTAGACCAGCTTCGTGATGCGCGTTTTCTCTCCTCTCTAGACCTGAAAGCTGCATTTTTTCAGATTCCCCTCACCCCTGAATCTAAGGAAAAAACTGTGTTCACTGTGCCGTCACGTGGACTGTTTCAATTTAAGGTAATGTGTTTCGGTTTAACTTCGGTGTCATCTAAATCGGGACTTGAAGAAGAACAATTTGGGCCTGACGGAATTGTCCCCCCCCCCACGAACAAAACCCTCCCCCTTCAAGACGTCGAGCAGAATCCTGAGAAGGAAGCCATCCAGCCGATACCTGCAAGTTTAGAACTTAAAACACCTCCACTCCGCGCACCAGGAGTACAAGAGAACACAGACCGAACACAAGCGCAGTAACTTATAAGTAATTTGAGTAGTCATTAATTTTAATCAAAACTTTACTATTTAAAACTTAACTTAACCCACCCCACCCCTTCCTCAAATTTTAAAATGTCGCAGAAAGGAGCATACCCAGTAACCGCCACATCGTCCAGCTCTCTTGCCGCCTCCGCATCCGCCGTGGCCCGAGGCCTCCGCAGCACGGTCTTGAGAAAAATGCATAGGACCAAGTCAAGCAAATCATCAAAGTCTGAGGTGACGAAAGCCGCGGCGAGCACAGGGCAACAAAAAACAAGAACGGCGTTAAGTGACGATGTTCCTCGTGTGCCTCCCCTAGATACGCAGGAAAGATGCCCCACCACCTCCAGCCCCGACAAGCCGGTAAGCCCATCATCCGCCAGCATGTCCTCCGTTCCGGAACTTACAGCAGCGCATATAGAGGCGGTATACAAAATCGGTGACTGGAGACAGAGCGGCATATCCCCTCCGAAGGAAGTCGAAGAAAGCGATATCTCGGACTCGAAAGCCTCCTTACTCTCTATCCCCGCTCCGGATCGCTTGTCACGACGCAGCATGTTAGTCGTGGGTGGGAAGAGGACCGACGTTGAAATGGACCTGGCCACGAAAGCGACCAACGGATGGTTCCAGGGAGGAAAGGAGGCGATCGAGTCATCCGGCAACCTATAGACGGATATAAAGAGGGTTTCAATTGAGTCTATGCAGAACCTCTACAAGACCGTTCTGTCTCTCTCAGACTCGCGTCAGCTTCATATCGCGACACTAGAACGCGAGCGCGCGCGTCATGCGGAGGAGCTACTGTCGGTGGAGAGAGCCCACCAAAAAAAACTCCAAAAAATACAATCCCAACTCGTAAGTGAAGTAGGCTTAGCCAGAAGCGATATTTCCGCGACTCTAGCGGTAACAAACTATCCGCGACCGGCAAGGCTACGAAACACGGGAGCCCCAGCAACATATTAGAGAAATCAAAAGCCCCAGCAACGTCGTTACTGGGGCTTTTGATTTGGGTTGCAGCAACCAGTTGACGTTGACCTAGAGCAAATAAGACGGGATTGCATACGCCTCAAAGCCGGAATCGACTCCCTGCAAAATCAACTCGATGGACTCAGGAGAGACACCAACCACGGCCAACAATGCACCAAGGAGATTCATCAAACGAGCACCGAGATTCATTGACAACTAAGGAACACACCAGCGCCAAAGGACAACACTGACCAACTCAACGAGATCAGAAAGATGCTCCTAGATATCTCGACAAAAGAAACAATTTTGCCCCCACCCCCTCCCCCAGCTGTCATCAATATAGAAGAGCATGTGCAGCCTATCACGGAGAGACTGGAAGCAGATTGGCATTGTCAGAAGAAGCGAAAGCTCCGAAGATGACATATGCCAAGGCGGCCGCTAAGCCAACAGCCAAACCCAACCACACCCTGATCGTATCCGCACCCTGCGATACTACAGCAGAAAAGATAATAGACAGAATAAGATTTGCTCTGGACACGAAGCAGACAGTAGCAAGGGTCGACCGCGTCCGCAAGGGCAGGAACCGTAAGGTTATCCTGAGCTGTGGGACGAAAGAAGACCTAAACCTCGTCCGGAATCGCGTCCAGAGCGACAAATCTCTGAAGGTGGAGACGGCCAAAGACGGTAAAACACTTATAATAATCAGAGACATCCTGTCTTACCACAGTGATGCGGAGATCGTCG
Organism: Ligdia adustata; assembly: GCA_947049295.1. Taxonomy (NCBI): domain Eukaryota; kingdom Metazoa; phylum Arthropoda; class Insecta; order Lepidoptera; family Geometridae; genus Ligdia; species Ligdia adustata. The sequence goes on from OX346233.1 coordinate 5,976,881, forward strand.
AAAATCACCTTCTGCAAGGGGTAGATCTCAAGGAATCTACGATCAGGGTGCGGTATAGGAGGAAGGCCAGGAACTCACACGAATGCCATCCCGTGTTGGAAGTGTCTCCTACCATCTTTAAACGCTTCACAAAGGCGGAAATGGTACACATTGGACTCCAGAGGAGACCGGTGTCAGACCACTCGACAGACCACCCCTGGTCCAGTGCACCAAATGCCTAGGCTTTGGCCACACCAAAGCTGTGTGCCGGGAAAGCGAAGCTCTCTACAATCACTGCGGGAAAGCGCATTCCTGGAAACAGTGTAAAGCGCGTAAGGAGGGACTTTCTCCCAAGTGCAGGAACTGCTCGATAGCGCAAGCCCATCACCACAACGCTGACCTGGGACAACGCGTTCAGCGGGGAATGCCCAGAAAGAGTAAAATGGGATGGAATGGCGCGGACAAGGATTTCCTATTGCTGAGGGCAGGCACCCTGGAAGTTATAAACTCAGTCCAAGAACAGGTGAGCGGATCAGGTTTACGTTTCATCCAAGTAAACCTGCGCCGCGCCAAGACCCCAACGGCCGAATTTTTTGCCACTGCAGCTGAAAGGGGAGTCTCAGTCGCCCTGGTCCAAGAACCTGACCAATACTCCGGGACGCGAGTCATTCAGTGCAGTCCAAACAAAACAACACGAGCTAAGGCCGCCGTGGTGGTATTCGGTGACAAACTGGAGGTAATACACGACCCTCAACTTGTCACCGAGACCGAACCGGTCTTGCTTGTCGGCAGCGGCCTCAGGCTAGGGGTGATCTTTGTTTACCTCGACAAGCACGAAGACATCGAGCCACACCTCCAGAGGATACAGGCATTTAGTGAGAAACTCGCGATCAAAGACCTTATCGTGGCCGAAGATACGAATGCCTGGAGCCCATGGTGGGGGAGCAAAGAGGAAAACTTGAGAGGAAGAGACATGAACTCTTTTCTTGGTGAAATGGACCTGCAGATTCTCAACACCGGAGACACGCCAACTTAAGAGGTCTACAGGGGGGGGACATGGTACACGAGTAGAGTGGACGTAACCACATGCAGTGTGTCCCTTCTGGGAAGAATCGTGGACTGGCAAGTGGACAGAGGTCTCACAACCTCGGACCATAACGCAATAACCTTCACCTTGCGCCTGGGGAAGGCCTTGGAACCTCTAAGGCCAAGTAGCCAGTAAAGAGTACAAGGAGAAAGCCGAAAAAGCCCAAACGGAAAGCTGGAAAGAGTACTGCACAACACAAGAAAGAAAAAGCATGTGGGACAAGATCTACAGAGCGATCAGGAAAACTTCTACGAGACAGGAGGATATGCTCCTCAGAAACTCCGAAGGAAACACTCTTACCCCGCAACTTTCAGCGGAACATTCTATCCAGATGATTCGGAAAGCACCGACCAGCCGTGCCATTCTGAGCTGAGAAGACGAAAGAGATAGACACCACCAAACCTGTCGGAAGATGATCCACCATTCACTTCAGCGGAACTGGAATTACGAGTAGTTCTAAAAGCAATGAATCCAAAGAAAGCCCCAGGACCAGACGGGCTCACCGCTGATATCAGTGCTGCTGCAATACGTTGCCATCGGGAAGTGTTTATAGAAATAGCCAATAGATGCTTGTTCCTTAGATACTTTCCGATGAAAAGCTAGAAGCTAAAAGAGTATACTGCCAAGCCTTCGCAGATGACGTCGTTCTAGTATTTACAGGCCAATCGAACACCGTAGAGCATGAAGCCAATATGGCCCTCGAGGTGGTAGTGGATTGGGGAATTCGTAACAAACTCAACTTGGCAGCGCACAAGACCAGCGCGATGCTATTCACTAAGAAGTTGAGATACGAAAACCCAAACCTCACCATGTCCGGAGTCTGTTTGGGCCTTGTGGAGGACATAAAACTCCTCGGTCTGGTGATCGCTCGAAAGCTCACTTTTGAAGCGCATGTAACCGCTCAATGTTAAAAAGGCAGCGGACATATACAAGCAGCTAGCGTGTGCAGCAAAAGTGACGTGGGGTTTAAACAACGAAATACGCAGAACGATCCAGTACTCAGTCATAGAACCCATCATGACTTACGCCGCAAGTGTTTGGGCTGAAGCGACAGACCTCGGAAGTGAACAAGTCACAGTTAAATGCACTTCAGAGAGGCTTCGCCCAAAAGATTTGCCGGGCCTACCGTACCGTCTCCCTCATATCAGCACAACTCACACTCTCAGGCCTACTCCCCCTGGACCTCAGAATCCAAGAAGCCGCAACGTTGTACAGAATGAAAAGGAATCGTTCAATAGACTATCTCCCACCGGAAGTTGAGCTCGAACAGCCCATCGGATATCTGGACCCATCCATCCACCCAAACATCAGTGGATTACGAGCTCATCGAAAACCTTCCAGAACACCTAGTCGGACCCCAAATCCATACTGACGGCAACAAAATAACGGGCAAAGTAGGCGCCGCCCTAACTTGGTGGGAGAACGGTAGAGAAAAGAACTTTTCCACATTTAAGCTGCACTCCGACTGCACGGTTTTCCAATCGGAACTTTATGCCCTTAGCGAGGCAACTCAACTGGTGAGAAACAGCAAAGACCTAGAGTTCAGCATTCTGAGTGACTCAAGATCCTCACTCGAATTGCTGCATAACCCGAAAACGAGTCACCCTCTGGCCAGAACCATAAAGGAAAACATTGGAAAGATCCACGCAGAGGGACGATGCGTTCGTCTGTTTTGTTTAAGGGCGCATGTTGGAACAGTTGGAAACGAAAGAGCCGATGAGTTCGCGAAATCTGCTGCTTTCGCTTGCGCTCCCCGGGACTATGAACGGATCCCCCCGTCCTATGTCAAAAGAAAGATCCGGGAGGAATCGGTCCAGAAATGGCAAGACCGATACGAAACCTCCTGCACTGGAAAAATGGAATGGTAGAACGCCTACATTCCACTCTTTTAGAGCATTTGCGTATTTTAAAATTGGAACGACAAAATGAATCAGTCACCAACCTTATGACATACGCAATATTGGCATATAATAGCTCAATTCACAGTTTTACTAAATGTCGACCGATATTCTGACGAGCTCAAGACATTAGAAAACTTATTAGCCTTCATTAAAACTGGAGCTATTCAACATTCTGCTATAACCAATAATGCAATTGTGGGGAATGGCGTTCCCACAGGTTAGGACACCAGGCAGCACTATATCAAGTGATGCGTATGGTTCCTATGGCGGGGATGATAGCAGAATAGCAGGTGCGGTACGGACGAGGTCTAGCGAGCGAGATGAATAGTCGGTTCCAAGTTCCTGTTAACGCCTGTGATAATAGTGCGAGCAAATTTGCTAGACCTCAACAACATTTTTCGTGCCATTAATTTTATATTCACTTTGCATTGACAGCTGGTCGAATCAACATCTATGTAATTCTATATTCTAAATTAAACTACTTCAAGAACACCACTGGATATGTAAAAATACACGGACTTCTATTGAATTAGCTGAATTAACACTTAAGCTTGGTAAATTTGAGTCACTTTCCAATCGCTACGATGATTTGCAGAATCAGATAGACGTTGTGAATTCTACCAACATAGTTAACGAAGTAGATGAACGAGATGACATTGAGCAGCTATTTATTTCAAACATTGCTTCTGCTCAAAGTATTATTCAAAGATATAATTCTAGTAAACATGACGAAACTAGTTTAAAAAATTTAAATTCAAGTCATTCGTCATCAGCTCAATGTTCTGCCGATCATCATCATTCAATGGGATTTAAATTGCCCCAGATACAGATTGAAAAATTCGACGGGTCTTATTTTCGATGGCTTGATTTTCGCGATACCTATTCATCACTTATTCACAAAAATGATCGTATCGCTCAAATACACAAATTTCATTATTTAATTTCTTATCTAACGGGCGATGCAGCACGCATTATTTCCAACTTCGAAGTTTCCGATTCAAACTATTTAGATGCGTGGAAAATGTTATGCGATCGTTATGACAATAAGCGTCAGTTGATAAATCATCTACTTAACTCTTTGTTAAATAAACAACAAACCAGTCGCGAGACCCATGGCTCTTTGCGATTTATAGTCGACCACATAACAAAAAATCTGCGCGCACTATTCAGCCTTGGTCTTCCCACTGATAAATGGGATGTGTTAATAATTCATATTATGAGTTCTAAATTAGATGCACATACACTACTGAAATGGGAAGAGTGTCGTGGCGCGAAGGAAGATATACCTACATTGGATGCGTTCTATAAATTTTTGATTGATCGTGCCGACATCCTAGAATCAATAAATCGAAACTCAGGAAAGCCAACGCCATCTAGCCACTCTGCCAGTACTACCAGGGCTTTAGCTAACACAAACATCAAACGGGTTCACACAAAGGTCTTTGCAGCCGCTGGTGAAGTGAGTACGAGCAGTGTCTGTTGTGTTGTATGTAATGGAGAACACCGAATCTATGACTGTCCCACATTTATTGCTAAGTCGATTGATGAGCGTATCGCTGAGGTACATAGGCTAAAACTCTGCACCAATTGTTTACGAGTTGGTCATAGGGTAAGCTCATGTCGCTTAGGCCCTTGTTCCAAGTGCAAATTAAGACATAATGGTCTTATTCATAAAGTATCCAATACTAATAATAATAATACTTCTTCTTCCAGTGTTGCCACCACCATGTCTGACAACACTGACGATACAATTGCGACTTTTTCCAGACAAAACTCGAAACAAGTTCTTCTATCAACCGCTTTCATTGAGGTGGCTAATCCTCGGACGAATCAAACCGAAAAGGTTCGTGCCCTATTAGACTGCGGAAGCCAATCATCTTTTATGACGAAATCCCTCAGAGACAGACTTTCTTTAGAATCAAGAACTAATTGTAACATCAACGTTATGGGTATAGGCAATCACCAGACCGCTCAAGTTAGTGAAACTTGTGTAGCGCAGCTAAATTCTTTGGTTTCTAAATTCAACGTTACTTCAGGTTTCCTTGTACTCCCTAAGCTGACCGGTCATATCCCGAAATTTACTGTAGATACCCAATCACTCCAACTTCCCGATAATTTAGAACTTGCAGACCCTATGTTTCACCAGCCAGCGCCGACTGAGATCTTAATCGGTGCCGATTTATTCTGGGATATTATTGGCCGTGAGCAGCGTAACATCGTCCCAACAAACCAAAACTTATTTCAGGTTATTGGTTATTTCAGGTCCTATGAACTCAAGTTCACTAATTAGCAATATACAGTGCAGCCATTCCGTCACATTTAATTCAGCAAGTGACGATGATATCAATATTCACAAAAACCTTACTAAGTTCTGGGAACTTGAGGAAGTTCCCCTAAAGTCTAAACTTAGTGAGAGCGAGAAGGCATGCGAAGCGAATTTTTTATCACGCACCTTTCGCCTAGATTCAGGAAGGTTTTCTGTTGGTCTACCTCTAAAAGACTCTCCTAACTGTCTTGGTGATTCATATACCATAGCTAAGGCTCAATTTCTCAGCTTAGAAAAAAGATTTAGAAGGCAACCGATTGTCAAACAACAGTATATTGAATTCATGCAAGAGTACGCTGATTTAGGTCATCTATCAGAGGCTCCTATTCCTGTACCGGATGATTCTTATTTTTTGTGTCACTACGCGGTTTTCAAAGATAGTGAATCCACTAAAATTCGCGTAGTATTCAATGGATCGCTTCCGACGACCTCTGGGTACTCTGTTAATGACATTCTCTTAGTAGGTCCTAATATTCAGGACTCACTTTTCTCCATTCTCATCAGGGCACGTCAGTATAAATTCTTGCTTAATGGCAACGTCGAGAAATTATATCGCCAGACGCAAATTCATAAAGAGGATCGAAACTTACAACTGATATTATGGAGAGGAGACGAGTCACGTCCTATTAAAACGCTACAGCTAAATACTATTACTTACGGCATGGCAAGTTCTAGTTATTTAAGCACGCGTTGCCTATGGCAACTTGGGGAAGAATGTCCCGACCCCGTGATAAAAGAAATTATTCAGCACGATTTTTTCGTAGATGATCTAATTACCGGAGCTGACGATGAGAACACATTGCTCTATATTCAACAATTAGTATCTGCTGCTTTAGCCAAAGGCTGTCTTAATTTAAGAAAATTTAAGTCAAATTCAACCTCATTACTAAAATCAGCTTCTTCTAATTCAAACGATAATTTAATTGTAAGCGAATCTAAATCTACACTAGGTATGGGTTGGAACCCTTCAAACGATCTGCTTCATTTTCCATTTCAAATTCCATCCCCGAAAAATAAGAATATGTTAACAAAACGATTTATTCTTTCGTCGATATTTCAAATCTTTGATCCTTTAGGATTGTCGAGTCCATGTGTTATTAAAGCCAAAATGCTATTACAACAATTGTGGTTACATAAGTTGACATGGGACGATCCAATTCCCCATGATATTGATAGAGATTGGAATAAGTTTGTTACAGCTGTACCTTCTCTTCTTCATCTTGAAGTACCTCGACGAGTACTTTGCGACGCACCCGTGTCTGTGTCTCTACACTCATATTGCGATGCTTCTCAAAAGGCTTATGGAGCTTGTATTTATCTGCGCTCTGTAAGTACGAACAACGAAGTCACCGTAAAATTACTTTGCTCTAAATCTAAGGTAGCTCCAATCAGAGCTACTACGATTCCCCGCCTTGAGCTCTGTGCCGCTCTATTGGCAGCTAAATTATGCAAGACAGTGAGGGAATCATTGAGATACAAAATGCAAGAGGAAGTACATTGGTGAGATTCTACTATTGCGTTAGCCTGGCTTCACACTAGTTTTCAAAATTTAAAGACTTTTGTCGCGAATAGAGTTCTTGAGATTTCTGAGCTTACAGATTCCAATAATTGGCGTTACGTGCCTACAGCTGTAAATCCTGCAGACCTGATTTCTAGATAGACCTGATAGAAATTTACTGCGATTTACGCATAATACAAGAAACCCAAAATCTCGACTTACAGGTTCTTTATCAGTCGATGAGCTGAACAACTCTTTTCTAAATTTATGTCGTTTATCTCAGCAAGAGTCGTTTTCTTCTGAGTATGACCTGCTATCCAACTACAAAACTTTGAGTCCTAAATCGCGTATTTTATCATTGAGCCCGTTTTTTAGTGAGGATACAGTTATCCGCGTAGGTGGTCGTTTAAATAACTCTGATTACGCCTTTGATAAAAAACATCCTATTTTATTGAATGCCAAGCATAATTTTACTAAAATTTTATTCGAATATGAACACAAACGCAATTTACATGCTGGACCACAGCTACTGTTGGCAACAATACGCGAATATGCTTGGCCCATTAATGGTAGACTGTTGGCTAGACGAACCTATCGTAACTGTTTTAGATGGAGACGACTTCAAGGTAAAACAATGCAACCAAAGATGGGCGATCTTCCCGCCGTGCGACTTAAGCCAAGTTTCCCTTTTCAATCAGTGGCTCTAGATTTTTCTGGTGCTTTTTTCATTTTAAACCGCAAAGGCAGAGGCGCTAAGGTAGAAAAATGTTATCTGTGCATTTTTGTGGATCTTTGCTACAAATGTGTACATTTGGAGGCGGTTTCTGATTTATCAAAGGACGCTTTTGTCATGACTTTCCGTAGGTTTGTGGCTCGACGTGGCCGCCCAACTGAAGTTTTTTCTGATAACGGTACCAATATAGTATCTGGTGCAAAGGAAATTAGTAGTTTTTTGAAGAGCAACGCTAATGCTCTGTCTGATTTTGCAAGTGAAGAGGGGATCAAGTTTAATTTTTCTCCGGCATATGCTCCTCACTTCGGCGGAATCTTTGAAAGTGCAATTAAAAGCGCTAAATTTCATATCAAACGTGTAATGGGAAATTCACATCTAACATTCGAAGAATTATCCACTCTTTTCGCACAAGTAGAGTCATGTTTAAACAGTCGTCCACTTTGCCCACTTTTCTCATCCCCAGACGATTTCCATTACCTTTCCCCTGGGAGCTTTCTCATTGGTCGTGCACTCACCGCTCTGCCTTCACCAAAACTGGAAGATTTCAATGCAAGCTACCTTCGACGCTACGAGCGAGTTCAACAAATATTTCAACATTTCTGCAAGCGTTGGCAAAAGGAATACATAGCAGAGTTACAACATCGCCGGGGAAAACCAGCTCATCATTTCCAAATGTGGGAGATCTGGTTCTAATGCAGGAAGATGACGTTCCACCTCTCCGCTGGAGACTCGGCCGAATAGCAAGGTTGTTTTACGGGCCCATAGACAAGGTGCCTCGTGTGGCTGATGTCACCACATGCACAGGATGCGTTCGCCGCCCGCTTGTTCGTCTGTGTCCTCTTCCCACGGCTGAAGATTTAGAAGCATGAAGTTGAAACCTACGATTTCAACGGGGGGAGCATGTTAACGCCTGTGATAATAGTGCGAGCAAATTTGCTCGACCTCAACAACATTTTTCGTGCCATTAATTTTATATTCACTTCGCATTGACAGCTGGTCGAATCAACATCTATGTAATTCTATATTCTAAATTAAACTACTTCAAGAACACCACTGGATTTTATTTCAAGGCCACAAGCGGCCGAAACAGTTCCATTATTTATTTTCCAAAACTATTACTTATATGCTAGACTTAACCTGTTGACTTATTCTAACTAACACCCCGCTACCAATCATTCTCTAAACCATATCTATACCACGTATATCTATGTACCTGTATTTTAAATCTAATCTCTATCTAACATACTTAACCCTAGCTTAAAACCTATCATTAAAACTACGAAAGGACAATACTCTTTATTCATGACAACACATTTTCCTATTCCTCGGGTGTGTGTTTGGCTTGGAGGATCGGGCTTGCCCGGACTCTCTGTCTTTCCCCCGCAGGCAGCTAGGGACTGTAGGACCCGTCGCACATTAAGATTGTCGACGGTACATCGTTTAGGGCACACCTAGGCACTCACCCTCCTGCCTATACCCGGCAGGGGGACCGCGCTTTTTCTTAACCTTTAGTTGGAGGTGTCCCCCTCCAACCATCACCTCCTCCGCCAGTTGTCCGCCTCCGTCACACGATAACCGAGGCGTTCAACGCATTCGTCTCCTCGATGAAGAAAGAGCTCCTCGAGCAGTTCTTCCGCTCCCCCGCGGGAGCAAGCCTCTCCCCCGCCGACAAGAACGCCCTGTTAGGCATTCCACCACCACCACCCGCTCCTACACCTGCGAACTCCTTCCGCCCGGCGACCAAGCCCTCTAAGCTGGTCGCCATGTCCCAGCGCAAAGCGCTCTCCGCCCGCTCCAAATCTCCCTATCCTACCAGGGACAGATCCCCGGTATCTGCCCTTACGCCTTTGCACGCTCGCGCTCACCATCGGCATCGGGCCACACGCGCCAGCGCTCCCCACTTCCTTCCTCATCTACCATACCCGACTCTCCCATGTCCCCCTCACCTGCCGACCAGGCAGGCGTCCCACTCTCCATGGATGAAGACGGCTTCATCGTCGTCACGCGCAAACGCCCGGCGGCTTCTGAGCCTCCCAAACCTCCCGCCAAGACCGCTTGCCCCGAGGCAGGCACCGACGCCCTCTCATCCCGTCCTATCCCTGGTACCAAGCCTCGCCCACCAATCTTTGTCACAAGGAAATGTTGAACGCCCTTGCCAATTCTTTCGCAGACAGAGGCATTGATTTCTCCGCCCGCAGTACCCAGCAGGGCATTAAGGTGGTCATCAAATCCACCGACGGCTACCGCACCATCACCCAATACCTCCGCGACCGGGGCGTGGGCTTCCACACCTTCGCCTTGGAAGAGGAGAAATTGCTCCGCGTAGTAATACGCAATGTCCCCAAGGAGATCCCCGCGACTGAGGTCAAGGAGGATCTCCTCCGTCAGAATCTCCCCGTTCTCGAGGTCCACCGCCTCACCGGCGGCAGGACCAAAACCCCCTTCGACCTCGTCCTTGTGGTGCTCGAACGGACCCCCGCCGGCAAAGCCGTCTTCCAGGTGAAGACGGTATGCGCCCTGTCGGGAGTTACAATTGAGACTCCGCATAAGAGGACAGGACCTTCGCAGTGTCACCGCTGCCAGTGCTACGGGCACGCAGCCCGTCACTGCAACTCCCGTCCCCGTTGCGTCAAGTGCAAGGGTGACCATGGGACCGCCGACTGCACTAGGCAGAAGGATGATCCCACCCCGCCCTCCTGCACCCTGTGCGGAACCGTCGGGCATACCGTGAACTATCGCGGCTGCCCCAAAGCCGAAGCTACTTGGCGTCCGACCGACACGGCGAACGGACGTTTAGTAGATCTCCGCTAAGTATTTATTGCTTTAAAATTTTTAAAATAGCTATTTTTCAGTTTAAAAGTAATAATTTTAATTCCCTTTAATATTATTTACGTAGTGATTACAAGTGCCTTTGTGAAATAATTGGAAGAAGACCGAAAATAAAGGTTGGAAATCAATTCAACACGAGGTAAGCTAGGGGGGCGTTAAATCGTCAAACCCCGGCTTAATCCAGGTCAGTGAATTTATTATTTGTGTGTGGCTTTATATTGCACAAAATCTAGTCCTTATATCAGCACATAAAACCTAGTTTTTCGTGGTTTTTGTAAAAACACGTGCTTTTTGAGGTTAGAAAGCGTGCGGTGTGAAGTTGCACACAACCGCCATCTTATCACCTGACTTTGATGTTGTCAGCTGTCATCTTACACTGACAGCGCATTGTCAGGTGTCAGCCATATTGTTTCTATTGACGGCTGATCCCGTGACAGCTGTCAATAGCTAGGTGTGTTTATTTATTTTGTATTATTTTTTTTCTTTTCTTTCGTTTTGGGGGTATGCTTCGTAGCGGTAACTCTCGCGGATATCTGCCATTGTGTTAGAGTTCTCGGCTTGGTGCGCTTTAACGTTTTTCATTTAATTAATACATGTAGAGTAGTGATAGTTTTATTTATTGGGTAATTTAAATGTTTTATTAGTTTAATAATTACATGTAGAGTAGTGATACTTTTGTCTTTGGGTAATTTAAATATTTAGTTTTCGCGTATGGCAAATTTTTGTATAGACGAAGAGGAGACCGCACAGCGGCGCCGTCATCAGCGGCTACTGCTGGAAGAACGGGCCAAAAAGGAAAAGGAAATAGAGGCCCTTAACGAGATGCTTGAAGAAGAACCGAAACTGGTAGACGCGATGAAGCCGCGGTTTAGCTTGGCTCACTCGCCGCCGATCATTTCTACGCCGCCGCCATCGACTGCCTCGAAGGGCAAAAACAAACGTTTATTGACGTCGCCGGAAGACGTCCAGGAGGCGTTAAAAAGCGCGTAGCTAGTAATAGGCCGTCGGTTCCGCCAGTAACGGGCATTTTAAAGGCCGCCCCGGTCGGTCCACGTCCAGCGACAACGCCGCCGTCGGGCTTAGGGTGCGTAGATATTTCGTCGTCCGCGCTGGTATCCCCTGAGGCGTCTCAGGGGCCTACTATCAGTCCTCCGAAAGGACCGTCGTCATCGGGAAAAATGGACAAGTGCGCCCTGATGGATGCCGTGCACGCGGCCGTCAAGGCGATAGGAGCCGTCGCCAACGGGACCAATAAACTTAACATCTCTGACAAGACAGCGATTGCGTCGCACGGCCAGGACATCCTGGCTCTAGTCGCGCAGCTGGCCCTAAAATATAGCGATCTCGAGCATGAAGTATGTGCGACAAAACTGCAGTGTGCCAAGATGGCCGCGCCACCTCAGCAGGGATCTTCCTCGGCGACCGCTCAACAACAAATGCAGCAGCAGACAATGGCCCCCGATTACGCAAAAGCGTTAAACATGCCGAAAGGAAAACCGCCCATGCCAGTACAGCAACAAGGTCCGGCGGTCATCTTTTATCCTACCGAAGGATCTACGCTGAAGACGTCGGACGAGACAAAAAAGGCGCTACAGTCTGCCGTGAAGCCCGCAGAATCGGGCATCAAAATCACGCAGGTACGAAGGGTGGGTAATTCGGGTGTGGTCGTAAGGACCGTGTCTGAGGCGTCAGCAAGCAAATGGGCCCAAAATATTTAGTCATTTTAGAATGTTCCCCGGCTGTCAGAGACTAGCTGGTGACGCTGGCCCGCGTTTACATTGGATGGGACGAGGCAGAGGTGTGCGATCACAGCAATACGGACACCCTGAGAAATATTGTCGCGCGAAAGAATTGAAATGCGGCAGGTGTGGTGAGTCAGGGCACAGGCACACTGAGTGCAAGCGCTTCAAGCGTCCGGAGGCGAGGAACCACCCTACAGCGGCGGCTGACTGCCCTGCTCGACTACACGCAGAGCAGCAGGAAACAACGAAAACCCGCTATCGATAGCAGACTTTGCCTCCACATACGTCGAATCATTTGCAACCACTTGATCTAACAGTTTTGGACCATTTAAAAGCCAATACAGCCAAGCAGCAGACAGATGGATGCTCAGTCATCCTGGTAAACCTATAACCATTTACGATGTAGCAGAAATAGCTGGAGAAGCGTATGGAATTTCGTTTACGCCAAGAAACATCATAAAAGGCTTTGAGGTTTCAGGAATTTCACCATACAATAGGAACATTTTTTCTGACGAAGATTTCTTGTGCTCATATGTAACTGATCGACCAGACCCCAGCAAAAATATAACTGGTAATCCCTGCAAAAACCAAGAACAACCTGTTAATGAACACACTGATACTGCGCCAAAAACACCAATCGTTAGTTTGGATTTACAACAACCGGCTGACCAGATTTCCATCCAAGGGTACCCAGATTGCTTGGATCAAAACAAAATATTTAGAGATTCTGATATTCAGGTCGCAAACGAATTTCGCCAATCCAGGATAATTATCAGATGAAACCAGAACAACTTGTACTTCGAACACCACAGAAGATTATAAATCAACATGTTACACCAGAAACCGTCCGCCCATTTGAAACAGCTGGTCCTCGAAAGGTTATTTAACGAGGAAGGAAGCCTGGAAGAACCAGAGTTTTGACTGACACCCCAGAAAAGGATGAAATTTTAAATGAAGCAATGAAAAAAGCAGAAATAAAGAAGACGGCAAGTTACAAAACAGAGAAAAAGAAAATTCTAAAAACTTTTAAAAAAAAACTACTATCAAAAGTCTTTCACAATCAGGTTCTTCTAAAGTTAATGATAATTACTCCAAAAGTCATCCGATTCCATTGCTGGATAGTAATCTATCTGAACCTGGTCCTTCCAACGCGTTTTTAATTGAAAAGTCTGAGAAACCAGGCGAAAAAAATATTAAAATACTTCAACAAGAGAAGTTATCGTTTATTAGATGTATGAAGTGTAAAACTCATTCCAAAGACAGAAGGCAAATGCTCAAATGTAGTTATTGCAATCATAGCTATCATATGCGTTTTGTTCCTCAGTCACACAGGGAAAATTTTGAGTCTGATGATGAGGACGAAGTTTTTGTGTGCGAGGCATGCTTCATATTAGACAATGATGACGATAGTGATGAATTAGTTCAAAACTTGTATGAAGACTGTCGTAATGTTTACTATTAAGTAAAGTAGTTGTTTTAAGATTGATTTTAGAAGTTTATGATTGTTTTTCTTCTGTTATTCTTTAATTAATGTAAACCGTCCTTAGGTACAACACTGTCCTCAGGTACAATTTTACTGCCTATAGGTACAATCTGCTGTTACACCTGTGGACAAATATATATACGAATGATTCCGATCCATTTATAGTACAGGTCAATGAGATCTAAGTTGAACCCACAGCTGGTACCACATTCAAACCCATACAAGTCAATTTTTTGCAATGAAAATTGGATTGAATATTTAGAAATTTAAAAAGTTAGTCGGAATAGAATGGCGATACAATTTAAAACAGCTACAGATGCCAATAAATTCGTAGAAAACCCTCTTTTGAACGGCCACAAGTACGAAGCGTACTATGATAAACGAACTGCTGGTGTAGAGACTGCGGCGTCCGCGTTGACAGGTCGATGGACGAATTTATCGCTTCAGTGGAAATTCCAAGCAACTCTACATATATCGTTGGTTGAATAGAAAAGTTAAACAAGACGATACAGTAACTTGGGTTCAAACTCAAACGGTGATGCTCATTCAGGAGTCAACAACTGCTGCCCAGCTTTTACTCTGCTCTGAGTGTAGAGACATGAATATCCCACTATACAATGTATGACTTGCTGTCGGTTTGGTCATATTAAATATAGGCCAGTGCAGATCCCAGCCCAGTTGTTAAAGACGTGCACAACCCTTCGATCAACAATACCAACTAGATAAAGGATCACGTACAAAACCAAAGCTAAATACTGTCCGCGTGAACTTATACCTACATAGCTACATTTGTTTACGAGCGAAGCAAGACAAGATTTAAAATATTTTTCAGTGCGACCAAATTGCAACTATACTACCAAGTAATAAAGTCGCAAATATTCAAAATGTACCGTATTTACGACCATTTGTCACAAAAAATTAGCAAAGCACATCTATCATCTAGAGATAAAAAGACGTATGTCAAAACATGTATTGTAAAATCAACCTTCCGCCGCTACTGTTAAAGTGCTTTTTGTCAGTTATTACCTTGCGAGTTACATCGTCTTGTTTCGGTGCCTTACGAGTCGTCGAGTTTTATTACAGGAGGTATGGAGTCGCATTGAACTTTAAAAATAATGTAAGTATGTACGTGAAAGTTTAGTTCTTTAGTTAAGATTATTTATGATGTGGGCAAATATGTTTGTTAGTTTAAAGGATTATTAACATTATGATTTTATGTACATAATATTTATTTATTTTATAATTATAAAAATTAAATAATATCAAAAATGAATAAATTCGTAGGTATCTATGATGATGATTGAATGAATAAAACAAAGAACGCACTTACAACTTTTTTTTTATTGACTTAAAAAAATGGTACACAATTGCACATGCACACAGTAGTCAAACATTTTATGAAAAAAAAAAAGATTGCTCTAGAGGAAGAAAACAAGGGACTACGTTTGTATGCAGCGAACGTTGATGGCCTTACCTCTTAATTTTACATGATATCCACAAAAATTCCAGCAACCACGGAATTAATTTCCTTTGAATAAATTGAGTTTATTGTATAATTGTCGTTTAGATTTGTCTTTAATATCTCCTGTTTCTTTTTTACATATGTAATGTAACCTTACGTCAGTAAACTTTTCAATTACTGATTTGAGTAAAGTAATTTCGTGGTTGTGTGCATCGCCTTCAGGAAATATATTCTTGTTGATATATAATTTTAAAACTATAGTACATATAAAGTTCTTATCATACTTTTTTTGTAAAGATTTACCTCCACTTACGCGAACAAAATGTCTTATCACGCTTTCAGTTTTCATGCCAATATTAAATACATCCTCAGAGGCATAGAATAACCCTCCCATGTCTCTTAAGTCTATCAATTTATGAAATAATCGTTTCTCTGTTGCACACAAGTTATTTATACACTGGTTACATTTTAGTTTCTTTACCAATTTACTAACAACAAATCCGGAAATATATCCTACTATTTGCGATATAACACTACAAGTTGGACTTTCATCCAATGTAGAAGAAAGTTCATCGCAATTTTTTTGATATTTTTCAAAACTTTGCTGTATTTGTCTGTTATTTAAAATCTCCGCTTCACTTATGTTTCTCTCTTCACTTACATCAAGGCGATGTCCTATAGAGGTGTTATTAATCTTATCGAGAGATTGAGCTCCAGATAGGATTGGAATGTTATCAAATGGGAGACAATTGCCAGTAAATTTCGAACTAAGTTCCATATGAGACAAAAGTTTTTTAAAGCTTGCTTTAAATTGTCGAGTGTTCGGGTTATTATTATGCCCACCTTGACTTCTTATAGCCCCAAAAAACAGCTCGACATGGTCCTGACTGAATTTGTAGGCCAATAGAAATGAGAGGATGTCAGTTTCAACTAAAGTGTTGTACAAATATGTCCAGCTACTGATGCATGTCAATAGTCCCAACAAGCCAGTATTATTTTGAGTTTTTAGTAACGGTACTAATTTGGATGTGAACACTGTTCTTGATTCATTGCCAATCTTAACAGTTTTTTTATGTTGCACTTTAATGGACAGCGATAGTAAATAATCTTTTGCTTTCGACAAAAACGACAATATTTCCACAGAATTATTCTTGCTAATGGGCTTTTTAAAACCAAAATCTTTCAAATTTCGTGTATTTAGGACATCAAATAGATTATTTAAAATCGTTATGAATTCTGCAGTGCTATCAGAATCCTGGAATTCGGCAAGTTTCAAAGTTTTGTCACAAAATTCTAATGCCTTGGAAACACTCCTGCTCAGTAACTGTGTGGCCAATCTGACATTCATGATCTGATTTTTAAAATGTATGTGTCTATGAGACAATTTATTTGCTAAATGCAAACTGTTTTCCTCTTGCAAATTGTGTAATTTTGTAATGAATTGCCATTTAATTTGTTTTTGATCGGTTGTGTGTAATATTTTTTTTGATTCAAAAGTATTTCTCATTAACTTTACCATATGACAAGCATCTAGAAACACAACTACATTATAATCTGCACAAGGATGTTTAAAGTTTGTTATCATATTTTCTGCATTATCTACCTCGCATCCTAACTTTTTCATGGTTGCAATATTCGTTTTACAACCGTCAAATGTTACGGAACGAATCTGAATCCCAATTTTTTCACATTTTTCTAATGCAATCTTAATCAAATTGGCTTTCATGTCTGCTTTCATACTATCAATAAAAAAGTATGCCAGTGGTAATTTCCAAGATTGATTTATTGCAACCAACATAAAAACGTATGCCTGACTAGTCATTTGGTTGCTATCGTCACTTCCCAAACCCATGTCTTCCAATCCCTCATAACGCTTACCTGTCCATATTTTTTGCCTTCTTATTGCCATCTCATCCGCAACCAGGGCGCATAATATTTTTTTACCACTTTCTTTTGCCTTTGCTTCCAGCCTGTTCAAAGTTTCAGCACAAAATCCGGGTTCCGCATCAACACTTCGGTACCATTCGTAAAGCGTATGAGGGTGTGGTAAGCATGTGTTGAACATTTTGCGTACGTATTTATAAGCAGCCGGGGAGTAAAAATGGAGCGTTAAGGCAAATTTTCTAGCACCCGACGGATATTTTGAAAAAGGTTTTGTACGCTGTTTTTTATTTTTTGTGTACATTCCATTAAATACTTCTGCTACTTCAACATTTTTTGATAAATCTATTAAAACTGTCTCGTCTATTGTTTGTTTCTTTTTCAACAAGTTAACTATAGTTTTTAAAGAACAATTTTTTTTAACCAGCCTCTTGTTTACTTTTTGCAATGTTTGAATTCTTTTTGATTTAGTGTCTATGATTTTACGAGCAGCGAATAACTGTTTATTTAGAAATCTCTTCCTAGGTGTTTCACAGACCGATATTAAATCTGATACAGATGCAACTGGAGAGTTCATAACAGAAGTATGGTCTGCTTGGTCTTGGTTGCAGGTGCCTTTTTGTGTGATGGTTAATCCACAAGTCGGTGATAGAGGCTGTAAAAAAATTACTTAAGTTTAATCTAGGTGATTATAACGTATGTAATCAATTATCTGCCACAAGGCACATTAACAGGAACATTACTCATTGAGCAAAATTGTCGGGAAGCTAAAAATATAAACAAATTTCCTACTCAAATGATTTAGCTTACTTTAAAAGAAAACAAATTGCATAATTACAATAAATTAATAATTTGTAATCACAAAATTGTACGTTTCCTACAGCTAAATAAAAAATACTCACCATTACGTCGACAGTATCAGATTCTGAGAGTTGGGTATTTGGTGTCGTTAGTTGTAGATCCGACGGAGGTTGAATCTGTTTTTTCGGAAAATACCCTTTATTAATAAACAATATTTAATTCTAATAACACGATAACGAATAAAAATTTATCGTGCTACAAATATTTTAGCAGAACATGAAACAAGAAAAAAATAATTTCGATTGACTACTATGAATGTACCTACCTGTAATTTGGGAATTGCGTTTTTAACCAATCTTCGTCGGTTAGTATTTCCGCTTATATCCACTTTATCAAAGTGATCTGAACATATCACAGAGTTTTTAGCTGGCTTATAAAAGTCATCTCTTCTTTCTCTGGCGACAATCGAAATCCATTCTGCACACGTAAACGGATTGCTAGGAAACCTAAAACATACATATCTAATGACAATCCAACAAACATGACACAAAAGTAGAACCATAACTGTTTTTGTAAATTCTGGTAATAATTATATCAATAATAGAAATTCTTACAATTAAACATCTACTCCATGCATCTACTGTTCTGTTGAACACAAGATGACACGTGTTTGGCCCAACATTGGCCAAACACGCGCTGACGTTTAATAAAATACGTTTAAAATAGGAAATTTGATATTATTGTTAGTTTAAAGCTTAAAATATAAGTTATTCTACATTTACCTACCGAAAGTAAGACACTCCGACCGATAAATTGCTTTTTCGGTAGTTATTTTTGCAATTTTTGAATGCACACTGCGGCATTGTGAAACGTGTTTACGTTGGCTGTGGTTGGACCGAACTAAACAAAAATAAGACCCCACGCCACAAGTGAGGCGTTATTTACCGAGACGTTTTTTTTGCGCCGACCTGATATCTAGTTGGTATTGTTGATCGAAGGCACAACCCCATAAAGGAGATAAATGTCGTATCTCAGATGCGTCGGTCACCTTAATGTTTTGTTCCGTCCACTACTTAGTAAACAACAAGTCTTACCCAGAACAATCCAAGCCATCAAAGAGATGGCGGCAAGAGATGGTATCTCATATTACAAGGCATCATCATTATATACAGGTCTTATAATTAGGGAGTAGTATCCCTTCTTCCTCGTTTTCTCCTCCTCCCTCTACCTCTATATCAAGAGGCCTACAACCACCACCAACGCACAAAAAAACGATCTCCTTCAATTCCACTGGGGAAATCATATGACACAATAATCCGCAATAATATAATATGTTGTTGAATGAAATATTTTAAGGCCTCTTTGATTTTATATTATTCATTTACGTGCATCGCTCATCGAAATAGATCGCCCGGGACCTTCTGGTCTCAACAAACACATTCCTCGGCACGCTCTGGTTTAGACAGTTCATCCTCTGAAGCTTCTCTAGACATAGAAGAATTTATTCGCATGAAAAGTATGCAAGAATTTAATAATTATAACCCATATAGTAACTCCAACGATTCCGAAAACGATGACGAAATCTCAAATATTATTATTGACAAAGGAGAAATTACTCCAAAGAAAAAATATATAAGTGGAGTTTCCATCGCCAACCCAGCACAGCAACTGTCTGCAACTGATGATTCTGATAATGATATTTTTTTAATAGCATTAAAAACTAAAAAATTGACAATCCAACATTTCAGGAATTGCTTCAGACTCCAAATTTTGCTGTTGTAAAGTCTCACACTCGACGCAAATTATGTGTTGTAGATAATTTTGGCTGTCGAAGTTCCAAAATCATTAGTTTAAAAAGGTCAAAAAAATACATATTTATATATATATATTTGTTTTCCAAGAATTTTATATTGTGTTCGCAGAGTTTTATTTGGAACAGTAATTTTTGTATTTTTTGCTTACTTTTCCAAAAAGAAAATGATTTTATATTCCTTAGGTTTAAAAAGGTCCAAGTCGTTTTTTATTTTATTTTATATATTGTCTTCCGTGTGTGAAGTTTCTTAATGTAAGATTAGTTAGAAATTTGCCTATACAAAGTTTAATAAGGCCCAACAGCATTTTTTTATTGTTATGGTATAATATTTTTTGTTCGATATGTTTGAAATGATTATTTTATGCAAGGTTAACAAAGATACTAAATCAAATGGTATTTTTTATTTCTATTATAAACTACAAAAATAAATCATTTTTAATTATGATGGGCCTTATATACCTCCTCTACCTTACTTGAAAGTTTTTGTGCTAAACTTAACCTTTGAAGAGGCGCGCATTTAAACAGTAGATACTCGGTTAGAAAAAACATTGGATTTTGAATACTATTTTTTTTGTTTTAGGAATCAACAGAATGTCGTTCTTTGAGGATGAGGATAGTACTTGTTCATTTGGCTCTACGTCTATATTGCCGCAAGATATCTGCGACAGAAAAAAAGAGAGGCAAGCTGCTACTCTTTCTGAACTGTGTTTACGCGTGATACAATAAATATGTGGAAACAAAGGTGTTCCTGATGTTTTTGAACAAATAGCAGTTACCTAAACCTATCGTTACTTCGATGAAGCTTAATGTCACGTAAGTTTTTGTCATTTAATATTTTTCATAACTTTTCAGGTACTGATCACGATGTAACATACACAGACGAAGAAGATGCTGCGCTTATAGAAAATAATTTTGGATATATATATATAAGTAACTAAACAAATATAAATTAAATAATTAAAGTAAATAATATTAAGTACAAATATTAGAATTGTTTATGTTGGCATTGTTTATGTCCCTCCATTGTTGCACCGTTCATACGGCCTGCGCGAGACCGGTTCTGCAAGCTCGCCACGGCGCACGCGCATTCGTCCATCAGACAGTCTGGATTGAATATTCGTACTAGACGATCGCCTGCCGCCCGGACACATTACATTACCTGTTTTATTGTTTCTTTGTTGGAGTCAAAATATAATTGTTACGTGTCGAATAAAATATTTAACTTCTTAAAGTGAACGTAGACTGTTTCAATTGTGGTACGACTTGCGTCTCACCACCCACACACAACATACCTACAAAGTTATCCCTTTGTTACGGCCGTGCCCTATGTCTCACAGAATACCCAGTAGTTAGTGTACCGGCACCCTATGTACAGAATAAGACATAGTAAGTGTCGCCCGCGCTATTGTTTATCACGCATAAAAAAGGGATCTCTCTCGAACTCAAGTACCTTCCTATTTGTAAACATCTATTGTTCTTGGTGTCCAGCAATTAGACGAACATTCTGGATTATTACAGAATTACGGCGCTGAGGTATATAAAGGGACCGACTGTGGGTCCGGGGAGTCAGTTTATCGGAAGCTATAACTGTGAACAGTTCTAGTGCGAACCAAGTGCTAATCGAAGTGCTCAGTGTAGTGTGATTGTGAGTGAAAGTGTTGTGTAGAGTTTTTGTGTGACAGTTTCTGAGTGTTGTGAGGAATAAATCGTCATTGGTGTGAATTGGCATTTTTTCTATTTTTATCCCGAACCCGTAGCTCGTAAAATTTGGTGTCAGAAGTGGGATAAAAATAATGCCGAAGATACCGGAAGACGATCAGATTCAGACCAGTAGCCAACGGCGGCGAGTTAAAGCAGGTGCCCAACGAGAGGATCAAGTTCCATCAGAGCAGAGCAGCTTCGTCGGCTTGAGGAGAGGTTTTTCCGTGATAAAGGGGAAAATATTCGTCGACAAGTGAAACATGCCCGCTGGCAGAAGGAACAGAATCTACTTTTCAAAGACCTGCGTACAGTTTTGGAAAAGAAAATTAATGACATGAAGGAAAAGATGGATCAGCTTGAGAGTCGTATTGCTAAGACTGAAACAAGCATCACAAATATGAGGATGATGATCGATCCAGAAAGATCCGTAGGTTTCGAACAGCCAGTCTTCAGGGAAAACTCTTCGTGGGAAACCTTTTAGATACCTGTTCTGTTGAAGGATGACTTCACTCCCGTGCAAACCAGGAGTCAACACCAAAAAGAGATGGATCGGCGTCGGTTTGAAGAATCCTCTGAGGAAGATCAGCCGTCCATCGCCGGGCCATCGGAAGAACCTGCTGTTTCGACAGGACCAGCTGCAATTTCGTCGGAATTTGCGACTATCGCCGGGCCATCGGAAAAACCTGCTGCTTCGACGGGACCAGCTGCAATTTCGTCAGGATTTGCGGTTATTATGAAAATTCTCCAGGAGCAGACAAGGAAAGAAGAGGAGCAGGCCAGAAAACAAGAGGAGCAGGCCAGGAATCAGCAAGAAAAGATTATGGCATTACTCCAGGAACAGTCCCAGGAACAAGCCCGTAAACTGGAAGAACAGACCGGTAAACTGGAAGAACAGGCCGGTAAGCAAGAAGAACAGACTCTTCCCTTACAAGATCTGCACAAGGGTTTCAGAAAAGAGTTAAAAGATTTCAAGGAACAGGTCGAAGGCCGCGTGGCAGAAGCAGAAACCCAGATCGCTGACATAAAGAAGGTTCTGCGCGTTCTTAAAACGTCCGGTGTAACTGCAGCTCCTGCTACTGTTACGACTTCGACACCGGGTTTTAAAGTGCCACCATTCAACCGAAGCTCTTCCTGGCCAGCATATAGAATGCAGCATGAAGCCCTGGTTAAGGTCAATGGGTGGAGTGAAGTACAAGCCAAAGCTGCTCTCATCATGAGTCTCCGAGGGCAGGCTCTGATTGTTTTGGAAGGCCTTGAGAAGGAAGTCACTTACGAAAGTCTGCTGGGAATGCTGTAGTGTCGTTTTGGGGATGCACACAAGGAATATGTGTATCGTGCTCAGTTAAAGGACAGGGTCCAGCGCAGAAATGAGGATCTGCGGGAGTGGGCTTTCCAAGTGCAAGTGCTTGTGAGAAAGGCTTATCAATCTTTGCCTGAGCTCATCGATGTGAATGTGGTTCAGACATTCGTCGATGGTATACGTGACGTGGAAGTGAGAGCTGCAGTGAGACTTGGATATCACCGAACTATATCTGAAGCTTTGGCACATGCATTGGAAGTGGAAGCAGCTCGCTGGGATAGTCGAAAACAACAACCTGAAAATGCGGAACCGACAACATTCCATTACGGTCGTCATAGTTTCAGCCCCAGATGCCATCGCTGCGGAGAAAAAAGACATCTTAAGTCTAGTTGCACTACACGTTTCCCACGAGGCTGCGACGGACCAATAGTGATTGCTCAGTGTTGCTGCAGAATTCGTTGCAATGAGGTGAAAACTGTCTCAAGAAGACTACCACCTGACAATTGGAGAAATCATACAAAATAAACACGTAGCCATGGAGACTGTTCCTATCAGAATGCTGGAAACGGGCGACGCTAAGATTATAAATGGACGTGGCAATGTCGGTACATCGGAAAGACTACAACGAGTGACTAGTACTGCCTGCGACGATCAACTGGCTGGTGACATCACGAGACCAACGATGCTCGGGACGAGCATGTCTAAGAAGGGGGTAGTGTTACGGCCGTGCCCTATGTCTCACAGAATACCCAGTAGTTAGTGTACCGGCACCCTATGTACAGAATAAGACATAGTAAGTGTCGCCCGCGCTATTGTTTATCACGCATAAATAAGGGATGGGTCAGGCCGCCAATTTTGCCACTATTTTTAAATCTTTCGTGTCTCCTTTACATTTTTCGATTTATATAGCAGGTAGATTTTCAATAAATTGTCACTGGAATCCATTGTGTAGGCATACGAGACGATATGATTCCTTCTTTAGTTTAATGATAAATAAGGATATAAATAAATATTCTTAATCAAAAAGTCGTTATGTTTTCAAAAATCACCGTGTCTCCGTGCTGAGTAACATAAAGTTTCATAAACCTATAGAGTTGTCTTTGCGTTTACAAACTAAGCAATTACTTCTGTCTAGTAGTTAAGAAGTTGGCTTATTATTTAGTTACAACTTTGTTACATTGATCTAATATTTTAAAGTTATATTAGCATTTTTTTAATTTGTGTAACTAATTCACGTTTTATGTAACTTTTTTTTATGTAACGGATTTTAACAGCTCATTTTTG
Source organism: Ligdia adustata (assembly GCA_947049295.1). Taxonomy (NCBI): domain Eukaryota; kingdom Metazoa; phylum Arthropoda; class Insecta; order Lepidoptera; family Geometridae; genus Ligdia; species Ligdia adustata. The sequence continues at coordinate 6,000,701 of OX346233.1, forward strand.
AACGAATTGCTTGACAAAATATTTTTTCTTAAGCGGCAACACCAATGAACTGACATTTGTGACTTGTCAAAACATCGACCGCCATTTTGTTGGTTAGTCAGATTTTTTCATCGGCGAAGGTGGACATGGTCACGCCGTTACATAAGCTGTTTACGAAGATATTAACGTAAGTACACAAGATTTTTATCAAAAATAGATAAGACGATATATTTGCAATTCTATATAATCACATTGTCTTCATTTTGTCAAGAAATACTCCAATTTGAATGACTTACGCTTGATTTTCGAGCAGAACACCGTACTTATGTAACGAGTATGTAACATAAATGTAACACGTTACTCTAAATTATATGTCACGTTACATATAAAGCTGTGTAAAGCTTAGTTTACATCCACCAATGTGCAAACGCTTAGCAAAATTTGAAATAATTAATAAGTATATTAAACTGTTACATATTTATTCTATATCAAAGTTCGATTTTATTGTAGGTACCTGCCTATATTTTGAAAATGTTTTTTAGGTTTAACAATTTATTATATGAAAGATCGCTAATGACGCTACACTTTTGCGCTTATTTTGAAAAGTGACAACAGCTTAATAAAAATAATAATATTTTCACTTGATTACTTAATCAAGTGTTATTCTACCGTAAGTTTGACCTACCTACCTATATGCATATTGGGAGGTTACACATACACATAATTTTATAGGAAACCTTACAGTAGATTAACACTATTATTATGTTACTCTAACCACTTCAGGTTTTATTTTTTATTTTTCTGTCGCTGATGGTTGCCTATATTTTCTATTTCTTCGTATAAGCCATCATTTAATATTTTCAGCTTAAGTTTTTCTTAAGTTTGTATATTCCATCATATCATCTTTAAAAATGTAGGATGATAATGATAGGTAGATACAGCAAACAGTCGTCTTAACAAGATATTGCTCGGCACATTTTGTTGTCCTATAAGGTTTTTAGACACTAATAAATAGTAAACATTTTTTTAAGAATAATCCAGTTTGTGTTTGTTTATAGATGCCTCCAAAAACAGTTGCCCAAAGGCAAAAGGAATACAGAGAACGACTCAAGAATACTAATCCTGAAAAACTACAAGAAATCATGAAAAAAAATGCTGATAGATCTCGAGAACATTATAAGAAAAAAGTTAAAAATTTAACCAAAGAACAAAAGAAAGAGAAACAATTGAAGAAAGAAGATACGACGTCTCACAAAGACACAAAAGAAAATAACGTACAAAATTCTGTGAAACAACCAGTCACTAGTAAAAACGATACCGATGCTATTCGTAATCTTCAACGCAGGTTCGACAATAAAATAAAAAAACACAATAAAGAAGTTCAGGATAAAGTGCAAAGTATATGGAGGGGATTTAAAAGCCTTCAAAAACGGTGTTCCAGACACCAGAAAAAAATTGAAACTTAGGAAGCAACTTGTGACGGTTTACTAATTGAACTACAGACACTTAAAACTAAACTAAATGAATCAATACCTTTGAATGACACTACAACATTACCTCCGATTGAATACACACCGCTAAAAAAAGCTGAAGAATTTATTAAAGAAAATTTTAAAAATGTAGAAACACCACAGAAAACAATAGTTAAAAAGACTTTATTGGAACACAATGTGCTTAAAGAATCACTAAAAGCAAAATTCAGTACATCTACAAATGCAAATAAAAGTACACTAAAAGAAATAATTGACAACAATATAGTAAGAAAATATAAACTCAAATCAAGCTTGACCCAGTCTCTAGGTTTGAAATCAAATTTCAAAAAATACAAGAACATGAAACTCAAAAACAACAAACTAATACAAAACATTAAAAATTTTTACATCAGGGATGATGTAAGCCGGGCGAGTGCCGGTAAAAAAGAATACAAAACGATAAATAAAGTTAAAATACAGAAAAGATATTTACTCGATAAATTGAGTAATTTACACAAAAAAATATGTCAGTGATGTGCAGTGCCGTAACTAGGGCGGTGCCAGCGGTGCCCAGGCACAGGGCGCAGACCCTGGAGGGGCGCAGAAATGACCAGACCAGTATCTAGTTTTGTTTCATGTATGGTAGTTAGTAGGTACATTTTGTTTTATTGCGAATATGGTGTAGACGCGCCCTCTGTACTATCTATATCTATATGGCATTTTTCAAGCGATCTTGAAACAACAACACTTATTGTGAAGGTGGTTTTATATTTGTCTGATGTGTCGTGACGTGACGCGTCAGAACGGTATCGGTTTTAATACATTTAGTACTAGCTGGTGCCCGCGACTTCGTCTGCGCAGGATTAGTATTTCGAACAATATGTTTATAAATTGTAGCCTATGTGTTATTCTGATGTATAAGCTATATTAGTGTAAAGTTTCATTAAAATCCATTGAGTAGTTTTTGCGTGAAAGAGTAACAAACATCCATCCATCCATCCATACAAACTTTCGCGTTTATAATATTAGTAGGATGGTAACGTTCACACTAGTGCGTAACGTAACGTGTTGTGTTGTGATGGCTTATGTATGGAACCGATACAGTTCTGACGCGTCACGTCACAACACATCAGACAAATATAAATCCACCTTGTCTTGCTCGCAATATTACATACACAAACAAAAGTACCTATACCGTAACTATGAGACAATTTCTGTCTATATTCATTTGGAGGGCGCCACTTCTAACTTAGAAGTTCTAAGCAAATCTGTCAATCTAGCTGAGGAGATGTACATATAGTTCACGTTACGCTGTCATTGCTGTCAGCCACATTCATTGGTCCTCCCTTTATCTTTGATTTTATTCATTAACTACGTGCGGCGTTACTGACGCACTAGCGTGCGAGAGATAGATAGAAAATTCATCGTTCGACAAGAGTGAAAAGGATGACTTACAAAACTAAACGATTCACAAACGTTCCATTCTGCCGCGCCGTCCCACCCAATGTTCGGGGATTCCCCGATACATCGAGAATCACGCATTCAGATAGCCGGCCGGGGGCACTCGGATTGATTGTCTTGCTTCTCAACCATGGTCATTATTTGTATAAAATTTCATTAGTTTAAAGTAAAATTGTGTGTGAGAGTGAATAAGTTTATTGTTGATTTGTTGTTCGTTGATAAACTCGTTTGGGTAAGTTAGAAAATTGTATTTAAAAGTTTTACAAAGAAAGTTGTATATAAGTATATTTTTTCGGTTAAAATTTTTACGTTAATAGTGAAATTAACTGAAAATATTTTAAGGTCGGTGGGAGTAAGTAGGAGCGGCCTGTGACCAGCAGTAGGACATTTAATACGCTGATAATATCAATAAATATTTATGACTTGTAAATGTTATTACTTTATATTATTATTAAGTGTTATTACTTTCCTAAGTAGGTATTTTTAGGTGGCATTTTTATGTTGACCATTTTTATGCTCGAGTTCGGTTCGACACACAAGTATACATATAGACAGGTACTTGTGTTGAGTTCCGAACTACTCGTATATACTAGACTAGGCCTGATTAGCGATTCTTCTTTCAGAAATATTACCTGCCGGCTACCGTAAGCTAAGCACGCATGCTATAACAAACAACATGTCTCAAAAACGTCCATCCGGTTTCTGAATTTCGTAAGAGAAAACGCGTGAGAGAGATGGAAGCAAAAAAAATGGGAAATACGTTACGAAAGTGGACAGTCACACAACCAGAAAACAGTCAGGAAGATGTGTCCAATAATGACGTTTTGGCCCACCCTGGTATGTCTGGAACTAGATCTGGAAACAATTTAAAGATAGAATATAAAGAAGACAGCCCAGTCAGCCCATTCCAGCAAGACTTGACCTTGCCCATCACCACTAGTCCAAGTTCTGAAATTCAAATTAAAGAAGCAACTGCAACTGATAAGATATAAACGATCCTGTTACATGGTTACCATTAACTGACCACATTCGTTGTTTCCTTGTTGAGAAAGGTCCTGATCAAGGAAAAGGTAGTCAAAATATTTCTTCAACTGAAGACGCAGGACGAAAATTTCATATGCATTGGTTTACAAAAAAGATGAGCAATGGCGAGATGGTACCAAGGCCTTGGTTGATTTACAGTAAAAAAGAGATGCAATATTTTGTTTCCCATGTATACTTTTCGGTTCTTCCTCGACTAAGCAAATAATGCCGGCACTGGCTGATGCACAAAAAGGATTTAATAATTGGCGTCATTTAAGTCCACGTATTCCTGAGCACGAAAACTCTACATTTCATAGAGAAAATTGTATTAAGTGGAAAATGCTTGAACAGCAAATAAAAAGTAAGACCACAATAGATGCATCCTTACAAAAGGCTATTGATCAAGAAACAAATAAGTGGAGACATATTTTAAAAGTGTGTACTAGCATAATTTTGTTTTGCGCGGAAAATAATTTACCCCTCAGAGGCTCTCATGAGCATATTGGAGAATCAGGATCTGGAGTTTTCTTAAGTGCCGTGGATATGATTTCAAAATTCGATCCTGAACTTAGAGCGCACATCGAATCGCTTAATAAAGGAAATATTTCATATTTTACGCCTTATATTCAAAACGAGCTTGTAGATATTCTTGCCTCTGAGGTCAAAAAACAAATTTTAGACGACGTTCGTGCGGCAAAATACTTTTCCATACTTTCTGATTGTACGCCAGACGTATCGCATCAAGAACAGATGTCACAAATATTGAGATTCGTAAAAGTATCCGAGCAGAAAGTTACAATCGAAGAACGATTCATAGATTTCATCCAGTCTCATGAAAAATCGGGCGAGGGATTGTCGAAAGAGATTTTAGAGAAATTAGAAGTTGATGGATTGAATATTCAAGATCTTCGTGGCCAAGGCTACGACAATGGTAGTAGTATGGCCGGTAAATATAACTGAGTCCAAGCCAAAATAAAACAAATTAATGAAAATGCTGATTACGTGCCGTGCGCAGCGCATTCTTTGAATTTATCTGGCGTACACGCTGCTAGTGTGACACCTGACATGATCACATTTTTTGGATTAATCCAGAAAATATTTGTGTTTTTTTCGAGTTCAACGGTCAGATGGGAAACTTTAATGAAACACTTAAATATTTCATTGAAAAAACACGCCGACACTAGATGGGCCTCTAAAGCTAGGGCCGTCAAAGCTTTGAACACGCAAATACTCCAAATCAGGTGTGTGCTAAAAATTCTAACTACCAATGATTATAATGCGGAAACAATCGCTACAGCTAAAAGTATAATGGACCTAATTAATTATAAATTCATATGTACTCTGCAAATTTGGGATCAAATTTTGGAATCTGTTGACAGAGTGAATGTAGCTCTACAGTCTAAAAGCATTACTATCGACAAAGCCTCTGAATTAATCAAGGGATTAACAAGCCAGATTCAGAATATTCGCGACACTGTGGACATTGTTTTCGAAAAGGCAAAAAGAATTTGTGAACAATGTGACATTGAAGACAATTTTTCTGAAAAGCGACGAAAGCGAGTAAAAAGACACGATTTAAGTGAAAGTTCAGACGCCGGCTACTACATTACTCAGCAACAAAGTTTCAAAATTCAGATAAATGAAGCAATAGATACAATAATTTCTGAATTAAAATGGCGATTCGAAAAACTACGCGACATACACCACTCTTTCGGTTTTTTGACCGTAAAACACATAACTACATATTCGGTTGAAGAACTAAAAAAACATGCAGCTGATTTGAGTATCAAATATTCTGCAGATATAAATGCCACAGAATTTTGGGCCGAAATAGAAACTTTGAAGAGTCAAGTTGAAGCGACTACATTATTTGATAAATGTGAATGTCAGTCAAGTATGGGTCTTCTCAAAGCTATAGTGGAACTGGATTTAAAGGAAATGTTTCCCAATGTAGTAGTCGCTATAAAGATATTTTTAACGATGCCAGTGACTGTAGCTTCCTGCGAGAGATCATTCAGTAAGCTCAAATTAATAAAGACGTACCTGCGCTCGACGATGGGCCAAGAAAGATTGTCTGGCCTAGCGATTTTGTCGATTGAACGCGACATAGCACGGCTCCTGTCGTATGACAATGTAATCAAGGACTTCGCAATGAGAAAAGCGCGGAAAGTAAATCTTTGAGTAGGTAGCTGTCCTTTTCTTGTGATTACGGTTTACCTTAGCCTTGGGTCTTTACTATCGAGTACTTTGTGTCATTTCTGTATTTGAGCAAATATTTTTGAATAAACAATTTTTATCTTAAAGAAATCTACTAAGTACCTATACCTTCGTAAACAAAAAATAGATAGATTTATTTTTATGCACATTTGTCCACTTTATTGTCAGAGCCTGGTTAGAGCATTTTTCAAGGGCGCAGTTTTGAAAGCTCGCACCGGGCGCATAAAAGGCTAGTTACGGCACTGGTGATGTGGAGCCAATAAGCTTTAGTACATTTAAAAAGTATAGACCGGGTTATGTTGTGCCACCCAATATAAAAAATTTGGAAAGCTGCGCCTGTGTTAAGCATTCGAATAAGCAGTTTATTGTAACCAAATTGAAATCGCTTGGCATACTTAAGACTGATAACTTGAATGAAATAATTTCGAGTTTGGTGTGCGACAAAAATGACAAAACATGCATGTTAGGAGAATGCTCAAGCTGTGCAGATAAATTTATACATTGTGAAAATGACGACATGATAAAAAAACATGTGACATGGAATTTATGGGCACTAACAACACACCAATATGGTGAACCTGAAAATAAAAAAACAACCAAAAAAATGTCTAAGTGTAAGGGAAGGTAGCGTACAAGATATGATAGTTTTATGATGATGTGTTTAATAAAGATTTTAAAATGTTCAAAAAACATGTATACAACGTCCAGCATCAATATATACAATACAAATACTGCTTAGAAAACCTCAAAGACAATGAAGTTCTTATACATATTGATTTTTCTGAAAATTGGACCACAAAACGTTGGGAAGAAGTGCAAGTGATGCATTTTGGAGCAAGTAAAACTCAGGTGACACTACATACAGGAGTGTATTACACAAAAAATACAAGCGCTGCTTCATTTTGTACCATTTCGCCAGATAATCAACACAATCCGGAAGCTATTTGGGCACATTTGGAACCCATTCTGAACGAAATAAGGTCAACTCATCCAAATATTGACCAAATCCATTTTTTCTCAGATGGGCCTACCACACAATATCGGCAAAAGAAGAATTTTTATTTGTTTAGCAAAAATGTTTACAAACTTGGATTTACATATGGCACCTGGAACTTTTTTGAAGCCAGCCACGGAAAAGGTGCCGCAGACGGAATCGGAGGCGCTGTTAAGAGAGCACTGGACGCAAAAGTAGCGCATGGCCAGGATATACCTAATGCTGAAAAAGTATTCGAAGTTCTCACAGCTTCAGAATCCACCATAAAATTTTTCTTTATTCCTGCTGCCAAAATCGAAATTCTGATCCCCAATACCGATACAAAAATTACTCCAATGAAAAATACAATGAAAGTACATCAATTAATTACAGAAAAAATTTGGAACTTGAAACATCGAGAACTCAGTTGCTTTTGTCAAAATTTGCAAGGACGTTGTGATTGTCACTCCCCTGATATGCATAGTTTCGAACAAACTAAATTCAATACTAAAACAAACAATGAAGATTATATTTTGGATGAAATATCAGGAGAAATGCGACTGAACAATTTTGAATGACCTAGGCTGGAAGATGTCTCAGAAGATATTATTCTTCAACAGTGTATCGCTGTTCTTGATGAACAAACAAAATGTTGAAATGATTGAAAATTACGATTCAACTCACGAAGAGATACGTGCACAACGTTACAAAAAGTAATTACAAAATGTAAAAAAAGTTCTATATGAGGACAGTGAAGAAGAAGATGAAGAATATTCAATTCATGATAGCTCTCATGGATCAAATTTTTTGGAAGAAACTTTACAAGATAGCAGTATAGATATTTTGACTGATACCGAGGACAATGACAAAATAGAAGTACTGGAAGAACATGAAGTTGAAATTGATAGTTATGTTGTGGTAAAATTTAATCTTGAAAAGCGGATAAAATACTACATAGGGCAGGTTACAGAAATAAACGCGAATAATAGTTATAAAGTAAAGTTTTTCAGAAATAAAGGAAGACATAAATTTGCTTTACCTAATATTGATGATATTTCAATAGTGTTTAAACATGACATTGAAAAATTTTTACCCGGCCCAATATTTGAAAGAAGGGGGATCAAAACATTTGATTTGTCAAACATACATTTTAAAATTGAGTGATATTGATTTTAGTTAAGTTTAATATATTTACCTAATTCGTGTTACTTATTGTAAAGACTGATTTGATTATAATTGAACAACATTTAATCACTGACAGGCAAGCAGTTTCTTGTCCACTCTAACTGTAGGTAAATTTGATTTTCCATGAATAAAAAAATGATTATCATACTTTTTGTTTTATTGTTATTTTAAAAATAGTTAATGAGACCGTAGCTTTAGAGTTGTATGTAACGGTTTTATGTAACGTTTATGTTATTGTTACATATAATATATGTAACATTTTATCTCACTATGTGGTAAAATTGGTGGCCTGACCCGGATCTCTCTCGAACTCAAGTACCTTCCTATTTGTAAACATCTATTGTTCTCGGTGTCCAGCAATTAGACGAACATTCTGGATTATTACAGAATTAAGGCGCTGAGGTATATAAATGGACCGACTGTGGGTCCGGGGAGTCAGTTTATCGGAAGCTATAACTGTGAACAGTTCTAGTGCGAACCAAGTGCTAATCGAAGTGCTCAGTGTAGTGTGATTGTGAGTGAAAGTGTTGTGTAGAGTTTTTGTGTGACAGTTTCTGAGTGTTGTGAGGAATAAATCGTCATTGGTGTGAATTGGCATTTTTTCTATTTTTATCCCGAACCCGTAGCTCGTAACACCTTTATAATATTTAAATTCTTTCGCGGATAAAGGAGCATCATACTCGTATTTAAAGCAAATGCCTCGTCTCCTACAAAAACGAAGGGAAAACAAGTTGCATTGTTTCCTGAAATAGGTGCTAGTTCAGGAATGTTCAAGCGGTTCTCTTGAATTTTTTTATAAAAGTTTGAGTTTTGAAATATTACCTAGTCACCGAATCTTCCATATGCTCCAACATCAATCATCACAATACACGTATGGTCACTGCATCCCGATACATCAGAGAAGTCGATAACTCACCACGTCAAAAAGATCTTCGGTTCTGAAGACGTTCAAATAGAGAAGATTATTTATTCCTAGAACTAAGAGGAATTATTCTTCCTTTATGATCGGAGTTCCGAAAAATTTAACGTGGCGGATAGTTGGCCAGTGAATACCAGATTTAATGACTGGGTGTGGTTTCGGAACTCACGGAAGTCAACAAAGGGAAGTCTATCGCAGTCGTCATAATATTAAATTATATTATCAGAATGTTCGTGGGCTACGAACTAAGCTAGAGGACGAATTCTATCCGAATATTTTGGCATCATCCTACGACCTATTCGCTATTACGGAATCAAGCCTACTTAGTTCAATTCATGATGGTGAAGTTGTCCCACCCGCCTACCAGCTGCTGCGATGTGATCGAGCTGATGGACGGAAACATGGAGGAGTGTTCCTAGCAGCATCCCCAACCTCTTCGCTCGAGTTGATTCGCGTTCCAGTCGGCAATGTTGACGCCGCCTTATTCGAGATTGTTAGTAAGACGGTGCACAGTAAAAATAAGTTTTTGTATTTTTGTTGTGTTGTTTACATTCCACCACATAGTATATCCAGAGAATATATACAATTATTTAATATATTAGAGAATGTGTGTGTCAATTACGACAATGTGTTCGTGATCGGCGATTTTAATATGTATTCGGCGCTCCTCCGCGATTAAATTGACAGGGAGTGTTAAAATAGTCGATTAATACATCACTAGTTTACGACAGCACTATCTGTCATAGATCCTAAGATTTGTAGAAGCTTCGTCTTCCGGTATAGACGTTGATGGGTGTAGGTCTCAGAGTATAAAAATAAATAGATTAAATATATTTTGGGTGGTTTTATTCTAAATAAATCAATAGATAGTTTTCATAATGATGAAGGAGCAATTCGGGTTTAGGGCCGAACACTCCACCACTTTACAAATCACGAAGATGAGTGAACGAGATGGCCACCAGCCACAAGAAGAAAGAGTATGTCGTTGCAGTCGGTCGAACGCTTTTTCCATGTCGAGTAGGAACTCGACATGGAAAAAGCGTTCGACCGAGTATAGCACGATGGGCTGCTATACAAGCTGTCGCAGACACCGACTCCACATCAAGTCATCGACGTAATCGCCAGCTTCCTGAAGAACCGAATATTCGTGGTGGCACTGGAAGATGTCCTGTCCACTGAGAGAACTGTGAGGGCCGGGGTACCCCAAGGCAGCTGCATCTCTTCTATATGCTACGCCTGGTACACCAACGATATCCCAGTCGTTGGGCAGGCGAAGCTAGCGCTGTACGCAGACGATGCAGCCTATTACACCTCTTCTATCAGACCAGCCCTCGCAGTCAAGAAGCTGCAGCCCACTCTAGACGCCCTGCCGGAATGGCTGAACAAGTGGAGGCTCTCGGTGAACGTGGCGAAGACCCAGGCAATTATCACCGGGGGCTTAAATTTGCCAGATAAACTAAAACTGTTGGACCAAGACATCCCATGGCAGCCAGACGTCAAGTATCTCGGAGTGACGATCGACCGCAGGCTGACGTTCAGAAAACACGTCGAGCAAGTTGTGGGCATGGCGAGGGGAGCCAGCTAAACTACTCGCCATCCTACACTCAAAGCTTCTTATCAGGACCAAGATGATGATTTACAAGACATACTTGAGGACTAGACTGATGTACGCGGCGCCAGCCTGGTACCCGTACGTCAGCCCGACACATAGGAAGCTGCTCCAAGCCCAAGAAAATGTCGCGCTGCGGAAAATCGACAACGCACCGAGATACGTGTGAAACGCCACTATCCAGAGAGACCTGCACCACGAAAACATAGAAGCCTTCGTGAGGATGCTCACGGAGCGATGTTCGTGAGAGCGGACAGTTCCCACCACGTCCACTTAAAGGGCATAGCCTCCCTACACGCTAGACCACCTGACCAGCTCGGAACGGGAAAGACTAAAGGGTTCTCCAGGAAACTCATTGTAACAAAGAAGTGAGACGACAATTCTAGAAGATGCCATCCCCGACTTCCACGGTATCGGCTGCTGATCGGTTCGCTGGGCCTTCCCTGGGGCAACCAGGGATCTCACCCGGTAGGGCTTGATCGCGCCGTACCACATGTGGAGTCGGAGGGTCTACAAACCTCACTGATATCTGGAGAACCCAATAGACTCGCCCATCGTCATGGTCGAAGAAGTGCCAGGGAAAAGAGGGCTATGCCCTGAATACCCTATCCCCACCCCAAAAGGGGGTGAGAAGAGAGTTTTACGATACGCGCCTCGTCAGTCAGTTGAATAATATTATTATTCTTCTATTATTGTACTTGCCATGTGGTAAAGTAAGTAATAATTAGTAACTGTTACATTGTACTTTTATTATGCTTATATAATAAAGAATACACTTTTAAAAACTATTGTTTTATTGTAGGGTTCTGTCAAAAGGGTTCCATGACCAAAAAAGTTTGATTACTGCTGCTTTAAACAATATCTTATGTCTTTATAAAATTAGGCCACTAACGAAACATTTCACCACGTCGTGGATGTCGCGGGTATATCCTGGCCTGGACTGGCTCAAGACCGCAACACCTGGACATGCATGGAAGAGGCCTACTTCCAAAATGGACATACATATTTCATGTATAAATAAATTAAATGTTAATGTATTTAGTGTAAGTTGGGCAATAAAGGCTATTTTATTTTATTTATTTATTTAACGAAACATTTCAATGAACTGATTTCAACTGTTTCGCCATTTGAACAGAGACTTCCTTGGATGAACAAATGTGTGCTACAAAAATAACCTCCCAAACAAACCAATAAATAGGTTTTCAAATTCGAAAAAAAAGTGTTGCGTCCTCCATACAACTTGACTAATTTCTGTATGGAGAACCTAAGTTTTTTCAGTTTTTGCAATATTGTGTTCTACAATGGGTTAACCTTGATTAATAAACTAACACTCTTAAGTATTGTCACATCTTTCTGTTACACGTTGTATAAACTATATGTACCTTCCTATCAGGCTCACGTTCACGATACGCGTACAATTTTGAAATCTACTCAGGAAAGCAAGTACAGAAGAATCTTCAAGATGAACCTGATCTTGGCGCTGTGGGAAACAGAGTCGTTCGATTGTGTTGTTATTCCTCTCAACAAGAATCACATAATTTATTTTGACAACTTCTACACATCGATCCCTCTACTTAGAAACTCAAGGCATACTTGCATTGGGAAGCATCCAAAGAAAACGCCTATGCAAGAATTACCAAGCCAAAAAGATTTCATGAAAGACTCAGTGACTCGGGAGTTTTAAGAACTCGCTGACAATAGTGATTTCATATACAGAAGGAGACATCGAAATAGGTCGTCTGTGAATTACAGATTGCATTTTAAAAACCAGGCTACAATGCCTCCAGTTATTGCGATAATGGCTGTCGGTCAGCAATAAAATCGATTTGTTTGTACCACAATGCAGTGAATAACTTAAATTAACTCAATTCAATTTTTCTGATAAGTAGCCACACGCAAAATGAAGGTAATGCTGATCATTCAGAAAAACCAGACTAGGTTTAAAAAATGCTGTATGTATTTATGTACCTGACCAATACAATTCCCTAATTCGTTGGGACAAAAAGCAAACAATTTATGGTAAATTAATTGAAGCATGACGATTCAATTGATTTAAAATCAGTTGAGAAGAACATGAACTTCCTTGAGAGCCAGTGTATTCCAGACTAGGCATGCTCCATCTATGGCTACAGTATCACTGACTTCCTTGGTCTTGCAAACTTGTGGTCAAATGAATAGATTTGTAGGATAAAAAAAATGAACTTTAATATGGCGAAAAATTTGAAGTGATTTCATCAAAAATATTAAATTCACCAAGAATTATAATAAAAAACCAATATCAAACTACTTACAAAACAGAAAACTGGGAAGAAACAAAAGCTATTTATTTATAGTCGTTTTAACAAAAAAAAGAGCGCCATGTCTCTATCCTATTACATTGGAAAAGTAATTGAAATGACACATGTATTAAAAGTTATTCTTTATAACAACTGCAGTGGGTTCAACGTTACTAAAATGGCAAGATTGGCTTTTCGGTGAATCAAAATATCGTGAAGAAACCTACTTGTGAAACAAATGAAAGGCCCAACCCGCACTTGGCGAGAGTGAGGACTATGGTGGCCCTAAACCCCCTACTAAGGGGAGCCTCGCGGCTTGCGCCCTACAGTGAGATGTTATAAGGGCTACAGCAACCTGAATAGAACATCGATTTTTTGTTAAAAACAAAATTCTCCAGAGATCACTAGTGAATCACCGACTGAGGACTGGTGGTGATCGACAAATCATCACCAGTCCTCAAGATTCCGCTCCGGTGCAAACCACTAACACTTTGTTCACTCTGTCAAAAAATAGTTTTTCTTTTTCCAAAGAATATCATTTTTGTCCTTCTAGCCCCTAATTCAAATAACTTTATCTGCAAATTAGCAGAAAAAGTGCAAGAATGCTCTTTGAGTGCTCATAAACTCAAGATATTCTGACATACAGGTGTAGTTTATGCCAAGAGCGAGGAGAACAATAGTCCAAGAACTATATTTCTTTTATGTATCACACGGTACCAAAAATAATCCTCCATCAAGGCTTCAAATTAGGTTATTTTGAAAAAAAAATATTGCCAGTGTGTTTCGCAGAACTTCCCTGGTAACAACTATCACAAAACTACAAAAAATTCAAAGGCCAGCATGCGCGCTCATAAGTGGGTACACGAGGTCAACACCAACTGCTGCTTTGGAAATTATCCTGGGACTAACGCTTTTGCACCTTAATATACAGCAGGAGGCAATGGCGTCAGCACTTAGTATTAAATCAACAAACCAGTGGAAAGGAGATGGTTCAACAACAACCCACTGTATAGTCCTTAGCAGGGCAATAGCTAAAGTTCCAAACGCCAATCGCGGAATGGATAGAATAGCTAACACACACTTGGACAGCAGTATACACTTCTTACAGTTGATGACACTTCAGCAGACAATGCAAGCAATTGTAAGACTTATAATGTCTATACCGATGGCGCAAAAAACACCAAACGCACTGGATGTGGATACTACTCACCAGAGTTTAGGTTCTCAGAATCGAAGGCCTTAAAAATAAGCAACGGGGCTTTTGTTGGCTGCAACAGCAGTTCTATCAAAAACCACCACATATAACCATATTAAGCTAAGTCCGAAAGACTCTCTAATATTTACTACTGACAATGCAGCCATCATCTATGCACTTCAAAAGCCAACCACCAGATCAAGAGTAATTTCTGAATGTCTTTACACTATTATAATTTTACAGAGGGATCTCTGGAGTTCGATACTTAACATTAATAAGATAACCATATTTATTGACTTGTTTGGTTAAATGCCTGTATCATATTATTTTTTTTGTATCAAAAGACAAAAGCAATGCTCATATTAAAAAATGTGTATTAAACTTCTTTAAAATGTAAGCCCTGCTTTTATCTTAGTAATACATTCATTTGCAATAGGACACAGAAAGACTGCACAAAAATGAAATAGTCAGCCCCATGGAAGTTTTGCTAAGTGGAAAGTGCACGATAGCAACAACAGGTTTAAACAAAATGGTGAAAAATAATAAGTGGCCACAATTGAACTACAACATAAAATTATTTGCTTGATGATCTTGATGAAACCACTAATGCACATATAAAAAATCCCAGAATGCACACAACTAATTTTCAATTCATAACTTGCAGAAGTTTGTTACCTATATATAATATTACATCAATGAAGATCTCTAATTTACCAAATTTTGATACAAAGAAACGAATGACAACCAGCAGTCAAAAATCCAAGTATGGGATTCATGATAAACTGAGGATGAGTGATGTTGGTTCACATATGCCTGGGCACATACCAAAATAGAAATGATGAGAATGTCCATACATAAACAACAACAAGTAAAGGTGAAGAGGTTAGAATAATGATACCAAATATGTGAATTAAAGATAAAAACCAACACTAGTGGTGAACCAAGCTTGGATCTACTTGGACATGATTTCGTATTAAACAGAGAAGTTTAAAATAACAATTTATTTCTACTTCTACAGCACCACAACTGCCGTTAATGTCATTTCTGACATTTATACAAGCATTTATTATACGACAATCAATAAAAATATACGAAGAAGCAATAGAAAGAATATCACGATGATAGTACCGCTCTAATTCTACCCCTGAAACAAAATATCCTTTGAGATAAGCTTAAATCACCCAAGGACCTTACGATAAAGCGAAAATCAACAACGGATGATCAACATTAATGACCTAGAGCCAGAAATTACACAAATCGTGCAACACAACACAATGGTGTTTCAAAGTTAGACCTTGGTATTTGTATTTTCTAAAAATATATTATATTAATTTGGTATTTTTATCAGTAAATCACGCACGTATTAATTTCAATATTTTTTTTCTTTGTTATGGCTTCACACGTCTGTGTATTAGCCAGTGTCACGTTCTTCGATTTCTTTTCATACTCAATAATTTTATCACAAAATACCACAGCTTTGAGATAGAAAAAGCATATAATATTATGTCAATAACTACTTACTAAATTATATTTCTATATTATTTTGTGTGAAGTAAAATTTGAATGAATGATGAATATAGCTTTAACACACCAAACAAAAAATAAAAGGATACAGGAAGACACTAGATTAATCAATCAATCACTGAATTAGTTAGATTTTGAAGTCTCAGCTACATAAAATAACCGTTATCATGTATGTATACTTTTGGATTTTGAAAACATAGTGGATCGAGACGTTGCACGAAGACGGATGGCCGAATATCATGATTTTCTATCTTCTGTAAATGGTTGTATGGAATTAATGTATTTTTACCCGACTGCCCATAAAAAGGGTATTGGATAAGAATGGCAACTTGTTTCTAGGAAGGCCATATGACGATTTTTTATATTCTTTCTGGATTGGCCACCACACTCTGTGTATTGTGCCAGTTTCCAAGTTCTTATATGACGAATTACAATTAAGATAATAATTTAATAGAACCAATAAAAACGGTTGGCGGCTTGGCGCGTTGGGTCATTTTTAGTTTAGTTAGAACGAAAGAAAATGTGGTGGCTGACTAGTTAATTCAGTCTTCATTTTTTATATTCCATTATATTGTAATAAATGAGTCATACATCATTCGTATCAACTTATATATAGTTAACAGAATGTAATATTACCTACCTACGTATAAAATAAATCGTATAAATTGTTTAATTGAGTTTGAATTCGTAAAATTACGTTTATCTTATATTTAGAATATTTATTTTAAACAGCGTACATAGAAACGTATTTTACTCAATCAATAGTTGACAACAATTTTGTGCTTGTTGGTGGTCATAAGATCGTTGGTGCACGCATTCAACCTCGCTGCTAACTCGCATTCGTTGTGATGGTGAGCGCTCATTTCGATGCACTGGTCCAAGTTCTTCTCCAGTTTCTTCATAAGACGTGTATCTTTGGCAAAAAATTTGCTTACCAGAAGAATGAGATTTTCTGAAAATATGAAGTAATATAATTTGTGTGTATTACCTATATAATTAATATTTTGTATTAGATACATAATATTAAAATTATACTAAATTGCTCTTTTAATACCAACTGCCGAAAAGGAACAGTTAGTACCTGTTCCTTTCCAACAGTATTTTTTATGTATTTTCACCTTTTTTGTTTGTGTGTAAGGAAAACTCCCTCCGTGGTTAATTGTAGTCCTATATATATTTATCTATATCTAGTAGTTTAATTTTCATAACGTAATAAATGAAAACTTTGTGTCGGCTCCAATCGAATTAAAGTCTGTACTGTCACTTATAAACAGACTTGTTTCAATTACACACCGGGAAGAGGCTTTTTAGCGACTTCCCTAAAAAGAGGAGATACTTTGAATCACTCTTTTTATGAGTTAACACTACATGTCTGGCAAAAAATTGTATTTCGTTTTTTTTTTTATTTATAAACTAAAGCACTGTACCGATTTTGGAAAAACTTAAATGAGACTACTTTGTAGTAAGTATACCCTTTCAAACAAGAAATAATTTTCCAAATCAGTTCTCAACCGTCTCCGATAAATGTAACAAACATTTAAAAAACCCTTTCTTGGGAAGAAAAGAAAAAAATGCGAAGAAGAAATCTAAAAAATTGAACTAGTTAAAGAACGATTATGTATCTATCTATGTATCCTACCCGAAAGTCTTACCTTTATTGACCTTATTGTTTTCGATGACAGCGTTGCGCTTGAGCACACAAGCTATCAGGCACTCCCCATGAACTGGAGACTCCGTTTTAGGAGACAATCGCTTCACCGGCCTTTTGTCGTTTTCCTGAACCTGAGCCGTGGAAATTATGTTAAGTAAGCAAACAAACTACTTGGTAAGGGACTTATTGGTAGGATTACATAATAATATTCGGTAGTCGGTACATACCTATTTAATACTGCATTTTTATTATGAATGTAAAATATTCTTAGATATGAAAAAAACTACTCGTCTGGCATACCTACCGTTTAATAGTAGTAAGCATGACATCGAAACATAATTTTTTTATTAGAATTATTCTAGTAACTACTATGCTATATCAGTGGTTTAAGAAGTCTAAATTCAGTGATAAAATGTAACATTTGGTAATGAAAAAGTTATATATTAAAAAAAAATTAAAAAGTTATATTTTAGAAAATGCGATATTTTATTACTGAATATAAGAAGTTTTTTGTGGTACAAAAGAAATAGTGGTACCTGCCTTTAGTTTTAAGTACCAACAGTTAAAAAAAAAAAGTTTCACACTCATAGCTCCCCACTAAGATTTCTCCTGTGTCGGGGATGCCATGTACCTAACATTCACAAACACGCACAAAGACACCCAGACTCTAATACAAATTTCAAACTCATCATTCGAACACCTGCCCCGACCTGGAATTAAACAAGGACCGTCGATCTCGAAGCAAGCATGCTGGCCACTATACCACAGGACCGTACTAGCTCATTAATTACCTCCTTAAGACACTCCGTCATGTTTTTCTTAAATTGATCGACATATTCGGAGATTGCTTCTGGAATCGCGGTGTATGACCAGTCTGGATCACGGTCTTCTGCTTTAGGTTTGGGACCGTTGGTTGCTGTTAAGATAAATAATATTACATTACTGCATCGGTCTATAATGACTGCATTGCTGGCGGCTGTTATGAGGGCCGAGAGCGTTGCGAAGCGTTGGTTCAGGACATCACAGCAAGGTCAGCATTCCAGCTTTTGATGGATAAGCTGATTAAGGCCAGGACCGAAGGTTGAGGCCTTTATAGCGCGGACTGCAAGAGCTACATAACTGACCAAGCTTGAAGGCTGAGAGCGTAGCTAGAATAAGCACGATGCCATAATAGTGCGACTAGCAGTGCTGTTATTGCAGACCAAGGCTTGTATAGTGCTTTACTCAAACAATGCGAGAACCAAGACGTGAAACAAATAAATATTATTACTTAATTGCTTACTTAATAAAGGAAAAGCATGTTAGTATTAGTACATTCACATTTTCAATGCCTAATGTTGCTTCTTTTTCAATGTCTGGTGGTGTTAATTTATTTATTTATTCATGACACGATAAATATAACATTACAGGATTAACCTGTCGCTATACTATCTACTTACAATACTCGTATTGACAAAAACGATAATATATACAAAAATCTAAAGTAACTATCAAGTAAAATTTACACTCTAACACAAAAAAATTAAAAACTTAAGTACACCAGAAATACATTTTTTTTACAAACTTATCCTAAAGATTCACAATATGTGATACACCTCCCGGCTAGTAATCTCAATTTATCAGCTAGTACGTCAGTTTGGGGAAACTTCAGTAGCAGCTGAACATCACGGAAATTTATCAAAAAAATAAACAATAGAAAAATATATTTATAATTTAGACTTTAAAAAAAATCGTAAAAATCATTAGATACTTATAGGTATGTTTGTTGTTCAAGATGTGAGGATGAACATCGTACAATAGAAAGTCATTATACTAAATGCCAAGGTGGCGGATATGAGCGGATATAATGAGACTGAGTAACTCGGTGGCGTAATTGGGAAAACTATGTCTAGCAATGGACGAATGCAGGCAGATGATAATAATACTAGTAAATAATACGTTAAGTTTTTACTATAAGACAGCACTTAATACACTCCCCAAAGCAGATAGGTATAGATATATACCTGCTTAGGGGAGTGGTCACACAGCGTAAGTCATTGTGGGTTTTAAGATAGGCACTTACAAGTTTTACGCTGTTCCAATTTGAACTGATGGTTTATAATGGTATCTTTGGTGATTTTCAAAAGTTTTTCATCGGGATCTGCATGTACTGTATCCAAGCCTACCAATTTACCCGACTCTACTCGCGAATTTTTTGCTAATTCACATTGTGCTAGCGAAAAAGTTATAATCAAAACTGCCTGACGGAACATGGTCGCTTGATAGACGGAATTAATTGTATATTTCTACAAATAAACTGCACAACTTTAATTGGATCTGTTAGTGAGGTTTTATAATAAACTAGAAATGTTCGATAAAGATTGTTAGGAAAGTCGTAAACTGAATAGTTAACAACGGAGCTTATTACGCGAACTATACCTACCTAATAGTTAGGGATAGCGAAAATATAATAAATACATGAAATTAAACTCTAGCATTATTTTCAAAGAAAAATAGAATCATACGTTCTAACAATTAACCATTATAGTATAGATGACCAGTACCTAGCTATCCCTACTCGCTGCACCTGAGTTGTGTTAGGTTAGTACTTTGAAATATGAACACTGCATTTTTTCGGGATAAAAAAGTACCTATCCAATGTGTTAATCCAGGACATAAGCTATCTTGATGCAAAATTTTATCCAAATCCTTTCAGCATTTTTTAAGCGAAAGAGTAACAAATATACATACAAGCGTGTTCGCGTTTTGCGTATAAAATGTTGTTAGGATTGTCACAGGAAAAAATAATAATCAGTACTTACGCTATTGTAAGTAGATAGTAAAAATCAAATTGTGCAGTTAGGCAGATCTAACTTCGACACAGAGGTCGCCCGAAGAATCCAACTCGGATGGGCAGCGTTTGGGAAATTACGTCATTCATACCTTCTCGTCGAAAATCTAAAGGTTCTGACGTCTTCTGGGTGATGATAATGAGCAAAAATGCAAAGAAAAATGCAGTTTTACCTGCATTTAATGTGAAATTATAACATTTTAAAAAGAAGCAGCGTAACAGATGCTACGAATATATCTGGTAGAAGTTTGAAACATTTGGATTATCTGTAGATATTTAGTGGGCTCCGTCACAGTATGTCCTTTTCCTAAAATGTCTATCGAACTCAATATGTTCATTTCTCAAAACGCCTCTTTCGAGAAATGCCTAAGTCCCAAAGTGTCTCTATTAATATCTTTTTAATTTTATGTAATTTTTCAATACTGTTGACCCTGTTGGCAAGAGTTTCTGAATTATCACAACAATATTACCTAAACAGCTATTGACCTTGTCGACGATTGCCAAAAATTCTCCAGATTGTCATAAAGTTAGTGTGCTTTGGGTGAACCTACTGCAAATTTTATACTAATGAATATAAATGATTTAAAGAAAAAGCATTATAATTAGATGTACAATTATATTTTACAACTTCAAAATACATTATTAAACATATACGATCACTTTTTGTAGCTTGCCTTACTGTACATAGACGTATCTAAACAATTTCATTCTTTTGCATTTTTTTTCCATGTTTTTATTTAACAACTAGTAAAGATCAACATGCATTAGACTTGATCCTGAAAGTTTGAAGCGTAAGTGCTAAAAATTAATAAACCATAAAGAGATTGTACGGCGTTAGCATTATTAATGTTCTTAGAAAAATAACCTTATTTTAACAGACAAAGAAGGTATCTTTTCTAAAGAGTCCAACTCTGCTGTTAATCGTTTATTTTTAGTCTTACAAATTTTTATATTCTTTATTGTATACCCCGTTCTGTACTATATTTATTTTGCAAACTATCTCCATCCTTAGGTTGCCTGGAAGAGATCGCTTTTAGCGATAAGGCCGCCACTTGTGACACTAGATGTAAAGTTTTTCCTGTATATTTGATTTTTGTGTGTCTGCAATAAAGAGTTTATTCATTCATTCATTCATTCAACTCACTTTGTTTTCTATTGCTTTGTTATTATAAAGAAAACATTATTATTATTCATTATTTTAATTGCTTTCAGAATAAGTCTCGCTGTGACACTATTAGAGAAACTTAAAATAATCAATATATACAAACATTTGAATATACACGGCACTACTTGTTACAACAAAGCTTCAAAAATACGTTTGTACATTTTTTAATCATACAGCTATTTAAATAAGGACATTAAAATATAATAATATGTAGCATTAATTCTAAATAGCAGCTCTTAATAATATGATCACTAGCACATTCATTGTTATATTAACAAGTAAAGTATTTACATTGAACAGGTTCAAGAAGTAATCTTTTGATGACAGATTTTAGCGATAATTCCTTACAATTTTTTAACACGCAATACATCAGCTTGGTACTATATCTATCTATGTAACGGAATCTGTGAACGTGATTTTTGTTCAATAAAAACGTTGAATTGATATACAAGCACCTTAACGGTGTTGTTCCGGCAGCCTTCATTGAGAGCCAGTGTGTTCCAGACTAGGCATGCTCCATCTAGGGCTACAGTGTCGCTGACTTCCGTTTGCATGCGAACTTGTGGTCAAATTCCTTGTCTTAATGGTTAAAAAAACTTTACATTCATTAAGTACCGATGACAATGTAATAATTTAAATAGTTTGTCACACTAAGATCCGGAACACGCATTTTAACTTCAGCTTCAGCCAATCTGAATAGATTATTAATGCAATACAGGAGACGGCCTCCTTTGGCTACTAACCCTGTAATAATGGGTTTTCTATATCTATTGAAGTCAATTCGTTACTCAGTTGCTGATGAAAAGGAGGACAAATAAACCAACAGGCACACTTTCGCATTTATAACATGTTTGGGCATTTATTACTAAAATATCTAACACCAAGCAAAACAAACAAACAAAAGAGAAAAGAAAGTCAAAATGCATGTAAGTCCGTCCTGAAGAAAAGCTATAAGTGCGCTCGAAACCAAACTTGACTAAAAGCTTGAGATATCACTTGTTTATTTCTAAATTATTTATGGTTTCCACTTAAAATGTGAAACTTATCCTGACGGGCAACGTCAGGATATGTCACAATCTTACTATCGTTAGAATTATTAGTTACATCATGAAAGAACCACGGGCTTTTGGTAACTTGACAAGTTACCAAAAGCCATAAATGCAAAAACATATCTAGAGGAGTTTGTAGAACGGAATGGGGTCGAGTTGATGTGTTAACGGTCCTGTTACTCCAGTAATGCCAAGTTGTAGGATAATGTGAGGAAGATGATGATGTGGTGCAGCAATCAGTCTCGTGTAGTGTGGAGGAAGGAGCCTGGTGGAATTCGTGTCAGCATCGTTTTAGTTAATTGACAACATTTCAAATATTTTCATTCGTTTCTTGTTAATAACTCGGAAGAAATTGGATATATAAATCTGGATATTTTAGTATGAACTCTTCATTACACTACCTCGAAATGGTTTTCGAATTTCCATCACTTTCCAAAAATGAAATGTTGTCAATTAAATCGGTCTGGTTATAGTCAGTCTGTCGGGTTAGTGAGTCAGTGTGATGCAGTGAGGTGCAGTGCGGGGAGCGGGGGCGGGTCGGCGGCGGAGCACCCGGCGCACAGCGGCGCGGCGCGGGGAGCACCCAGCGCGGGGAGCGCCGCGCGCCGCGTCACGCACCGCGTGCAGACGCAGCGCCCGCAGCCCCAGCAGTGGTGCTGAAACAAATTAAATATATATATATAAACCCCGGCATCTCCATTTCGTAGTAGTGGCCATCTAAAATGGGTGATATAGTGTTTTACTAGTACAATACTACATGTGAAGCCAGTATGGAGGGTTTTTTTTTTATTTATAATGGTACAGTCACAAACAAAAATTTTAATATTTAGAAACGGTATCACATGTAAAGAATTACTTTAACTTAAAGCCTATATACGACTACACAAAACTCATTTATATTAGAACATTGACACAACAATTACTCCTAGCATGAAGACTTAAAAAAAGACATAATTTTAGTCACAAAATAACAAATACCATAAAGATTTTTCGACAGTCTTTATTTACATATTTTTTGATAACAGCAGATTTGAAAGACGAAAAGGAGAACATGAAAATGTCTTTGTCTTTGGGAACACCTTCAGAAGATCCAGCGGGGAAGCGTAGGCTTATATATGTGCTGCACATCCCATTTAAAGGAATGAACATAGACACATTGTTGCGGTTGAATGGTATGGAAAATAGCTTTTCATTACGGACTGGACGAGGTGGAACGTTACAATTAACCATTTGATAGAGGTGATAAAATGTGTAATCGACCAATCTGTGGTGGCGGGTAACTTGGACCGATTTTCATCAAAAATGGCTTAGAACACTCCCGATTAATTCATCTTTCTACGAGCTTGAATGAAACTAACAGACATACACAAACACACAGAGACGTTTTCAGTTATTCAAATGCCAAGCCCTGGATTAAAAAATCTCTGTAAGAATAATATAACTTCAAATTTTTTTTGAATTTTATTTCTTTTTTTGGCAGACTCTCTAATACATACATAGTTGTAGGTTAATCGATGTTTATACCTTTCTACTGAAGTGGTCGAAAGGCGTGGAACAGTCGCACTCTGTGACGTTCTTGAGACTCTTCCAGTCGATCGCCACTGTATTCACCTCTTGTTCCAGTTGCTGGAACGACGCCGGTATCGTGTCCACTAACTTCTGGAATTGAATGTGACAAGCGTTTTCACTGGAATCAGACAGTAGTAGTAAAACTATGTTTTTTTTCTTTTGATTAATGGCACCATACAATTTGCATATTTGCCAGCGTCAAGTTTATCAAGTTTCGAGTTATTAATCAATAAAGTTAAGTCATATATCAAGTAATAAGTCGTCGTGATCGAGTTAAAGTCATATCTTTTACCCTCGTAAAGCGGTGGAGACTTTAATAGGGTTTCTATGGAGATATCCCGCGAACACGAAAAGCACGTTATTCCGTCTATATATCGCTTGCCCACACTTGTGCACATAAACAATACAGTAATGGTTAATAATCCATCAATATTACACATTAAAGCTTGTAGAATCCAAAGGATACGCTGTCATTTTGCTTTTAGGGCATTATGTTCATAGGGCGTTTAACTAAATGTCCGATTCTACGATATACCCAAGGTGAAATATACGATAAGACCAAAATTAGTAAGTATTTGGTTTAATTCAAGCCCGCCTAAATAAATTTAAGCCTTTTTAGGACCTCAATCCATTTATTGCTGTCAACATTTCACACATTACAATTTCGAACGTGTGTTTGTTGTTTGGGTTATTTGTCCTTCAAGTCGATCTGTCACTGTTACTGACAGCAACTGATGAACAGATCGACTTTTTTTGACAGGGATGACTTGAGGTCCGGGCAGCTATATGCTAGTTAATTTCTCAGAAAACAGTTATAACACGGACAAAGCTGCGAATAAATAAATTATTTACGTAATCAATGTAGACAGGCGTTACTTATCGGAAATCTATTTCTTTTTAACAAGTTGTTTAACGAATATCTATACTATAACTAGCTACGCTCCGCGGTGTTGCCCGCGGATCTTTAATGTTTCAGTAATAATGTAGCTTTCTTAAGCAATAAGAATCGTTGAAATCGGTCCAGTAGTCTTTCAGTTCATTCGTTACATATTACATATTTCTTATTTATTATTTCTCATTGTTTTTATATGAGAATTATTCGCTCCTGACTCTCCTGAGGAAGTCACTACTGAGAAAAAGAGAAATAATGTGAGGTGCGGAGATGGTGAGTGAACCTTATTGATAAAAAAAATCAAATTCTCACGCTGTCATCAAAAGTAAGCGGAAAAACACTAAATACAAGTATTTTTTTTTCCTAAGAAATAATATTATACATTGTAAATGCGAAAGAAATTCTGTCTATCTGTCTCGCTTCTACGCCAAAACCACTGAACCGATCTGGATGAAATTTGGTACACAGATAGGTTGGACTCCGGGAAAGGACACAGGATACCTTTTAACCGACTTCAAAAAAAAGTAGTTCCCCATCATCTCGATAATCCAATGGGGAACTATGCGGGTGAAACCGCGGGGCACAGCTAGTCTTTAATATTTTATGGAGGGTTTGGTCAATGATGACCATGCCACCCTCATGATGAAGATATGTATTAGTTAAACAACATCTTATAATTAATTACCTCTGTGATGAGAGGTATGACGTCAGGCTTGAGAGTGGCCGTCGAGTCTTTGAGCGGGTGGTCGTCGTTGGCGCACTCTAACTCCGTGAGAGAACCGCCCGTTTCGTATAGCAACCTTCACAATAAACAAACAAAATTATAGTCGTTCTGCGAACTGTTGACCTCGCGACCACAACAACTTTGAGACCTATTAAACAGAGATTTTTAGAAATCTCTGAGAGACAAAACGTGAGTTTGATCTCTCTTCTTAAAAAAATATGTTATTGTTTACAGACGCCAGGTGGCGTTTTTTAGAATTCGGGCAACTTTACTAAAATCTCCATTTTTCAAGTCTATAAAAACCGCCGATATCGTTATTTAGTGGTAGCCATCTTGAATCCTAGCCTTATAATATTTTACTAATAAAGGTTTTCATTGGATACCCATAATGAGTAAGTTGTATGAACTACGCAATCCGGCATTATCCAATATATACAGGATCATCTTGGACCGTTTTCATCAAACATAGCTAAGAACACAACAGACTAATTCACCATTGAAACAAAAAAAAAACGGTACATCAATTCGGATGTAGCAATGCCATAGACAGACACACGCGTAGACACAAACTTATAACACCCGTTTTTTTTTGCGATGGGGGTTAAATAGAATAGCAAATTCTTACTTGTTATCAATCTGCAGATCTCGAGTTCTAGTTTCTATCTCAACAGTATCAGCGGTCCCGTTCTGGTAGTTGACTACTGTTGTCTCCTTGGTTTGCTCGTTCCGCTTGCCTGATAGCAAGTTCTTGAATGTGGCTATACGCTGAAATTGAATAAATAGCGAAAAGGGTGTTATAGAATTAATTACGAGTAAGCAGCAACTAAGGAAACAGGATTACGCTCGATTATGATAATAATCAACTAAATTACTTCTACTAATTGTTAATGAGGTTTTCGCCAGTTGTCTCTAGATTATTTAGTGCCTATTACGAAAAAAAAACGTTTGTCAAATCCATTGAGTGTAACCTTAGTTAGGTAGTCTGTGTGTAGACGCAGCGCGGCGCAGTGGTCGACGGCGGCGGGCAGCAGGTCGGCGAGCGGCTCGCGCGGGTGCACGCCCGACTGACGGCAGTACATGCCGCGCCAGAACCTACGAAACAACATAACAACACATACACCTTGTATCACCATCTGTCGCTGTACAATACAGGCTCCTAGAAGACCTAGGCATACAGTCTCAAAAAGGTATATATTGTATCTTCATTACTATTACTTACTGTATACACCAAATACATAACCACCGGAACACACCAATAATAAAAGATTTATATATATATACATACATATACCAAACAAAATATTATGCAATAAAAATCTTTTTTTATTGGTGTGTTACGGCAGTCTTCTGTGAACGTCAGTGTATTCAAGACTAGGAATACTCCATTTAGGACTACAGTATCGCTGACTTTCGTAGTCGTGCGAACTTGTAGTCAAATGCCTAACTGTGTAGGATAAAAATATTTTTAAAAAAACTTTTTACTTTTGAAGACAATCATCTACATATAGTGAATTACTGATAAGTGCATTGCTGGCAGCGATGACGATGTCGGAGAGCGCTGGCTAGCACAGTTTAAGACCATTACAACGCGGTCAGCATTGCTGCCAACCTTGTCAATCAGAAACACTTCAATCCAACTTTGTCATCACAGTATCATCTAGAGCCAGAGTAACTCAACTAGACTGGCCGGTGGGCGCAGCTGGTAGCAGCCCTGCCTTCTGCGTCGCTAGTCCCGACAGGCTGATTACGAATCTCGCGACAGGTTTGCAACCGGCGTAAATCTCGCAATTATCGCTGTCAAACGTCAATTTTGTATTAGCTAACAGCAACTACAACGACAACAGCAATCGAGCACTAGGTCTCCATCTGCTGGACAATCGATGAACTAAATAGTGCATTCTGGTTGCATTATTTGTACAATTTGGTATTACGTAAGCACTCTTGACAGCAATACGACAGCGATAGCAAAGCGATTTGAAATGTCAATTAGCAACAACCCCAGCACCTGTTTTTTAGCGATTGCTTACAAGTTGCTGAGAGAAGTTATTTAGATTTTTGTGAAGTGAGTATGCCTGTGCGAGTCCAAGTACTCGTACATAATAAAAATCCTAAAATATTACTTAAAACACTCTGATTTTACAGTGAAACGACAAAAATATAGGTAAGTTGCAGTTCCTAGCAATTTATTACAAATACATTTCATTAAATTATAGATAATAAAGTTAAGCAATCAAAAAATAATTTAAGTACGTTGATATAAATTGTGCTATAATGTGACAAAACAACACTCCCAGCGCATTATAATTTTATTGATTGATAACACTTACTTTTAGATCCAAAATCTAAGAGAGTTTACAAAATCTTGAACCACTTGAAAATTAACCACCAAGAGAATGTAACGCTACGTGATAACTACTTGAAAATAAGAAAAAATACCGAACATCGAAGCAACATCAACAATAACAAACCGTACAATCAAATCAAGAAAGACGCACAGATAAAAAAAATACCACAGATACACGTCAAAACTGCAGTTATTTGTTTCCACTTATTGCTGCTCTGTCGCTAGTGGCGCTAGTGTTCGTGGGCAATGTGCATTCAGCAACAACTTTGCGATAGGCGGGCGATAGCCATCCGTAATACGGTTTCTAGAAACATTTTGCAAACGATCGCGAAGCGATCGCTGTTGCTTTGCTGCTGCTGTCGCTACTGTCTCGAGATACGTAATCAGCCCGCGGGTTCGATCCCCGGACTGGTCAAACACTTGTGCATGAACATGTCTATTTGACTTGTCTGGGTGTTTATAATATAAGTATGTATATCAGTCATCAGGTTACCATAGTACAAGTGTGTTGTCCCAATTTTCATTAAAAAAATATATATATTTTTATAATCGCAACGAACGCTGGTACCTGATGGACTGCGCGTTGAGGTCAGGCTGCAGTAGGTCGGGGCACGCCTTGGGATCGTACAGCGGGTTCATGTACTCGTTGAGATGGCTCGCCATGTAGCCCCATAGAGAGAACGTGCGTTCCGATAACCTGAAATATTAACGATAACTTATAATAAGATGGTAAGTATATAAAAATATTATTATGTATATAATTTTTTCTAGTAAAATATTTAAATTTAATGTCGAATTACTAGACGGATTCCGATATGGGACCATTTGGGACGCATATCTTGGGGGCGCAAACAAAAATATTCATGCATCTCTAAGTAACTCTTCACTAACATAATAATATTATTTTAAACTTACGTAAAACTTGCTGAACATTCATTACCTTTTTATTGATTAATTGGAACATTTTGATTTGTATTATTATTACGAATACGACGTATATATCTGTTGTATATATATATATATATATATATATATATATTTATTTCTGTTTTATTTTGTGGTACAGTATTGGTACATCACCGACGTTACTGTTTGCACTACGTCCGATCCATCCAAAGGATGATAGATAGAATACAAAAGTTTACAGGTAAACACATATTTTTGTACGTTTTTTTAATATTTGCATCAATACATTTATTTACCTACAGAAATAAAATTGTTTTGTTTTAAACTTGTTTATCTACTCGTACCACAATTATCGACGCATAAAAACAAGCAAGTATATCATATCTACCTGAGGTCCCGGCGATCCTTCTGACAGTTGCCTATGAAGGTGCCGTACTGACACGCGTGCGCGTGCTCGTGCAACGTCAATAGGAAGCGCTCGTTGAACTGAAACGCCTGGAAACACAATTTTTCAGTTTATTATTTTATAATAATACTAGAAGCTGGCACCCGCGCCGTTGGCCGCGTTAAATTTGCATATTATAGAGTTTCAAACTTTGAACCCCCATTTGAACCCTTTAGGGGTTGAGTATCCAAAAATCCTTTCTTAGTTCACTTCTACAGCCTATAATGAATACACCGTCAAAATTTCATGTCTCTAGGTTTAGCGATTTGAGCTCTACGTTGATTCTTAGAAAATACAGGTCAGGTAGTCAGGGCTTACTCTTTTATATATATAGTACTAGCTGACACGGCAAACTTCGTACCGCCTAACATATTATTATACATATAAATCTTCCTCTTCAATCACTCTATCTATTAAAAAAAAACCCCATCAAAATCCGTTGCGTAGTTTAAAAGATTTAAGCATACATAGGGATATAGGGACAGAGAAAGCGACTTTGTTTTATACTATAGAGTGAAGCTACCTTTCAAGCTGGATGAAATTGCACACGGTGTGCAAATCAAATTTTAAATCAATTCCATAGTTTAGGAGTCCATCTCGGACAAAAAACGTGACAAGTAATTTTTATATATAAAGATGTAAATAAATAACCAGGCTGTAAGTTATAGACATTAATGGATGAACGACGGCTAAACCTCGGATGTAAGAGCTCAACAAGTTACCTTACAGGAATGCAGCTACAGTGCATATCGATGAGATACCTCACAGAAATAATCCAACAAGTTGCATCAATAGCGCAGCTCGACATAGTACAAGAATGCTACAAGTTGCATTGATAGTGCAGCTCGACATAGTACAAGAATGCTACAACAAGTTGCATAGTGCAGCTGGACGAGGTACGTACCTCCGGCGCCTGCCGCAGCAGCTGCCACGTGGCGTCCAGCAGCTGGGTGAAGACTGGCGCCCTCTCGCGCGCGTCGCACGCCACGTGTCCGCACCGGTGAGTGAACTTGTGACCGAACGACAGCCAGTCCTTCTCGATCAGTGCCTGATCACAAAATATAACAACATTTACGATAATTTATTTCGAGATACTATCGTCTACAGAAACAAAACAACTAGGTAAAACTATGGTAACGTACTCTCTATCGTTTTACGGATTTTTAAAACAACTGGTGGTGACTCCCGGATTATACACACACGCTCATCCTGTACAGTACTCGTACCTGGTATCCGTTGATAGTGCGGTAGTGTGGGTCGAGACAGAGCGCGGCTAGCGAGCACACCTGCGCCGTGCGGTCCCACCCGTCGCTGCAGTGCACGCACACGCTCACCCCTCGCGAGATGGCGCTTGCTATCCACCACGAAGTGTCCAATATCGATCTGATACGATAACAAGCACCGGGTTATTAGAATCGGGATATGTATTCTCGAAACTTCAAATTAAGTTAGTTTATCCGAAAGCTTGCGGAAGTGTATCAACATCTTAAACTTTTACTTGCCCACTGCAAAATTTCTCCTGTATTTTTATTTCATTTATGTCTGCAATAAAGAATTGATGTATCTATCTATCTATCTATCACTGCCATGTCATTCATTGTACTATCATGTTTAGGATTTTGTTACTCAAAATACTACTACACTCGACAAAGTCGCTTAAGTAACTAATACCTTGGCTATCTATAGCTACCTTTCCATAAATAATTATTTCAATGCTATTACAACGAGCTACTTAGAGAGATCGTTTAATTTTGGCGCCAAAGTAAAAATATGACACGAACTCTAAGCATGCGAGGCGCGCGGGGCGTGCGTCGCACACCAATCGGATTGAATTTTTGGGATTTATATTAAAAGATTTGGGATTATATTCCGTTGATAGTCGGGGCGTCATCAAAGTATAGTTTGAGCACAATTTTTCGTGGTTGCTATTGTCCTTAAAAATCTAGAGTATAACATTGATGAAGGTTGAAAATGTCATGCTGTTTTTTCGGCTTAAGTAGCCTCTAGAACGTTAATATATAATGTTAGTTAGAGAAATATACAAACTTGATATGTTTCAGCCAGCCGGAAGACTCGAGCCCGCTCAGGAACGAAGACATTGTTGGCGAGGTTTGTTCACAAGCTACAACAATATTACATTTATCGTGTAAATGAAAAGTTCTGTCTCCTTCACACTTACTCATTAAATGAACGCATGACACGAGACATAAGTAATTCTATTATTACCAAACTAACCAACATTTACTATAGTATATTTGCACGATGGATCGGTGGATTTTCTACCATATTGGACCGCCATGTACTCGTAATCCCAAGCACACAAAATATCAAAAATGAAATCATATTAGAAGGAAGAAATAACACTAGATGTAAGTTTTTTTTTTGTTTTTGATGTTATGTGACTCCAATAAAAAGGTTAATTCATTCAGTCATTTTATTTTTGTAGCTCATAAAATATTTAATCAAATAATAAAAAAAAAATCAAATTCATGATACTTTTATTTGTTATTGTTTCTTTTTGTTTTTTTAATTATTAAACATGCTTAAATGTTGTACAAGTTCAATATATCTGATATTGCGTATAGTACACATTTTTACAGATACCGAATGAAGTAAGACTGCCGAATGTGGCGTGCGTGACGTCACCTCCCGGTTCCAACGGAAGATCAACGCTGGTTGCTTCGACCAGCATTATGTTGAGTTGGGACCGGTTTGAGACAGAAAGCAGTAATTGTAACTTTATAAATTGCGTGATAAAGTTTGCAAATTCATTTTTTTCTATTTTAATTCAACGAAAAACAAAGAAAACGTTTATTTTGTAATACAGTAAAACGAGTGTTAAATATACTTACTTTCAACAAGTTTCTGCAGGCTCTTCCTCATGACATGTATGTTCCCGATGCCCATGAACTGGAACTTGATGTTCTCGTAGAACGCCTCGTTCTCATACCCCTTGCCGGCCGCACGGTTCACCATCGCATTTATCTGCGAAACAATAAAAAATTACGATTACTGATTATTCAGCATACTGCTTAGTAATAAATGCTTTTCAACAGAATTCACAACATTAAAAATTTTTGACTCCCCATTTTTATTACGATCATGGAATGACAAATGAAATACATATAACGTACTCCTATTTTTTTGTATTATTCAGAATGTAATAATTACGTTTGAAGGAATTTTATAAAATGTAAGAAAAATTTTAGGATAATGTTATTCTCGTCAAAAGCTCGCAAAAAAATATGTCATTAATTATCTGTATTTTTGTTGTTTGTTTTGATACGGTTCACAGATGACAGCAAC
Organism: Ligdia adustata; assembly: GCA_947049295.1. Lineage (NCBI taxonomy): Eukaryota > Metazoa > Arthropoda > Insecta > Lepidoptera > Geometridae > Ligdia > Ligdia adustata. The sequence continues at coordinate 6,033,415 of OX346233.1, forward strand.
AACAAATATTTTTTTTGGTGGCATCTGACGGTTTTAACATTAATTTTCATTAGTTTTTTGTAAATAACTCAGAAGAAAGTGAATATAAAAATCTGGTATTTTAGTATGAACTCTTCTATACATTATCTCGAAATGATTTTCGAATACCCATCACTTTACAAGAATGAATGATGTTGTCTATACAAAAATAGGAAAGAGAAAAGATACTATCAGCTCTATGGCTCTACTCTAACTGGTTGATCGATTTTGATGTGTGAAATATCGTTGGATTTATCTTTACTTACAGATGATCATAGACTTTACTGGTCGCATTCCGCGGTTTTATTCGTTAAGATTTGGTCTTAAGTTTAGGCATCAATCATTTTTTAAGTCCTTTTAATAATTATAAGTATGTGTTCCGACTTCTCAGAGACGCCTTGGATCGACTTGGCACGCGTACAAATTCACCTATTTGATTCAAAGACCACTCTATGCACCCCAACAGTGGTTAGTGTGGTAGTAACAGAATTAAAAAACATTCCAAACATATAGACTATTTTTCCTTTTTTGAAGTCGGTTAAAATGCTGCTGATATATAACTTACTGTTTATTAACAACTGTTCAAAATGTATACGAACGGCTTCGGATTTTGCCACCACATGTGTCAATATTATGTAATACTTTTTCTATTTAAAATGTTTTGTTTCCGAAACGCCGCAATTTGATTAGTTTGGAACCTAAAGACCTTTATGTGGATGTTGTCCCATGTTATTATTTGCCTAAAGGCAAAATATCTGACATAGTAAAGTACTGGTATATTGCGATTATTATTTCATCATTCTTTCTTTACTGACTCTGTAAAAACAAATGTGTTTTTACTTACTCTGGGTCTGGTGTCGACGACATACATGTATCCGCAATTCGGATTTGCTCGCCGTATCAAATCTAGCATTTGTTCGTCTTCCATACACCTGTAAAATAAAAAAATAAAAACAAATGTAAAAACAAATTTCAACACTGTATCTATTCGTGTTATTTAGAGATGGTGTAAAAACAACAAAGAGTAAGTTCTGAAAAAGGGATTTTTGAAAATTCAACCTCAATAGTGGTTCTAAGTTCGCAACTTCTTTATATTTTATGTCGCGGGCAACTATAGCTACTGATAGCGTTATATAACTATCTAACTTTCGAAACGAACGAACATATATATCAATAAATCACACTAACTACGTTAAAAGATGCATGCATATAAAAATGAACCCCTATTTCTCCTAGTCACTTGAGAAAAGCTATACTGATACGACGTACGCCGGGTCAGCTTGTGTGTTATAATTTTCAAATTGTTGTTTGTCAAAGTTGTATATTTTTATTTTAATTATATTCATTATTGAGTCAGAAGTACCTTTATTACCAAAAACAAAATGACTGTCTATGAAAAACAAAAAAAAATATAGCAGAAAGTTTATCTATATACCATTTAAAACCGACAGATAATCCAAATGCTCCAACCCACATCCAGAGAGCAGCGTGCCTAGCATGCTAGCCGCATTACCATGCTGAATGGCAAATTGCTTATACATGTATAATTTATTTATTTTTAAAATACTAGAACAATATGCGACCTGGCAGAGAAGCCGGCGAGAGGCTGAGCGCATCTTGTTATAGCTGCCTTATTGTGGTGCAGATAGGCCAGCGCCGGCAGTCGTCCTCGCGACCGGAAGCTTGCGCTACCGAGCAGCACTGCGGAGGAGGCGCGCGCCGGCACGAACACCTCGCTAGGGTACGTGTCGCATAGCTGGAAGCCAATAGTAAATTATTACAATGGAGCTCCGGCCAGAACAGTGGACATGATACTATAAATACGTTGGGGAATCTATTAACTAAATTCAAAATCACGCAACTTATTGCAATGTATAAAATTATTTTCGAATTATAATGTTCCCATGTTATTTACGCAAAAACTCGATTTACGCGTTTTTCTGGCGAAGATTTAGACATTTTTTAAACAAGTCCTTTATTGTTTAATGGGGAGGCTTGTGTTCAGCAGTAACTGATGATTTTAAGTTAACAATAATCAGGAAAACTAAATAAAAAAAGATTTCGACGAATAACCTCTTACTTATTGGAATCTGTTAAAATATCATCCAAGCATGTCACGTTCCTATCTTACAAACTTTACATAAAAACACGTTTTCGAATTTATATCAGAATCAGCCAAATATAAATGATAAGAAGAGATAAAGTTCAACGAACCAAAGTACTCGCAATATTAAAAACGAATCTATGATATTGAAACAGTAGAATCAACAGATTTGTAATGTATATTCTTATTTTTAACCGATTTCTAATATAACCGATAACCGATTTCTAAAGAAGGAGGTTCTCAATTAGTCGCAATCAGTGTACTCTAGACTAGGCATGCTCCATCTAAGACAAATCAGTGAAATGACTAGCTGTGTTGAAAAAAAAAACTTTTTTTTCGTGTATTTTACCCTATTTCTCAAAGAGGCTGCCTTACCTAGGCTGTTCCATATGATCTTAATCAAAATCGGCCCGTTTCTTACTTACGATATTTAAATCAAAATGACCCTTACAGAAAAAAAATATTCAACTTCCCTGATCGCTCCGGGGACTCCTTGAAATATCGGAGAACATACATAAAATAATAACGAAGATTGAATTAAAAAACCTTACTTTTCGAATTCGGTTATAAACCCTATATAAGTATACAACTTAGCAGTGACTGTGATTTTCAATTTATTCTTATTTCAAAAGACATAAAGAATAACCATACACGCTTGTCTGGGACAAAAGTAATCTCAGTTGTCCCATACTCAATGGTGGAATAGATCCCGATAAACTCATAATAAAATGTATGCATGGATACTTTCAACTGTCACATCATCGACTCCGTGGCGCAACGGTAGCGCGTCTGACTCCAGATCAGAAGGTTGCGTGTTCAAATCACGTCGGGGTCAATTCTTTTTTGCACTTAATTTTTTTTATAATGCTGTTATCTGGCCCAACGTATAATCATTGCTCACTATATCTTAATCGGTCTTACAGGAAAATCTGTTTGATGTAGTTTCGTTTCTTAATTGAGACACTTGCCTCTCTTGGTGACGTAATTGTATAATTTATTTTTTTATTGTCTGAGTCGGTTATTAAAGTTCTAAATATTGAAGATTCTTAATTATTTTTAAATTCCGTTATTGCAGTGTTTGTGTGCACTCAAAATTCCTTTACATTCTTTACAATATATTTATGCTTATATAATGCGATATTCTTACCTCATAGTCTTTATTAGCAGTACATAATACCCACTGGTCGTTAGGAACATTCATTCTTTGGTACTCAGTCTGGATGTCGAAGAAATTCCACCCTGCCGCTTGAGGAAGATCTTCCGCCGTTGCTTTGTAGTGGAAGCAATATAACTCGTCTATGTGCACTGAAATGTATAGAAAAGTATTTTTCGAAATTATTATATAGGTAATTAATGTAAATAAATTAACAAACATATTATAAACCATGTGTGTCGAAGATAAGTCCTGACTGATTGACTGGACACAACGCATAGCCTAAACCACCTACAGAGATCAAATTTAGAGGTGTATTCATTATAGAGAGTATGTGTGTAAGTACACACATACTCTTTTTTTAAAAAGACGAATTCAAAGGGATTTGTGAAAATTCAACCACATTAGAGGTAGAGGTTGAATTAAGTCTAAACTGTTAAAAATGACGGTTAGAAGTTTGAAACTTCAAACCCTCATAGGTCAACAATACTTTGCAAACATTGAAATGTTCAATTGTTTAAGGAAAACTCGAAAGTTTATCAGCAGGTCTGGGACAACACAACTATATTTATTACCTTGTTTTTTACACCCAAACAATTTCAATAGGAATAAGAATATTTTCCTTGACATATTCGATGTTTTTTCTGAACCTTGCAATAATTCCACGTCACTTTTCTAATTTGAAAGTAATTAAATTATAAAATACGTAGGTTATCACTGAACTGAGACAATAAACGTCTGTTTTGAAGGACAACAAATATATTACTTCATAATAACTTGACAAGTTATAAATAAAGCTTCTAGTCTACTGGGCCAGTACCTACTGAAGCATGACCAATCTATGTGCGAATGATACACACTAAAGTGACTCGTATTTTGTTATCGGTTCATGTAGCCAACATAAAAAATGAAATGTTTTAATTGTCGGCAGGAAAATATTCTTTAATTTATACATATAAAGAAAACAAATAGTTCTGACTGTATGACAGACAACGTAGTCTAAACAGATGGACCGAGCTTAGAACAAATCTTTTTTTATAATACGAATCTTTTTTCTTTTCATTAAATACCTACGTCCTCATAAGACTGTTGATTTATTGTGTGGTTACGTGAAATAATTAAATATAACAAAGTTTTTTCAATCACGGACTTCAATTCGGCAAATGTGATTGAATCTGAGGGGCTTCCCATTGCTACAATTTATACCTATAATCGTATACATATACCCCTCCATCCCATTCATCAGGCCATCGCGTGGCTAGACATTGACTTATTCAAGCTTATTCGATAGTTAAATACTTAGAAGACTAACAGATATAAAATATACCTGGTTGACTGAGCCTGAGCAATGTCTGATGCATCTCATGGCAGTCCCTCTCTCGAGGTATCACGAAGAACACGGACTGGAAGGTCTTCGTCCTCACTAGCAGTGGTGAACCAGTAGTCGTGATAGGCAGACGTTCCACTGAAGATATGTGCATCAGGAGAATCTGCAACGAAACGCCCCGAGAGCTTTGCTGGGAGCGGCGTTAAAACATTTTGTTATTGCAAACGAAAACATTAAGCGTGCTTTTGCGAACGAAGCGACAGGTGTGCTGGAAGAATCAATTTCCATGTTTGTAGCTAGTTAAGAATATTAAGTTACGAACAAGGACGAAAGGGAACACAAAAAGCTCAATTATGAAGATTTTAGTAATAGTTTTAAGCTAACGTAAGCACGTGGTATGTATGAACTGACTGTGTCTTTGTAACTTAAAAACCAGTCTCAAAAGAGTTGCACATGAATTATCAAAATCTTCCGATTTAATTCAAACATAGCATCTGCATGATAGTTGAGTTATTTTTACTGCTAATTAGCGGAGTTTTTAGTATAGTCTATAGACAATTTTATTTTATTTTATTTATTCTAATGTGTCTTTGACTATTGTAGGGCCTTTCTTACCTTCAGAAACGTCTAAAAACCAGCGTTAAAGAAGGGTAATTAATTTACCGTTACTTACTACTGGTAGTAAGACTGGTAACGTTGTAAAACTAGATGTTATAGCCAATTAGTGTACATTGGCAGTCAAACTAAAGCGGATCTTTTTAATACAACCTCAAAAAGCAATACACACTACACGATGACTACAGGAGTTCTATTTTTTAAGAGTCCAACGCTCTTTGGCGATTTGGCAGTTAACTTAATGGTGATGAGAGTTTAATGAGACTTTTGATTCTCAAACCATATCTATAGATAAAATTGTCTTGTATGCTGAACGACCTAGGACGTACATAATATAATGACCACTAGAGCGACGGAAGTCAACTGTCTTACCACAAAACATTTGAACATGCCTGTGTTAGTATTTAGCAGATGTTTGAGTTCATTTTTTACTGCAATTCCGCGGCTATTACTTGTTTAGAGAGAGATAACCTCTTTTAAGTTTAAACCACCAATTTTGACATTCGATCTCTAGTATTTTGTTAAAGTAAATTTTTGAATGATGTTTAAATATTTCCTAAGACATAACTTGGCAAAATAATGGTTTAAATTTAACTATGTTTAAAAATATATTTTGCGGTAAGACAGTCAATGTTTTAGAACGATCTCCAATCGTCAATATTATATTTTATCATTATTATTTTTTAACTCACAAAAAATAACGCGTACATATTTACGTACCTACAGCCTTATATTAAAAAATAGGTCTTTGTAGGTACGACATTCGATAATGCCCCAGAGACATAATTAAATGTTGGCCCTCTCTATATTACTTTGTCGCTATTCGAAAGATGTATATTATCACAGAATTCATAAAGGTATAAAACAAATGGCTTCAACCATCATGCTGAAATAAACATTGCAATATTAAATTTTTCCTTTTTTTTTACTTTCGATTTATTTGTTATGATGCCCGAAGCCTTTATCTTAGTAAAATTAGGGAAGGGAGCATGGCATCACATTCTGTAATAAACATATTCCATGTAAATACTGACTGAATCGAAGCTTAGGTCAATAGCAATCATACCCAAGTCTCCTTCCTCATCTCATGGTCCACAAAGATAAGGTGTGTGGTGGCGAAGTACAGCGTGCCTTTCGAAGGGTTCCGTAAATTGTATTTGTCCAGAAGCTGCACATTTTCAAGCTGTAACAAAAGAAAATAGATTTTTACCCGATCGTCCAAAAGGAGGCTAATGTTTTTCGAGTGTATATTTGCATGCATGTCGTTTAAGAAAACGGGTTTTCACGCGTACCTGACTGTTGGAAAGGTCCAACTATAGTTTCGTTCACATTCGGTGAACTTCATTCACTCAACACACATGTTAAAAAATATAGAGCATAATGGATATGCGAAACCTGTCTTACATAAGAAATTAATGCTCAAGGTATACATACATCCTCATAAAAGACACTTTAGGCTTTCCAAGGAATAAACTGTCCAAGTTAATTCAACCGTCTAATCTTGATTACACGACGTTTTTCTAAAGCTCTCTTTTTGTAAGCGGAGCTTTCATTAGCAAAAAATACAAACTTTTTACCTTTCTTGAAACGAGAGAGCTTGTTTCTGTCAGGTTTTAATTACGCTCTTAGCGAGTCACCCTCGTTTCAGTTTTTGAGAGAGACTGATGAGATTACAGAGTAACAAAAATATAATTGAAATAAAAGCTTTGAATAAAATTACGAAATATTTGAACAGGGCGTCGCGACCACAGGTTGCCCCGTGCTGCTCTTGTTGATTCAGTGAAATTTCTGGTTCTTAAATTACTATTTTGTATTTCTAGCGATTATCATCATCATCACTGAAGATCAGCCGTGCAATTTAAAATTTAATCAAACCTTCTTAGGCACCGGTACATTTATGTTATGATGTCTCGGCTTGAATCCACCCATCCGCGTTATTTTTATACACTGTGTAAAGCATATTATCGTAAATCAACACCTTAACTTCTCCTTATAAGAACAAAAACAACATAACAAATATTGTTTCAAAGTGCTGAAGACGCTAAAATTGAGGAAAGAGGGATAACTAACTTCAAGTATTCAGAAATTTTCCGTATTTGGAGCAAAGGTTTATTAATTTATTATTTGCTCCCTCTATACAACAGAGTAGGTACAAATAACGTACTTGGGGAATAAAATACTAGGTACAAATCAATGCGAAGGTTCGAGAAGGCCTAATGTATATTCAACAAGGCGAAGTGGAGTTGGAAATATGAACGAAATAAACTGATCAATTCAATATCATTCCTTTTCATATTCTGGTATAGAATACCTATCTATTTACCTTATAAGTAGCTCGATAGGGAAAGATAATCATATTTTCCTGGTATAAAAAGTCTGTAGCACTCTGAAACTTAATCTACATCTGGGCAAAAAATAAAAGTAAATCATGAGCTTGCGTCGACGGATAAAAAGGACTGACACACATTTGCATGTTTTACTCGTATACCTAGTATGTAGTATGTGGAGTGGAGACGTGGAGAAAATATGCACTGTGGAATTTTCAGTCTACGCAGTTCACGAGTAGACTTAAATGAAGAAATATATCAAATGTTTTTTATAATGAAAAGTTATGTGTCCAATTCAATATTTGTGTGTGGCTTACATACTTGTGCTCATAGGAGAAACCTTGTGTCTAGGGGATTCTTGTGACCCTGTCCATCGTTTGAATTTCACTGCATGTTTATGAGATGATATATTTGACCAAGCAAACGAAGCATCTCTACTTTGAGTCTGGCAATATGTTGATTCGTCAGTATTAGTATGTTTATAAAAAAAATGTACTCGGGTACAGGTCATAGTTTCCATCTGATCGTGACGAATCTTTGTATACAGGTTTTACGAGTTTTTAGTCGTCAGTAATTTTTTAATGGGGGTGTCTCAACAAAATTGAGATAATTGATTGTTTTAGGAAATAAAACAAGTTAATCATATTACGCATTATTAATATTACAAATAACTTAACAGTTTTGTATATTATAGGAACATTTCAGATAAAGATGCGGTTTATTACGGCAAGCATCACAAAAGGTGGCACCTTGTTCAGGCCAGTGGGGAAACCGGTGACCGATTGAAAATATCGTTTGAAACAAAAAAAAACGAAATATATACATATTGGACTTTCCCCACCTGGTGCCCGAAATAGCGTCTAAGGTGTCAAGAGAAACTCCGAGCTACCTAGCTCTTTTTATAGTTCGATGAGCGACTTTGAACATGTGCACTAACTTCACGCTGAATGTCCAAGTATTAGTCACAACTCAAATCTTTACATCAATCTTTCTCCGCAGATCCCACTAATAGACAGATAATTAATATACAAAGAAACTACTCGTATAACACTGTAAAACAATTTAAGAAGCCACATCCGGCTTCTGCTTTACAAATTCCAAACAAGACAGTTGCCAACTCTTGTCTAATGAAGCTAAAAGGACTTACATGCGCGAGCAAATTCAATAAAGCTTGTTTCACACATTTCCTTAGGGTACTGTATACTATTACTAATTCTGTGCCTCAGACTAGAGGAAGTTCTCGACGAAGTTATTGCGTAGTTCCGCGATTGTGTAAAGAGATTCCAACTTTCTTCATAAGAGTTTTGCGAACGTATAAAGTAATTATGACGAGAACATTCCTATTACCTTGACTAAGACTCGATACTCGACCTCGCCTCGACAAAGAGAGTTGGCAGGTGGTATTCTTTACTAGAGGCAAAAACAATATTACGCTATTTTTCATGCAATAGTTTTGACCTGTTTGTGTCTGGTTTAAGATTTCAACAATGAGGTTAATAAAATTCTTGAAATTGTTTAAAAATGGTGTTTAAAAATATGTTAGTAAAATTCTTCATTTACACATAATATTTTATGAACTACTCAAAATCGGTTTTTAAGGACACGTTTATTTAATTCAATAAGTATGTACATTTACACGTTTATAGTATTGCGTATTTGTACTCGCAAATAAACACGTCTTTTTTGTACAGAAATGTGCCTTCTAGCCTAAAAGCTCTTAAAGAGACGTCACGAAATGAAGGCGAACGTCGAGTTGTCTTATCACCTTTAAATTCACGCTCTATTACACAAGAAATGTGTCACCCACAGAGAGCATTCTCAGAGGGATCACAGACTCTGTTTCAACTACGGCTGTAGTCTCATAAAGCGAACAATAAGCGGCTTAGCAATACAAGTGCAAAAACTAAATCGTATAATTTTCACATAAACTCAAGTGATTATCACAAAATTATCGGATCGGTTGACTCCATAATCAAATCCGCTCACTGAATGAGAAGCAAAACGCTGAAAACTGCGTATAGTAAGGAAGAGTACGCTGTAGTGGACACTCCATTTAGTAAGCAACCCTTATGTATTCATAGGTTTACGAACGGGAGGTCAACAATATGCCGCTAACTGTTCGTTTTATGAGCCAATCCTATATGCTTTACATAATACGAGGGCCACATCTATACCAACACATGTTTACTTCTATATATATATATAGATATATATATATATATATTAGAAAGTTGTGTAATTTGTCAGAAAGAATGCATAAGTTTTTTATAACCGACTTCAAAAAGGAGGTTTTCAATTCGTAGGAATCTTTTTAAATATTCCCTGATTTTTCAGAGATGGCTGCAATGATTTAATTTTTTTTTTATTTTTGTTCAAATGTTAATTTTCTTAGACTACATACTTAGATGACATTTTTGTAACGTAAGTTTTCCTACCGAATTGAAGCAGGTATTCACATTTTTTAAAGTATATTACCTAGTTATAGTTTCTTGTTTCTGCTGCCAACCTACGTAACAGACTGAAATATTTTATATTCCTTAAGTATATAATGCAAAGATCATCACTGAATAATAGATATTAAAAGCAAAGTAAATATATCGCAAACAAGAAAACCCTGGAGCAATAGCTAGCTGCTACTAATACCTCGATCTCTCTAGGATTTCCTTCATTGTCCACATCTCACAATAGAAATATAATCCTTTTCTCGTAGGTGTAGCAGAATTTTCTATGAACCTTGTCTATCAACAAAGAGGTCTTGGAGATAAGTGGCCATTATATACAAACTGTGATATTATATCGGAATCCGATAATAATATCTACGGTAAGGTCGGGCAAATGGAAGACGAAAAATTAAATGGTTAATAGTTCGACCTCTGATCGGTCGGACCATATATTGGCACAATGACTTTGATATCTCGAGTGTGGGTGTATTGTGAACATATATGCGAATGTGTACGGTATCCCCGACACATGAAAAATCCTAGTGAAGAGTTGTCAATATATTTTTATTATAACGTTTTGTACGTTAACTAATTTAAAATTACGATATTCGTTACAAATACTGGCATCAATAGTAACACTATGTCAATCAGAATTTACAAAATACAACTAAATAAAAATGTAAGCTTTTAGCTCCAAGCATTTCTGGATTTCTGGTCAACAGCCTCACCCTCTGGCCTTCCACGTAATTTTCTATCACTACACTAACATATGGTAAGAATGTATAAAAAAATAGTCTAGAGTATGCAATATATACAGGGGTCGGCACTCTGAAGTGTTACCAATAAAAAATGCTGTAATTTTGACAATTTTGTTTCTTTTTATTTATAAACTTCAATATAATATATTGATTATATTATAGAAAAAAAACATTTCAAATTAAAAAGAAAAAAATATTGTTCGATGTGGCCACCTTTAGCGCGGATAACAGCATCGAGTCTGTCCGAGAAGGCTTCACACGCTGCACGAATGTGGTCTGCTGATATTTTGTTCCATTCTCGGCGAAGAGCAATCTTTTAGGCGTCGACTGTCTCATATTTTTTTGCTGACACTTTGGCCTCTAGAATTGACCATATGGAAAAATCCATTGGGTTTAACTCCGGCGAATATGGTGGCCATTGTTGCGAAGAAATGAAGCTCGGAACTTTTTCTTGCAAAAAAATTTGGGTTTCACGGGCTTTGTGGGATGGTGCCGAGTCTTGCTGAAACGTCCAACGGTTTCTACCGAATTTCTTACGTGCCCAAGGTAACACGCGGCCCACACCATCACTGATGCTGGTGCTTGCTTTCGCAGAGCAATTCGTTGGTCTAAATTGTCGTTTGATTTAGACTTTAACCATACGCGATCATTTTGTTTGTTCACATATTGCTGAACCGTAAAAATTTTTTCATCGGAAAATACCAAATTTTCAAGTCTGCTATCAACTTGCAACTGCTTTAACTCCTTAGCTCTTTCTAGGCGAACTGCCTTTTGTGCTAGTGTCAAGTCTTGCGCTTTTTGTATTTTGTAAGGCTTCAGTTGTAGTTTGCGTCCTATGCTCCGGGCAGATACATTAAGACTTTTCGCCAATTTAACTGCGCTTTGTCGTGGATTTCGTTCAATTCTAGCCTTTACCTTTCGAACCATTTCTGATGATGTTGCTGTTGTTGGATGTCCACCTCCATGGCGTTTCTTGATGCTATCCGTATTATTGTAACGCGTGATGGTCCGATACACAGACATTTTATTCAGATGTAAATGTCGTAGCGCATTAACAATGGCTGGTTGCGATTTTCCAGCCAAATACAAAGTAATGACACTGTGGCGTTTGAATTCCATCTGGATAACTTTTTTTAGCAGCGACGAAAAACAATGAGCTTCTGTATGTTTAGGAACAATACAATAGACTTACGACTGTGAAAAAATGGGCGCCATATTGTAAACAGTTTGGTTGCTATATCAACTTAAAGTTGGTCACACTTCGAGTGCCTACCCCTGTATATGTATACAAATGGACAAAATGCGGACAAAAATTTGCTCTTTGCTCCTGTTTTGGATGAAAGGGTGGGGGTTTCAGCAGAGTCCGACATAGCCTTCCTCGGGTATCCATAAAGGATTTCCCGCTCCCTTCGGAAAAAAATGTATATGTACTCGTACATATCTGCACAAATATTCGTTAAATGTGAAAATATACCCAGGATAAAAACATCCTGAATCTGCGAACACGTAAACTTTCACATTACAGTATTTCACTGAAAAGGTTAAAGATTTATCTGGCTGACGCTGACCGCTTTAATATATATATAAATCTTTCTTTGGAGTTTTGGGCGTAATCAAGTTACAGAGTTAGAGATACCTTCATTAATTTGGATAGAGTTACGAAAATAAAGTTACATAGAAGTTCGAATCCAAGGATAAGGTTGAAACGTAAAATAATCAAAGGCGAACTAGCTAAGCAAATTGACTTCGACTTTAGATGTTTAGTTTTCAAAATAAAATACAGTATTATCATGATTATCGGATGTTTTTTGATTAACAATCAGTACACATTTATATTTTAAACCCACAGTAACTTACATTAGGTATATTATTTACTCGTAAAATTATGTCTACCGGCACTTAAATCACATCCCCATGTCTTTGCATGGTTTTTAAATATTTACACTGAAATTTTTATATATAGCAGTGCGGATTTTAAGAAATAATATATTTTATTTGATTATATATATATATATATATATATATATATATTAACAAGTAATTAAGTGATTAACGTAATTATGTGATTATGGTTGAATCATTTCTTTTAGCAAATATAGTTTTATAGAAACTCTATGAGTCATTCTAAGCCAAAAGGTAAGTTAATGATGAACTAGTAAGTGTACACAAATTATATACATTAAAGTCACGTAATGTAATACTTATGAATATAACTGCAACTCTTTTATTATCTTTAACCTATAATGAACATGTTAAAAGTTTTTCATTAAGCCGTGTGTTTAAAAGATAATTAGATCATATTTTACTCATTGTTTTACTAGGATTTTCTATTTACACTAGTATAAACATATTGTTATTTTCTTACAACTCTAGGTTTACGGTATTTGGGAAATTCGCTTATGATCTTAAATAACCAACGATCCCTCTAGAGTCAAAGCGAAAGCAGCTCAAAGCATTCCTATATTAATTAGGAGCAGACAAAGCGCTGTATACTCCTTGTATATAATATAAAGCCAGCTATTTTCAAACTCCGCCCTTTGCTCAGCACGGCTGCATTGTTCGCTAAAAGTACAAAACAGAATTAATTTGCTAACAAATCTAAACAAGATCCTTACTTCATAAACATGTACTTATTGGAAAAGCTTTTTTATTTCGATAGAAATACAGTAAAAGTAGAGATTACAAAATGTAATTCTGTTATTGAACGAGCAAATGAAGCGTTTCTTTTCCAAGTCTGGAACAATTTTCTTTCATCTGTAATTATGTTTTTCTTGATGTTGGTACTCGCGTACTGAATGTATTTTAAGTAACTCTTAACAACATTTTGTATAAATCCTCTACGGCGTTTTTAGTTTTTAACAGTCGTCGGAATTTCTTGATATTGGAGTATATTTATTTGAAAAGTGGACATTTGAAACAACTAAATAATATGATATTATACTAAATATCATAATATCATAAACTTTTGTGCTCACACGTTCAACTGTTCGCAGAAGACTGCTAAGTGTACAAAATTCCTGAATATAACATTTTAATATGAACAAATAATAGACATAGAAATATAATTAGACACGATAAAAATTAAAGAAAAAGAAAAAAAATAGTTTTTTTTTTAAAGAATGGTTTCTTTAAAAATCTTTTTAAAGAATGGCTTCTTTAAAAATCGATAACTATTGATTGATAGAACACTATTTTATTTCAGTTGAACATGGCTATTTTTCTAATTGCATTCCATATTTTTAGGGTTCCGTACGCAAAGGGTAAAACGGGACTCTATTACTAAGACTACGCTGTCCGTCCGTCTGTCACCAGGCTGTATCTAATGAAACGTGCTAGATAGAGAGTTCGACTCGTACTTAGCCGATTTTTTAAGTGCTCAATAAAAGAGAAATTGAAGTGGAAATCCAAGGCTGAACTTTTGCGGCCCTCGCTGGGACGGTGAGCGAACCGAAATAATTGTAAGTCATTGTGATAAAATCGGGGCAGAAGACATAAATCTTTAAGAATTGCGGTTTTATTTTCACAGGGTTAAATCGCCTATTCAAGGTTTGCCTTCTGAAGTATTAATATGTTCATAACGTTTCAAAAACTTCATGGCTACATTCGACTAGAGCTGAAGCCTTTGGAAATGGTAAAAAGTAAGGAAATAACTGGCAATCTGAGGTCGATAAATGGAGGGGGTGAGATTGAGGTTAAAAACGGTTTATCTCGATTTCTGGTAAATCTACAAATTCTAAGTGCTATAATCACTTTAATTTTTTATACGTTCTTTTCTTTTTCCAGAGGCTTTCGCCGTATATTTTTTTGTTGGTTTCATAAATTATCGACCCTGGCCTACATAGCCATATAAAGAAAAAAATTACACGAGTTTAAAAAAGTGATCTTTCTATTTTGGGAGTTGCAAGCGTTTGCTTTGAATAGGGTGGCACTATAGCACGGTTAGTAGATTTTTTATCTATTCCTTTTATTGACGTTCTCACTGATTTCTATAACAAATACTGATCGTTGTTAGACATCGTTGTGACAAGATGGGGATTGGACTAAAGAACTGTGACGGTCCAGCCAGGACACAATTGGCACAGGATCGAGGCAGATAGCATCATATGAGGTAAGGTAAAAAAGGTTGTGAATGATGATGATGATGGATAATACCACGATGATTCACGATGACGCGCACAATTCTTTCGTGTATTCGCTTCCTTTGCAAGTGTGACACTTTCTGCATTTTTTTTACTTCTGCCAATACACACTAACAATTGATTGCATTACGATCAACAATGACTCACGCTTGGATCAATTTTTTTTTACTCCGTCAGAAAAGATATAATACGACTCGGTATTCTCCCTGCTCAAAAAATAGCATTATGCATATATTATTTATACCCTATTCTCAAACATCCCTAACATCCCTAAATACAAAATCACAGTAACAAAAACCTAATCCAACTTTTAATGTGTCTATTTATAAAATGTATATCAAAGTCTGGTACTAGGTGCTCGTACATATTTTAAGCTCCATTATCCCTCGCGCAACTTACAGAATACGAAATAAGGCTTCGCGAAATTCACAGAAGTCCAGCTTTTTATTATGTAGATGTGTTATGCCAAAGATCTTAATACTCGTAATAATGTATGGCAAACGGACTTATAACATCCAACAAAAAATAATGAAATACCACTTCAGACGCGTCACTTTTATTTAGTTTCTTACTTGTAGACAAACAAAGATTATACTAGCGTAGTACCATTAACAATAAGAATGTGAGAGACTGAATTAGTCAACCTTTTGAAGAGGGCCCTGTAAGTAGCCAGGTAATATAAATAATTCGAATATCGACAATTTTTCATAACTGCCAAGAAAATCTTCCAAGAGAGGAATCGGTAAGTAGGACCAAGGACGATATACATATAGTACTGAAACACGACGTGTATCCCTTCGTGTTACATTATTAATACGTAATGGACTTACTATCCAACGTTATAAAGCCCAAAACCAAAGCCCTTTAATATTTAATCAAATAATAAAATATTGCCGGACGGATAGACAGGTTTATTTCTGTTACTTTTGCTGCGGCTCCGAGGTCCTCCTAATTAGTTCATTTAATATTAGATGACAAGCTTACCAGTATTCAATTACGCCTACTGCCTCTGGCGGTATTTTCTTGGTATTTGTGGAGTTCTTAAGTACGACGAGATAAATGATCTATGGTGTTCTTCCAGATACGCATGTCTACCTACCATTATTCTACTAGGTGATAGTGTGAATAGTGACAGCTGAGTGGATGCGGTCGCTTGTCTAACGTCATCCCTAATAGTTGAAATAATAATTGCACATTGCAGTTTAAACTTGCGTCACTTGGGAGTCGAACCGTGTCTCCGCTTAATTAAATTAGTAAAAAGTAGTTATCTGAGAATAGGTTTTGTTGAAACCGATTCTTAAATAATTAATTCTTGATTTATTACATTTATTTCACCAACGTAAATTCGACTTCACTGTCACTGGGCTCGCTTTAATCCCATAAAACTGGAAGCCGTTGCGAGAAAATTTGTTATAATCTTTGTAATCGCTTATTTTACGATAACGGCGCCCGTAAGCCTCGCTACACCTATAAAAGTTCACAGATTCGAATTTCATCTCTTAACTCGACTAAGGCTGAATGAAACATCAAACAATATCTTATATAATACCTTGTTCCGTCAGCAATTTGCTTTGTTTAGGTATTTTCAAAGCATTTCATATTTTATGTAACAAATAAATAAGGAGGCGTCTTTGTGAATAAATAGTTTCAATGTTCGACATGGCGTCATTAAATACATTCAAAAATTCATAAAATATACGAGATGTCTCAACTATACCTGCACATAATATTTAGACAATGGTCGGATGATGTAAAATGTATATCCCGGTGGCTGAGGTGGGCCATGTCAGACAGAGGCTTTTGGCATAGAAACCCTGACACTAGAGCGAGATACTCGGCTTCTTTAAGTTATAGATGATTGTTTGCCAGTTTTGTCGTTCATCAACGGTTGCTCTATTTTATTTCCGTCTTCAGAAAATCGATATTTAGCGGTAGCGACGACAAAAAATGTTTTGTTATGGTTTATGGTCACTTTTGATGATCGATTACAAACCATTACAATCGAACTAATGGCTTGTAAATAATCCTATCCCACACACCCTCACACACACAGACGTTTCTGGGAACTACTAACTCTATGAACTATTTTATTGACCATGCGAGCAAAACCTCTCTGCTTCAAGTCTGGCAAAACTTTCCTCTTTTTTATATCTGTATGTGTTAGGGTATTAGGCCTTAATATTTCGGAAAGGTCGCATTGTACGAAAATCTGAGAAAAAAACGGCAGTTCCATTATATTTTATCAAAGGGACGATGACATTTTTAATGGAAAACGTGGAAATTAATGAAAATAATTCCTTAGTTTCTTTTAAAATAGGGATAACCCCAGAGGGACTAAACCAGTATAAAAAGAAAATTGTCGTTTTGAAACAAAACAACTACGGAAATATTCAACGTAGCAGAATAGAATAATAGGTTACATAACATTTGCGGTTTTGCGGCTTCTATATCGTGTGTGGAATATTGGAACATCGGTATTCTAAGGCTTACATTCAGTCCTCATTCATATTCAAACACTAACATTATAATACGCGTTCAACTGAGGCTTAGCGACAAAATACTAGTTCAGATATTCAAATCAAATTACTGGAGATTTTCGTGTCAACATAAAACTTGTCACTTTGTTTATGTCACGAATGGAATTTAACAAGTTGTTAAAAAAGTGATTACCTTACGTCAGGCGCCGATTGAACTTATTCAGTTATTTCAATTTAAAAATGAAACGTCTGGACCAATTTTGATAAAATTTGGACTACTTGAGAAGCTTTTAAACAAAAAAAGAATATTTCGAATCGGACCGTCTCCAAAAAATCACGTAACAAAATAAACATATCTGACGAATTTAGTATATCTAAATATCTACTCCTTTTTTGGAAAGACGGTGAAAAATTAATTAAGCAGCTTTATATGCTAAAAACAATACGAGTCCACACCAACAAGCATCAACGCAAACACTAAAAACGTAGATTAATTGGCAAATTCTTCAATAAACTTCCAAGTCTCTATTGGCTGTAATTATGTATTCTAAACCAGCACAATACCGCCATTCCTAGAACCCTCTAGGAACCGGGTACCCACCCGGTAAACTGCGGTCTTCATTGGTATTCCACCTCAACACAATAACGTGGGGCCGACCCTTTCAATGCAGATGTTACTTTAAGCCGCGTTGACACAATAAGTACAAGGTTAATCGGACCGAGTTTCTCGACTAGGTTTCAATCCACTGCTGGGCCCCATGCCCAGCAGTGGGTTGAAACCTATGGTGTCTCTCCTATAAAGGGGGTGAGACCATAGTCCACGCTAGCCGAATTGTTGTGGGTACTTTAATTATATTGGAAATTTATTAAACTCTTCCGATAAGCAGATTTCTTTGCGATGTTTTCCTTTACCGTTCAAGCATGTGGTAATTAATTCTAATATACACATGTGCCTGAACTTCTAGGCTACCACTAAGTTTTTCGACTAGTTGACCTTAATCGAGGAATTTCTGATTATAATGTACTTAGAATTAAAGTAAACTCTGATAAATCGATCTCTCAACTCATTATTGGAGTCCAAAATTTTTTAATTCATATTTTAGCACGATCCAAGAACAAAAGAGATTTGATATTTTTAGACACTTGATCAACGTATAATTAGACAAACATAGAAAATACATCTAACCAAAATAAACTTGGTCAGCGCTTTGTCTTTTTTTTAATAATTAGCTTAAATTAATGTATTCAATTGTTGTAGGCAATTATTTATTCTAGGCATGCGTTCAATTTTTATCATATTAAAAAATGAAAGCTTCTCCAATGCTATCTTCAATCAAAGCAACCGTGTTTAAGTGACGTGGTCCAAGCGAGGTTTGGACGTGCCGCCGCGGCATTATATACAGAACAGGGTTGTAGAAACGCAATTGCGAGGAATTTTTTAGAGAATAGCAGCAATACGAGTATATTGCTCCCGCTACGAGGTACTTTCAGAAACCGGGTCAGTCTTGGAAATATTTACTTGAGAGTACCTCATACATGCATGCTTTACACGTATTAAAAAAATGCCTATTTAAAAGAGATTTATGCAAACTTTAGCCGTCTACGAAACCGAAGCTAAGTAACCCAGTTACGAACTAACAATAACAAAATAACAAAAAAATTACCCATTAATATTTTAACTGAACGTACATGAACTCTAAAATTCATTAAAAATAATTTGGACATTCATGTAACATGTGGTTAAAAGTGACTGCAAGAACTTTAGACCTACGTATCTTAACAAGTAAAATCGCAGGATACAGCTTATATAGCCTATGAACATCTGCAGGTGAAGACGAATCTATTGGCACCACTCACATAAAAATACGACAAGCCGTTTACGCTCTAGGGCGTGCCAAAAATTATACAAACATTCACCCGAAAAACACAACCCTCCTTTTTTCGCAGTCGTGTAAAAATGAGGCATACCGTAAATCTCAACAGTTCAAGTAAACCAGTTCACGCTGAGTTGCATAATCATCTAGCACACATGAACAGCATCTGAGATGCCAACTAGGTCGGCCTAGTGATACATGATATCTTTGCACCAGAGTCACTTGTCTGCACCCTACTTAGGGGAGGATACTGGTATAAATATAACAAGCGAGAAACATTTACGAAGTGAAACGCACCAGCTAGACTTTCGAAAAATTGGCAGTCAACTTTGAACAGCTAAAATTTATAAACCAAGCAACTGGACCGATTTATAAATAAAAATACAATTGATATATATAGAAAAAAAATGACTATCAGAGAAGTCATATACCTCTTCAAACATATAACAAACTTCTAGAAGGTACATGTTATTTAAGCAGGTCATTCATCTCTCTGCTATTTTTTACAAGACACGTTTGCTTATATGTAATGTACTAAAATACTTTACTTAGGGTATACGACCTTGCAGCAGCTAAAAAAATCGGGAGCAAATCTCTAAAGTCCCAATCAAATGGCGCAATAAAACTCAATATGAAGGCGTTGGATTTGTCCCAAGGCACCGTCGCACGATCTTTCACAGCTAAAATTTTTCAACAGAAAGATATATTCTCAGAGAATTGACAATTATTTAAATACTTCCTAGTGAATTTATTACGTGAGAAATCTTCTTGTTACGAAATAGTCAAACTATAAACGAGTACAATTATATTAATATATTTAAAAAGGCCCCGAAAAACCAATTTTCTTGTTTCCTTCAAACATCTTCCGACTAATTCACCTTACAAATAGTCCAAAAAAGGCGTCCGGGCAATAGTTATAACAGAGCTGTGGTTCAGTTTAGAAATATCAAATCAGCTGGACTACGGGTCAACCCTTGTGGTATAACCCCAATAGTTGAACCACAGAAGTATGTTAAAGTCACGTAGACCAATTAACGAAAAACTAATAGTTGGGAAACCGTTTATCTAAGCTTTTTGAAGAACCTGTGTTTTAGTGTACCTAACAGTTATCATTATTTAACTGTGGCAGCATTCGAACGCTCTAAGCGAAGTGGCGAGATTACGGCAAATACTAGTTCTACAAACACCGCGTGGCTAATACCCCTGAAAGTGTTTGATGTAGCGCTTCGCTAGGAGATTGAAATCGTGCCACCGGGGTTTTAATGATAGAATAGGAGTAAATGAGTGCCGATAAATAAGTAGACATTTCCGCCTTACCACAAAAGATTCTGACATGCCTTTGACCAGTATTTAGCATTTACATATTTAGTTCATTGTATATCTTATGTAACTATTAAATCAAATGTTATATGTAATTTATATCATTCAAGTCTGTAAGTAGTGAGACTAAGTATTTTATTTATCTTTTTAATTCTAGAACATATGATAACATTATTATTTATTGCTATTTAAATGCAATTAAGTTTTTATGTTTAACTTCCCCGTCATTACTTATGCTTTAGTTATCTAAATCCAAAGGTAGCCTGGAAGAGATCGTTATAAGCTGCCGCTTGTTGCACGTAATCATAAGTTTTTATTAAGTTTACTACATTATTTCTGTCTGCATACAATAAAGCGTATTCTATTATCTATATATCTAGCTATCTAGCAGGGCTATAACCTGCTTAGAGATTAACATCCTTTTTCATTTGTAAGTCTATACAACAATAACTATGTTTACCAGTGCCTAACAACGTGTACCTCCAGTATTATGTACTAGAATATTTATGAAGGCAGTTTAAATTTTTGAAATTCCTTAGTAAAACAGTTTAAAATATGTTTAAAAATATTTTTGTGGTATGTCTGTTATCCTAACTAATATTATAAATACGAAAGTAACTCTGTCTGTCTGTCTGTTTCGCTTTCACGCCAAAACCACTAAACCGATCTGGATGAAATTTGGTGCACAGGTAGATTGGACCCCGGGAAAGGACATAGGATACTTTTTAACCGACTTCAAAACAAGTAGTTCCCCCATTATCTCGACAATCCAATGGGGAACTAATCGGGTGAAACCGCGGGGCACAGCTAGTTGTTTATATAAATACAATAACAGTCTTACCAACTTACTTAAATAATTGAGCTTTATCTTCTACCAGTTTTTTTTTAGGATATTACTCGAATAACCCTCCGTAGTATTGCCTAAATTGACAATGATATTTCTCTTAAGAATTTGCATACCGAATCACGTAAAGTCGGTTTACTAGAAAGCGATCAATAATTGTACTGGAAACTATGAAAAGGGTTTGCCTACAACCTAGATCAAATCCTATATTTGAACTCGTTTACCCTGAACTGAGAGCGAAGCAAGGCGTTTTATGTTAATAGCGGTGAAATTGGCCCTAAGATTGCTAAACTTTGTTTTTCTTCTTTCATCGCTAACTGTAGGCAAATACCACGGCTGATCTATGTATAGCATTTAGTAATCGTACCTAAATCTGCAAAGATAAAATAATGTTAGGTTATTACAGATATACGAATTATTTACCTACTAATTAATTAATTAATTGTCATTCTCATTCATTTATCTCAACTAGATTAATTTGTTTAATAATTAGATGCTCAATTTATCGCATCCTCACTTAATAGTTGTTGTATTTAGCGAGTATTTGCTAGTGCCGCCCACTCAGAAGTGGTGTAGGGTGGGGGAGTTATCGGGTGACAGTCGAGGCAGTTTGGTCACAGAAGCGATAGAGAATGGTACTCAGCTTGGAATAAATACGCAAAGTGCTGACATTTAAGAAAAGGAATACATATGATAGTAAATTGCGACCGTAAATTATACAATTATTGGAAAGTAATGCTGTACTTATTTCTGCTGACATAGAAACCCTTCAATAAGTCTTGCAAAATAATAGAGGTCATATTATATTATTAATGATGTCGGGGTAGGTATGAGCACAGAATTGAAATATTTCTGAAATGTGTATTTGAGATATCGGCACATACATGTAGTGTAACGGAGATATCGGTATAACGATAAAACGGAAACGCAGACATGGCAAAGTTGCATTAATATCTATGTTTAATTTGAACTAAAAAGTATCAGCACTTAGATACATTTAATAAAAAAATAATCCCTGCGATAGTACTTGCGCATTTTCCCTGGATGTATAAAAACCAAATCATCGGGCCTCTAATTAAGCAACCTTACTTTTTTTTTGGTGCCGGTTTTCTTGGGGGGGCTTTTGCTACCTTTCCTTTACCGAGCATCTCTTCACATATTTTTTGCAATGGATTCATCAATAAATCGGCTTGCGACATTAAATTATTGCGGCGTATATTTAAAGATTCCGCAACGCGGCCAATACAATTTTCTAGCGCATCAGCACCCTTAACTAGAGAGTTGCACGCTTTCATTGCTTCTTGGGAAGAATATCTACCTCCGTCACAGAACAAAGTGATTTGAGTCAGAAATCGAACACACGAGACCCGCGCGTTCTGGACGTGATACTCAACAGTTCTCTTGTATGCTGCAATGGCACTGATGAGTGACTCCTCATATAGTTGCCGATGTCTGAACAGGCGAGATGCATAGCTACTCATTTTTAACCGCTTGATTTCAGGATCCAAGTCCTCATTGGATCGAACCAGTGCATCAATATTCTCCTTTATTCGATCAACCCATTCCTCCAAAGGATATATAAGGGCATATTCTGCAAGCGGTAACTCTAATGCATCTTTCGGTAGATTATCTAATGTTTGGTACAATGCTTCTAAGTGCGAATTAAGCCGAGCTTCATGATGTTGCAGCTCTGACTGTCTTATATCCCGAGCAGCCTTAACCCTTTCCGCACGAACGCTATGTGAGACCATCTTAAGAGAAAATCTCATATGCAAAGCTTTTGCTTTCTCATCAACCCAAAGACGAGCTTGTCGCCACAATTCCTCAGGAACTAACGAAACATTGTTTTCGAAGGATTCTAAAAACCCATTTCTCCAATTGCGTAGTGCGAGCTGTTGGAGTTCTGTTTGTAATATGGCTCGTGGTAAAGGGCATTGTAAAGTCTCAGCCACCGTTCTAGGTGTTGAAATATCTGAATTATAAAGACCATTCGAAATGTGTGAAGTTACTCGAGGATTTTTTTCTAGAAAGCATTGGAATTCTGACAACAAAATATTTGCCAATAGTGTTGGTAATTTCATGAACTCTTCGAGACGCCCGAGTTCTGCTTCGCTATGTATACGGTACATCTCTGCAGTGTGTTCAAGGATTGTCGTTATTTGCCCATACTCTACCTGCAACTTAGCAAGGTCAGAACACACTCTTAATCGTTCTAATGCAACGTTAAAAACAACTTCATTAGCCATTTCGACAGCATCATTACTAGTGAATAAGTCTTCGACAGCTGCTATAGTCAGTTTCTGTGCCAAAGCTTGGCGTAGAATATGATTATCCCAAAGATAACCAGCATTATGAAGCAGGTCAAACGTGACTTGAAGAGATTGGCCTAACGACAATAGACTTTTTTGCATAGCTGTCACATCAGTAGCAGTGGCCTCGAGTAATTCTCGACTAATAACTTGGTTTTTATGCATTGATGACGACAAACGCCAAAGAATTTTATCTATCATCTGATGAAAACCAAGTTCATGACATGAGTTATTGTTAAGGCTATTATTAAATAGATGACTTTCAAGATCTTTTTCTAAATCATAGAGTTTATTTGAGAAGCCATTATACACGCGCGTGACAGCCGCCTTGTACGTTTGTACAAGAAGAATGACACACGCGTCAAGGCCCTCGACATTATTTATTGTTGGGTGAATACAAGGCTGTGACTTATTTTGCTTATCATCTTTCTTTTCACCCACAGCACTACAGGATCGAGGTACAAAAGTAAGTTCTTCGGAAGCTACTTTATGTGCACTTGTAGCACGCTTTCTTGTAGGTTTGCCTAAACACAACTGATTGATCACTGTTCGAGCATGCGCAATACTCTCGTCTGCCTTAACACGAAGCTGAGCTTCTAAATCAACATACGCTCTACTGTTACTCAATAACTGCTGATTGATTTGGTACAGGCGTTCATCGAAATCGTGAAGCAAGTTTCGGGGGGGAACATGGCCAACATTGACGAGTCGCTGAAATTTGTCACATAGTAAAACTCTTAAGTTTTCGGCGCGTTCTCTTTCAAGGGCTGATGCTTCGCGATGGAAATTACGCATTTCATCTATACATTGAAAATACAATTGATGGATTACTTTTATCCCTGCATCACGTTGTTCTTTTTCTAAAGCACTTTCTCCTGTGGCATAAGTTTGCACAGTGCAATCTATTTGATTGTTGCTGTGCTGAATATAAGCGAGTAAAGTTTCAGCTAATATTCGAATTTTGGAGTCTATATTATTATTTACTGTTTTTGCGTTATCCCCTAACTCATGGAGGATTTTGTTGTGATCCTGTTCCATTTTCTTGAGGTAGTTAGTGAGTGTAGAGCCACTGCGCTCTGGAATCCACTTTTCCGGCAACGCTGCCACTGCAGCATCATCATCAGCACATCCTGGAGGCGCCACATAGTGCTTGGTAATTACCTTATGACATTTACATTTACGATCCTTTAAATGTATTACTGATATCTTATCGTTGCTTTTGAACATCACACAAATATAAAAAAAAAAAAATATTAAAATTAATATTACATTTAAAAGTGGTAATGGTGATCAGAATCCCTAGCTTCTCCTTGACTACTTGATAAGAAACGTCTTATGTATGTCAAACATTTAGACAGTGACATTTGTGTATTATCCGCAATAATTTCCTTAATTGAGTTTCCTTCTCAAGTTATTCAAGGAGTTTATAAGACTATATACACTTAAAAATATGCGGTGACTGACTATAACACTGATCTAAAAAACCCTATTGTAAATGGACCACACTCTGTACGGTAAACAATTTTCAGACGCCATCTGACTTATATTTCATTTTTATCAAATAAATCGACCTCATCACCACTACCGAGACAGAGAATAATAGTCTACCTGCTCAGAGTAATTGCACAAGATACACTCTTCTTTTAGGACCTACTTTATGGTCCTGACCTGAATTATTTCACTAAAGAGAGTATTAGCCCGGCACGACGGGTGGCGCGACAAGATTTAACTCGAGGACGAACACTAGTTCATACTTAGGATGAGTGGAAATGAAGTATATAGTGACTTACTACAAAAGAGTAGACGTAAAATCATATAAAATATTCTCTTAAAAAGCACGTCTTCACGATAATATAAAATGTATATTTATATTTATTTATATATATATGCTAATAAAATATTAATACTAATACGAACAATTAAAAAGCGAGCGAAGTCTTGATTCTTGAAGCTTGATTCAAGTTTTTCTGGATGTTGGTACTCGCGAACAGATAGTTTTTATCTTGTTGAACTAGTGTTTACCGATTAATCGGTAATACTAGGAATTACCGAATAATCGTCAATAATATTATAACGAGCTAGATAAAATATTCGGTATGCACATGGTATTTAGAAATGTAGCGCATTACTTCTAGTCAAGTTTTTAAATTATGTGTAATTATAAAACATTATAACTTAAAATGTCGACATTGATCTAGTTTTAAAAAAAAATGATCCGATGGCCACTGCAATTAAAATCTTAGGAAAGGTAGCAAGAAATGTAAGCCATTGGAGGAAGTTCAGTGACAAGTTTGAAGGTCCGGCTCGCCCCTTAAGCCCGGACCGGTGTCATTTCAAAGGAAAAATTAGGTCTTTAAAAATACGAGTACATTTAAAGAGAGGAAAACTCCCTGAATAAATTGAACTTTCTCGTTGAATGTAGGTTGGTATTTATAAAAGAAACTGACAATCTACTTTATATTATACAAAACTTTTGATTTGAGAGTTCTTTAAAATAGAACTTACATTTAACGGAGTTTTACGATATTTATACCTATCGAGTAAAATAAGATATCGTAACAACCAATAGTTTCTTAACGCTGAGCACGGGTCCCCCATATGAAAGGAATGGAGGCCGTAAGCCACTTCGCTGTCTAAATTGTGTGTAGGGAACTTTAATATTTGGATATTCCAATTTAATTTTTGTAATGCTAATTTTTTTAAGCGCTACCTTATTGCTGTACAAAACCAACATTGATTATATGTCATTACATAGTCACCACAAATTAATAAAAAAAAAAAAACTCCGTGCGAATCGTTACGAACAATCCAAACGAGAGTAAGTACCTTTTCACAAGTGAAAGAATTCTAATAAACGTTGAGTCCTTGAAAATGGCCACATTTCTCGTTGGAAATTTCAGGTTTTCATTTCGGCGAATGAGTAGAGAGCTGTTACATGAAGAGCCGTTTCCCTAAATTAAATTTATAAAATGTGAGCTTGTAGAGATGCCGCGAATGGGAATTTTACTGAATGTTGACATTCGGCGGCTTATGTCCAAAAAGCCGAATATTCCAAGTGACATGACCAACACGCATTTTTGTATCATAATTGCTTTAAATTGTGTTTTAAATAACGCGCTTTACTAAAAAATCTTACTATACACTAAGAGCTTCAAATGTAAAAGTACCAGCTTGCAATGCTTAATGATAACGAAAAAAAACCAGTCGTCACATTAGTAACTTTCGAGAACGAGTATGTAGCAATTTGTGTTTTAAAAACATGATATATACAAGAAACAGTGCTGTATTTTTTTAGTCATAGGCATTTTAAGTGAGTTTATGATTTGGTACGTTTGTTATTCGGGCGAATACCAGCTGTTGTAATATTCGGTGTACGACCAAATACCGGATTCTTAATGTATGAATACCGAAAAGTGGCCGAATATTCTTGGCGTCACTCGTACTTATAACAAGATGTTTGGCATTACGAGTGTGCTCTTGTGTTTCCGTGTCGCTAATTGTTGCCTATTTGCTTAAATTTCAAATTTTTCATCGTAATATAACACGTACATAATAATATATCTTTATATTTCTAAAAAAGAGCGTTTAAGTCAGCTGTTGTGTGTATGTTTCTATTTCGATTCCGAAAATGTTTTATTCCACGAATATAAATAATTATAAAACCCAATGAATGTTTTCAGACGTAATACCTTTATATAACTCTAGCTGTACCCTGCGGTGTTACCCGCGTTAATACAGGATAAATAGTAACCTATGTGTTAATCTAGGGTCTAAGCTAGGTCCGTGCCACATTTCATCCAAATCGGTTCAGCAGCTTTTGCGTGCAAGAGTAACAAACATACATCCATACATACATTGTTACAAACTTTCGCTTATATTATATTAAACGTGGGAGGAGGATTATAATAAATTAAATAGGTAATAGCTTACCGCCTCGAACTGTATCTTAATCACAAGATCCAGTGAAGCCAGTTGGCTAAGAGCTTATGATGATATGGATTATAATGATCTTGAGAAGCTCTCAGCCGAACTAACTTATTTTAAAACTATTATTATTTCTATTAGCCTGAACTAGCTTGTCAATTTTGTAGACGATAGGACACTCAAGTTACAGAGGACGCTGATTGCGCCCAACAGTTTTTCTAATCTGGCTTTGCTTAGAAAAAAACAAAAACTTTCTACAGTATACTAGTACTGTAAGAAAGTTATTGTATTAAAATATATAAATAGTCTTATTTTAATATACAATTTAGTATTTCAAGTTTTCATGCTGGCTTTAATATTTGAACGGCACAAAGCTCAGCCTCGGGGCTAGACAATCGAAATATTAAATTCAGGAATATTTGTGAACAAAACAAATGTCATATTTGTAGAGCAATATAATCATATTGCTATCATAAAATCAGTTTTACTCTGTTTTCTTCGGGGTAGTTTTTATTTATTGTATTATTCAAATATGAATGAAGCCATAAGTCTGCAAAAGAAGTATTTAATGCTCCAACAATATTGCATAGTAAGAAATATACATTACATATCATCTATTTGTCACATACGAATATCAAGCAAGTGCTTTTTTTGCAATAATTCTTTTCAAAAAAGTGACTACTGAATCAAACCTCTTGACCGACTTTTACATGTAACCACATCGGGAGGTATTATATATACCCTTTCAAACAAAAATGAATTTTTCAAATCGGTCTCCTTAGTTTCCGAGAAATCAGGTAACAAACATAAAAAAGTCAAATTGAGTATCTTCTCTTTTCGAAAGTAAAAGAAAAAGTACAACATAACTAACTACAACATGGTGAAATAAATAAAATTCAATATTACTCTTTAACTTTATTACATCACTGCCAACGATGTAATTTCGTACGCAGCTAAAATTTTGGTACCTACTTTTCAAGTAAAGCATAGCGGACTAAAGCAGAAAGATCTTACAGAAAAACAAGCAATTGTATCATCGCCGGAGCGCAGCAAACTCAGCCTGCTAACGGCATTATCACGCTGAATACTCGTAGCAATGTTAATAGCGTTATGCTTAATGCAACGTTAGGCCAGATAAACACCAGCATTCTGGTCAAATCGATCAAGTGATGCGATACATTTTGTATAATAAGAAAAGCTCCCGTTTCCTACCGCCCGGCATATTTTAAAATGAGTCCAGATGTTGCTAATAAACCATAAAAATAAAGATTCAGGCGATTTCAGGACCTTGAACATCTGGAATTCGTTTCAAAATAATGCATTACTATTAAGCTTATTCGTCAAAGTTTTCAATCGTTAACCAACCAACGAATACCTGTGACCTTTGTGTTGACATTTAATCAAACACGAGAAGCTACATCACTACGTAATTAAAATTAATTAACGTTATTAAGCGAGAGGTATATTGTAACGGCGATTAATATGTCAGTTTCATATTTTCAGCTTCTTCTTATTAATAATCTAGCTGCGTCCCGCGGTGCTACACGCGGAAATTCGGTTGTCCCACGGAAACAATGCGTTTTTCGGGATGTAAAGTAGCCTTGTAGTGTTAATCTCGGACACAAGGCATCTTGGTGCGAAGTTTCATTCGAACCCGTTCAACCGTTTGAACGTGAACGTGTAGCAAACAAACACAATAACATACACATTTTCACCTTTATTAGTGTGTGTGATGTGATAGTGTGTTTAATGACGATAAAGAATAAAGTAACACTAACTATTCACCTAAGGTAACTGTCAAAAAAACATGTTTCAACACACAGGTCCCGCCATTAAGGGGTGAGTTAAATGAAATACAAATTTAATTATGTACGTGTTCAATTGTATACTTAGTATACAATTGAACACGTACACGAGTATTACAACGAGACAAACCTACAGACAAAATATTTTTTACCAGACTTCGAGCAGTCGCTTCGCCTGTCTACGTTACCTTTGCAAAATGTCAGCATCCCAACCCAAACATACATAAGAAACGTTTATAATTTGGTGCTAACATATAATTGTATATGATTAAAAGTATAGCTAGCAGCCATACTAGAAACATACATCCCTGATTCAGTATTAACACGAAAATATTTAACAAGCACTCATTACAAAGGGCAAGCAGAGTTACCATGAATTATTCATAGACGAAACAGAACATCAACCGCTGCCCACGCGTCTCACCGGCTTACCTGTAACAACACAAGGGAGGGTGAACAAAACTATATAATACGTGTTATTTCAATTAATATATCTGTGTACAGAAACTCTGTGTTATCAGCTGGGAAGCTCAGAGAAACGTAAGGAGCGCAGAGCAAAATATAATGTAGATGTGTTGTGTAGTGAGGACTTACAAAGCAAAAATGTTAGATAAGCTCGCTAGAATAGCTACCTACATCGAGTCGATAAATATCTCAATCATTAAATTAAGTTAAAAATAATAATAATATACATTTAAATAAAATTAATTTCTTCCAGAATAAACAATAAATAATACAGCGTCTCCGTAGAAAGATTAAGTAAATACAACCAGAAGCTTATACAGACTGATAAAAACATAATTCCCAACTACAGCAAAGATTTTAATTCAATTTTGATTTTGCCATAATAAAAAGAGTTAGTCAATAAAAAGAGGGAGAGGCAGGGGGTTGGATTGGTTCCCTCAGAAGCATTTGGTAGTCCAAGAATCTAATCATGCGAGGCAAAATTTTTCAAAGTGATTTTTTGTGAGTTGGATGGGGTTTTTTAATTTAAGTGTTTTTTTATATATTATCTTTTTCTGTATTAATTTAAATAAATTAAATTAAATTATATGATATTTTCCAGTAAAATAAACCGCAATAAACAATCTAATTAAGAAAATGCCACTGAACTTAAAAAGCTAACATCGGACCGTATTAAATCGACCTGACCTGACCTAACAGATAGAGGAGTGTCTCTAGCGACACTACATTCTATACCCATACGTAGAAGTATAGTTTATACAGTGTTATTAGTAGAAAGTAATTTCAGAGCTTGAATTTGTTACTAATACTGCATTATTATTATTTTTTTGAAAAAAGGCTTGCTTTGGATCGCATTTCACCTGATGTAAAACGACGATGCGGTCTAACAAGTAACTCGCTTACCTAACAAAAACAGATTCACTGTTTCCAACTAAGAATCTTTCTATTAGTAGAATTCAAATTCGAGTAGTTTATACCATACGTTAATAGTGAGTGATGGGTATGAAATGTTCAAGAACGCGAATTTTTCTTTTTGCTTATACCTACTACGAGTATGACGTCACAAACTTGAATGTACATACAAGGGATACCAGTGTCGCTGACTTCCGTGGTCTTGCGAGCTTGTGGTCCGAATGCCGATGTTCAATAAAAAATAGAGCCTCAGGTCTGATTTTAGAATGGGGACAGAGAAGTTCTACACGTGCTCGTTCCTAATAACTCTGTATAAAGGTATACTTGTATATAGAAAGAAAGTTGGGTATAGATAGTCACGTTCTTCTGAACGTTCAGTACCTACATACATATTGGAAATCAGTTTATGTACCTGGAATTTTTTAATAAATATGAATTAAATATAGCGTAGAACAAAGCTTTACACATATTATTATTCAAGAAACGCTTGTGAGTGAGATCATAGTAAACAATCAAATTGAGTATTTATTTTATCAGTAATTTCACTTATATATTTTTTCCATATCCTTGTAAATTTAACTGTTGTATGTGTTTACATAATAATCAGATATCGTTGTGTATGTATTTGTTTTATTTCTTGTTACTTTTATAAGTTACTTTTATTTGTTATCTATAATTATGTTTACCTTGCTAAGGCCGCTCCATTTTTGTAATATATTGGACGTGCATGGTTGCCTGGAAGATATCGCTTTAAGCGATAACGCCGCCATTACAAAACTAGCATATTTTTTGTATTGATTTTTTAATTAGTGTTATAAGCTGGTTGTAAGAATTACTCCGTATAATTTTTAGTTACAGAAACTTCAGAGGTCTCACAGCACAGAAAAAAAATATTTTTATAATGTTTTTTGACAATTTTGGTTTTTTAGGTTTTTAGTACTTGAAAGGTAACTAAACAGAGTTCCAGATTCGTATTCTGCTAGACTCTGATTAACAAAATGCAAAAAAAAATAGTTACTTTGCGGAAATCTACTTATAATAAGATGGTATGTAAATAATACTAGCTGCCTGCGCCCTGCGGTGTTAATACAGGATAAAAGTAGCCTTTGTGTTAATCCAGGGTCTAAGCTATATCCGTACCAAATTTTATCCAGATCAGTTCAGTAGTTTAGGCGTGAAAGAGTAACAAACATACACACATACATTCATACAAATTTTCGCATTTTTAATATTAGTAGGATCTAGTGTTTTTCTGCTTTGTCTTGATGTCAGCGTGAGAAATCGAAAAATATGAACGAGGTGACATGTTGTGACAACATATCTCCTAAATTATTATGAACATAAACCCAATTTCACAAGCCTCTATCCTCAGAAGGTAATATAGTTAAGCTGCAATTTCAGAGACAATATCTCAAAGGCCTTCGGGAGTTGGCTTATTGCTCGAGTCAGAAGCCAGCGGCAAATATGGATAATGCAAGATTAACTCCTGGAGATTTTTAATTAGCCTGGTGAAGTTGAATTATGCCTCAAAAATCCCTTCGGGCAATAAGCCGAATGTAGCAAGCTACTGGAATTTCTGAAAACGTCCTGGATGGAACTGATAGCATTGAAAAAATAAAACATTATTTAAAAAAAATAGATTATTGTATCGTAACTTACAAAATATTGCCAACGATGAAGATATTACTCCTCCATCACAACTAGTTGCCAATACGGCCGCAAGAGTAAAACTAACTCTCATAACTATTATAATGTAATAGTCAATTATGTTTATATGTTTTCTTTTTACCTAGTAATTGGTAATATTCTACGTGTCAAGCCTGAAGCGACTCTTCAAGATAATCCATCGTGAGGGCTGCCATTAATGAGGCTTGTCAGGGACGTAAAATTGACGCCTAATTTATATCTGGCCCATAGTCTGCACTTCGCATCTTATTTTACTATCAAATTCAAATAGTAATCATTGACATTATTCAATTTATCAACCCTATGGATACGAGTACACTGCAAACAGTTTCTCTTGCGGGCTGCCTATAATGAGGCAAGCCAGAAACGTGAAATTGACACCACTGTTAGAAGAGAGTTTGCGACAAGCCGTCCTTTATTGAGAAGTAATCTGATTACAGGCTCAGCAATGTCTCCTCCAGCAAACTTTCCTCTGGTGTACCGATTGGCTGGAGTTAACTTCTGATTGGATTACCTATACGAGTACATATCTGTAGGCATTATTTACGGAGTTGCCATATTTCGTACTCTTTATTAGAAGACCATGAAATAAATTGTGTTAATATTTACGAATATATGATATCATCCATAGTGCCTATACGACGATAGATTCGCGTTAATCGCGATAACGACCGGATGTGATGAAAATCATTCAAAGCTAAACTAGCGCATAATTTTAAAGAAGAAAAAACTTGATGCATCAAAAAATTGCTAAAATTGTACTTTTTAAAATGAATCTGACCTGAGACAGTTCATTTTTTAATAATAAATCGAACTTATGAATTTATAGCATATTTATTAAACAACTAGCTGCGCTCCACGTCGTTACCCCTGGATCTCTAATTTTTATAGCCTAGGTTATACTCAGAGATAATGTAGCATTCTAACGGCGGCAAAGCGATGCTTGAAATCGGTCCAGTAGTTTTAAGTTTATTATTTACATACAAAAATACATATTTCCTGTTTATAATATTAGTATAGAAGAAATATGTATGGTAGTTAGAAGTAATTGTCGAAGGATAAGTCAAGTCTAATAGCTATCAATGGCAGGTAAGTTGGAGGAATTTCAATTGAACCTTCATCCCTGACCTAGTAACTTCGAGGGCGACCTCTGCACATACTCTACAAGATTCCTGAATACGTGCTTGACATACAAGCTCCACACTTCAAGATCTAGAATCTATCCAGAAATTTCGATATGATCGTCTATAAAAAAATATTTCTGTGCAACAAATACACCACAGATTTGCAACTTTATTTTTGAACCGCTCGAATGAATTCTTCACTCGCTAATAATGTCACGAAGGATATGCAAAAAGAAGCATTCTTGATAAATTCCATACCCTTAAATAACTAACAAAGAAAATGATACTTATTTTTTTAATTTACGTTACTAAAATGACGTCACATTTTTGCGCCAATATCAAATGTCAAAATGTAATACTTGGTTATGAATGACGTCATAAAATTTCCTCTTGAAATGAAGTATTTAAATATTTATACAAAAGTAGTAACCCAGCTTTCGAATGTTTCCAAAATGCGCATAAACAGAACATCTTCATATGAGCGATCTCAAAAACAGGGCTCCTGTCCACACGTAGACCAAATCGGTCAGTGAATGAAACTGGATCTTAATATTCTTCAATTTTCAAAGACTGACCTTTTCGCTCTACGTGAGGGTCAGATCAATGATAAATTTGCAAAGAACTTGCAAAACGACGATTTATCTATGATACAGGTTCGGACCTGGTGCTCAAGTCTGTTATTTGAATTGCCTCAGAATTATGATTGGATTGTACCAAAATGACCACAGTTAGTATTAAACAAAACAAGATTTTTAATACTAACTCTGACTTATTCTATTTCTAAACCGCCATTTTGGCACAATGCAATAGTAATTCTGAGGCAATTCAAATAACAGACTTGACCACCTGGACAACCTTGCCGAATGTATTTTACTTGAAAGGTATCGGTACACAAATAAATTTACTATTACAAATTTAAACTTTCGAGCGAGCGCTTGAAGAGTCAACATCTCCTGAGGATGCCTTGTGCTAAGGCGAAACACGTGTCGAGGAAGTCGGATACTGAGAGAAAGAGAAATAATAAGGTGAGGTGTGGCGGTGGTGAGGAGGAACCACACCATAAAAACAAAAATATTTTTCGATTTCTCACGCTGACATCAAGACGAGGCGGAAAAACACTAAATATTTTGTATATACCATCTTATTACAAATTTAAACGTCTATTTCGTCAAACAATAAACATATAATACAACTCTGGAATACAAAAATAAAATGCCACAATAAACGCCCACAAAAATTTTGTTTGATATCTCACGTATAATATAATAATATTGAAAATTCTTGAGTATTCATGACATCGCGCATAATTTGTGTATGTTAGCGCTACACGTTTCCACTTGGTGTGTTCTTCAGGGACATTTATAGTGATACTCCCACATATTATAAGTGTGTTAGTTGGTCTGTTTGTCCGTCTTCTTCTCAGCAACTGAGTGACGTGTCGACATGATTTTTTACTAACTTCCCAAAAGAGGCAGAGGAAGTACCTACTCAAGTCTACTGTTTGAGTGTTTTTTATTTATGTTTGTGAGTATATGTAATATTCAGCAACAAAAAATTTAAAAATATTTTTGTTAGAAAGGAAGAAAATCCCATTTTCATTTTATTAAAATCAGGTCAGTAGTTTCGTTTTTTTATTAAATGAATATGTTCGCACTGAGATAGTTCGTAGTCCGAAAAGGACTAGGTCCGAAAGGATATACTAGGCAACGCTAGTTTTTTTCCCAGGAAAATAGATGTAACTTGAGCTAAGCCGCGGTAAATACTAGTCTCCTATGTATCCTACGTGAATCATATTTTATTATGTTTAACAAATTTCCAGTCTGCTGGTTCGTTGAGCACGTCAGTTAATCATAGCCGTTTAATTCCAAATGAGAGGATACGAGCATAATTTAACGTAGAGAGCATATTTATAATGATTTTAGGTAGCTTTTGAGGTAATAATGTAAAAGCAATTATATTATATATAGGTATTTTTGCTTTGGACTTTATAATTGAAAAACATGCGTACGTTGAAAAGCTGTGGCAGTTTCTACCGAAACCAAATTTGAAACTATCAAGATTAATAATATAACATCTTTATTCAAGCATAATCGTAGCAAATAATGTGGACATGACAAAACCTATGGCACGAGTAAACGAGACGATGCCAAAAAAATATTAAATGAAAGATTGCCCTGGGTTTTTGTACAGACACAACTGGAAAAATTGTGTCCGATTGTCTAGACCTAATCTAACGATATAAACTGCCACTAAAGGAGAGACGCTAACACGAATACATACAGCATACCTATTATTAAGAAAGTAATATGACGTACACATGCTTAACGATAACAACATTGATAATTAAGCTAGCAACAAAGTGAATTCGACTAACGTATAGAGTTAGTTGAATTACAATTTAAATACTGGCATGTAATAATGATGATCTTAAAATCATTGAGTTAAGCTCCTAGCAGTTGAAAACACTAACACAACCTCTGATGGACAAGAAGTTTCAATTCCAATGAGTGCATCACTCTCTGACAACAAAAATAATTTCAAAATAAGTAAAACTTTGCTGAGATTTAAACTAAAGTAGAAAGGAGTGGTACATATGCCCATTTATTCTGACAAGGGTCGGAAGGTTGAGAGACACGGCATGCGGAAAACCATAAATTTAATTATCTCAGTAGTTTATAAGGATGTAACAAAAATGGGTGCTCTCCCTACCCTGAACTTTGAACTAAAGGTTAGATCATAGCTAGAGAGCAACAGAAAGTTTGACGTCGAGAGGTTTTATAAATTGCTTTAGCTAAGTAATTTTGGAATTGGGATTCAGAAACACAATTGTGCTCCTGAATATTTATCAAATGTAGTTTCACAAAGTTTGGGTGGAAATGGAAACACATTTTTCAAAAGCTTTTTCAGTAGATAAAAAATATATAAACAGTGAAAAATTGCGGCGAAAATAAAGGAAAGCTTCAGTGGTCTTTCAAATAGAATGTAAACAGTTTCAAGACAAAACACCTATTAAAGTGTAGGTGTGGCGTTGGACAGGGGAGCGGCCCGGGCATCAAACAAACGCAAAAGACAGATGAGCTGACTATACGTACAAAGAAAATAAGCTTGTTTGTTTTTTATATTATGAAAAGCCAAAGGGCCGTTTGTTTAACGAAATTGGAGCTCTTTTATGTGGAATGATCCATTGAGATAGTAAATACAATGTATTAGAGGATAAAGGTTCTTAAGAGCTTTTATGGGATCGCTTCTTTGAATAAATTTGATTCGAATTAAGTAACATGACTTTATTTAGGTTTTAGTAGAAAAAGGACATGTTTGTGAATTATTTAAAAATTAGCTTACATGTTGGATGTATTTATCACTGACCTGTTGGGTGTGTTAGAACCTAATTTACTGTACCTAATGCAGCAACACTGTTCAAATTTAAAAAAAAAAGTATGAGTATACGATCTATCAGTAGGTAGTAGGTTTACTTTCAAAAACCTATAGGCAGGGCACTACATTTCTTTCATTAATTTAGATTACTAATACAATAATAGCAAAGTCATCATATGTTGGCTAAGATATCATAATGTGAGGCTGATATTGCCAAGCCTTATCGAGTCTAAACATCATTTCAAGAAATCAATAAGTCCAACTCTTAACGGACGCGTTCGCTGAAACACGTCGTAGTACTTTAAACAGCGTTTTCGTAGCGATGATGGTCGAATGATAAGTGGGGTCGATTGCCGTACAAAAGGTACGAGGTTCGATCCCACGAAACATGCAAAAAGGGCCTGAGCTGCCGGCGAAGGAAAACATCGTGAGGAAACATGGTGGTAGGGCGTTTCCTATCGCTTGCCTGGCTAGTTAACACCCTCAAGATGTAAAATCTGTCGCCAAGTACGTAACGGTGTGTTCCGGCAGCCTTCCTTGAGAGCCAGAGTATTCCAGACTAGGCATCAATATAGGGCTACAGTATCGCTATCGAACTTGTGGTCAAATGCGTAGCTGTGTAGGATAAAAAAAATAAAATAATTAAGGATTGTACATCGAATAACGTTACAAAAAAACATTTAGGTATTAGTTTAGTCTAAATTATAAAATTGGCCATTTTCTAAAAATTTGCAAAATTTCTAAAACTAAGACAATTATTTTAAAATTTTGTAAGGTGGTAAATATATCTTAATTTAGCTTTGACGCAGACGCGCAAAAAATGTATACATAAGGCGTAGCAAGACATAATGGTCAACATGGAAATAAATTGAGAGACTGTATTACCATTTCATCGATTTTAATAAGAGTTCGTTGCATTTTTCAGATAGCAGCTACCTAGAGCAATGCCGTATATCTTTGTTTTTATTTCCAATTTTGATATTCAACAATTTTGATATTATGTTTTTGATATTGAAGTTCGGCGTATGGTTTTTAACATAATTTATAATCTATAGTAATATGACACTTAAAGCTTGGGATAAAAGGTAAGATATGTACTCCAATATGCGAATCGTTTGTTTTAGTGTTGCCTGCTGGCAACTCGATCGTGCGTGTATTTTAACAGACACATTTAAGGTTGCGATCCCGCAGTTCGTTCAATCCAGTGGCATTGATATGCGGCATTACTCAATCCCCCTTAATACTTATAACAACAGTCTTATTCATATAATAACTAATAAACAAATCAATGGTGAAAACTTTTGAAAATACGCTTTTAAGAAGCAAAATTTTTATTGCAGCGTCTTCGAGCCTGCTTTTAAGTAAACTGCAAATGTAGCCTGATGCTGAGAACGCTCTCTCGGCTCCACGCTAGTAAGCCTAACCGTCAGGATATGTTTATAAGCGAGCGTCCAGTATTCTCCTCCGCCAAATTTTTAATTTGCCGGGAACCGCGAAACCTCGTGTTGATGCTGAGGGATCCAGCAGATCAATACAAGCAGCGGGATCCCGCGGAAATGCGCCCGTTTTGCGGGTTTGCTATCCCTACACATATTATCAAAATATATTTCAAATTTATACGGAGAAGATATTTTATGCGCAGCCTTCATTGCTCTCCTGGAACAAACAGGGCTTAGTTTTCATTGCTACCACGGCTCAAACATACAAGGACTGACCAGGGGCCTAATTTTTGAAACTTTAGAATGTATTCAGCACTTGCTAATGACGTCACTTACGAAAGACAACAAAAATAAGACCCTGGCCGTATGTTACCCAATCACCAAAGACCAACAGTGCAACAAGGACAACAGATGTACAGATTCGAAAGGAATGCATATATGTAGTTTCCAATCATAAAAGTCTAGGCCTAGATAAAACTGCGTAAGTAATTAGCAACAGATTAATAAAATTAAATGATAAATAAATAAAATGCGGTCAGCGGGGCAGAAACTTGTCATTGCAATCCTAAATAGCATACATATGTCAGGCTAACTCATTATGTGATAACAGCTTTCTCTAAGCGACCACATATACACTTGTTGATTTGTTCAAGTGTATCGATAAAGTAACAACAAAACCCAATTACTAGTAGATAGGGAAGTTGAATACAAAACAAACATAATGTAACGCAACCGAATTCCTCCAGTAATGATAACATTTGTATGATTTCTTTCTATTCACTGCAGTTGCTACTAAAAAAACCATACGTAATAAAGTCTTGCTTTTCTCTTGTTGTTTGTTTTAAATGTATTGTTGTCTTATCATCATTGTGAGTAAAATCAACCCATCGCAGGAAATAACTTTCAAGACAATGGCTTTGTCCTGTGCCAATCTAATGCAGGTTTTTTCGTAAAAATTTACTATTTCGTATGACTCGATATTACGTGTACGTTACATTTTGAGTTCAGTTTCTTTTGTAAGCGTCCATGTTTTGGTATCACACGTTATTGTGGGCTGGAAACATTGCTTATTAGACGGGTCTTTACCTCAGGGCTTCGTCATGCAGTTTTTAACCGGTTTTTGACCAATAAAAATATATATTTTTATTTTTTATTTCGGAAGGGTACTTATACTCCGCTTTCCATATACATTGTATCAAAATCGGTTAAATTTATTTGGTTTAAACAAGAAATTAACTAAAACAAAATTATAATCTAATGTATAGCCTGTCTAAATGCAGCTCATCAGCTGAAAACGTGCCTACATTGATAATTGCAGTAGTCATTTGGAAGTGTTTGATTGTAGTAGGTAGTGATTTGACTGCTGGGTACGAGTCTCCCCTACGAATGGAGTGTAGGTCATAATCCACCAAATTACGTGTTGGAGACTTCACTCTTCTTCGAATGATATTAACTTTCTCCGAGTAATTAATTCTAATATGCACAATGCACATGAGTGAAAATTCAGCAGAGGTTCAAGTCTGGAATTGAATCCGTGGCCTCTCGTTTGGGAAGGAAGGGGTTTAGCTGGGCCGACAAACTTACAACGATATCTAAAGGTACCATAATATTAATAAATCAAAAAATCTTGGCGTATGCTACACACCTAAATACCTCCGGCACATCTGAATACCTCTGCAAGCATCCGTAAGAAGTTAACGACAAACATCCCGAATGCTTATTTGCCCTTTTGGTCGCGGAGTTTCACCCGGCGTGTTTTTGAAAAATAACTGAAACGCACTGATCATATAGTCTTTGTTTGCCTAATTTCAAGCGCAACTTTGGTCTAAAGTAGGTTTGCCGCTAAGCTATGGTGCGGGAAGCAAATGCATAATCTGGATTGGAAACTCTTCTAAGAGTTATGCCTATAATTATAGTATGTTGATAGAACAGGTATACCAACAAAAATAAAATTATTTAAGGTAGTATATTATAATAATTATGAAGCTAAGGTGAAACAGATCAAGTACATTAATGGTAAAGAAGAAAAAATTAGCAACAGTAAAATTCTCACCTTTTCCGTAACAGCTAAGCCTGCATACTCTTCAGAAGATATGCAATCGCCTTTAAACCAACTTGCTAGACGACCGAGCTCACCGAGCATGTTCGAAGGCGATAAAGAACTTAAAGCCATTTTTAAACTCTGTTTCAATACGATTTATGATTTATATTGGCATTATATAAAACTACTTCAGGAAAACAAATCGACAACTTTAATCGTAAGTAGATCAAACTCGCGCTCTACTAAATATTAAGAAAGTCAAAGTCACGTCTCTATTGGAATTTTACCAGCGATTATTGCGAAAAAGTTACTTTTTCAATTAAACTTTCCAGTCCTTTGTCATAATAGAGTGAATTTCCGCGCACGCCGAGAAAAGAGTCTTTCCTCCGTAGCGGTCACAATCCGACTGAGTATTGAGATAACAATCAGGGAATCAAGGGTTGATCCTCCAAAATGTTCGTACTATACTAGCTCAATGTAATACAAGCCCTATTACATAGCCGTAGGGTTCATTTTCGTCTTACGCGATGTAGCCGCCGGTAGCATGGAGCATGCGCGCGGGTAAACAGGACAACAACAGAGGGTTTCGAAGATGGTGGTAAACGTGAGGGAGAAGGCGTCATTTCCTCAATTCACTTTCCATTGCCGAATTGGAAGCACGTGGATATGGCGTAACTGCTGTTTTGATGACGTAAAAGGCAGGGGGTGGTATGGAAGGGTGGCACCAACAGTTCAGGAGATTCATAATTACAATATTATAGGGCTTTAGCAGTTACTAAAGTCACAAAACTTACAAGGTGCACATATGAAAAACTGCAATGTATATGTATTTAATCTACATTTAATTTTAACTCTGCATGACACAGAATACTTAAAAAAAAAATGAAAATAATTATGTCCATAGCAGAATAAGTATTTGTGTTATTTTGTATAGAGCAATAGAAACTGCTTGAACTTTTTTGTACTATTAAAGCTGCTTCCAG
Organism: Ligdia adustata; assembly: GCA_947049295.1. Classification (NCBI taxonomy): domain Eukaryota; kingdom Metazoa; phylum Arthropoda; class Insecta; order Lepidoptera; family Geometridae; genus Ligdia; species Ligdia adustata. The sequence continues at coordinate 6,074,875 of OX346233.1, forward strand.
ACAGGGAAGATTTGATTTGAAGGGTTAGTTTAGTTTCAGGAAATGTACTGGTGACATATGATGATTAATATAAATAACATTGGCACAATACACAGAGTGTGGTAGCCAATCAAGAAAAAAAACTGAATCTGATTCACCGGACGTTATAAAGTTTTTAATGTAAAACAGTTACTTACATCTTACATTTATCAACACCTTCCCAACTTTTGAATTAGAAGTCTTCAAATGTTGACCCTCGAAAATAGATAAAAGCTATGAGTATGGCATTTGCTCATGTTTTAGCAAATATAAATTTATAGGGAATTGGATAATATATTGGCCAATCTGACCAGGGTGATGGACTATACCTTACAACCCTTTCATAAAAAAGACTCATGTCAATTGGGACGATATGGTTTCATAGGCTAGAGCAAGCAAAAAAGATTTAGCAGCACTTTATGCTGTACTGTAATTTTAATTTTTTTCTTCTCATTTACTACATAATTATATAATCAAATAAGTGGACTTCAGATTTTTACAAGAGCGAATTTTTTATGTAAGGCTGACTCAACAGACTTACAGATTGTTTATGGTTATAGTGTTTGAATTATAATTGAAATCATCTCAACAAAGAGTTGACATTGTAAAAACATACATTAGAGTTAATGGTAGAGTTTTTGATAATACATGTAGAAGTAAAAATTATCTTTCATTACTTAATACACAGATATAAAATTAGAGTATAATTTCTGGTTTACTTGCTTGGTAAATAAGCTAATAGTAAATCTAAAGCTTATCTGATAATTAAAGAACTGGTAAAATGTAACACTATTATGTCAAGTGTAAGTTGTAAAAAAGTCCTGACTGACTGTCTGTCAGATCCTAGAGATATGAAATTTATAGAGAGATAGGGTGTATTCATTAAAGGGTGTAGGAGTGATTTTAGTGAATTCAACTTAGACTTAGAATATTGTGAATTCATCACCTAAGAGGGTCAAATGGAAGTTCTTTAAATTCTACCTTATGTCACGGGCAACGCCGCTTGTTACAGCTACTAGTAGTAAATAAAATAACCGAGTAGTTGTTTTTTTTTTAATTAATAGTTTGGTAAAATTACAAATTAGGTATATAACAATACCTTATTGTTTAGGCACATTTTTTGTTTGCCTAATTGTATTGTAAACTAACTAAAAGGTGTCTGTTAGATACTTGGTAAAGCAATTCACTCGTAGGTATAATATTATTCTAATCTGGACAACACTGGTTTGTTTACGAAACAAGTTGTTATCAGGTATGCAGTGATTCATTCAATTCATTGATGCCCACGTAAAAATTATCAAAGTACAATAACATTCTACCAGTTTATTAAATATCTCTATGGTACGCATGCTCAAAATTTTTTGGTACACTTACCTTTAAATCCATTGCATTAATTGGCGAAAATCGATAGAATGAACAAATCACTTCAAGTCAACAAAACTTTGGGACAACATGTGTTAAATTTAGTAGAAACCAGGAAACCAGTGTTTGTAAAAAATAACACTTTATTAAAGTTACAAATAGAACAAAGAATGAAAAAACATACAACAAGTAAAAATTCAACAAGTAAAATATTAAAATTCACCAATCAACAAAAACCATACAAAAACGATTGAATGTGATAGACATTTATGACATTTCTGTTTCTACCACGACCTGTTTTTATTTTCCTCTTTCCTTTTGCGATACTTTTGACTTCGTACGGCTTGTGCATTTTCAATCTTCTGTAGTATAAAGTAATAGGGATTTCTGATTCTATAGTTTCAACAGGAGTGCTAAGGATGACAAGAACAATCGTAGTAATCTGCAACAAAACTTGACAAAACTGCTAGTCTGAATTGCGTTACGCAATTTTCAATGACCTAGTTCTTCAAAGTTCTTTATTTCACTTCAGATATGGTACAATAAGGTGTTATTTTAACTATTATCTAGAACAGCATATCTTTGCTTATACTGAGCATGCGAAAGTATACTAAATTTAGCATATAATTTTGTACATATTTACATGAACATATAAATTTTTAATATTTGTATGTATAAATGTGTGTTACACATGGTATCTAACTATGTACAAATGTTGGTGCACTGGTACTTTTGTTATGTTTTATGTACAAACAGTACAAATCCATACTGTTAGATATATAATACTTCTTAGTTTATTCTGTCATGTGACATGAGTAGTTGGCTAATAATTTCGAAATAAAATATGGTCTTCACAATATAATTTAAATATATTTTTCTTTCCTACGCCCAACTAGGCTTATCAGTCTAATAGGTTATGGGCAAATATAAAGTGATAGTGAGCCAGGTGGTTAAATAAATATGGAATAATAAGAAGAAAACGAAAATATAGTAGGTAAGTGAAAAATAGAAAGAAATAAAATTTGACACATTACCATACCTGAAAGAAGGAACAAATTTTCAGAATTGGAAATTTATTTTCGCCATTACACAAGAGACAGCAATAGGGCGATAAGAGTTCGTATATAAAGGATCCTTGCCCGGCTTAAGTACCCATTTTCAAAGAAATCATTGAATAATTTTAAGAGTATTTGTTTTGTGTTTGAGCTGGCATTAGTAATGAAGGAGTAAGGGATTCCGTCCACACTAGGTGTAGAATCAGATAGTCCAGTTAAAGCTATTTGAAGTTCTGCATATGCGAAAGCGGGATCGAAATGAGCTGGAGAAGGGCAAAAATTTATAGGAATAGGCGGAAAAATAGACTTTCACAGAATCTCATCCAACCTAGCCGTTTTTTAGTGGAAAGAGTTTTTCTGTATTTAGCTGAAGACTTTTTAAAAGAGAGAAAATTGTTTAAGGTCACAGATTGGTAGTATTTTTTTTCTGCTACGTTTCTTTCTTTCACAGCTTGTTTGCATTCAGCTTTCCACCAAGGAGGAGACATATGTTTTTGTTGAGTTTTGACTGGGATGCTCTCATTTGCTGCAGATAGCATACTGTTTACCAAATTGCCATACCTAGTGAGGGGCGGTTCTACATTTGTAATCGAGTTAGAGACTAATATTTGGTCTAAGCGAGAAGAGCGAGGTCCCAATTTGCACCAGAAAGCCTGTATTTAAGACAAGGAGATGGGGGAAGAGGGAGAGATATACCAAGAGACAAATTAATCTCGATAGGGAAGTGATCACTTTCATGGGCCAGAGAATGCACATTCCTTAAAACAGAAGGGGAGAGAGATGGAGAGCATAAAGTAATGTCTACTGCAGACTTAGGATTTTGGTTGGGATAAGGTCTGCGGGTCTGTTGGGGTGGGAATAAAGAATATATATACATAAAAAGGAAATATTAAATGAGCGGACCGCCGCATCATTAATATTAGTGCTGAATGCAGGAAGGGTTTGAGAAAAGACAAGGTTACGTTTTAGAAAAATTGCACATCCAGCTTTCCCATCCCGTCGGTCGTCTTGGAGGCAGGAATGTCCTGGCACACGGTAACGAGCCCCAGGTACTAACCAAGTCTCAGAGACAGCCACCAGAAAGGGGCAGCATTTATGGATCAGTGACCTTCCGTCGAAGGCTCCTGCTGTTCCACTGGAGAAGGGTGAACTGATCCATTGTGAGACAGTAAGTTAGAGAGTTGAGATATTACAAGGGCCACGTTGTTCGGTTATTGGGAAGTATTTTGGGAAATGATGTTAAGTATTATAGAAAGGAGTTGGACTAGGAAATCATTCTGAGAATTTCCAGACTGAAGTGTGTAAAGCAATGCCATTTGGCAATGATGATTGTTCGTTACGAGTAAGTTATTGGTGAGTTTGTTTATCATAAGATTTGCCCGAAAGGGGTCTAGGAGGAGGGTTGCGAATGATTGTTTTCTTGTAAGAGATTGAGGGTTGAGACTGAGATGTAGATGGGGTATTGTTGGATCGGGGAATGGTAGGGTGAGGGTCAGGTTGGGAAGTGCGTGGGATAGATTTAGTCACTTCATTGAATTGTCTAGAAGATCTGTACAATAAAGAGGCCTCTTGGTATGAAAGGCCTTCACGAGCCATGGCAGCTTTTATGGCTTTTTCCCTGGCTTGTTCCGGACAAGCTTTGTCAGTCTTGAAATGACGTGCAGAACAGTATAAACAGGAGGCTGATATATCGGGGACACTGCACTGATCTCCAATGTGGGATTGAGCACATTTATAACAACCTAGGTGTAGATCGGCATTGGGATTTTATGTGTCCAAATCGGCAGCAGGGTAGACATTAGATGGTTGGAAATTCATAAGTTTAAACATTAATTGCATAGTAAAAACAGTAAATTTTTGCTGGTAGCTGCTGACCTCTAAAGGTGAAAACAACAGTTTGGGTTGGTTCCCAGTTCACTGTGGAGTCATTCCGAACCTTTCTATTTAATCGCCTAGCTTTAACTACATAGGCTGAGCTGTTTGGAATCTCAATGCAATTGGCAAATTCTTCCATTGACCAGTCCACCGAGACCCCTCGTACTACACCCATTCTAGTAACATTGTACGTAGGAATAAAGGCATCATACTTTTGCGATGCAAGTAGGGGGTTACTAAGGAACTTATTGGCAGCTTCGTATGACTTAAACTGGACAGCCATTTTATTCCTTCCTACTCTTTTGATCCCATCACGGCATATGTCCTCTATTTTATTAGAGTGCAAAAACTGACCAAACTTAATGGGTCGGAAGCTTGTGCCAACAGTTGGGTCAGACTCCTCCTTAGAATTATGTACAATATATGGACCTGCGTCCGTCTTCTCGTACTCTTTGATGCCAACAATAGTTAGTGATGGGTGGGTGTAGACTGTTTGAATTGAAGGCATCACTGCATCCCTGTTAGTAGAATGAAGCTTACCTGGTGGGCCACCAGGACCTTCATCCATGGGTAAGAAACCATGGATGAAGGTCCTGGTGGCCTTTTATTACCGGGAGTTAGCGTTGGTTCAGTTGACTTTGTCGGAATAACCACCGAAGGAAGGTCCGGCGGTTCGGCCGGTTCAGGGGATGAACTCCATTTCCCCTGAACAAATAACACATACCGACCGACATAAGCTCTAGAAAGGAAAAACAGCCAAATTTCTTAAATTAACAGCACAATCACTAAAACACGTGTGTCCCCTAGCTGGAAAAAACACGAATCGAATTGGATTGATTCCGTACATTTTTATAATACCTTAGAAAAAGTACTAGAACTTTTTCTAGTACTTTTTCTAAGATAATATGTCGTTTTTAGGCGTTGCACTGATAAGATTTTTTTACAGCTAAAAAAGACCGTAAAGATGTATTTGACGAATTTGTTATTTAAATCTTGGAATTTGATACTTTTACGCGTTTTTAAGAAAACGATTTTGATAGATTGTTCGAAGGACTTGACGGAAAACATAGTGATACTCTTGGGTTCTTGTTTTAGCAAGTTAAAATGTTCTGAATTCGTCGAAATAATTTCGCAGAAACCCGATTTCTTATTCGTAAGAGTATAAAACCAAGAGAATTCTGTAAACAAACCAAAAAATATTAACGTTTCCCTTAAACATCTATGAAGTAACTATGTGTTTTCGCCGCAAAATCTTTGCTCAGTTCTCACATATTTACTTTTAGAAGTACATATATCCTTATTGCCCACAGGTACGCTTTTTTAAAGGGCAGAGAGGACTTAATATACATAAAGGTAAATGTCATAAATCCCTCCTTGAACCCATATATAATTCAAACACTCAACCAAATCATTGCTTGCTGCCATCAACAGTGGCCGCAGGCGTTACCGATTTTAGTGTTGGAACTTACTGGAAAACCTTGTCTCATAATAAAGTTAATAAAAGATAACTAAAACGAATCCCTAGAGGTGCGCGTCTTTCGGTCGCTTCTGCTCTGTCTCAGGCTCTGAAAGATGTCGTGTCTAATAACACAAAACTTACCTGGGAATATTTGTTGTCCTTCTCATATAGTGTACTTCATATATCTAATGAATCTAACAATCGCAAATCCCTTACAACTAGGGTCAAAGAAAATTACGTGAGGTACAGTGCAAGGGAAGACTATGTTTTGCCTGAAGTTTTGGACAAATTTAAAAATCCAAAATTTGTCGTGAGATCATCTGAGTCTACTACTTTCAAATTGGTTGAAAAAAAGCTCACCGATGGCGACATAAGAGGTGCAGCCCGTATACTATTTTCCAGTGACACAATTGCTCCATCAACAAACGAAACACTCTCGATTTTAAAGGGGAAACATCCATCTGAATCAGTAAATTCACAGTTTCCGGTGGCACCGGGGAGATCTGATAATGATTGCATTGAAATAACTGCTCAGGATGTATCTGCTGAAGTCTTTTCCTTCCAAAGTGGGTCTGCCGGGGGCTTGGATGGATTGACTGCGCAACACTTAAAAGATCTGATCATCGGTGGAAATGGAGAAGCTGGTGAGACCATTCTTAAGAATTTGACATCTCTCGTTAATTTGATGCTCTCAGGTCAGGTCAATGGCGATATCATTCAGATTCTCTACGGTGCGAACCTATGCGCCTTAAACAAAAAGGACGGTGGGATCGGGCCCATTGCGGTTGGTACGACATATCGTCGCCTCGCAGCTAGTCTGTTGTAAAAAGATAGCACCGGTTTTAACTGATCTTTTTCAGCCTATACAGCTTGGTTTTGGCTCACGTGGTGGTTGTGAAGCTGCCGTCCATTCTGTAAGATCATTTTTGGAACAAAACTGTAATGATTTTCTGTTAATAGTGGACGTTAAGAACGCTTTTAATTCTGTTGACAGAGGGGCTTTGTTAACGCAAGTAAAAGACAAAATTCCAAATTTATATGATTTTCTTTGGCAGTTTTACGGATCTCCTACAAAATTAATTTATCATGGTAACGAAATTTCCAGCGCCGTTGGTTGCCAACAAGGAGATCCTCTTGGTCCCGCTGTGTTCAGCCTCGCCATTCAACCCATCATCCAACGTCTTCAATCTAAACTCAATATATGGTATTTGGATGATGGGACGTTAGGTGGCGATGTTAACACATTATTTTCAGATTTAGAATTTCTGATATCGGAATTACACAATGTTGGTTTAGAGTTAAATTTTTCAAAATGTGAACTGTATATTCCTGATAATCATCCCACGGAACACTTAATAGTACAAAAATTTGATTTATTAGCCCATAACATCCAAATAGTTAACAAAAGCACGTTGCGTTTACTAGGTTCGCCTATACTGGACGAATCGTTTCCTTCTTTTATTGAAGAAAAAATTCAAAATTTTTTGTATTATTCGGACCGTTTATCTAAAATTAACACTCACATGGCTTTTACCATTTTGCGATACTGTCTTTTTGTTCCTAAATTTACGTACATTGTTCGATGTTCACATCTTTGGAAATTCCCTGATCTTATTGAACATCTCGACAAAATTGTTAAAGACACTCTGGCTCTAATTTTAAATGTAAATTTATCAGATCGAGAGTGGAAACAGGCTTCTCTTCCGATTAGAATGGGGGGTCTTGGTATCCGATCCATATCTGGCGTAGCTCTTCCCGCTTTTCTGTCCTCCGTTCATAGCAATAAGACTTTAATAGAAAAAAATCTGACAAAGACATCGGATGTCATTAATGTTGCTTATATGAATGAGGCTAGGATCGCGTGGACAGTAATTTGCCCAAACACTGATTACCCCCAAAATCCATCTTCACAGAAGCAGTGAGACCGGCCGATCTGTGAGCAAGCGCGGAAACTTCTCCTTAATACGCGCTCCAGCTCATCAGATCGCGCCCGTCTCTTAGCGGTTTCTGAGTGGGAATCAGGTTCGCCTAATACTGGGACCCTCCTTGATAACACTTCATTCAGAATCGCAATCACCCTTCGCTTGGGTGCAACGTGTTGTGCTCCACATCGCTGCCAGTGTGGCGCAAATGTCGACCAGCTCGGCCACCATGGCCTATCTTGCTCGAAAAGTACGGGCAGGATACCCCGTCACGCTAGCCTTAACGATATCCTTCGCCGGGCTCTTACCACCGCTAACTGTGCAGCTATTCTAGAACCGAGTGGTCTTATGCGTAGCGATGGTAAGAGACCCGACGGCATGACACTTATCCCTTGGAAGATGGGGCGGCCTTTAGTGTGGGATGCTACATGCGTCGACAATCTTGCACCGTCTCATCTTCCCGTTACTAGTAACAAGGCTGGTGCGGCGGCAGAATCAGCTGAAGGCCTCAAAAGGCGCAAATATAGTAATTTAGATAGCGGTTATATGTTTGAGCCTTTTGGGGTTGAAACTCTCGGGCCTTGGGGACCGGGAGCAAAATTATTTTTTAAAGCATTAACAAAGCGTCTAGTTGACGCTACTCGAGATCAAAATGCTGGCCTCTACCTGGGTCAGCGCATTGGTATTGCCATTCAACGAGGCCCCTTCGGTCTTTTAGGTCCAATTCCTGTTAAGTCCAGTGTATTTTGACATTCCTTTAATGTCAATTTCTTTAAATGTCCAGTTCTATGATATATTATATTTAAATATTATTTATATATTATTATATTATATATATTATTATATTATACATATAATATATATACGTGACCTTATATGGGTCAAAATAATTTGTGACTTGCACTTAGTAATTAAATAACATGCATTAGTTAAAATAGAAATAGTTAATTAGTATATTGTATAAATAAATATATTATAAATTAAATATATATTTATATTTATATATTATATTTCATAAGTGGACGTATCATTTCGAAAAGATTTTATCTCAAGTAGGTTGTTTGTCCAAGCAGGTTGTTCGTCCAAGTAGGATCTGATATCTAATAAACATATTATCAGGGTCTTAATTAATTGCAAGACAGACGAAGACTGGTGAGAGTACTGGTCAATATGAACAACTTTTTTACTGTTTTACTTTTTTTTACTGATCATGTCCATGAATCAGAATAAAACGAACCTTAACGAAAGAACAGACGTTCACGGAATAGACGATCGAAGAAATAGACATAAGATTAAACTGGACGTAACAGGAACTGGACCTAAGAGACCGAAGGGAACGAGGCAATGGGGCCAGCATTTTGGGTACTCTACCAACTGACAGTGGTTTAGATTTAAGTTAGTTTCAATTTTTGGATATTGCTTTTGTACATATAGTAACTTTATATAGTTTTTGTTAGGATATTATGTATATTTCTTTGAAAATATTAAAAGTTTACCCAAAATACCCACCTATGTCAGAGAGGTTCGAATGTCAAATTCACAATTTTGTATCGTTATATGTCAGTGTCAGAAGTGCATTTAAACTGACGTTTATCATTTTTTTGTGTATTACTTCGTTTCGTTGCTTGTGTTGTGTATTGCCTGAGTGCCGTGCTCGTGGATTTAGTTTCGTGAAAATAATTATTTGCACTACCCTAGAGATTGAAGTTCAACATCTGAATAATATAATTAAAAGCCCCTTAAAGTGCATCAGCTATGGCGTCTACAATGCCTGAACAGGACAGGAATGAAGAGAGGCGCCGTAGGGTGAGTAAATAACACATTAATTTGTTCTCAATAATGATTCATACTAATTTTGCGTGTTTCATATGCAAATGACTTCGCATTTGAATAATTTCGCTGATAGGCTAGTTATAAATGTATTTGATATTTATGACACTATTTTGCTATTTCTTTCAGATAGGAAAGTTTCCAGATGTTTCTCTACCATTAAAATTGATAACACAAAGAAATAAAGGTGATTGAACTCATCAACCTACAAGTCAAATTACCTGTAACATAAATTAATATCTTTACTTTGAGTTTAATATCTATTATTGTGTAATAATTGATATTTGTTTTGCAATTCCTATGGAAGTATTCCAGGATGTTTGATTGGTTCATGGTGTAGGATTTTGTAGTTGAGGAGTATTGTAAGATAATTTTACAGGGCTGGTTTATTATGGCTACAATTATAGGTAAAATAATAAAATCTATAAGTATTAAAGCATAAACATAAAGATAGTAACAGTAAGTTAAGTTTAACTTTTATAGTAAACCTATTTATTAGAACAATACATTATAGCATAGGTTCTTATGCTAAGTTACATTTATACATACTTACATTGGACAATGAAACAATAAATTGCACTAGAGATGTTTTATCACATGTCACTTGTTAATGAGATAGAAAACATGATAATCATTGTTAGTTATGTTATATTTGTGAGTATCGATGTGTGCGTGGTGGCTGCGCCCACTGCTTAAGTATGTGGATTAAATCAGTGTGCATTCAACCACCTTTTCTCATTCCCGCCTACTGCCAGCCAGAATAAGATAGATAGTTAAATAAGGTGTAGGACTATGCAGACTATAGTGCATATTCATAAGTTATGTGACACACACATACAGTTCCACAATCTTATCTGACCTGGTGAGGAAAAAAAGAACTACGAATGCCATAAAAAAATAATATAGTCAAATGAACTCTACGATGCTCTGTGAGTAAAATTGTTCACATTGATGCTTCTGCTGGGTTAGACAAGTTTGTGGGACTATAGCTGAAACAGTAATACCTTAATGTAATAAAAAAAACTTTAATTTGGCAGGCAAAACTCACAGTACAAAACAGAATGTCATCCAGGTTATAGTCAAGAAGTTAGAGGTCTTCAATTAGTTGCATAACCTTACATTTTTACCTCCTAATATTTAGTAAATTTAATGGATAAACATTTATTATGATGCAATTTTTTCTTTACTTATTTTATTAGCATGGTTCTTACAAGAACTCATTACCACTTGCTTTAACAGCGATGGCAAATATTTATGAAAAAACATGCTTGAAGGAGAAGACCTAGCTTTCTAAGATGAAGTGGAAGTGGCCTATACAATGGTCTATGCGTTCCTAAGAGGGATATGGGAGACCCATACTCAGCTGTGGGAGGCTAAAATGTGGTTGATTATTTTTCTGTGTCAGGACGATAAGTCCTGCATTGATGTTCCGCTTGGGGTGTATTGTGCATTGATGTGCTTGACATGACATGTTATCTTAAAAAACCTTTTCTACCTAAATGTACTAACTAACCTATCTTATTCTATTTGTAGGTCCTGCTAGGGCCTCTGCCACCAGGATTCCTTCGAGCAGATGGTGCAACAGACACACACGATGCTGACTATCAAGCAGCATTGGCTCTGCAGCAGCAGCTATGTGGTGCTCAGGTCAGTATCCCTTCAGCCATTTCATCATATAAACGTTTGAAGTGGACATTGAATTGCTGCATGCTCCACTGCAAGCAGAAGTATACATCCATGTATACACTGGGACTATTTGGATTTCACTAGCTGTAACTAACAATTGTTTGCAATAATCATGCAAGAACTTGTGGAGGACACTCTGTACTTACCCTGAAGATTTGGGCCCTTATTCTAGATTTAAATAGATATCTGTTAGTTTTGGATTTTTAGTTAGAGATAGATTTTGTTTTTTTATGTTTTGTTTCTTCCATCTATTAATTTATTAAGTAAGTATAAGATAAGTAATAATCGGTCTAGTGACTAGTATATTTAGCATGTTACGATCATATCTAGAAGGCTGAATGCGCTCATAAAGTAAGTTTTTATGGATATGTTTAATTTTTGCAACTGTTCCGCCAGTTTTATGTACTTCTAAATTAAAAAAACAACGAGATTCCTTGCTTGAACACATGACAGGTTTAACATTATGTATATGTAATATGTTTCTTATTGAAACATTCATAGTGACAAGGGCTCAGCGCTTGAAATCCAGTTCAACGGACTCAACTAACCATTGTTTTGTTTTAACTCATGAGAATCAGGATCATTAGTTGAACCATAATAACAAGGTGTGAGTGTGAATGTGTGACTTACTTTATTTTTATCATAATGAACATTATCTCGAAGGTTTTGATAAATGAATAAAATGTTTGTAGCAGATTGGATTACAGCAAAACACTCAAATGTGAATCATACATGTCTGTTTTGTTATCATCTACTATAGTACAGAGAAGGAGAGTTTAATCACCTTACTTGTAAAGGACCCAAGTCTCAACTTTGACAGGCGCGTCTAATAAAACACGGTAATAGGGCTATATAAAAATTAGCACTATATTTATGGGTCATGCCGTAGGAGGCGACTATATAAGATGATGATTTTTAATAGAAATACAAATAACACAATTGTGTAATAGATAATACATACATCGCGTAATATTTTCATTGTAGTTCTTTGTTTATAAGAGAAAGATATAAAATTGATCATAAACTTACAAATCGATGCTATGAAATTTCAATGTTGACGTTTTTGATGAACTCTATTAAGTATTTTTTCTTCTAAAACTAGGTCTATTTTAAAAATATCATGTGTCAAGAAATGAAGTGAAATTGTTGAAAACTTTAAAAATGGCTTATTCCGCTTTTGTGTAGATGCACCCTATTTGTATAACATTAATTTAGACGTAGTATGTAGCATGGAAAAAATATTTGCACCTATTTTAAAAACTCTTACTTACTTACTCACTCCCATTTACGTCACTCTTAAGTAAATGCCATTTTTTCCACGCTTCTCCTTCTTATTTTCAAACAAAAATTTTCCACAGGTACCAGCAGCTGGACCCCCACTTACAGCTCGACTAAGCATCACCATAGCACAGGCGAAACTCGTCAAAAACTATGGTAAGAGAATCATCAATACTTTTTTACCTTAAGAGAGCTATAGACCACAAACTTGTCCATACAATAAGATATAGCTCTTTTCTACCTTTTGATGTTGACCGAGTGGTTTTTTTTTCACAAAGCTAACACATTATTTACTAGGCTTTAACGATTATTTTTTTTCTGTCTTTTGTATCACTTTAAAGTTACAAGCTTCCTAAGCAGTGATATTTTTGCGCTGGTACTATGCATATTAAAAGGAATTTAGTAACTTTTATCAAAATAATAAAATGTATAGGCCTCAAAAAACATCAAAGTGAAGCTATTGACACCAATAACAAAAAAATACGTTACAATTTAGGTGGAGAAAAGAGGTAGGCCCCGGAATGAAAATTCTATTAGAAACACGAAAACAGTAAAGGGTCGGTGATACTCTTAATTTATACTGTCCCACTTTTAGGCAAAGGTTTAGCCTAATTTCTTCCGTTTTTTTTTCCTCAGCTGCTTTCCGCTTTATTAGGCATGTTATCAATTAAGAGATTGCTGAAAGAATCCCTTATATGTTAAAAATTTATGCAATTTTCACTTGAACTCGCGTTCGATGCCTTTTCAGTTCCATAAATGTTTAACGTTGTTCTCTAAGATGACTGTGACAGTCAGTCATATTAAGTAATACTTCCTACAGGCCTTACCCGTATGGACCCGTACGTGAGACTTCGCGTCGGTCACTGCATATACGAGACCCACACAGACCCCAGCGGCGGGAAGACTCCCAGGTGGAACAAAGTTATACACTGGTAAGTTATCTTGAATATATTAATCATATGCCTTGATCTGCGTACTAATTGAGAAAAACGTATTTTATTGAACCTGAAAAGTTTATTACGTAGACAAGTGAGACGTAAATATCGATTTAACTAAAAACTACATAATTAAAAAATTGCTTCAGGTTCATTTTATTTCTGTTTATACTAACAACATTTTAATTTTAATTGTGACATGAAGCTATTTATGTTTTAAAAAAAGTTACAATTCGATCTCTGAGACTTTCTAATGCGTATTTCTAAATATTCGGATCCAATCGGGAACACTTCCAAATGGTTCTAGATCATTCCGCTGAAGAACTGAAAATTAACATATGTTGGCCTTTATTATCTTCTTATTGTCTCAATTTAATGTGTGATTCTGTAAGGCTATTAGAAAATGACTAATCTTCTGACATTGATCATAGAATTAAACAAATAAATAACTTTTCACATTTCTAGCTCCCCACTAGAATTTGTCATGTGTCGAGGATGCCATGCAACATTCAGAAACACGCACACAACCAAACTAACCCAATACTATGATATAGACTGATTGGGTGACACATTTTACACTTGAGGGCCTTCGATGCCTGCATCTATTTCCCTAGAGCAAACGACGCTACAAAACGAGCGATATCGGGTTTCATAATAATTAAACTTAAGTGGCACATAGTAGTAGTTCAGAATTTAACCTATTTACTGGTTATTTTGCGAAATTTGCATATTTTATTTAAATATGTAAAGTTCCCGCTCTGGTATAATAGCGGTTATAACCAGTCGAAATTCCGACGCGTGTTATTAGGCTAGTACAATCGACTACACATTTTTAACCCACTTCAAAAAGCAGGAGGTTCTCAATTCGTTGGCTTCTTTTAATTTTTTTTAAGTATATTCTCCGAGCTCACAGAAACGCCTAGATTGAATTGGAAGATTTTTTTTAGATCTAAAGGGTAGAATTCCTAGCTGGTCCCATAGACACATTGTATCAAAATCAGTCCAGGATTTTGGTTTATAAATCAAAATAGCAAAAAAATTTGTTTATCAAATTAAAGTCTGTTTATAACTTTTTTTAAAGTATTATTTTTTTCATAAACTTACCAAACAACTACAGTAAAATACGACGACGTACAAAAACTAATGTAAAATACAATCCACAAGTCTCAAATTAGGCATGTTATATTTGTAGTTGCTTGTACATTCCAGTTTCATACTTTGTACTAAAATGTCAAGGATTCAAATGGTGGCATGTATTAAAGCAATTTAATTTAATATTGATGTCGCAAATTAAAATTTAAAGTTACTTATATTATGACGTTTTTCTTGTTATAGAGACCGCGAATCGAGTTTTTACAGAAAACTACCTGACCCGGCAAACTTCGTAACGCCTAACAGTCGATTCGAAAGTGTTGTTTTTAGACCTTTCAGGCAATTTTGGCAAAATCGGTTTAGCTGTTCTCAAGATTAGCGCTTAGCAAACATTCAGCGACTCATTTTTATATTATAGAAGATGGCGATACTTGGGCGATTATGTACTCGTAGTAAGAGAAATACTACATTTTGCACGCAATGGTTTCCTGATGATGTTTTCCTTCACCGGTAGTTCAGGCCCTTTGCGTTTTTCGTGGGTTAGAACCTCGTATCTGACGCACGCCAATCGAACCCACTAACCATCATCGCTACGAAACTGTTCTTTCCCTTCAGCCTGCTTCCTCCCGGCGTCCACTCTGTGTACTTGGAGATATTCGACGAGTGTTCGTTCACAATGGACGAGCTTATTGCGTGGGCGCACATCTCCATACCGCCTGCAGTTCTCAACGTAAGTACCTCACAACAATCACCTAAGTTCTTAAAGAGTGGTTTCTTTTACAGAATTCCAACGCTCATTTATAAGTTTCGTTTTGCTCATTTCTTTTGTCTACTATGGGGGCCGTTCATTAATCACGTGTTGTTTTTTAAGGGTATAACTTAGACGGTCACCAAATATTATTTTTGGTTCCTAAAATGGTTTTTACGGTCACCAAATTATGACACTCCGAATACTTTCGCCATTTCTTTTTTACAAGGTAACATTTTTTTTGGTAATAGATAAGATAAGATAATGTTTATTTACCAAATAAATACAGATTACAAAAATATTTCTAAATTATAAGTAGGAAATTACAAACCACAAGCTAGTACAAAATAATTATACATTGTCTAACTACATTATGATTCCGTTACAATAAATATAGCTATACCTATTTTACTATTTATAAATAGTAAAATAGGTACTTTTTTGTGCGGTAAACCTTCTTTTAATCAACGGAAACTAGCGTGAACTTCAGAAGTAAGGTCTTGATGCGACACAGACGTTTGCGCGGATTAGAATACTCGATTAAATATTGTGATATAGTAAATGAAGCTGTTTTTCTCATTAGTTCTTCTTCTGGTGTAGGTTTCCTTATAATATACTGATTTGCTAATATTTCCAGGGTGACACACACGAGGACTGGTACCCGTTGAACGGCAAGCAAGGCGAGGGTGTGGAGGGCATGATCAACCTCGTCCTCAGCTACTCTGTAAGTATTTTAGCTACAAATGTTCGCAAGCTCTGATGAATCAGGGCTGCTATTTCTTGCCATTAGGCCATGTCCCCATTAGGCTTACTGGCGCCTAAACGCTTGGGACAGCTATAAACCGCCAACTTGTCCATACAATAAGATCTAATAATAATAGAATAAGATGCTCTTTTCTACCTTTTAATGTTGTCCGATTCCAGTGTTTTATTTGTTTGTTGTTGTCATATTTTTTACTCTTAAATGATGCCTATTAAAAGCCTTTATATATGCAGAATTAATTAACGTTTTTCAAAATCATGAAACATGTAGACCTAAAATACATCATAGTGAAGCGATTGACACCAAAAACAAAAAAAAATTGTGGTTGGAAAGATGTAGCCCCAGAAAAACTAACTAAAAAATTGAAGAAATTGGGCGAAATATCGCAAAATGCGTGTAGAATTCGCAATGTGAACACTCCGTTTAAAATATATAGGGAGAAGAACTAGGAGCGAACAGTTAGCTACTCACACTTCGCTTAATGGGGACACGGCCTTAGATTCCTCGGAGCTCGCGGGCATATTGTAAGAATTTACGGTTGTTTAAGGTTGTTGTTGGTCCAATTTTCTACAGACACTTAAAGTATAGTATTATACGACATTTGAACAACGAGCATAGTTCTCAAAATATAAAACAAATTAATGAAATCGTAATTGCAAGTAACTTATATTCAAAGCTTCTATAAAAATGCTTAATCGTGCTTTCACAATATTTGTGGGTTAAAGTTTACATGTATTGTTGATTTTTACAATTTATAAAAACCATACCAAAAACATTGTCGTGATTCTGTTCAGTCTTTCAATCTACTCGACCTAAAATCTTATTGCAACGGAATTCAGTTCACGGTCGCGTTAATAAGTTAGAGGTAAACTACAGTTAGTATTAACGCTAAACTGACACAAATTGGATTAACCTTAATATTTTAATCCAATTTCGGTTAACGCTTGACGCATTTTTTCTTTAGTTACTTCCGTTTAAACATTAGTTATACGTACTCGTATTTACCCATAGGTAAAGTTGTAATTATTGAAGGAAAGTGGTATTTGTAATTCTTAGATTGTAACATTATTTTGAGTAACGTTATTGTCTAACAATGGAGGGGCAATCGTTTTGGTTTTCATCCAGATGTTCCTTTGTTATAATTATAGTGTTAGACTCTGATTTGCGAGAATTATGTTTCATAACTTTACAAACATGCTATGTAATGTGTTCATTATATTGACAACCTTCGTTTGATCAAAATCGTCGTTGCTGTGCTAGTCCAAGAAACGCCAATAAAATCTTATGGAATTTAACTGCCGGCGTGTTTAAGGCGCTAATAATATATTTTGAAGAACCATTAGTTATTGTCAGGTTTTATTTAAAAAATAATAATAATTTTGACTTACGTCTTTTCACATTAATTCACGCATGTCACGTCTTGCCGAGTTTGAGTGAATCACTATACAAGCCTTGGTCCGCAATAACTGCACTGCTGACCATGCTATGACGGCCTCCAGCTTAGCTAAGTTATGCTCTCGACCTTCAAGTATGGTCAGCACTGCAGCTCTTTTTGTCCGCGCCGTAAAGGCCTCGACCTGTGGTCTCGGCCCTAATTATGGCTTGGCCGTCAAGAGGTGCACTGCTGACCGCGCTGTGATGGCCTGCAACTGTAACAAGCAGCGCTCTCGCCCATTAAAATCGCCGATAGCAATGCAGTTATTGGAAACCGCGGCAGTAATGCATTATTATTCTTCATTATTTATTACAGGTGGGTCCAGCAGCCGTAGCAACATTCCCTCCGATGCTGGTAGTACCGAGCACGGGCATGGGGTATGCGGCGATGCCGATGTACCCTGCAGCCGCCGCACAGCACCAGCCAATCCAGCACCACCAACCTCCACAGCAACAGCCAATCACAGCCGACCAGCTGCAACAGGTAATATTATACATTAGTATTGGTTACAAGCAGTCGGCCAGCTGCAACAGGCAATATTATACATGAGTATTGGTTACAAGCAGTCGACCAGCTGCAACAAGTAACATTTTACACGGGTATTGTGGTATTGGTTACAATCAGTCTACCAGCTGCAACAAGTAACATTTTACACGGGTATTGGGGTATTGGTTACAATCAGTCCACCAGCTGCAACAGGTAACATTATACATGAGTATTGGTTACAAGCAGTCTACCAGCTGCAACAAGTAACATTTTACATGGGTGTTGAGGTATTGGTTACAATCAGTCCACCAGCAGCAACAAGTAACATTTTACACGGGTGTTGGGGTATTGGTTACAATCAGTCCTCCAGCTGCAACAGGTAACATTATACATGAGTATTGGATACAAGCAGTCGACCAGCTGCAACAAGTAACATTTTACACGGGTATTGTGGTATTGGTTACAATCAGTCGACCAGCTGCAACAAGTAACATTTTACACGGGTATGGTGGTATTGGTTACAATCTAATGATACTGTAGACTATTAGCGTTATTTTAAGGTATACAGATATTATAAACAATATTCTATATTTCCCACAGATCGAAGAGATGTTCCCAAGTATCGACAAGGAAGTCATAAAGTCAGTACTGGAAGCGAATCGCGGCAATAAAGACGCGACCATCAACTCATTACTGCAAATGTCTGAATAAAGCATTTCGTTTATCATTATTTATAAACATATAAAGCAAAGAAAGTTTCCATACAAATTAAATGAAATTTTAACTATTTTATTGTATTGTTCATAGTAAATATTGGACAAGTCAATGTTACAGCAATTATTAACAATTTATTAAATTTTGTCGATCAATGTTACTCACTCATGTTATGTTGAATTATCGGTTGAATAACCCAACATAGATTTTTTTCTTGGTGTATATGAAATTTCTATGGATTTATATGTTAATTTTATGTTAATTTTCGGATCAGTAATGGCTGTACCTAAAGTGTAAGTATAAAATAGCTATCTGCAATCATATAAATAATATATGTACAGCCTCTGTTCGCATATTAGGCTACTAAGGAGTCGTTTAATGTAAAATAAATATCGTTTTTGCTACATTCGTCTTATAATCACATATTCCGACTGAACGGCGTAAATAAACGTTCTCTTGTTTGTTTTGAAGAATACAGTTACTAAACCTTCGATGTGTAAATGAAAATATGTTCGTATCGATATATTTTGGGCTAATAAATCGTTTTCACTACTTACTGTGAATAATTATGTGGATTTTGGTTTAGGAAGATTGTCGGTCACTTTGCCTAACTTTGTGATAATATGAACGATGACCGCCTTTTAGTTTAGTACGCCAATTTTTAAAGCAAATCTTTATTTGTTATGTCTCATGTAGCCAATGTATGGTAGCATTTTAGACCTAAAAACACTTTTAATTGTAAAATAAAAATTGTAATATCACTATTTCATATAATCGTGTTTATTATTGTTTTAAGTATGATAGTATATTGATCATAGGTGCTTCGTAGAGGTGGGTACCTACTGGTGTAACGGGCGTAATGTAACGTGTTATTATATTGAATTTAATTTTGTCGTTGTTTTGTTAGTTTTGTAAAACACCTGAGTTTGATAAACCTTTAGAAGATCCTGCCTTTTAAAATATAGTTTCTAACTAAACTAAAGCATCACTAACACTAAAGGAGGTACCTAAAATTACCGTTTATAATAAATGTTTTATGTTTAAGCATTTGTGCATTCGTAAAGTAAGAGGAAACGCGTTCGCAGCGAGCATTCCTTACTGGTTACAGTAACATTCGCTGTGTAACCCATTACATTACACTCCATAAAACGAGTCAGGACCCACCTTTATGTATTTTATAGTATTGACTGTATTTTTTATTTTGCTCAAATTGTTTTTGATGACTGTCAAATTGCTGTAATTGCCATTTTAGCTCTCGTGTAGAGATTTTAATTTTGTAACATATAAATGATATTTAGTTTTTTTTATGTTTCTTTTTATAATATAATTAGGGCCAATTATTTGGCTTTATCAATTTTACGAAAATTGGTATTCTAAAATTAATTGTTAGAGCAGACAGTAGCGGTTTTATTATGGTATGGCTATCCCATAATAGACTTTGTTCGTAATTATGAGTATGACACTACATGATTTTTAAATTCATTTGTTTATTTAATCCGAAAACCTTGTATATACAGCGTAAATTATTTTATTCAGTGCGTATACTTTTACCATGCAATCAGTATCATTAATAGATCAAACTCTGCTATATTTTTTTTCATTTATGTTTTCAAAACATTGTAAATCTGATCATTCTGCGCGCGGTAGTACACAGTACTATTTATTGTGACATTAGTATTAAACAATAGCGCTAGGGGCGAATGACCTCATCTGCACAGCCGAGGTCATTCAACCCGTATCGCGAACAAGTGTGTTGAACTCTTTGGGTGTTTACTGTTAATAAGTTCCGCTTCAGCTCTGCTTTACTTGAATTGAAGTTTTCTCGATATTTTTATAATAAAGAGGGTTAAACTAAAAATACTTTTTTTTTTTAATATTTGCACTATTATACAGGAAAAATGACATTGAAATATCTCACTTATTATTGGTTTATAATTCCGATCTTGGTGTTTAATTCTGAACAGAATAGTATAAATTAAACTCCATTTCGCTTTTACGTCACGATGATTGCCTAGCCTTAGGTGTACTACGGAATAGCTATGTAGTTTAGTATTTCCACGGCTTTTTGGCTGCACGACGTGCCAAATTGTTTGCCATCGATGCAGAGGTTGCTTACTCGTATTACTAAGTATATTATTATTGTTGTATTTATTTGTAAATTTACATTGTATTATTGTATAAATAAATTATAACCTTATAATTATTATATTTGTTTCAATTGAAAACATCTGCGTATTATGATTATATTGCAGCGATCAAAAACAGCTAGACTCAATCTTGGGAATGACCCACCTTACATTAAAATTTCATGTACGCCTGAAACTTCTTGGGAGTCCTCAGATTTTCGCAATATAAGGTCCCCACTTTATATTGCGAAAAAAAACTTGTAAGATTTGGAATAAAATGTGTCCATACTCAACAAGACGCCTAGAATTTTTTTAATAACAATACACTCCCAAGAAGTTTCACGCTTACATGAAATTTTAATTCTGTTGTAAATGTCAATCAAAAATGGATATTGTGACTGAGCCGTATGAAGAGTGTCAAAATGCTACCTAATATTTATATGAAAGTCCTACTACACGTACATACTCGTATATGAAAGTCATATAGGTATTAACAGCCGTAATAAACAAATTTCAAAACACAGCCGAATTTACCCAAGCTTTGTACGAAAGTCCTGTAGACTAGGAGTGCGGCGCGGGATAGTGGGCCCGGCGAGAGGGGCGCACATGTTTAGGTATGGCAATATGGCTACCCAAATGGGCAGACATCGATGCTACATATATCAGATGTAGGCAAATCATATCTCTGAGGTGAACGATGTCAGGACGTCAGTTGCCATTATCAAAACGTTCTTACGTTACTAATTTTAATGACGGATGTACGGCTTAAGATACTCTGTACATACTAATAAAAATAGTAAACTTCTTAACTCTGAGTAATAAATATATGAAACAACATACATTATTTATTTACACATTTTATTATTTTCATACAAATACGTTCATTTGGCTTTCTTTTTCCTTTTATTCCCTTCACTGTGTTGCTTCGAACTGAAGTTCTCAGCTTTCCTTTTGATCTTCGTGATTTTTCCGATGACATTTTTGAACCGTACATCCTTTTTCATGAGGGTTTTGTTGACTTTCTTCAGACCCTGTTTGATGGAAGTGTCCACATCTTTTTCGTTATCGGGTAGAACTCTGTTATCGTTCTTTTCGACGGGTTGACTTTGTATTTGCGATTGTATTTCTTTGATTTTGGCGAGCTTAGCTTTTTTTGCGGCTTTGATTCGTTTACGACGCATTTCTTCTAGTCTGTAAGTAAACAATAACATTAGTAAGAAGTAAAATAGTTGGATTTTGTGCTCATGTACGTCCGTGTTGTCGCCTGTGAGCCATACTTGAATACAGCTCAAAAAGTGCGAATTTACTGTGACCAAGCGTAGTATTTTGAAGACCACTCTCCCCCTGAATGGATCACGTGGTCTGGGTATGTTACGATATCTATCAGATAAGTTTTCTCTCTCATTTCAGTTGACTTATCGGAGGCTTGAATTAAGCACTATACAATTTACTAGGTATGGTATGGTTTAGGAAAGCGTATGTTGCTACACCAAATAGCTCACCAAAAAAAACCCCAAGAATTATAAATCAGATAAACATGCAAACTGGCAGACGTAAAAACATTTTGCGTCGAAGCAGAGAAGAGACGCTTAAAACATAATAAAATATATGATCAACTAATTGATTAAGATAGAGTAAAACACTTCCCAGAGTTCAATTGACAACATTTTATTTTTGCAAAGTGATGAAATTCGAAAACCATTTCGAGATAATGTAACGAAAACTTAATACGAAAAATACCAGAATTTTATTTCCACTTTCTTCCGTAACTCGGAAGAAACAGATTTAGAAAAAACAGATAAAATAAATTCTCGTATTTATGTTAAGACTGTCAGATGCCACCAATAAAAAAATATTATGTATCTGTCATCTGTGAATTATACCAAAACAAACAACAAAAATACAGATAATTAATGACAGCATTTTTTTACGAGGGTTTGACTAGAATATGATAATAACATTATGCTGAACTTTTCTTATAATCTTCAAAATTCTCTAAATCGTAATTATTATATTCTAAATAAAAAAAATAGGAGTACGTTATGTTTTCATTTGTCTTTCCATTATCATAATAAAAATGAGGGTTCAAAACTTTTAACTGTTGTCAACTCCACACAACCGAGTTGGTTGGTGGGAATCTAATGTGAGGAGGTATATTATGTTTGTTTACTCACCCTTCCTGCATGAGGTCCGGGTCTACGCCCGCCTGCAGCCAGCGCTTGATCCTGTAGTTCTTCTTGCGCTGTTCGAACTCCTCGTTGTCTAACTGCGCCTCTTGCTCTCGACGGGTGACGCTCACTGTCGTAAACACCTTCACCGCTTCGTCGTCTGTAGCCAACGAACAAGACAAGTTATTACTAAAATAAATTAAATAATAATGTAACAAGTTATCGGAAGCGACTTCAAAAAAACCCGTCTACTGACACAACTCACATAAAAATACGACAAGCCGTTTAGGCTCTTAAGGCGTGCCCAAGAAATATACATACATACACTCGAAAAACATACCCAATTTTTATTTCGCAGCCGGGAACACCCTTATGGAACCACTTCAGAAGTATTTACAAATAAAAAATATTTTTTCAAATAGGTCCAACCGTCTCCGACATATCAATTGACAAACATAATAAATAGCTAAGTGTGAGTCAGAATCGCACACGAAGGGAAGAGAAATGGATTTTAATGTATGGTATTTAACGCCCCCCTAAATATTAATTTTATTCTGTTTTAATACATATTTCTTGTGATAGCTACAACAGAAATACATCATCAGTAAAAACTTTCATCTGTCCATCAATCGCGGTTTATGAGATACAGCCTGGTGAAAGACAGACTGTGAGGTGATAGTAATAGGGTCCCGTTTTTACCTTTTAGGTCATATCAAATAACAAATAGAAATGAATACCTCTTTTTTTGACAAGTCGGTAATCACATTTTTTTCAAAGATCTTGTTTGGTTTTTGTTTAAAATAATTGAGGTCATACCATCAATAGTATATTCCGTGAGTTTGGTGTTGATCTTCTCTTCGATCTGTCCGAGTCGCAGCAAGTCGTACGGCGTGATGAGAGATATAGCCATGCCGGTGCGGCCGGCGCGAGCCGTGCGACCCACTCTGAAAACATAAACAATATTTATTTGCATCAG
Source organism: Ligdia adustata (assembly GCA_947049295.1). Taxonomy (NCBI): domain Eukaryota; kingdom Metazoa; phylum Arthropoda; class Insecta; order Lepidoptera; family Geometridae; genus Ligdia; species Ligdia adustata. Next base: position 6,098,803 of record OX346233.1, read on the forward strand.
AAAACTACACCATAAAACACAATTTATTTATACGCGTAATACTCAAAATAACCTCACTAGAGTATGTCGTCACTGCCTCACCTGTGTATCTAATCACTACCTCACTAGAGTATGTCGTCACTGCCTCACCTGTGTATCTAATCACTACCACACTAGAGTATGTCGTCACTGCCTCATCTGTGTATGTAATTACTACCTCACTAGAGTATGTCGTCACTGCCTCAACTGTGTATCTAATCACTACCTCACTAGAGTATGTCGTCACTGCCTCACCTGTGTATCTAATCACTACCTCACTAGAGTATGTCGTCACTGCCTCACCTGTGTATCTAATCACTACCTCACTAGAGTATGTCGTCACTGCCTCATCTGTGTATGTAATTACTACCTCACTAGAGTATGTCGTCACTGCCTCAACTGTGTATCTAATCACTACCTCACTAGAGTATGTCGTCACTGCCTCACCTGTGTATCTAATCACTAAATCACTAGAATATGTGGTTACTGCCTCACTAGAGTATGTCGTGACTGCATCACCTGTGTATCTAATCACTACCTCACTAGAGTATGTCGTCACTGCATCACCTGTGTATCTAATCACTACCTCACTAGAGTATGTCGTCACTACATCACCTGTGTATCTAATCACTACCTCACTAGAGTATGTCGTCACTACATCACCTGTGTATCTAATCACTACCTCACTAGAGTAGGTCGTCACTGCCTCATCTGTGTATGTAATCACTACCTCATTAGAGTATGTCGTCACTGCATCACCTGTGTATCTAATCACTACCTCACTAGAGTATGTCGTCACTGCATCACTAGAGTATGTTTTTTTTATCCTATACAGCTAGACATTTGACCACAAGTTCGCACGACCACAAAAGCCAACGATACTGTAGCCTAAGATGGAGCATGCCTAGACTGGAATACGATGGCTCTCACGGATGGCTGCTGGAACACACCGTTAGATGTTTGACGACATATTTTACAACTTGAGGGTGGTAGCTAGCCAGGCGAGCGATAGGTAACGTCCTACCACTCACCTGTGTATGTTATCACTACCACACTAGAGTATGTCGTTACTGCCTCACCTGTGCATGTTATCACTACCTTACTAGAGTATGTCGTCACCGCCTCACCTGTGTATGTATTCGTTAGGCTCCAGCGGTAGCTTGTGGTTGATGACGAGGTGCACGGTCGGTATGTCAAGACCCCGCGCTGCTACATCAGTCGCGACTAAAGTACATTTCAGATTGCTCCTGAACTGAGCGAGCGCCGCCGCACGATCCCGAGCTCGCATGAAACCGTGCAGGCATACATTGTCCATTGATATCGCGTTTAGCATCATTGATAGTACTTGACATTCTCTGGAACAGAGAAGATTAATTAATTACAAAAGCTATCTGATATATGCTGTGTTTTACTAGAGATGATGCGGCCTAAGATGTAGTAGCACATAGTACCTACGTAGCTCAGCAAAGATCGATTCGTACTAGACTGCGATCAACATGGAAACAGGATACTTTGTCTTATCGCTCTAGACGCATTTAGGTATATGCATATTTCCTGTGACATTTGATAATTAATTTTAATTTATATGTACCTAAATTTACATGTTCACGTTTGTAGATTTCCACATGTAGGTACTATTCCAGATGAGGAATACTTTTCAGTTATCAATGATTTTAAACTTACTTCAAATATAGCCTCAACCGCATTTTATCAAATCAAGGGGATGAAACGTCATAGGTTCAGTAAGAAACATCCCAAAATCAAAAGATATCATAAAAGTTATCGGTCAAGGAGATTAGTTTGTAAATCAAAGTAAGTTTACTTAGTTTGATTTGCTGACGAATATTATTTACTGTACTTTTTTTTAATTATTAGGCCATTGCTTGACCTTTCCAACAATCATGTATGTGTGAAAACCCGTTTTCTTAAACAATATAATTATCAAGACTTTAATATAAATGTAAATGCTCTTACTTCTTAGTATCAGTGAAGACAATGACATGAGAGCTGGGTCGGGTCTCTCTGTACTTGCGTAGAGTTTGTACCAGGTATACGTCACGTGCGTACGCGGGACACACCACGTACCGCTGCTCTAGTGTTGACACGGTCAGCGTGGAGTCCGTCTCGGACCATAGCTGGAGCTTCTGTGAGCATCATTTATTTATATTTAACTAGCTGCGCCCCGCATTGTTAAACGTGAATATGATTGATCCCACACAAATACAGCATTTTTCCGTATGAAAAATATTCTGTGTTAATCCAGGACATAAGCTATCTTGCTGTCAAATTTCATCTAAATCCATTCAGTTTTTTTTAAAGAGTAACAAACATACATCCATATATATATATATATATATGGATGTATGTTTGTTACTCTATATATATATATATATATATATATATATATATATATATACATACAAAGCATCAAAGGATAATTAGAATAAATATTTAAGGGGGCTGCTAATCAACAAAAGAGATTTTTTGCTCTACATTAATAACGGCAGCAAGAAGGTATTTAAAATATTCAGAGAATATTTAGTTGTACATTCACTTTAAAATTAAATAATCGAATCAAAATAAAATAAATATTTAGGGGGGCTCCCATACAACAAATGTGATTTTTTTGCAATTTTATGCTCAATATTAATTACAAAAGCAGGTAGATAATTGAAAACAATGTTTCATAGATAATGGTACTTCTAGTGTGAGTCCGACTCGCTTTTGGCTGGTTTTTTTACTTACTTCTTTGTTCAACGGAATGAGCTTGGATTCTTTCACATGCTCCGTGATGGTTGCAGAGAATAACAAGTTTTGTCTTCTAGCAGGAAGTGCGTTGAAAATTGTCTCGAGATCTTCTTGGAAAGACTCGCTAAATAATCTGAAAGGATTTATTTTAGATCAATTGCATTTTTGCTCTACCACATAACACATGTATGTTTTTAACAAATTTTTCCCTTTTTTTGAGAGATTGTAATCCCAATCCTCAACAAATATAAAATATGTAAAATCCATACAAGTTTTTTTTTTAAAGATTGTCTGGAAATTACGACCTGTATAGAAATCGAAATTTCGTGTGAACAAACTTCAAAACATACCAACGACCACACCAAGAAACATTTTGCCATACTCAAACCCGGCATTGCTCGCTCACTCAATCAAGGATAAAAATATTATGCAGAACACAAATAAATTTTGTCAAATCAACACTTAGTTATAATAATTAGTTATAAATCCAAAGTCTAATTATTAATTGTAAATATTTAGGTCTTTTTCAGCAGAGAGGTCTGAATGAGATATCAAGAAATTATATTTATAAACCAGATTCAATATATGTATTTATGTGTATACCTGTCAGCTTCGTCCAATACTAGATATTTAATTTTCCTTAATGTGAAAGTGTCACAGCCTGTGATGTGATCAGCGAGGCGACCAGGCATGCCCACCACAATATGGGGTCTTTTCGCAAGCTTTAGTGACTCTTCCAGCTGGTCAGAGCCTCCCGTTACTATACACACTCTCAATTTAAGTGGCTGCCCAAGTATTGTAAACTGGTCTGCTATCTGAAATTATCACATTTCATTCATAGTAATTTTGAAGCATTTATTATCATAAAAATGACAAAATTGTTAATTTATTAAGTATAACTTTAGGAAATTTCAACTCTTTAATGGAAAGATAAATATATATAGTTAAATCTAAGAATATTACCTGATATGCCAACTCATGTGTAGGAGTCAACACCAAAGCAAATATTCCATAAGGGTCTTCAGCTAAGTGTTGTAAAATAGGCAGTGCAAAGGCAAAAGTTTTGCCTGAACCTGTTTTTGCTGCTCCAATGCAGTCATGTCCAGATAATATCTGTGGTATGCAGCCTTTTTGGATAGGAGTAGGGGTTTTAATACCTAAAAGAATGTTGCTAATTAATTAATTGGAACAACATTATGGTTTATTACATTCAGGGTACCCGAGAACAGATCTAATTTGCTTAGGTTTGCTCCCACTTAGCATGCAATAGCATCGTTAAATATCGACTTTATAATTGTAACCAGGCAAAATTTACAAAGGCTGCAAATTTAATCACATTTCGTATTCAAAAGTTTATGTCTCATAAAATAGTTAAGTGTAGCATAGCCTTGGTTTTACTGTCATGATGCTATTTCTCTTTGGCATGCATATTTGATTGATACTTAAACATATCAGAAATATTGTTTTGGGAGTGAGATCCTTTACAAGAAACTAAGGTATGTACAAAATTACCTACTAAAAATATACAAACCAAGAGTAAACAGCTGTTTGATGAGCCAAGTTTTCACACCTAACTCTTCAAACTCTTTACCATCATTTGCATCCATCGTGGATTTGCAACTTTCATCGGTAGTAATATTCAATAAACTATTTCATCTTAACTATGTATGGTACATAACATAACCTCAAAGACAAAACAATTCCATGCATACAGTACTTTTTTTAAATGGCAATCGTCCATGGGATACTTGTGCAAGTTTCATTGACGTCAAGAATATAACCGAAACTCAAATTATAAATTTAATAATAAATTAACCAAAACGACATAAACATTACATGTGAATCAACAAACAAACAAAATCTATTTACTAAAAGCTAAAAGCTAACTAAAAAATCGAGCATTAAATATGAATTCACTAAAAGAAAATCAAAACTAAACTATTTACAGAGATGAATGAACAAATGATATGAAAAATGGAATAGTTATTAGACGAAAGTAGGAAAAGGAAATGAACATGGAAGACTGACATGGAAGTAGGAAAAGGAACAATGTAACTAAAAGAAGAAAGAAAGGAAGAATGACAATAAAATTTTTATTTAGGTTTCCTCCTTCAACGACACATTCGCACAGTGAAGAATCTCTATTATTATTTTTTTCAAAAAGTGATGGTTACAACAATATCTTGGACCTGGTTCTATAGTTTACCCTGACGAGCTCTGTGATAAGGTTTTAGAAGCAGACGATTGAGAATAAAGATATGCAAGAACCACAGGCGTAGAAGCGACTGATGCAAAAGATGGCTTCGAAAGAGGGTGCAGCTTGGAAGCTTCTGCATATGAAATATCATTTTGAGACATAGTAGATTGAAAGGCCATTTGCCGAGACATTTTAGGGCAGACTTTATTAGTGGCAAAATGGTTTCACCATACACATTTTGCATTGCCTGGTTCAATGTTGCATGAGTCACAAACACGTGGTTGGGAGCATTTAAAACAGGCTGGCTTTGACCGACACAAAGTTTTTGTATGTCCATAACGGCAGCAGCTGAAACATTGAATAGTGGGCAGGGAGTAGCGTTCAACTTGGAAGGAGTTGTAGCAGAGAAGCACACTTGAGGGGAAAACCTGCCCATCAAAAGTTAAAACAACGATTTGTGATCGTTTCCAGGAAACCACCCCATCAATAACCACCTTAAAATTTTAGCGACGAGCCTTTACAATAGGCCTACAACTCTTGGGAACCGTCATCTCTTTGATTATATCCTCAGGAGACTACTCAACTGGGATACCCCGTACAAGCCCTAGGCGAGTCACATTGAATGACGAAATAAAGACTCTGTAGCCATTTTTGTCTAAAGAGGTAGACTGTAAGAAATCGTTGGCTGTGGCACATGAATGAAAGGACAGCGAAATTAGATCACGGCCCTCACTTTTGATGAAGCCGTCAACAACACATTGAAATTCCCTCATTCGTGAAAACAAAAAGCGACCGAAATTTACCGGATGTAGTGTAATTCCATCGGCAGGCGAAGATATACATTATACATGTACCTACAAAGAAAAGATCTATGTACATGTATAATAAATGGCCCACAATTGGAAGGAAAATACTCAGGACGCGAAATTTGTGATACAACACTTTTCTGTGCAAGGGGAGAGCAGTAGAGTCACGGGAACTTCTATCCATCACTGTCTGACCCAAGGATATAGATGCCAATGAACGTAACATTGATGAAAAAGATGACGGTGGTGTTAAGCGGTCATCTGTTATCTTATCATCAGCAGTTTCAAAACCATCCGAGTCAATGGGAGATATTTTTCTACCACTGACCCTATCACCCGATGGCGACTGACGTCGACGCTCCGAACAGTCATGGCGATGTTTTTTCTTCTTTCTCCTCGACTCAGAAGTAGAAACTGATGTAAAAGCGGCAGGAGAAGGAGGGCTAATAAAGTCAGAACCACCCAGCGAACCACCACCGGGGTCAAGGGGATCGACTCCCATGATTACAACTCAAACCAAAAAGTAAAATAAATAAACAGGGCTAAAAACTAAAGAAATATATGGAAAATAAGCAGTTTTGGTTAAATAATTAACAAAGAATAAATAATTAAATTTAAAATAAAAACCTTTACCGACTGGCACGCTTGACGTTCCACCGGCCAATACCTATGGCCAAAACTGCAGTACGTTATATGTATGGGGCAATAAATGGTTTCAAAAAGTTTTTTTAATTGATTATGAATGAATATATGAAATGACATTCATCCGGAAGTTAGGCTGTCATATATGTCACAGCCACTTGCCGAGAGTAAAAATGTTGATCACTGCCCCTCATAGAATCAGGAATTACTACTACGTGTATAGGAGCTATCACTACGATAAAATGCCTTACTGAATTCTGTGATACAGAGTCATTCCAAGCTATAAAGAATCATATGTTGATATTAGATTTTTGTTATCCTACACAGCTAGGCATTTGACCACTAGTTCGCACGACCACGGAAGTCCTGTCTAGACCTAGATGGAGCATGCCTAGTCTGAAATACACTGGCTTTCAAGGAAGACTGCTGGAACACACCGTTAGGTGCTTGCCGACAGATATTACAACTTGAGGGTGGTAACTAGCAAGGCGAGCGATAGGAAACGCCCTATTACAATATTATGGTTACCTTGCGATGTTTTCTTTCACCGGTAGAAATTATTCATTCATGTAGGTTAGATATATTTTTTTTATAAATGTAAACTTATGTTTGACTTTTAGGTATTTCTTTTAAGACCCTTGTACACCGTTTTACAGTGAAGATTCTTATATCTTTCTTTGTCTTTAGATCACTGGCAACTAATCCCAAAGTATAATAGCAGTTGCTACTTCCTGTCAATTTCGATGATTCGAATACAGGAAAGTCTGTCTATTCTTTACTTTGTCTACGATTTTGGCATTTATGTACTAAAATAGTGATGTATTTTGGTTTATCTTTTAACTACATACGATTCTACTTTTTGGCTCAACCGAACGTTACAATTAATTATTGATATACATATAACCCAATTCAATCATAGACTTACCTCGCTATTAGCACGTTTATTTGCTTAATCACAGAATTGTAAAAAAATTGGTTGTTCTGTTTTGCAATACGGGTAATCGATTGTATCAAATGAAACGATTATAGTGTAACATTCCTATTAGTTCATCACGCAACAAACGCGTGTGTTTTTATTTGGTTCGGTAATTCTTTCCTTTTCTTGTCCTAATTACAGTTTCCAGTCTCAGTTTGATTCTAAACAGTTCAAAGTTTGAGTGTTGGTTATATTCAATAAGTGGGTAAGTAATCTACAAAATTTTCGGTACCTAATCAACTACGCTAATCTCGAGCGAAATAACAAAATAAACTGCTGACCAGAGGCTACTCCAATTTTCATTTATGAATAGAGATTAAAATAAATTAATAAATGGCAGCTGGATAACTGCCTTATTTACACGTAAAGTATTTTTTGGATAAAGCTAAGTTATCTTTGTGTAAGGTAAGTATCATTATCAAATAAATGAAAACTATATTGGTAAGACCTTGCCTCCTTTTTTGTTGAAGTATTCGCCAGTATAATAAAGACTAAATAAAATTATGTTTTCTGTAATTCCCAATATCTGTTTTCAGTTTTATAACTTATGTTTTTAGATCAAAATTAAGGGCATCTACTGTATGATTCAAATTTAATGAGCAAAATTTAATTTGTGCTCCCTCTCGCTTTCTTCTCTTTATTATAAAATTAAAAAAGCAATATTCAGTATAGTGTTGAGAAGTATATAACAAAATATAAAAAAAAGTTACCATTACTTCACTGAAAATAAAAGATTAAAATAAGAGAAAGTAATACTTTCAGTTACTTACATGACACAAGAATTTATTTGACCAACATTAATAAAAAACAGGCACATCTGAGAAATAAGAGAAAAAAGATTTTGAAGGACAGAAAACCTCCTTATTCAAGTTTTTTTTTAATCAAATCAATACTTTGATGAATAGATTATGTGCCTTTGTTACTCTTGCACTCAAAAACTACTGAATGGATTTGGATAAAACTAGGCACCAAGATATCCTTGATAAACACTAGATTCTTTTTATTTTGTTAAAATGCATTGTTCCCATGGAATAATCAAATTTCTGCAGATAACACTAAGGCTTAGCTAGTACAATATATGTCTATTTAAAGTCAAAGATTAGCATGTCAGAAGTTTTATTCATTGGCTGGTACCTCATTGAATTAGATTAACATGTTAGAGTTGAACTAGTTACATTGATTTGTAAACAAAGCATTACACTCTTGTGCTGTCATTAGGCTGACTTTCAAATGTACAGCTGGTTTTTTATAAGTCATATTCCAGTCTCTCGCATGTGTTAAATGAAATATGGTGATAAATATTTCAAGAAATTGCTTTACTCTATGCCTTTTCTGGGATAGGCTGTCTCTGTATTTCAATAATATTTCTATTTCTTATGTACTAAACTTATAGTTTAATATTTTTTTAGAACTATTTCCTCCTGAGATATTTGTGGGATCAAAGAAGTACTGCTAAGATATTCTTTTTTGACATAATTCCAATATGTTATATGTAGGTATATTTAGATGGATATTGGGTATTGTTGTTTATCCTATCTGTGGATTTACCTAATCAATATAATCTATTTCTATCTATAATTTTAGCATAACGAAAATTTCTATTATTTATGGGTACATCTTTAAATATATATTAATTGTTTCAATACTCAATATATTTTATGCTAAATTAGATATTACATGGAGATCTTAACATAATGCAATAAGTACTTATATATCTAATATTAACCCTTCTTGGCAATATGTTGAGTGGAGTGCACCAATTAATTTTATTTCATATTAAAGTTTTATCATTCAAATATTACATATACTTCTGTGTACACTATAACAGCATTTATCTAGTGATAATTTTTTAAAAGAATTTTTGATGTCATCGTACTATCTGTTCAACAAGTTTATGTTTTGTTGCAGGCAAATTCTCAGAAGAATGGGCGTGTTTAGAACCGCGTTGTCTCTGGCTAACCATGGGAAAATTGGCCTAAAGAGCAATGGGAAATTTGTGAGTACATAATGCCACTTCAACTAGGCACATGAAACTAAATAGCTTTAGGTGATTCACCACTCATTGTATCTACAATATTACTAAATATTTTGAAATCTAATCTAAACATCGGGTTCCATACCATTGACTATACACAATTAGTTTACGTTTTTACTTGTTGTAGTTATTAAATCAAAAACATCAAAAATAATTTTTGTTGTATGGAAACCTTAAATATTTATTCTATGTTAATATAATTATTTATTTAATTACAGAATAAGAATTATTTATTTTTTAGATATTAAAGATAATTTATTTATTCACATCACACATTACAATTCCAATTAAATTTTATACATAAGATTACATTAATTTATAAGTGATTCCAATTGTATAAAACCTTTAATTAATTATGAATACATATGATGAAGTTCTTATGAGCCCCAAACTAGGCATAAAGCCTGTATCTTGGTGGCCCGTTACTATTAAAATGCATATACTTACTACTAAATATTCTGTGAATATATCAAGCGTGTACCTGTTACCATTATTAAAACCTAGCAATAAAACGACAAATAAAATTACGTTTATTTTATGGGAGCTCCCTTAAATATTTATTTTATTATGTTTTTTAGTATTTGTTGTTATTGTGGCAACAAAAATACATCTGTGAAAATTTGAATTGTCTAGTTATCACGGTACATATTCAGCCTGGTGACGGATGAACAAATAACAAAGTCTTAGTGAGTCCCGTTTTTATCCTCTCGGGTACGTAACCCTAAAAGTCGTCAGTACCCATGTTTTTAGTATTAATCTCCATTGTATCCGATATATCCCACTGGTTTAATCCATTTGTCAAGTATAGTCTTGTTAGATTTGATGTTGTCCTATTGTTTGACTAGTACAGTCAAATCATCTAACAGTCAATAGTCAGTTATGACTTACGAAACGACAGATATGGTAACATTCTAATAAAAGCAGACTAAGCACATTTTAGTTTGTAAACATTATATAAAATGTGTTGTAAGGAAGGAATCGCGCCGGCATAACACAATATGTTAAGTTAGCTGTCAGAAATCTCCCAAGATATGGCACATGTCATTAGCACTTACCAATTAATTAACGTCCACATAATCAGTTATAACAGAGTTATGTAGGTAGCTTTAATCATCAGATATTAGCTTAAGAGACCGTTTAATACAAAAATTTGACGAAACGGCAAGACACGTGCAGAGGTGGACTAAACGTGTTACTCCACCTCTTGGTTTGGTGTTTCTTGGAATTGTTTCCAATAGACTGTAAGCGGCCTACACAAACGGGGCAATTCAATATCATCGCAATGATACCGAAGACTGGATTAGCTTAAGCACGTACAAATAGCACAGAAGGAAATGAGACCTGCACCCAGCCGTACGATCTAAACAGATTGAATATACTCTCGTAAAAGTAAAGAGCGTCGGACTATGAAGAAGAACTCTTAGCAAGGAGTTTATAGATTCATTTTCTCTTTGTAAGTAACTTTAACATACTTAGAATTCTGAAAATTAGAAGCAATATTTCATCCAAATGAATACTAGTTTTACGAAATTCCCGTTCTCAGAGTATTTGACTTCCGACCGTGATAATATAAATTTAGTTACTCCATAGGAAGTACTAGATGAAATCAAAAAGAGTGTAAACCCTCGTAAATCTCTCAACTATGATTTAATATCCGGAGAAGTGCTAACAAATCTACCGCGGAAAGCTCCCAGTAAAAATATCTCTAACAACTGTTACAATGTTCGTAAAACGGCCTTGACTTAACGATATCAACATAATTCCATATCTAAAGCTCACCTACTTAGCAGTGCGGAATTGACTGCACTTGGCAACTGCATGCGTTTACGTCAGAACTTCACTGGCGTTCCAACACGTGGCATGTGAATATGAGAAAGTGGCGTGATTGCCTTTATTTGGCCGACTGCCATTTACACGTGGTTTGTCTAACTGAGAGATTAGAAGAGCTAGTTTATGAACGACTTCATAGAGAATCTATATTGTAAACTTGAGAAAATTCGTAGTTCTCACATCTCATCCTTTTCTCTTGAAGAATTTATTTACTTTTATTGTGGACATATAATTCTGATATACACAGATAATTCTAACGGCCGTATATCTAGAAAGGTTTATTCCTGTTTGTCACAATATATCCTCTTAAGGGGAAAAAACTTGTCTGTCACCTTAAGACTGAAAAAGAGAGGCATGGTTTTTTTAAATGTTTAACCCTTGCGATATTTTTAAGGATACGAACAGGAATCTGTTTTCCTGTTAAATAAATAGATTGATAATTTCATTCATAGTATCTAATACTAAATATAAACTAGTAGTTCATAAAATAGAAATAGTCATGCTCTTCTTTAGGTCATAAATCGCTTGCTTTGTTGCCTATATTGGGCATGTCGCCATTGAATGCTTAAGAAAGTAACACATATGATAAAATGAGACCTAGACTAACCACATGTACTTAATTGCTTATGATACAAAATAACCTTGAATAATGACGCCCATATTAATCAATGTAAAATAGAACTGAATATTGTTTATTAATACATAGGGAAGTACAAACAAAACACATCTTGACATCCTCAAGGAAAACGTAGGCTATATTGTCCTCAAGAAGAACATTATGGTTTATAAATTTCAATAACTGAACAATTTGCGTGCCGAATCGAATGCTTTTTTGGCGAATTAATAATACTATTTATTCATGTTTTGTTTAATGAGTATCAAATAGTTTATGTTATCGGAAATTTCCTCCCGTGTGCAACGCTTGAGTGCACACATCATCAAAACATGTTCACAATATGTACACGCATCATGCTCTGATATAAATCTAAATTATGCGAATAGCATATTTTATGATGGAGATAGAACGTTATTGAAATCAATTGTTCAATAAATGAGATGGAAATATACGGGTTTCAATGAAAAGAAGATCATTTATATTCCCGCTCATTTTTCCTCTCTTATCATCATGGTTGATCCTCAGCGAGTGGCAGGGAAAGCCTACACACACACACACATGCCTATTTGGGATTTACACCTTTAAGGGACAAGTTTAAAATCTCTGTACTGTATCTCTAATTCCCTAACATACAAAAAATATTCAGTCTATCACGGGGAAGCAAAGCAAGAGCGGTTATGTGGGTCTCTTACCCACTTAAACTAAACGGTGTCACTCCCTGCGATATCTGGCGGGAAGCGGGAACGCTAAAACATTCATCCGCGACCCGCCACGGCTGTCCGTCACCGGACCCATCCCTCGGGGTTACCCCCGCTTGCAGTGCGCCAGGCACATGACGCACTGCAACCAGCTCGAGGACCATACCACCAGACGACCCTGTGTCTAGACGCCCGAGGTCCTCCTGCGACGGGTCATCAGTGGCCCCGCCGCCTGTCACTACACAATGCGGGCACCCTTGTAAGCGAGTTCTAGGCCTAGGATAAACTCGTTAACTGCATCTAAAGGCTCAGATTAGCGGAGTTTGCGTTGTAAGTAATAAATATGATAAAAAAAAAATATTTCTTCGACAGTCATCAATACGTGGATTACGAGTATTAGATAATACCTCATATAACAAGGCTTGCACTTTGATCGTGACCACCAGTTGGTTTGATAAGCGAGTTACCTTCATGGTCACGCTATCCGTGCGTTGACTCCATTGACATTGAACTTGAGAGTTTTTGCGCGAGATCTATTCGAGTCGCGCGATTGTTAAGGAAATGTAGCACCATAATAGTCGGCTGTTGCTAGGAATAAACAGCTTAGTTTGTGTTAATCTACTGCTTGACATGAACATTTTAAGAACGCCATTGGACGTGATAATACGCTTTGCGCATCCATATGACAGCCTTTGCTCCATCTGGCAGGATTTACGCTGCATTTGTCATAACGTGGTGTCTATTCTAACACTTGTTTCCTCTATCGGTGGTCATTTCTTCTACAGATACGGCCTGTCTATTGCCTCTTTAGTCTCCTCACCACTTAAGTTAATTCGGTAGCTTTTCATCAGTGGGACAGATAGGAAAATTTACTTTTGACACTGATGGGGCAGGTCCTGGGGCAAGATTTTACTCATAATATAAAATTGCTACTACCTATTATTCTTTTTATCCTGCCCATGCTGCTTTGCTAGAAAAGATAGGTACAAGACCGAGGCACATAACATAACATATTTTTTTGATAAAGTGATAAACAATGAATAAATTAATAAGTATTGATAGTTAATGAACTATCAACAGATTTTAGGATATTTATTCTATAATTATTAATGAGTCGAGATAGCGTTTGATATAGTCACTTGTTATATTATATTCAATTGAGACTGTGCATTCGTATCTTCAACATTTGTTTATGCTTAGAATCAGCATCCTAATTTTCGTACATTTTTATATTTCTTGTGTGTGTTTGTTGTTCTTGACATCGCTTTTCTCAATAGCAAAACAAATACATAGTAATATGCTTTGAGTCAAGATTATTGAAATCGGCCAATAAATGGCGTCGCAATTCAAACTTCGGTAAAAACTAAAACATTCAAAAGCCTCGTACCTACTCTTTATAAACCAAGTATCTCCAAGATCAACGATGATTATGCCACTATGTACCATCATCTATACAAACATACAAAAGTGTTAGATACTATAATGACGCCATAAAACAAAGGGGCTTTATACTAAAATACTGATGTATAATAAATTACCTAATAGTGTAATGGATCTCAATTTTATTACATTCAAACAAAAATTGAAGTATTTTTTTGAAAGCAATCCTTTTTATAAACTCAGCGAATATATGTCAATGCAGCTTGTAGAATCATCGTTCTTGTGTAACAAACAACCATTATAAAATATTAATAATAACTAAACAAAGCAATTTTAATGTAAATATTTGTCATGAGAACTATTAAACTAAGAACTAATATTAAGTAATCGTATATAAATGAGATTTGTAAGTTAAATTTTTTAAGTAATTATTCATTCAAATGTAATAAGACTTGCCTGTAACGAACGTTATTTAAAGGTCAATAAATATTACTTTACTTTACTTTACTTTACAAACATATTACTAACAGCAATGCAAATTTTTGACTAGAAACAGGACGCTTCGCTCTCTTACATTGCTCGTTCAATACCAATAAAATTAATGTGAAGTGATGAAAAGGCTGTGCAGAGTTGCATCAGCTTTAACGGATAGGATATGCAGCCATACCTATAGCATATGTGATATTTATGCCAGAATTGATAATGTGGATAAAACTGCTGCATCAAGCACTAAAACTACGAGAGATTCGAATAATGTTCGTTAATATCGAAATAAATTTAATTTGCGTCTTATAATAATAATGGATAGACCACAGTAATTCGATGATGGGTCAAGTTAATATAATTGTCCATTAGAGAAAGCAAGACAGTTGAATAGAAGTAAAATCATTAATACGAGTATAATAATGAATCATGAGGGCAGAAAAAATATTTTAATTTCTCTGGATGGTTTCGCTTAGTACTACATAGGGCTATTGCTTCTTCTGTAGAATAGGGGACAGTCCTTGAGAGTACATCTTTCGTTGAATACCCAATATGTTTAAAAAACTTGTTTTTACGCTATTTACCTAAATTTTAAGACCCGTTTGCGCTGAATTAAGTTGCTAACGTATTTTATTATGCTACTTAAAATAACATTGCGATATACCTTTGTAAACAGTTTCCTGGAAGTCATTATTTGCGATACTCAACTCATGTCAGGTCATTTTTGTCACAACTTTTCTAGGTAAACATAGTCCGCGCAGGAGCTAAGGTGATCGGCTATCACATTATAATCCTCAAGCTTACAGTACCAGTGGTAGACCTTGAAGCAAGAGTACGTTGATAGATTTTTATAGTTAAGTTCACTAGAGTGTGCATATGGACCTCTGTTTGTATTCTTAATATTCCTCGGAGTTCGCGAGCGGAGTTTATATACATTTCTAAAAACCTAAAGTAACAAAACATATTTTGTTCCAGTCGCCTTTCCGGCCCCTGCTGTCATGTGCGCCAGTGGCGATGGTGGGCTTCGATCGCAACGCGCACTCGCAAGATATCACCAAGAATATCCAGTACATCAGCAACGATAAGATCAAGCTGAAGGCGGATCCGCAAACCATGAAGTAAGCTTAGCCCATCGTTTTTCTCAAGATAGTGTGCCCGGTAAACAACTTGACCTAAAAGCGACGTTGTGGGGAAAGTTCTGCGCATTTTGATTATTGTTCATCCCTGCCCTGCATTGTGAGTGCCCTTTCATTTGCTAAATACATTTAATGTGAAATAAAGGTCTTTGGTAAAAGTTTTTGCCGGTCATAGTATTCGGCTTTTTTTAGTAGTAGCTGGTAGCTGGTCTTTGTGTATATCTCGAATATCTCTGGGATCTCCACTGAAACACCAGCGGAGACATTCCTACACTTTTTTTTTACACACACATTCATCTCGTTTCAACAACGTGAGCCGATATAGTGTTGTGGTTCTCGCTTGTCTTAGGTTCAAGTGGGTAATTTGTATTCCAAAGCTAAAGCTTCTTTTAAGTCGACTGTTACTGTAGGAGTGGAGAAACCGAAACGGAATACTATCCCTGTTCCAAGCCTCAGCCTCGAATTCGAAATACTTAAGCGAACATGGTAGATAATGTCTACAATAATGTGTCTTCCGACACGGAAGCTCTGAGATGTTTCAATGTCCCTAGCATAACCCGACGCTTTAGATTTATTAAAGAAATTATCCAATAAATATTTAATTACCATTCTAGAGAGGAATGTTACATACGTATAACAATAATATTTCATTTTTATAGAAGCATTCATAATAAGAAGCCTCACTATGCAGAAAAATATTTTTGGAAAAAAAAAATTGTTGGATTAAAAGTAATTTTAGTCAAATGTATGTAATTTTCTTCGTTAGGCAGGTATGCATTAGCTCACAGTACTCATCGGTCCACTTTTACTATCAGTCTAGTTTACCAAATATCTTTTTCATAACACAAAAAAATATAACGATGCAAGGTCTTGACAATCATCATCTTCCTGACCTTATCCCACTACGTGGTTTCGGCACAGAAAGTCTTCCTCTTCCATGCTACTCTATCAGCCGTCATCTCTTCATTCACTCCCCTTTCATACAATTCATCCACATCTTAGGTCGTCCGCTCCCGGCGCTACCATCTACAATCATTTTCATGGACCTGTTTGTCACATAGCTTTCTTCTTTACGCAAGGTCTTGTCAATATGTATGGTTAATTGTTGGAGATGACAAAACATTGACTGCTATCAAAAGAAAATTGTTGGATTAGTCAGCCTATAAATGATGGCACTTGGGCCACTGTCCAACCAAATTAAGTATGTTGACAAAACAAAACCATACAGATACTGGAAGTATTTCAATACTA
Organism: Ligdia adustata; assembly: GCA_947049295.1. NCBI lineage: Eukaryota > Metazoa > Arthropoda > Insecta > Lepidoptera > Geometridae > Ligdia > Ligdia adustata. Next base: position 6,115,619 of record OX346233.1, read on the forward strand.
CATTGAAGGTATAGTAGGTAGAAATACAATGAACTGATTAGCAATTGAGACCGGTTAATGGGGCATGCTAGTAACAACGAAAAGAATAGACGTACTGCGTAGTATAGTAGTAACTATTGCTTAATCTGTAGAACTGCCAATGCGTTTTAATGACAATATCATTCCTGCATAATGTATGAATGTGGCGTTTCGTCAGAAGACCAGTAACAGCAACTTGAAAAACTGGCTGGATTTGAAATCAATTCTTTTATCCATTAAAGTTTCAATATCTAAGTTAAAATAATAAGGTATATGTAATTGCTGACTCCTAGATAATTTATTATCTCCAAAACCATTAATTTCTTCCTATTGTAAGACAATATAGTTATCTGAAAAAAGTCACTAAGCCGTAAACAATCCAAATCAAAGTATGTCCAAGCCAACCAAACTTCCATTAAGCCTCTCTCCAGACATAACTCTGCCCTAAATATCCTAGCCTTTCGACTATTATTTTCTGCTTATAGTGTTATTGTCATGTCTTTGTTTCACCTAGTTGCAAGGCCCGTCGTCACCACTCTTAAACTCGTCGAACGATTCATATCTCACCACACTCTTACCTTGAAGACCTTTACGTTATAGTTGTCACCAATCGCGGGCTGGGAATTCCTCCCATTTATGACAAGTATAGGACAAGATCGGGCCATTACATACAGCCCGAGTATGAAATTCCTGAGTTATTTAGGTACCTTGTTTCGTGAAAACTACTATGTAGGTTTTTCAAGGTCAGTTGCGAATCAGTATCTTCTTGGACTGTGTGCTGCACCCTCTGCCACATCGCCAAACGCGGTCAATATATAGTCAATAAAAAAAATACTTAAAAAAAGGGATTACTGACTTCCATTATTATTATTCGGCAGGCGCTGAGAGAACTTAAAAATTAAATGTCTGGACTGATTTTGATAAAATTTAAATAGGACGATTTGTGACCCTTTTAAACATATAATAATAATATAAATTATTTCAATTTCTTACTAAATCAGGATTTCATACATTTAAAAAATCAGATCGTACTATGTAAAGAACCAAATTCAAGAATGAATATTCTACAGGACGCGATTAGATTTTATTACGACGTAGCTTTTCCAAGAAAAAAACGTGTAGTACGTAATAGGGTTACCAAATATACAACCAAAGGAATAGATATCTCAAAAAATAATTTAGCTAAGATGGAAATGATGCAGGAATCACACCCAGATAAAGAAAAGTTAATGTATATAAGAAAATACAAGAAAATTTTGAGAAAAGTTTATGTAGCAGCTAAAAAGCTACAATATAACCACAGAGTAAGAACTTCAGGAAATAGAATAAGAGAATCATGGAAGATTGTGAACGAACAAATCCGATATAATAAGAAACAGGTAAACAATAAAGGCGTAAAATTAATTAAAAGAGAAGATGGGACAGAAACATCTATCTCAAAAGATATAGCAAATGATTTCAATAACTTTTTCGGGAATATTGCTCGTAAATTGACGTGTAAAACTAGTACAAATATTGATGAATGTAAAAATTATTTAGAAATGTGTGAAAAACCTATCACCACTGTTAAATTTGATCAAATAGATCTCAAAGAACTATGGACGACAGTAAAGAACATGAAAGAGAAATGTACACCTGATATGTATGATATGAACTCAAAAACATTGAAAAAACTGATATTACAAAATGAACATTTAATGGAATTGCTTCACATTGTGATTAACGACTGCTTAGATGAGGGAATATTCCCCGACAGCCTAAAACATGGTAAGATTATTCCACTGCATAAAAAAGGAGATTGTACAGAGCTAGGGAACTACCGACCAATATGTATTTTACCGACTATATCAAAGATATTGGAATCATTAATTAAAAGTAAAATATTAAATTACTTCGAAGAAAATAATCTCTTTACTAAGTCTCAATTTGGATTTCGAAAAGGTAGATCTACTGAAATGGCGATAAGGAAAGTAATTTACTACATATTGGACTCTTTGGACAAATCACAGAAATGTGCAAGTATATATTGTGATTTGTCTAAAGCATTTGATTGTTTGAGGCACGACATACTATTAATGAAATTAGAGTACTATGGATTTCAGGGCCCCGAACTAAACATGATGCGTACTTACTTACAGAATCGGAAACAGGCTGTGTATGTTAACGATACAAGCTCTAAGATTACAAATGTAGATATAGGAGTGCCCCAAGGCTCTATATTAGGACCATTACTGTTTCTTATATATATAAATGACTTATCTAATGCTATGCCTGATTGGGCATATACTAGTTTATTTGCTGACGACACGCACGTAGGAATCAATGATAAAAGCAAAGACAAGCTAAATACAAAAATAAACAAAGCTAAAAGTATATTGAAACAGTGGTTTGATGCTAACGGTATCATACTAAACGCAGATAAAAGTGTTGTAATGACATACCAATCCAGGAAAGGTGTTGATAGTAATTTCGTCTTAGAAGAAAATATATTCTTGGGATACACAATAGATTACACAATTACTCATTCAAAGCATATTGCTAAATTGTGTAAAAAGATGTCAAGTGCCAATTATGCATTGGTGAAATTAAAGCCATTATTAGATAAGCATGCAATGTTGTCCGTGTATTACGCTTACACACATTCTATTATTAGATACGCAATAACTGTCTGGGGAAATGGTACAGATGTAATAAAAGTACTAAGAGCCCAAAAAAAAGCTATAAGAATTATATTTGGATTGCGTAAACGGGCGTCAGCTAGAAATTATTTTAAGAATAATAGAATCATGACGGTTATATCTTTGTATATTTATAATTGCCTCCTAGAGATCTATGAAGATAAGGATATTTTACAGAAACAACCATATGCGCATAATCTAAGAATGGATGAAAGACGAAAAGAGATACTATGTAAGCCTAAAACACGCCTAGCCAAAGTTAGAAAACAAGGAATTTATATTAAGATATGTATGTTCAACAAGTTGCCCCATGCCGTAGTTAATCTTCACGCGAACGATTTTAAACAAAAAATAAAGCGGTTTTTTGAGTCTACCCCAATTTACTCGGTCAAAGAATTTATGAACATGAAGCTGACTGAATCTTCGTTCGTGAGTGAGCAATCATAATTTTATAAGTAGGTGATAGCTAAATTTTTAATAAGACTTTCGTCATTGTTTTTTTCTTTCTAATAATTTTAATTTAATACTTAACTTATACTTAATTTATATAACATATTGTCAAATCTAACTAAACAATTATAGTCAAAACTCACAAACTAATAATGACATTAAAGTATCTTATTATATAATGACTTTATTAAATTCTACTCACATTAATGTAAACTATTTTAGAAGTATTATTATATCAGTAATATATCTATTAATCTATACTACATAATCTTATTTAAATTTTGTAATTAAGTGAATTGTAAAGTTTTTGACATAGGTACATTTTAAAATTTACTAAATTAAGTATTGTGTGAAATATTGTAATGTGACTTGCCTAGTATAACATAAGTGGTTATAAGGCCAATAAATAATTTCATTTCATTTCATTTCAAACAAAAATAGAATTTTTCAAGTCGATCCAGCCGTCTCTGACAAAACCGGTAACATACATTAAAAAACATACCCTACTCCATCGTCTAAGTACCTACTCTATTTATAGGAAGTCTATAAAAATTGCAATTATGACTAAGGAAATCGGTTCAAAAATGTACCATCTACCCTCAGACTGGACACCCGCGTGGACCGGCCACTATGCGTGATGATCAACTGGCTGCTCGCGCGGCAGAAGCACGTGATGAAATATGCAACGCTGTACTTGGAGCAAGGTTTCGACGTGCTCAGTGTGTCTTGCACGCCGTGGCAGCTTATGTGGCCGCTGAAGGGCACGCAGGTATTTCTTCTTGTATTTTTAAGGTACAGTAGTATAACAAGGAACTCATACATTCTCACAATTTGATCGGCTTTCACGATAATTACGAAAGAACGCGGATGGCTCTCATTATTATGTGCAGACTCAAATATAATTTTTGTCTTGTGTGGAGTAGTCCTGAAGAAATAGCTATAAGAAAAGTGGTATATTATATTCTTGAATCCTTGGATAAGTTAAATAAATGTGCCAGTGTCTTTTGTGATGTTTCAAAAGCTTATGATTATTATGAGGCATGATAAATTGATTTAAAAATGAAATATTACGGATTTCAAGGTCCTGCATTAAATATGATGATAACTTACTTACAGAACAGTAGTCACATTGTCTCTGAGAAGGAAGAAATTTCTACAGAGGAAACAGTCTATATGAACAATGAATGGTTTGAAAAAACGTAGTCGTGAAAGAATACACTTTAAAAATTATAAAATTATGACATTTATATCTTTTTATATTTATAGTATTTTATTAGAAGTACACGAAGATAGGGAAATACCGGAAAAAAACACGCAGTAGTAAAAATGGGCGAGCCCTGCTTGGCAACAGATTAACTAAGTGTAAGAAACAGGACAGGTGTAAGAAACAAAACTTTACACCAAAATATTAATGTACAATAAATTACCAGATAGCATTATGGAACTCAATTTTAAAATACTCAAACAAATATTTTAATTTTTGTTTCAAAAGAAATCCTTTTTATGAACTCGGTGAATATATGTCAATGCAGCTTGTGAAATCATCGTTCAAGAACGATGATTTCACAAGCTGCATTGACGTAACGAGCAACCATGACAAAATATTACTAATAACTAGAGAAATAAATCACTATGTAAATATATAATATAATAAATAAATCTTACAAGAACTATAAATGTATTAAAATGAGTTTATTAAATTTTTTTCTTTAAGTAATGACTGCCTACCTACCTACTTTATAATTAAAATGTAACAAGACTTGCCTGAAACGAACTTTATTCAAAGGACAATAAATATTTCATATTCTTATTCTTAACTGTATAATCGCAGGCTACTGGGATAACTGGACAGGTGCTTTTATAAAAGAAAAAATTAATAAACTAAAAAAAAGAGCAGTTGCATCATCTGTACGAAGATCTACTGATAATCCGAATGCGAACCCACTACAAGAACAGCTTAACGTGCACGCTTGTGTCATTGCAACGTTGAAAATCAATGCGTATCATTATTTTTTGGTTTCCAGTTGACAGTGTTAAAACTATTCGGAATCTTTGAATAGCATTCGCTGTGTCATATTAAGCGGTTTCATACCTTTCAGTTGGTAACAGCAGATCTGCTGAAGTTCATGCACGCTAACGAAAACGATCATCCCCTGGTGATCCACGGGTTCTCAGTTGCTGGCTACATGTGGGGCGAGCTCTGCGTACATGTTATGAAGAATAAGGAACTGTAAGTTTATGTTAACCTAGTAACTAATTATTAAGTGGTTTCTTATGTTCATCAAAAGACTATCTCCAACTACGGGATTAACCCTATTGAAATAAGTTGACGTAAGAGCCTATAAATACAAAAGAACTGCCGCTGTGGCAGTCTTTTTCGGATCTCTGTATGTGGTCCAACTGGTGGTCGCGGGTCTTCCTTAAGCAGTGTCTCCCATCATAATCATTTTCCAGTTACCAGCCAGTACTGGACCGCGTGGCCGCCCAGGTGTGGGACTCGGCCGCCGACATCACGGAGATAACTATCGGCGTGCCGGCCGCCGTCTTCCCTAAGAACCAGATCATGCAGAAAACGCTCAGAGCTTATATGGAGTAAGTAATATTAATTATTTTATTTATTGTTACAATAAGATACACAGTATAACACAGTATGGGACTAGTAGAGATACTGCAAGACGGTAGCGGATCATGGTAGATATTCCACGGACTCGCACTAAACGCTTTACATCAACTTTTATTGTGCGAACTGCCAGGTTGTGGAAATTGCTGTCTATTTGAATTTTGCCCTGTTTCTCGATAGTCTCGGTCGTTTCAAATCGCGAGTGAATCGATCTCTTCAGTCGTCATAGTTTGGTTTGAAATCGGGTAACTTAAGAGTCTTATCTAAACCCCAAAAATAACGTAAGAAATGGGTAAAAAGGAAATTTAGCAAAACGCAATAAATAATGTATTAGTTAAGTTAAGAGGAAGTTTAAGGAATTAAGGAGGAGATTCTTTTACAGTGTTCCAACTCTCTTTGTCCGTAACGTAGACAAAAAAGCAACGCCGACAACCTAATAATTAATCACGCGTTTTTGGTCTGTACACCTACATAAAAACGCAATAAGTTCAGTAACAGGGCCCAAACATCGATGTTGTCTGGCGAATATAGGCTCTAAATTTAGACAATCCTGCGAAAACCAGTTTAGTAATGTATATGTTCGCGCGCCGCCACAACACTGATTCACTGATATTATCAGTCACGTGTGGCCTTGAAAACTTTACTATACTTTTTAATAGGTTTATGATGTACACAGAGTCAGTTGTAATCTACTTGCATCCTCCGAAGGATGGTTTCGGATGATCATAAGCAACAAATTTTGTTCTAGGACTTTTGAAAATTAAAAAAAAAACATCAACACAGATGTTCTGTACATTTGGCAGCGCGGCATATGGTCATCAGAAGCCACCCCTAAGAGGAAGCTAATTGATTATCAGTCACCCTGTATAATACTGGTAGTTCAGCGTATACGATTTTTTTATATACAGGAATATTAATCAATGTTGTGTTCTGCATGTTTGTACCAAATATTATTGAAATCGGTTAGTAAATACGCCGTATCAAACTTTCCTTCTCAATTGGAGAAGTACCCCACAAAGAACGAAAGTTTGCTTTTACTTACATATTTTATTTGCTAACATATTTTTTCACAACTCGCTCAATATTGGTATCTAATAAAAATGAAAGTGCTTGACTAGTAGAATAATATACACTATGATACATTTTAAATCCACGTCTTTAGTCTAAGTTTGTTAAATCCGGGAACTTTAATTCTAAATGAACATTATTCGTCTACGTACTTTAATGAAGTTAGATAGCGTATCATCTAACATGATACTGTCATTCAGTTATTAATTGGTGCCTGGCTGTTTTGTAAATAAAAACGTACACTCAAAATATATTTTTATTTTATCATGTGCGAAAATCGCATGTTTTAAATACACAATGCGATCGATTACAATTTAATAAAATGATTATAGCATTTATGTAATAGATTTTATTTCCTTGAGATTTATTATCTAGAGATTGTCACTTATCGAAAAATGAAGTCTTTTTTATCTACATTTATCAAAACATATATATGTTTTCAAAGTACAGCTACAGTGCTATCTTATAATTTAATATGTATATGACAATACGAGTAAAGTTTCCAATGTAGACTATTCCTAATTGGTAAAATCATTAGTGTTTCCTGTTTTAATGAGACATAAGATTATGGAATCGTAAGATGTAAAGCAAAACAAGCGTCGGTGTTTACTGCAATAACACATTTTCATTTGCCATATATTAAACAACATAACTAATTATAATCTATCGTGAAACTACACAGAGGAAAGATATTAGTGGCAGGCGTGCCTATTGAATATGCCACAACGGTTTTGCAAACCTTTCTACACTACGTTTTCGAATTCGTCAGTGGTTGGTTCTTTTCGACCGAGGGGGGAGGATATGGCCTCCTAATTTGAACTAAGTCGGTTGTAAAAAGTTTTTTGGCAAATAATCCAATTTCTGAATTTATCTGTCAAACAAACCACGAACTCAGTTCGTGGCGCTACCTTCACCGAGTTCAATGTCTCTTCGGCTCGCAATAGTAATTGGTCTTTATGTCGAAATTAAACAAGACAAATCATACTTACAACGACACTTTTCACACTATAACTGAGTAATTCTTTACTCCAGATACCACATGAAAACTTTCCACGACGCGGCAACCATCCACTACATCCGCTCGTCTCAACTGTTCCACACCAACCTGTGCCGAGCGCCCGCACTGTTCTTGCTGTCCCAGAGCGACCCGGTGGGGGCTGAGAGGAGCAACCGCAGCGTGCACGATAGTTGGTGCGACATGGGCATCCAGGTACTACATTAGCCTGCAAAAACATTAGGGTTTTCTGACAAAGACGCCAGAACGCGGCTAGGTGTAAAATGTAGATTTTTTGCTAGTTTTGAGTTTGGGCCTGGTTCCGACAAACGCTGAACACTTACAAAATTTACACAATTTTTAACATTTATTTATGTTTGCTCTTTTATTCTAGTTCAATCATTCAAACTTTCGTATTTAAAATGCAGGTATCAGTGTGATAATTTCTTCTTTCTCCCATTGCAGTGCACATGGAAATGCTGGGAGAAATCTCCCCACGTCCAGCACTACATTCACCACCCCAAGGAGTATTTGCGCGCGTTGTACGCACATCTCGACGCGCAGAGCCTCGTCTCGCAGCCGGAGAAGATGCGTATGCGACTCTGAGCGGAATTTTCGTGGCTGAGAGATGACTGTTGATTTATCGCTGGTGAAAGATCATAGAAAAAGACTATCTCTAATGTCAACTCTATCTCTCAAAGGTCAACTAGTATGTCAATAGGGTCAACTTTTGTATATTAACTATTTTAGTATGAGGAATTAGATCGCCAATTAGGGCATGTCAAATCTGTCCAAATCAGCTGAAACCAATTCTAAAATTGTTACCCCATTTTATTTATATTACGTGATAAATAATGCAAGGCTATCATTTTAAGATTCATAAAAAACCAGGAGGTAGAGTTTCCAAAAAACTAAGTTTGGATATATTTTTTGCCGCATTTTTCAAGTCGTCATGGTGGCCACCTAAATAAAATTGCATGCCTTTGACATCGATTTGGGACAATAGTTAATACTTGTAAGCTTTTATGACAGTAAAAAAAAAATGGTAAAAAGAAAACCTCTTCCTTTAAAAGGGGTAAATGTAATATGGTTTGTCCGAATCGATCTACTTTTCGTATCGAAGTGAATTGGATATTAATTAGGCATAAAAAAAATCAAACTGCTGTTTGCTAGTTTTAGTAACTAATAACAATACTTCTTACAACTTATAATAGTGTAAATTTGGTACAAAGTCGATTGCCTTCCTCGTGGACTGAGAAGCGGTGAGACAGTGTCACTTTTTACACTATTGCATTCTCAGGCTAAAAACAGTCTACATGAGAAATATTTAAATTTACGCTTAAATAATGAATTGACGCTGCAAGTGCGTAACTTCAGACTTTAAATTATCTACGTGAAGCGTGATTTATAGAGTAAAACATAGTTTTATTCCAATTTCGTTGCTCTACTTATTATTGACTCGGTTGTGGATGCGTCGTGTCGTGCTCTCAACTCCATTGATTAGCAAATCGACTTTTATATTATATATACGAGTACACCTTAAACTAACAATCTTACAGAAACTACCGAGATATGATTTGATTATTGTATTGTATATCCAAATAGCTGTTCCCCGCGGTGTTACCCGTTTTTCCGTGGTAAAAAGTAGCCTGTGTTAATCAAGGGCGTAAGCTATTTTGAGGCCAAAAGAGTTGTTTCAATTATGTATGGAGCTCCGGCCAGGACAGTGTACATGATACCATAAATACGTTACAGACTATTATTATTTAATATATCAACCAAATTCAAAATAATGTAACTTATCGCAGTGTACAAAATTAATATCGAATCAAAATATTTTCATGTTATTTACGCATAATGCTGATTTACTAGTTTTTATTGTGTCAATTTTGATATTTTTGACGGGCGGTACAATTCATAGGTAAATGTGACCATTGGAGTCAACCTAGGATACACAAATCTTCCAGAGATGCCATAATTGTACTACATATCACAAAATTTCGATATTTTTGTACACAATGAAGGAGGCGACTGATGCATTCTTTATTAATACACAATTTTAAACACATCTTTAGGCATTTTTTGGTAGACGTACACCTGGTCCTGGCCGAAAATGAAACAAGTCTTTTCATCGAAATTCATACAGCCGTTTGTGCGGGAAGGAGTAACAAACAAACACATCCACATACACGCTTTCGGCTTTGTAATACTAGTGTGAAGTGTGATTTGAATGTCTTACAATAATTTTATGATAGGCAAAATTGTTCCTTTCTTTGTACTCATGTTATTTGAAATTTTTTTTATAAGTCTGGAAAATTATTTAATGTATTCGATAGTTTTAATGTACAGGGTTGTTAGTTAGGGGTGCACTAAGCCGAAAGGGGGTTACTATACTCATTATAACAAAAAAACTTAACTATGGAACCAATTATGAATTCGAGAAAAAAATGCTGTTCTATTTTAAAAGTTTGTCGGTGTAGAAACTTCTGATTTTTTTCTCGTATTTTGAGTTAGTCCCATGGTAAAACTTATTCATTATTATGAGTATGTTGACCTCCTTTCGGCTTTGTTCATCCCTAACCGGTACCTCTGTATACGTAGTAGAAATTTGTGATTAAGTGCGTAAGGCGGGCATGTTAAGTATATATTGACGTATGGGAAATTGTAGGGCTTTTTTGTGTATAGACTGTATTGTAGGAAATCTTGTCTTGAAATGCTGTTCTAAAAGGCATGCTAGCACATTCTATATAAAATTGCACTCATATGAAATAGGGTCCACTCCACTCATAGTTAAGAATATTATGGTGTCACGGTCTAAAAATATCTCTGACATGTGTCAGAGTAAGAATTGACGGTTCAAAAAAGAAATAAAAAAGGGACCAGTATATATCCCTAAAGCAGGCCTAAACAAAACCTTTTTTTTTACGCGAACGCGACACTCATCATTATTTCAAAATAAATGGCGGTTGACATTTTGCCTTTAAAAATATTGAAACATTCGCGGCTTCAGTGTTCGTGGTCGCAATAATACTATTTAAATTTCAATTGGTATTTATTGCGGAAACCTAAAAAACTATTACTTTTATAGGTTTCCGACGTAGTAGGTATATTTGATTCTATGATTTCACCCCACGTGATTATTCGTATACATGACACTTGACCTCAATATTATGTCAAGGGTCGAAGGTTGCGGAGAAGCGCTACGCTTGTTTTGGACACCCTGTCTTAAATGTCACCCACAGGCCAATAAATCCTCGTCGAACTGTATACTGACTGAGGTTCGCCCATGTGCCTTTTGATCTTACATTAAACAGTATGTAATATGTATAATATTATTATGTATTTAAATCAAACATTAAAGTACCAAAAATCGTGGATTGTATTTGTATCAGATATTCAATCTTGCTACTCGATTTTACTAGGTTAAGTCTTTTTATATGATTCGTTATAGTGTAGTTATATAGTTATATACGAGTAGATATTGTAAGCTGCAATGTAGTAAAATTATACAATAAACTGTTTTAATTTGTATTTTGCGTTTGTTATCATATAATAACACTAGTAGTCACCCGCGGCGTCGCTCGTGGCTTAAAATGGAAATTAAGAATATTTGAACTTACCCTCATTTTACCCCCTTAGGGGTTGAATTTCCGAAATTCCTGTCTTAGTACACTCCTGCACTCTATAATGCCCCCAATCCGGCCAGTCACACTGACAAAACTAAAAGTTCCTAAATTATATCCATCCTTTTTTCACTTTTGGAAACGAAAAGAGAGAAGACAAATTTAGAAATGTCAAATTAGATAAGTTTAGTAAGTTGGGTCTGCCCGAATTGGGATCAATGAATACACCCTCCAAATTTCATGTCTCTAGGCTGAGCGGTTTATGGTCTGCGTTGATCACTCAGTCAGAACCTCTTTTATATATACAACGTGTAACAGAAAGGTATGACAATATTTAAAGGTGTTAGTCCACACATCAAAGAGAACCCTGTGTAGAAGAAAATATTGCAGAATTCGAGAAAACACTATTGCGTCCTCGAACTTGGCCGCTCACGTCACCAAATTTTGTATGGAGAACCTAATATTATTTTCTCGAATTTTGCGAAATTTTCTTTTATAAAGGTTTCACTTTGATGTGTAGACAAAGTTGTCAAATCTTTCTGTTAAACGTAGTATCTAGATAAATATGTAAGAACTTTAGAACTGGCACAATACACAGAGTGTGGTGGCCAATCAAGAAAGAATAAAAAAGAAAAAAATATGTAAGTATACCTACTTAATTCTTTTTACAAAGTGACTTCCGACTTCAATTTAGCAGTTGGTACAATTCAATTCAAGGCGCCGATGCAATTTTAAATTTTTCTGTCGTTTTGATTTTTTAACCAAATTGCTGGACCGATTTTGATAAAATGTATATGTGCCTGACCGTTTTGAACAAAAAAAATACTTATCAAAGAGTTTTAGATGCCTATACATAGAAATATATAAACATACATAAAAAAGATTCCGACTTATTGAGAACTTTCTTTTTGAAGTTGGTTAATAAAGTTTAAGCTTGGCAATGACTCAACTTTGATTCGTTTAGAATACTGTAAAAACCAGCCTCGACATGAGACGCAATGTCAAATCATCATTATACACTTATTAGTTAATGCAAGGTCGTTAGTGAGCTGCAAATTGTATAAAATTCACACAGTATTTTGCAAGCGAGATTATATCATAAACAATTAGACAATAGGTTCAATATAAATACAGGAATTAATACCTAATGGTTTTAGGTTAAAAAAAAGCTATGTATCCGCTAAGTTTTTCGTGATTAACACGTGAGCAGATCGTGATTTAGTTTTATGTTGCTGAGATTTTGAATTAGTGTTTTAGTAAAAGGAAATATTTACTTACTGTTTTTGGCAGACATAATGAGAATTGAAATTTTATTAAGAGGCACGTCTAAGTCGAAGCTAAATTAGCAGATTGAACGTTGGATTTTTTAAAGAATTGATTAATTTTGGTGACAATACAGTAAATAGAATAATTGCTTATAAGACTGGTCTACAGAAACGCGGTGATTTTTTTAAAGATAACATAGTAAAATTAATCGATAATGTAAAATTTGAACTTTTGGTAAAAGTCATGCGCACTGAGAGATCAAATTTATGTCGCCCCGTCGTTTTTGCGTCGGGGGTCTAATATACTATGGCTCTGTTAGAGGCCGGCACCTAGGAGCTGCTTACATAGGCCTCTCTCCATACTTTATCCGTCTCTCATCGTAACCAGACAGGTTTATCGGTTAGGGGTGTACTAAGCCGAAAAGGAGTCATTGTACTCATACTAAGGAACAGCTAATTTTGTAAACAACCCTGAATTTAAGAGAAAAACATTTAACATTTTTGCTCTTGCATTTAAAACGTTTATCGGTCGTCGATAAATGTATGAAACCGCTGACTTTCTTTCTCGAATTTAGAGTTGATCTCATATTGAAAGTTGTTCCTTAGAATGGGTATTGTAACCCCTTTTCGGCTTAGTACACCCCTAATCGTTAACCCTGTATTAAGGTCCCGATTGAAAAATGTGTTCCTAAACAATCGATGCCCGCCATTATTCACTTTAATACCTACTAAGATATCACAACCGCCTGCACTTATCACATTTATTGTTATATTCAAGTTCACACGTATACATATATTATACTACGTTCGTAAATAATAATTTATCATATCATTATTTTTACGAAGTTTGAAAGATATACGAAGGTATAATCTACATTGGTGAACTCAGTTGTGTGAGACTCGCTGAGACGATGGTCGCGTCGAAAGTGCGATTTGTGTATTTGGTTATCCATCGCGGAAATGCAGTTTTCGGAACTAAAGGCAATGTAAGTAATATCAGACTTCCACGGGACAAACATGCTTTTAAAGGAATATATTTTTCCACTACTTCAAAAATGGAGGAAGTTCTGCATTTGGGTATATGTAAAAATTGATTTTTTTGTATGTTTGTTACTGATAACTCCGTAATAGTAATGATCCTGTCCTAATTAGTAATTAACCGATATTGTTTTTATTTTGGTTCGTATTTAAATTTCGGTGGTGGGCCTATGCAAAGTTTGTTAAAATTAGACAGTAGTTTGGATTTTCATAATAATAACCAGATAATGTGTTGGCGCTTGCCGAATTGTACACAGTTGTCACTCTTTAAAAGAGGTTGTAAATTCCGGTGCTAACACGAGGTCAAAAAAAGTTCTTCTTGGTTAATTTTTTTGTATTAAAGAGTCCTCGTGGTCAAACCCTATTTTTCGAATCGTTCCCGCAGCATCGTGTCCCCTGAACCGCGCGTCCCGGCATCGCGCGTTGCTCAACCTCGCGTCCCCGCTATGTCGCGCGCGGTACAGTCTACAAAAATCGGAGAAAACTTGATATTTTCAAATTAAAAATGCATGAACAATGGCTAATGGGCACCAAGCCATCATCTCTCTCTTCCTTTCAAAGTTTTCTTAAGATCATAGTTCACAGTTTTACAATAAATACTTACATTATTAATTATTATTAGGGCCCTACTACGAGTATGCGTGTGATCACAACTCGCCTGATCTAAAGCTATAATGTAGCACGCTTGCCTAAAAACACAAATATTAATTAAAGTTATAAGTCAGTAATGTTTTATAACGTATTTTATATTAATCGTCTTGCAAGAAGCTAATAGAAACCCATCATGTGTCATGCACATGAGCAAAAAAGCTTTAGTTATAAATTTTACCATTATTATAATATCTTGATTACCAGCATTTAATTAGAGTTGAAAGTCGGATCTAGTTCTACAGATTGTTATAAATCAATTTATTAAAAACTGACAGCAGCTGTAAATCGAATTGCTTTTTATTTAAAGGTCTCGACACCTTAAAAATGTACAGGTTTATTGTTGGTTACAAACTGAAACTATAGCGTACTAGATACAGAGGTGTATACTCGTAGATGAATCTAGATAATCTATAAAAAGAATAAGTTAAGCGCAAAATTGGTAGCCCAGTTAATGGGGAAATGGTCACTAACAATAATTCCTCTGTCGCTGAAACTTTGCAGTCTGATAGAATAACGTTAATAGATCACCATAAATTAAGTAGAAGAATTGTAGTCAGGGTCATACCCCCATTGACTGGACTATGAGTCCTCCCCCAACTGGGTGGATAATATGTTTTGGAAATTGGTCACATTACAAAAACTCTTTGTTTATGAGAATCCTCATATACCTCAGCTCATACATATGATTGTAACGATGATAATTTTGAACTTTATAAACGACGCTGAATATAATACTGGTAGTTTCACAGTAAAGTAATTTTTTGCTGTATATTTTTGACTAATGTATTTTGCTAATGTCTCTACACAAAGCTGGCTGACAAAAACCTATGTAACTAACTCAGCACCGCAAGCAAAGAAGGTTTTAATATTCTCGGTTTTGAATTTTAAATTAACTCGTTCAGTCGATGCTGTGTAGGTTGAAGGTTAATTCAGTTATTCTCGTATAAATGTAATCTTCAGTTACTACTATAGAATTATACCTACTCAAAACATTATGTTATTTTTTATAAGTTGAATTAAAGTTGATGTACAATTAGTTAAACAAAGTGGTAGGATTGGTTAAATTCGTTGAACAAACAGTTGAACAAAGTGGATAAAACCTCACACCACTACTTTCCTGAATAATATAAGTAGGTATGCAAACAGTCCAACATAATTGTGTTTCTCAATTCAGTTAGTGGCGCGGGTGTATCATCATCAGCAGATGACATCCACTGCTCAACGTTGACCTCCTCCTTAGAACGCCATTCCGGACAAAAAGCTGCCAATTGTATCCACTGGTTATTTGTGATTTTTACTATGTCGGCGGTCCACCTACTTCTTCGGACTTCGATTCATCCACATTGCGGAATCTATCGCACAAAGACACGCCAAGCTAACTCTCTTCATATACCGAGATGTAATTAATTCGTAATTTTTAATATTATTTCCCTATTCTTAGTTATTATTAGCTTGGGAGCTTATCTCCTGAAAAAGGTATAGAAATAAAAGACAAAACGCTATTGATTAGTTTTAAATGATGTTATAAGCTAGTGATTATTGAATTTTAAATTGTCCTTCAATGATTAATAAAAAATCTATATATGTACCTACTATATATATACTCATATGGTACATACATACCTACTCGTATACATGGTCACTGGTAATCAACTAGCATCATCTTAGGGGTCGTTTCTGATAATCATAAGCAACAACTTTTGTTCTACGACTTCTGAAATTCGAAAGAAAACAAACATGACATATATATTTGACCACACGTCAGAGTCGTCAACTTTTCAAAAGTACATAAGCAAAAATTATTGCTGGTCATCAGAAGCCGCCCTTAAGAGGATGCCACCCTAATTGATTACTTATTTATAGAACAGCTGATTTTATTTCTCAAAATCCAGGTGTCTCCCCTAAAAAAACTATATTTTTTGTAATCTTAAATTATCGGGATGTCGGCGTAAAATTAAGGTGTGTTGTCTTAAAATTAAAATAGTAAGTAAATTGAAACTGAGGAGATGTGCAGAAATTGTGCGACTAAATATCATCATCATTTTATATGTATAGTAAGTACATTTTGATTATATCTACATCAGTAAGTACCTACCTACTACGTATTTTACGCGAATTCACATCATTATTCACGGGCACTTTTCTCAGTAACGTTAAACTTGTTTGTCATGATAAGTATAATGATCCGGTTTCCGGATTTTCGGCTTTATTTAGAAATGATTAAAGTTTTTAAAATATAAAAAAATAAATTATTAAAGGCAATTTGTAAAGTCCTCTGCTTGACGTAGGTCTCTCCTCAAAGAACGCAAATCTGTTATTACATTGATAACGTTCGTGTGATTGATATTCTATTTCTATGATCTGTACATCAAATCCCGTCGAAATATTACATATACAAAAATGCACAAGTCTCGCTGCGTACTTGTTCTACCGTAAAAAGCTGTGAAATCAAATGTAAACCAAGTCGGTTAATTCAGTATCTGTTTATCTATGTGAGAAACTTTCCAACTCTTTTGTTATAAAAATAAACCCTGCTTGTAAGCAAACAAAATTTTAGAGTAACTATATCAATATTAATATTTATTTCATAGAATAGGCCACAGTTAGTATAAAACAAAACTTAATTTTTAATATCAACTCTGATCTTTATTTATTATATGCCGAAACGGTAATTTTGGCACAATACAATTGTGATTCCTAGACAATTCAAATAACAGGCTTGACCACCAGGTTCACAAGGCACAGATCGCAGCCATCGCGCTGAGGGTGAGCGCGCGAGCTGCGCACACGCATCACATTACGGGGAACATCAACTACATTAGCAATGACAAGCGGGACTTCAACACAGACGCCAAAACTTTAAAGTAAGTATATTATCCAAAAAAAAAATTAAAGTGTTTTTTTAAAACTTACACGTGTTTGATTCATTTTGTTTAAGAAGACGGGTTTTCACGGGTTGGAGAGGTCCAACTATAGTTTCATTCATATTCGGTGAACTTTATCAGGGATGAAATGAGTCGTTCGTGTCTTCAACTATCACATGCCTCGCACTAATAATTATTATTTTTAAATATATTAACAATAAAAAAGGATATGTTACAATAGCTTGAAACTCACAGAGAACGCTTCCCGCGGCTGGCTGCTAGAAGTCAATCGATATTTTTATGTAATTTCCGAGTTTGTATGCACATTGTCACTTGAAAAAGAGGACACGTTGCATACAGACTATAGAAAAACATCTGATCGCTTCCCGCAGCCAGACGCACTACTTATAACGATCCTTGTGGGTTTCAAGCTTTATTTATCTAAGAGATATCTATTTCTAGATGTTAAACTAACGCTATATGTAACAGTGGCCGTGGTCGGATTAATCAAACTAACTGATCTGACAATGGATACTTGACGAAATCGTGTTGGTATATCATATTAAAATTTGTGGTCTAAACATTAGTACCTACCGCCGGCGAAAGAGTCAGAAGGCACTATTGCTCAACCATGGGCTAAAACTGCCGATGATAATCATATAAATTCCTCCCTACACGGATACACTTTAACAACAACAGTGTGTTTATTAATTGTAAAAGAGGCAATGTTGTTTTAAGTAAGTACTTATTCGGTTTATCAATTCCGCAAGTTAAAACCGTTTATCAGCCATGTCAGTCACATTTAAAAAAACATATTTATCATTATCAATATTGATACTGCCCGTGCAAAAGGAATGAAGGTCGCTTTTTATAAAGGAACTAGGACCTTACATCATCGGTATTTAAACGCTACAGTGTATTGTGCATTTTGAATTATTTGTTTTTTTTACACTATATATGGTGAGTTGGGACCGGTTTCTATTTGTAATCTTTAAACTAATTAATTAATTTAGTCAGTTCATTTCATTTCTTAAATATACATGTCTTGTACAATATAAATGAAACAAAAATAAATCCAGACTTCCATTGGCAGCGACGCAGGGCTCAAGCTACCAGTGATAAGGGCTGAAAAAGCTCCGGACAATGCGCGCTGCGTGGAGGATCAGTGCCTTCTGTATCCGACCCTTGATTTAACCATCTAGCAAGAAGTTTATTATTTTAAGTTCCAACGAATAATTTTTTTTTTTCATGTGTATAGGAAAGGATTCATAAACATTTCAGCCAAGTTCCCCTGCACGTCATTGTTTCTTCCAGATTGAACTCGCAGCCTGCTCGGCCGCTGTGTATCATCATGAGTTGGATGATGGCCAAGTCGCGGCACCTAATGAAGTACTCCGGGGTGTACCTGGGCATGGGATACGACGTAGTGACAGTCACGTGCACGCCTCTGCAACTTATGCTGCCCACGAGAGGGACACAGGTAAAACAATAAAACCACTTTACTTAAATAATGATCAGAGAAAAATTTACACAACATCAAACGCGATTTTTTCCAAATAACTTTCGCAGAAAGGGAGAAACGGACGGTACCGCAAAAAGACAAGAAATATGTATTTTTTTATTTCTAACGGACGAGATAACAAGTCTAAGCGCTCGTACAGTTAGCGTAGGTGTTTGTAACCGATCACCCAAGTCACGCAATATTCATTCTGATCCGGATTGCTAACCATGGAGAACGTATTCACAACTGAGGGCTACGATAATGGGTCAAATGACGCGTTAAATTGCAGATCCCGGTTATTCTCTTGTGCAAACCATCGCTGCCTTCTCAGAGGCCTTTGGGTGACCTAAAACCCCAAAACTAGGGGCACTCCGTCGCTATGATGATGGACAGAATAATTGGCGAATTTAATTCTGTCAGTAAGAATTAAAATATAGAAAATGTTGACAAGTTACTATCTATGCTAAAAAATTCGCAGTCACAGTCTATGTATAAATAAATATCGACAACCAAGCTGAGAGCACAATATGTATTATTTCAAATTGTAAAGTTGGTACTTACGACTGGAGACTTCACTTTATATTTATTTATTTTGATATGTTATTTTAATCGCACCATTATACCAATCAAGGGAATAATTATTAAGCTAGCTGACCCTGCGAACTTCGTACCGCCTAATAGTTATGTATGTTTGTCACCGTTTAAACCTTTCCTGAACTTTCACAAACATTTTAAAACCAAAATCAGCTAAATCGACCCAGCCGTTCTCGAGTTTTTGCGAGACAAACGAACATAAATCGATTATTTTAATACAACGTGTGACAATACTTAAGCGTTAGTATACTAATCAAAGCGAACCGAGATTGTGGAAGAAAATCTTGCAAATTTCGATAAAAAAATATTAGGTTCCCGACAAAATAGGTCACGTGATCGGTCAAGTTGTTTGAAGGACAAAATATTTTTTTGCAAAACTTTGTTCTACTACATTTATTTTTTACTTTGATGGGTCGACTAACACTCCCTTTCTGATACACGTTACATAGATAGATTTTACCAAAGTTCATGCTTATCCGTCGCGTCGCCCAATTGTTGGACTATTCCAGATTGTGGACCATTGAGCATGTTGAGTAATAGCGAGTTATGAATTATTGTAGTATTTTGCAGCAGATTGCAGCAGATCTCCTGAAGTTCTTGGAAGTTAATAAAGATTGCACTCCTCTGGTGGTACACGGATTCTCTGTTGGAGCTTACGTATGGGCAGAACTGCTTGTACACGCTTTGAAAGATTTGAAGAGGTAGGTATTTAAACTTTCAACACTCCCTCTCTAACATTGACCAACTTTTGCACTCTGCCAGCACAAACGGCGACGAGCACCGTAAACGCTCTTGTCCAATATTTCTTACTGTAAAAGAATAGGTCATACATTTGATAACTGTCGTACTAGAGAAAAGAAAAACCTAGCGATAGCGCGGAAACGAATGATAATCAATTACGTTGCTTCTGATGCAATACGGTAGGAGTCACGCGCTCAAAATGTACATCGAAATTTTCTCGAAACCTTACACCTACCTACAAATATTACGAAATATTTGCTAATTAGGTAAACAAGTGGTTAAAAACGACTTCAAAAATCCGACTGCTGAACCTTTAAACCAGTGTTCATCACCACCATCTTGTTTTAATTTCAATGTACGAAGAATCACTCTCACGACTAAGACGTATCTATTGACACCACTCACATAAAAATACGACAAGCCGTTTAGGCTCTAGGGCGTGCAAAAGAAATATATACATACACTCGAAAAACATTTCAAAAAAAGTAACTAGTCCTTTTAATAGTATAATAATAAAACTTTTATTTTCAGATTACAAAATCAATAGGTACACTTGATATACGAGTACAAGCAAACATTAGCAAGTTGCGAGTATTACAGTTATTAAATCTAGGTACATACACATACTTAGGTACCTAGGTACATTAATATAAAAAAAGTTAAAATTTGATATTAATTCGCCAGGCTATTTTATTTTTATTTTTTATCCTGAACAACTATTTGACCACAAGTTAGCGCGACCACGGAAGTCAGCCACACTGTAGCCCCAGATGGAGCATGCCTACTTTGATAATTACTTTGATTTTGAGCCAAGTACGGTTATATTCATAAATCAAGGTACCGATCTTTGACCCCGGACCCCAAAACGGAGAGATGTTATAAGTTTAAAGTTACTGTGACCTATCTTGATTTTATTAAAAATATCTTTAAACACTCCCAGATATCAACCTGTATTAGACCGAGTAGCGGCACAAGTATGGGACTCGCCAGCTGACGTGGACGAGCTGCCGGTTGGGTTGCCACTAGCGCTGTTCCCCAACAACAAACCTCTACAGAAACTGCTTTCCGCTTATGCCAGGTAACTGGATATGATACTATAACTAATATACAACATGTAATGAGAATGGTGTGATAATAAGAGTGTTAGTCTACCAATCGAGGCGAACCCAGTGTATTAGAACATTTTGCGAAATTCTAAATAAATATATTACTGTTACGGCTGTGCCCTGTGTCTCACAGAATACGCAGTAGTTAGTATACCGGCACCCTATTTACAGAATAAGACTAAGTGTCGCACGCGCTATTCACGCATAAAAAAGGGGATCTCTCTGGAACTTAAGTACCTTCTTATTTGTAAACATCTATTGTTTTCGGTGTCCAGGAATTAGACGAATATTCTGGATAATTGCAGAATTACGACACTGAGGGAAAAAAGGGACCGACTGTGGGTCCGAGGAGTCAGTTTATCGGAAGCTATAACCGCGAACAGTTCTAGTGCAAATCGAATTGCTCAGTGTAGTGAGATTGTGAGTGAAAGTGTTGTGTGGTGTTTTTGTCTGTCAGTTTCTGAGTGTTGTGAGCAATAAATCGTCATTAATGTGAATTGGCATTTTTCTATTTTTATCCCGAACCCGTAGCTCGTAACATTACTTAGGTTCTCCATACAAAAATTGGTTATGTGATCGGTTAAATTGTATGAAGGACGTAATATGTTTTCCCTAATTTTGCAAAATTTTACAATGGGTTAACTTTGATTTGATGGGTAGACTAATTTTTAGTTTTTTTTTTTTGCATTTCCTATGGGGTATAAACCTTGGTCTGGTTTGTTGTTTGATTTGGTTAGCTAAGACGGCTTTCACACCGTCTTGGGGCGGATACGGATACAACCACTCAGCAGGCAAAGCAAACTGTTTAAAACTAAATAACATTTATCTAAGAACTAATTTTATTAAATAAGGCCTACACAATTCCTTATTCAACAGGATCCACATGAGAATGTTCCAGAACGTAGCGACGCGTCACTACCTGACGGCGACACATGCGTACCACAACACACCTTGTCATGCGCCTGCGCTGTTCCTAGTGTCTCGTACTGACCCGGTGGGGGCGGAGAAACGCAGTAGGAGGGCACATGATATGATGGTTGCCGCGGGGATGAAGGTATGTAGCTTTAGGGAGGCTTATAAAGATGGCTTGGATAATAGTCAAATATCACTTACAGTAGGTAGTTGTGACAATGTATGACCAGACGTCACCGGTACATGGTAGAGGCTCCACGGGCTCGCTCGAAATGCCAATTTATATTGTGCAGACTACTAGATTGTGGAACTGCCAGCTTCTCTTCTCCCTGATATTTAATAATCTAGGTCTTTTAATAACCTTTTCAAGTCTCGAGTGAATTGGTTTCTTCTAGACAAACGTGCCCAATCAAAGGACGCATCGTCGCTCCACGTCAGGCGAGTTGCCGTCAAACGCAAACCTATCTTCTATACAAAAAAGAAAAGTGTACACACCAGATATGCGGCTGGATAAACTAATTTAAATGCCAAATCTTATCTTTGATACTTATTTTATGTGGATTTTAAAAGTCTTTCCACAAATAAATACTGAACCTGTGGAAATAGTGGACTTAATAGATGTGGCTTCTAGGGCAAGGCTCATTCTGATTTGTGTATGATAATTTAGAAACAAAACAAAGAACCCCATGTTCAACAAGTAGAGGTACATTTATATACAGAGGGAAAGAAGTTAAAGACGTTTGGCACGACCGCAGATAAGCTGTGGTGAGTTTAGCTAAGAGTGTAAAAGAAACTTAAGGACTCTCTCCTTAAGAAAACCTACACCCAGTAGTCGTTTGAACTGAAGGAGACAACTTGACGTATTATTATATATTCGTAGCTAAAACACTATCCTTAGAACAGCCCTCAGGGAAAATACCATGCGACGTGATCCTTTCAGGAAGGGATTTTATGAATTACTACGTGAAAGAAGGAGAAAGTTAAAGAAAGTTCCTTTTACCCAGTAGTGGCAAGCAAAGTTTGACAGTTCGACATTTCTGTATAATATTTTCCGTATGCAGTGTAATTGGAAATGCTGGGATGAATCTCCACACGTCCAGCACTATAACAGACAACCTGAAGAATATCTCGCTGCGCTGTACTCACACCTTCAAGACTGCGGTCTTCTGGAAACCGGTAAAGTGAGGTCTGAGACGTGAGGGCGACCGCATGCACAACTGGATTCATACTCATCTATATAGGGATATCGGTTAGGGGTGCACTAGGCCGAAATCAGGCAGCAGATTAACAATGAGTTTCCGCTCAGATTCGAAAACTTTGCAACACGAACTACGCGAAGTTTGTTACGTAATCTAAAATATGAAATAGTGATTATTATTTTAGTTTGGATCTAGAATCGAATCATTTAGGATTTTCTAATGAGTTTTGCGTAATTCGTGTAGCAAAGTTTTCGAATCCGAGCGGAAACTCGTTGTGAATATGGGTGGTCACCATATTCATACTTACGTACAACTGTTCCATAAAAAAAGTTTGTCGACGTTGACTAAATGTATGAAACAGCTGATTTGTTTCTCGATTTTAGAGTTAGTTTCATAGTGAAAGTTGGTTCTTATTTATAATTTTTCCAATGAAATTTGACTATCCCACGGTAATCACGAACATAAGCTATCCTGTTGCGAAGTTTCATCCAAATCTGTTCAGCCGTTTAAGCGTGAAAGAGTAACAGACATACCTACATACAAACTTTACATCGACCTAGAGCCGCAGCGCTAGAGCGTAA
Source organism: Ligdia adustata (assembly GCA_947049295.1). Lineage (NCBI taxonomy): Eukaryota > Metazoa > Arthropoda > Insecta > Lepidoptera > Geometridae > Ligdia > Ligdia adustata. Next base: position 6,139,522 of record OX346233.1, read on the forward strand.
GACCATGGCATAGGAGAAATAATAGTACTTAAACAACATTTCGTATTTCTGTCTACTACTTTCAAAAATACATCTAAAGAACATCTGATTTCAAGTCTAACATTTATTTACCTCGTTCCTATCATTAGACTAATGATACAAAAAACCGATAATATGACATCCGATGTTAAATACACTTAGCAAAATATATATTATTTATATTCTTATGAAACATCACGTTGCATCATTGTGTGTAAGTATTTAGATATGTTTATAAATATATACCTACCCGCAACATAATATATTATGTACCTATTATTGTATCAGCCGCTTCTAGCTGTATTTGAAGTACCTACTTAAACAGCAAAATGTATAAAATATCAAAATACATATTAACGTAATGATCAGTCACTTTATGTATCAGTTAGTTTTTTTTTTAAAATATTTGATATTACACCTTGATCGTCAATATCACAATATTACACGTCGGGGGTTAATCATTATTCTTGACATCGTGTCCCGAATAATGATTAACCCCCGACGCAAAAACGACGGGATGTTATAATTTTTACGTGTCTGTGGCATCGTAGCTCCCAAACGGATGGATTAATTTTGATTTTTTTGTATGTAAGAAGAATGTTTTTATTAGCACACAAAAGGCAGCTTTGGTTAGAAATACTAATATATTTAAATTAATTATATTAGAAATACTAATATGGAAAACGAAGGCCGCTATCCCACTGGCGTTTTGCGAGCGTTAGCTTCTCGCTTCGCAGACGACGTTAACGTCGCGCACGTGTTACTAAACGAGGTCGCAAGGTGAACGCTTGCCACTAGGGACTTACGACGTTGTCGTCGCGTCTGCGCAGCGTTGGCGCTCGGCAGGCGTTTGAGAGACGCTAACGCCCATAAAACTCCAGTGGGATAGCGGCCTAAACGAGAGTCGATGGTGTGTTTAAGTTATTTATTAATTGTATATCGTGATATGGTGAACGATATATCATTTAAGAATTGAGTTATTGAGACTAGTTTAAATTATATTTGTGTACTTCTATACAACACTATTTAGGGCTTTGTGCAACTTACAGTAGATCTTAATTGTTTAATTATTATTAATTAAAATATCCTAGTCTTGTTAACTCGATATTATTTTTTTGCAGTAACAAACATTTTTCATTTTCGTCTATTAAATGTGACTAGTATTAATTAATTTTATTTTGTATCGTATTTCTGATACACACGAACATACATATAGCATTTTAATTAGTATTGCATTTCATAGCTGTTAATTATGTTTTCTTAGAAATAATTAATAAGTTAATATGATGGATTTGGTGATTAAAACTAATATTTTTAATGATACAAGATCACGTTTTATTTCATAATATCTTATAACTTTGATTTACAGAAAAATTACAGGAATAAAAATAAGCTTTATGTACAGGGTGACTGGTAATCAACTATAATCGTCGTAAGAGTGGCTTCTGATGACCATAAGCAACAACTTTTGTTTTACGACTTTTGAAAATTCGTAAAAAGTTTTTCCATACAAAAAGATTATTCACGCGCAGCCAAATATGTATGGATAAGCAAAATTTTTTTTTTGGCGTTTTGAAAGTCGGATAGCAAAAGTTGTTGCTTATGGCCATCAGAAGCCACCCTTAAGAGGATGCTAGTTGATTACCAGTCACCTATTACATACATTAATGATTACACAAGGTAAATAACCCGACGGTATATTAAGACAAAAGCAGCCATCACTCGTGAACGCAATAACAATTCTACATAGGGAGGCATAGGAAAGTGACAAGCAAGTGAACTACGCAAATGTGGCGAACCACACATTTGTGCCTTCAGTTTGCTTAGAAACCATAGCGTTCGCTTTATAAACCCTAAAAGTAAGAACATCGCCTGTATATATTTAGAATTGTCATTGCCCAATGCACATACGTTAGGATAACAAAGAAATGTGGATAAACAAACTGTATTTTTTATAGCTCAGCATTTTACTACTGTTATGAGTAATAATATACACCATTAACGATTAGAGCACTGCTAAGCCGAAAGGGGGTCACTATACCCATCTTAAGGAAAAACTTTCACTATGTGACAAACTCAGAAACCGAGAAAAAATCACCTGTATACATTTTGTCGATGAACGATAAACTTAAGTATGAAACAGCATTTTTTTCTCCAATTTAGGGTTGGTCTCATAGTGAAAGTTGTAATTATGAGTATAGAGACCCCCTTTTGGCTTAGCACACTCCTATTCAATGACCCTGAATAATAATAATAATATGTAGTTTAATTACAACAACACCTTTCAGGGCTCCGTATAGACTATTGCAAGTAAGATATAAAAAGGATTTTTTCATCAAGCATTGGCTTTATTAAACTTATTCTTATTCCTTCTAGATTTGACAGCTTTATCCTTGTTGATCTTCTGTTTGGGCTGCTTTATCCTCTCCTTGGCCGCACGTTTCAACCTCATAGCCCTTTTACTAGTCTTCTTATCCCTTTTCACGGTATCCCTGTGGATTTGCGCTTGAGTTCTTAGCTTGTGTATATTTCGCATTTTGTGTAGAGCTCCTTCTTTAGCTGTTAACCCGGTATACTCTCTTTCTTCGTCGTTTTGCCGTTTAGCGAACTTTCCTACTTCATTATTGGAATTCTGATTGTTTCTGTTGAACTTTCCTGCGTTTTTGTTAAACCTGTCCGCGTTTTTGTTAAACCTGTCAGAGTTTTTGTTGAACCTGTCAGAGTTTTTGTTGAATCTGTCAGAATTTTTGTTGAACCTGTCCGCGTTTTTGTTGAACCTACCCGCGTTGTTTGCGTTGTTGAACCTTCCTGCATTTTCGTTGTCATCATTGTTGAACTTCCTTGCATTTTTGTTGTCGTTTTGGTTGAAACGTCCCTTCTTGACGTAGCCTTCGTCGGGCGGTTGTTGGTTCTTACGCTTTCTATTTTGATAGCTAGCGTTGCCAGAATTCTCAGCGTTGTACTCTGGTGTTTGTTTGTTTGCTAGTGGGTTGTTAGCGATGGATTTTTCTAGACGTTTCTTGCGAGCGTTCAATGCGGTCCGGTCTTCGATGGAAAATGACACGATGGGCCTCTGGAAATTAAAAACTATATTTAGTGAAAACTTTAATAGTCAAGTAAATAATACTTTGACCAATTTCGATATTCTGCCAGCCGCGAAATTCACAAACGCGCACAAATTTCTGTTCTTAAGCGACCTGTGGCGCCATCTGTGATGTGTATAGAATTAGTCTATACAATATTGTGTCATTCGAGATGGAGACGAAGTGACGATTTATGGGCCTTTGCTACTTATGTTTATTTTTTATTTATTTTTCATATAATTATAGTACTTTTGTTTTAATTATTTTTACACGCGGTGAATCAAACTAAGTATACATACATACTTATTTTGGTTTAACAATTATATTAAGAAGTAGTCGAGGTAATATTAAAATTAAATACGATCCTCGTTTGCAACAAAATAACTGGTGATTTTGTAATTGGTATTTAAACCACTGCAAGTTAATTGACCGAGCGAACGAGCGCAGCGTCTCTGATTCCAGTCTGGAAAAAGTTCTTTCGTCTGTCTGTATGGATGTTAGTCAGTAAGAAATTTCGTACTAGCGTACAGATACCTACCTGATCCAGGAGTTTAAAGTTTTCGAAAACTTTGCAACTCGAATTACGCAAAGATGGGCACTACATCTCAGACTTTTAAATGTGTTTATTTTTCTTGTATAGATCTACTATCGATTGTCAAAGTCGTAATTTAGAATCTTTTAACAGGCTTTGCGTAACAGACCAGGGTAGATAATTTTTGAAACCAAAAAAATTAATAGTAGGATGAAACTCATTAAAAAAGGAGGTGAATATTATAAAAATGAAAGGGAAAATAATTTACGGGCGATCTGAGGTCGGGAAGGGGAGGGGGGTGTGAGTTTAAAGGTAAAAAACGGTTTATCTCGATTTCCGGCAAAACTAAAAGTCCTCTGGAAATAAGTTATATGGCAAAATTGTAGGTAATAAAAACAAGAGAAGTTTGCCACGGGGCCATTTAAAGGCCAATATCAAGAGCAATTGGCATAAACAAGCAGAACGCAACATTAATTAAGATTTCTGAATTAGAAAAAAATCCGTCGTAAATAATGTCAAGATAGCGAGATCAACAGTACGCGGTACTACTAGCTAAGCGTTATCGGTCTTATTAATAAACACGTCTTAACTTTAAACGTCTTTTCTGTTTTTTTATCCGATGTAGAACGTCACGCGTCGAAACAAGACAAATGACGATTAAAGTTAAGAGGCGTTTATTAATAAGGCATTATGTGTTGAAATAGAAAATTTTTGTCTGTACTTTACTTACATTGTTTCTGTCAAAGATGTCAGGATTGTTGTTGATTTTTCTAAGACACGTGAGTGCGTCCTCATGCCTCGTGAACGTAACGAACCCGTAGCCTTTGGATCTGTTCACAAATAAAAAAAACCATACAATAACACATAATACATGCGATCATGATTTTAGAACTCATAAATATTCAATATTTATTATACAAGGTGTGACTATACTTAAGGGTGTTAGTCTACCTATCTAAGTGAACCCACTGTTCAACAAAATCTTGCTAAATTCTCACAAACGTACCCACTAGTAGGCTGGCAGTGTTCCCTCGATGAATGGCCAAAGATGTATTATGTCGTATCATATATAGTAAATACCTTTAAAAATACTAATAAATTGAGTGCTCCCTCCTTTTTTGATGTCGGTTAAACATAATTATATGAAAATCAGAGAAATACATTAGAAATGAAAATAAGAAAACGTTGTCACTGGAAGTAGATTTAAAAACCAGCCTTAACATAATATAAATGTAGTTATTTTAGATTACATTTGGGTACGTAATATATAGCAAATATTAGGAATACTCGTTGTTTCACAACAAGCTGTACCTGCTGGGTATTTAGACGTCTTTATTTACACAGTTAATAACAATGTTAAATAAAGTTAATAACAATGGTAAACAATTTAATAAAATTAATGCTCAAATTTTTAGGAATAATATTGACCTTGAACAAGTGGTTTGAAGAGAGTTCGAAAAAACCAGAGTCCTAATTGTTTAACCTATGTATCATCCTCAATTCCTTTTTTTTAAATTTTGATATAATATCCAGTGTCACTCTCACGACTAAGACGAGTCTATTGACACCACTCACATATAAATACGACAAGCTGTTTTGGCTCTAGGGCGAGCCGAAGAAATATATATATATATATATATACACACTCGGAGAACATAACCCTTCTTCTTTCTCAGTCGGGTAATAAAAATTTACTTACACAACCAAAATTGGCCACGGGTCGTTTGACCAACTTCAAATAAGCAAGGAGGTTCTCAATTGGTTGGAATGTTTTTTTTTTAAATTAATTTTTTCCTATTACTACAACGACTTGGAAAAAAATCCTATTTTGTTGTTTCGGTCCTACATAATTTTGTTGCAATCGGCCTAGCTTTTCAGTTTATAAATAAAATAACTCAAAATATTGCCGGTCAAATAGAAAAAACTTATTCACTTTTTAAAACTATTAAAAAGGATGGAAGAAAGAAATAGTTAAGATTTTCTACCCATGACAGGTATTTGAGCGACTGCTCGCACACCACGGAAGTCAGTGACAATGTCGCGCTAGTCTAGAATACACTGGCTCTCAATGAAGAAAGCCCTGTTGTGCTGCAATTGGTTTTATATGTATTTTACTTTAAGTTTTATTTGAATAGAAGGCCACTCCATTAGGTGCTTGGCAACAGATTTTATTAACTTTATAAGGTATCCTTATTTTTTATTTTAAGCCTCCTGGCCAATGTATTACACTCACGGATGCTTCCCACCGGGTCCAGTGGGCGACCTCAAATCCCTCATGACCCTCGCCTCAGTGACCTCCGCATTCCTCCCTCCCCCCTCCACACACACCCTCCGCAACTTGCCGTCGTCGCACCACTGCGGCAGGTTGGACACGACGAGACGATAGCGGGACACGAAACGATTCAAGTTCTTTAACATCTGTGTCTTGCTACGTTCGAGAGCCAGGCGCTTCGACATGTCCGATGCTGATACACCCTCGGCTGCTTTTGTGCCGGCTACGATCACTGTAGAGAGACGACGAAGAGTGAAAAACCTAATTCGATTCGGACGAAAAATAACAATATCCAAATTAAATCAAAGTAGCCTAAAGCCATCAAATAATATAGCAGAATTGTTTTTTTTTTATGTTTTTAATAAAGAACGTCTGTCCCATAAGCCTCATTAAAATTTGTCCCATGGGACAGCTGTGACTGCTTTATCCAATGGATATACAGGGTTATCGGCTAGGGGTGCACTAGGCTGAAAGGGGGTAAATATACTCATCCCATGGAACAACTTTTACTATGGGACCAACCCATTATTATTTCCATATTCTATTTTGAATTAGTTAGTGGGGCAGAACTAATACACTAGGAAGTTCTTATTACTAAGACTACGCTGTCCGTCCGTCCGTCAGTCTGTCTGTCACCAGGCTGTATCTCATGAACGGTGACAGCTAGAGAGTTCATATTTTCACAAATGATATATTTCTATTGGCGCTATAATAACAAACGTTTAAGGGTTATGTCATGTGTGAATTTCCCATAGAAATTTTATCAAAACCGGTCCAGTAGTTTAGCGTATAAAAAAAGAACAACTAAAATAATTTGCCTGTCTATTAGATGTTTTTTTTTAAAGTGTTACGTGTATGTATCAAGTAAATAAAAAGTACCCTCATTCTATATTTTGGTACCAAATAACGATAGCACATATTAAGCTTTTAATCCCTACTACGTACTCACCTCCCTCTTTAACCAGATACAAGTTCCTATTGTCCTTGGCTTCTTTCTTCTTGTCTTTCTGTAGGTTTTCCCTCTTGAGCGCAGGTTTGGCCATCATCGCTTGGCCGTCAAGTTTCATAACATCTGCCGGCAACGCCAAGAACTTATCGGCGTCTTCTTTGTTCTGTGGAGTGAGGTTGCGTCTTGTAAATTAAAATCGTAATTTATGTCTAGCTGCGCCTCGCGCTGTCGCCCGCGCTGGATATTTGTTCTTCCACGGGATCATTTCAATCTTCCGGGATTAAAAGTAGCCTATGTGTTAATATTGGTTATAAGCTATCTTAGTATCAAATCTCATCCATATCCGTTTAGACGTTTGAGCTTCAAAGTAAGAAACAAGTACACACAATTACAAAATATCGGCCTTTATAATATTAGTTAGTATGAAAGACATTAATTTATTGTACACATTTATTACCACTTTAATAAATACTTCTCTTATCTTGATTAGGACTTTAGGGCCGAGGGGACTGGAAGCTTTTCACTTATTTTCTAAGGTTATCAAAGCGCTTGGAGAAGCGCATGAAGAAATACTGGGGCGGATACCATAACACATCACAGTGTGTAATACTTACTTCCAATTTCGTAGACAGCCGAAACGTATTTTTCTGCGTGTGGTAATACGTCTAGCATTCGAAATGTTACTTTCTTTGCCAGCACCCCCGCAACCTAGAAATGGACACCAAATCGTGTCTCTCCATATCACGTATCGCGCCCCAATACAAGGCTCGAGTATCTCTATAGAGAGGTTGTAAGTCTTAACCCTTTACCACTTTCACCCCTTAGGCAACCATCAACTTACTAGACTACCATTAACTTACGAGGCAACTACTAACATACTAGGCCTCCAATAACTCACTGGACTACCGTTAATTACTAGGCAACCCCTAACTTACTAGGCAAACATAAACTTACTAGGTAACCACTAATTTACTAGACTGCCACTAACTTACTGGACTACCGCTACCTTACTAGGCAATCACTAACTTACTAAGCAACCACTAACATAATAGTCCACCAATAATTTACTGGACTAACGTTAATTACTAGGCAACCCTTAACTTACAAGGTAACCACTAATTTACTAGACTGCCACTAACTTACTGGACTACCGCTACCTTACTAGGCAATCACTAACTTACTAAGCAACCACTAACATAATAGGCCACCAATAATTTACTGGACTAACGTTAATTACTAGGCAACCCTTAACTTACAAGGTAACCACTAATTTACTAGACTGCCACTAACTTACTGGACTACCGCTAACTTACTAGGCAATCACTAACTTACTAAGCAACCACTAACATAATAGGCCACCAATAATTTACTGGACTAACGTTAATTACTAGGCAACCCTTAACTTACAAGGTAACCACTAATTTACTAGACTGCCACTAACTTACTGGACTACCGCTACCTTACTAGGCAATCACTAACTTACTAAGCAACCACTAACATAATAGGCCACCAATAATTTACTGGACTAACGTTAATTACTAGGCAACCCTTAACTTACAAGGTAACCACTAATTTACTAGACTGCCACTAACTTACTGGACTACCGCTACCTTACTAGGCAATCACTAACTTACTAAGCAACCACTAACATACTAGGCCACCGATAATTTACTGGACTAACGTTAATTACTAGGCAACCCTTAACTTACAAGGTAACCACTAATTTACTAGACTGCCACTAACTTACTGGACTACCGCTACCTTACTAGGCAATCACTAACTTACTAAGCAACCCTTAACTTACAAGGTAACCACTAATTTACTAGACTGCCACTAACTTACTGGACTACCTCTACCTTACTAGGCAATCACTAACTTACTAAGCAACCACTAACATACAATTCTTTATAATTACACGAACAATAAGATTCGCCTAAAATTTGAATAACATAAAAAGTCAAAAAGAAAACGCACACAAAAATTTATATCTGAATTATGGGCAGGATAATTTATACAAATAGTTTAAATATGCCCCTATATTAATATACGCGTGCAACGTGCAGTCTACAGCATTGATTGACGTAAGCACAGTCGAGCCGGTCCGCGAGCACAGCCAGCATGCTGTTGGTGCTCCCCCGCACTCGCCGCACCAGCGACGTGCCTCTCTTGCGCATGATTGTGTAGAAACAATCTACTCGCACTTCAGCGAACATCGCGGAAGCACTGCAATAGCGAGGGAGCCCCAACAACATCCTGAACGCATTGTTGTATTGGACGCGAATGGCGCTGTACGATCTTTGCGTATAATCGGCCCACAGGCTACAGGTATAGAACGTGGTACAGTAAGCTCTAAACAGGGTGATCTTAACATCTGTGGAGCAACGTGCGAACCTGCGGATCACCATATTCGCTCTGACCGACATGGCCCTTCGCTCCCGTTCAATGTCATTGTCATCTTTCAGGGTCGGTGTAATTAAGTGGCCTAAGTATTTAAAAACATGTACTTGCTCTAGCGGTATTCCATTCAGTTTTATAGGTGGTACTTCCATCACTTTTCTCCTCCCTCACTGAAAGACCATACACTTACTTTTTTTGACATTATATATTAGGCCATGATCGGCTGCATATCTCTCACAGGTACTCAAAAGCTTTCTGATTCCACAGACCGAGGCGCTCAGCAGCACCATGTCGTCCGCGTAGCTTATGTTGTTAAAACAGACGCCGTCTATGTGACAACCGACATGTTGCTCGCTGAGCGCCTGGATCAGGCCATTAACGTACAAATAAAAATGGAGGGTGAACTTAACCCCCCCTGCCTCATGCCACATTCCAACTTATAAGGGTGCGACATTGTGCCTGCCCACCTAACATTGTTTACCTGGTTCCCGTACCAATATTTAAAAATAAATATGAGCTCTTTCGGTATATGAGATGCTTCCATCTTCGCCCACAGAATGTCATATGAAACCAGGTCAAACGCTTTAGAAAGGTCAAGAAAGCAAGCATAAACAGGTGTTTTTCGCTCAGTATAGTATTTGACAGCACTCTTAAAACACAATATCGCAGTCTCTGTAGATAGTCCCGGTCGAAAACCGAACTGGTTATCATGCAACTGCATGTACTTGTTTAATTGTGTATTCAGAATGCTGTCCAACACTTTCGCTATAATAGTTGCTAAAGAAATAAGCCTGTAATTACCTAAGTCAGATAAGTCTCCATTTTTGTTTTTAACTACCGGTACCACTATGGTTTTCATCATATCAGTAGGTAGGTATGATTGAGTCATGCAAAGGTTGTACAGCATGGCTAACACCCTATACACGTGAGGTCCAGCGTACTGCACATGCTCCACACTCAACCCATCGTGGCCAGGGGACTTGCCCTTAGAAATAGATTTCACTGCCATAGATACGTCTCTAGCCGTTATTCTGGTATTTACACATTCATCACTCATACCGCCCGGAATCCGCGATAATGATGGCCCCAATGGTGACCTTACAACAAAATTATTTTTAAATTTATCCGCAATTGTTTTTGGATCGTTCGAACCGTCCACACTCACAGGTATACTAGGCCGACTCTTTAAATGATTGGTGTGTTTCCAAAACCCACTGAAATCCTTCGCGGAGTGCTTAGTTGCAAGTATATCCATTTTAATTTGATCTTGATGATTTTGACACCATTTTAATCGTGATTTAAATATTCGCCGACTGTCACGCATTTTTTGATACATAACTCCCGTGGTAGGACTTCCACACACCAACCATTCCCGAAAACTGGCCCTAGCAACCCTATGACTGTCGCTAACGTGTTTATTCCAACCCACTATTGTTTTAAGCCGACGTTTACTCTGCTTACGCTCACCTCCCCGCCCCTCATCAGCAGCCTGTGACAACGCGAGCACAATGTCGGAGTATAACTTATCAATGAGTACCTTGTGAGCAGAGTCATAACAGTACCTATCGCCACACTTTTGGAACTCGGTTGGAAAATCAATATTTCTCAAACGTTTGTGACACTCTGTACTATAGTGTGTGATTTGTTCATCTGTTTTTTCTCCCCACTTGATTTTATTGCAAGAAACATCCGATTTTACTTTTAATGGAGTTAACCTTCCCAAATCACACTCACAAATAATAGGAAAATGATCCGACCATGATACGTCATATTTGACGTACACATTGCACACAGATAAAGCTAATGAATGAGATATAATTATATGATCTAACCAACGCTTAGATCCCCACACTTCATCTACATAAGTAAACAAATTAGACTCTAAACCTAACATCTTTACGTCAATAGGTATCCAATTAAAATCGTCACATAAATTATTCAATTCGTCAAAAAATAATTCACCAGGATGAGCGTTAAAATCTCCTCATATAAAAATTGGTTCATTATCCTAATCATTACTGATAGCACTTACAGTTGCCATGCAGTCAGTAAACATCGCCAGATTATCCGGTTTGTTTGTAGGCATATACACACACACAACAATAAACGGGCTTACGGCCGTCATAATGCGAATAGCACTCACACGCGGATTATCGCAACTTATCACTGTTACACAGGGAAACACACGGGTATTCCATAGTATAGCTGTTCCACCGTATTTCCTTCCTCGAAGCAAGCCGGCGGTTGTATCTACAGCTGATGTTCCCGTACAACTGAAATTGCTATCAATACTATTTAAGTACGTCAGCTCTTCTGGTAGCAGCCAAGTTTCCTGTAGTGCTATCAAAGCACACTCGTTACATAAACTACGAATGTCGTAAAGGGCGCTTTTTACGTTTTTACAGTTATAGCTGGCAAACTTGTAAGTCGTACTAGCCGTGATTCGAAGGTAAAGGGCCGCTTACCGCTGACAATCCGTCCTCTCGTCGATTTTTATAATCTACGAACCGTCTGAATATTATCCCATCGGGCCATATTTTTTCGTCTAAGAACAGAGATACTTTAGAGTCAGATACAAAGAACTTATAGGCTTTGTGGTTCAATGCTTTCTTTGTGTACACTTTTTCCAAAAACACATTCTCTTTTGTTTTTATTTTAATGTAATCGACAATGTCACACTCCTTGGTATCATTATGTACATTTGTAATAAAAATAGGTATTTTTTTATCGGCCGCCTTGAATGTCGAAGTAGGCACGCCGGCTTTACCCATCTCGCCCAAATACCTATAATTAGGCTTTCATTTTTCATTTAACCGTCTGCCACTCGTTATTTGGTCGAGGTGTGTTTGTTGCGAGTAGTCCTTGAGATAAAGGTGACAACCCAGGTTCTTGTCCTATTTCAATCAGTGGTGTTTTTTGTCGCGTGTTGCTCGGGCCAGCTGTGATGATCGGAGATAAGGATGTAGGTCGCACCACTTCACTGAGAACATAGTTTTTGACCACCTCTGCCTTCGACTCCACCGTCACCGTAGCCGGCTCGACCGTAGTGATAGGCACACTCGATGAGTCATCCTTGCGCACAGCTTTTGATATTGGTGTGCAAGCCATTACGCAGTAATCTCTCACTATTATAGATTCATTGCTGGTTGCCGGGGCGATGCAGTCGTGTACTTGCTTATTACTCGTATTACTTGTCCGTTGCAAGTCGTCGTTCTCATCTGTAGTGTAGTTGTGACTCAACGTAAGTCCGATAGGGCCACTCTCCATATTCCAAGCGCCGCGTTTCATGTTTACGTAGCCGATTGGATTAACCGATGGAGGCAATGATGCATGCTTCAAATTATGCACGAGACGGTGCAGGTCTTCTAGCTGCTGCACAGTGGCATACGTATTCTTAATTTCCGTAATTTCGGCGCTCAACTTCGTAATATTTTTCAAGAGCTTTGTACAATCAAGATGATCAAATAAAATAGGCGGTAGTTTTTCAAGCGCTCTTGCCACGAATACTGGAAACACATCAGGATCTATTCTTTTAAAGGCACTCACGATGTCATCTAGATCTCTTTCTTCTTTCCCGTTTCCTCTTCTCAGCACTTTACGCTGGTCAGATGGTAAAGATTCGAACAATAAAGATTTCGAATTGCTGATTTCAATGCTTGTGAACGCAGATACACAAATTCTTTTTAATGTTTCTTCATCAATTACTGATATTTTATTTTGCACGTAAGCTAGCAACTCGTCAATGACTATATTGCACGCATTGCACTTTAGTGTATTCGACATTTTTTTTTTTATTACTTGCACAAAATTGCGCGAGCGCGTTCGCGTAGCACAGCCGACCTTGGCCGCGGCGTGCGAGTGACATACTAGGCCACTAATAATTTACTGGACTAACGTTAATTACTAGGCAACCCTTAACTTACAAGGTAACCACTAATTTACTAGACTGCCACTAACTTACTGGACTACCGCTACCTTACTAGGCAATCACTAACTTACTAAGCAACCACTAACATAATAGGCCACCAATAATTTACTGGACTAACGTTAATTACTAGGCAACCCTTAACTTACAAGGTAACCACTAATTTACTAGACTGCCACTAACTTACTGGACTACCGCTACCTTACTAGGCAATCACTAACTTACTAAGCAACCACTAACATAATAGGCCACCAATAATTTACTGGACTAACGTTAATTACTAGGCAACCCTTAACTTACAAGGTAACCACTAATTTACTAGACTGCCACTAACTTACTGGACTACCGCTACCTTACTAGGCAATCACTAACTTACTAAGCAACCACTAACATACTAGGCCACTAATAATTTACTGGACTAACGTTAATTACTAGGCAACCCTTAACTTACAAGGTAACCACTAATTTACTAGACTGCCACTAACTTACTGGACTACCGCTACCTTACTAGGCAATCACTAACTTACTAAGCAACCCTTAACTTACAAGGTAACCACTAATTTACTAGACTGCCACTAACTTACTGGACTACCGCTACCATACTAGGCAATCATTAACTTACTAAGCAACCACTAACATAATAGGCCACCAATAATTTACTGGACTAACGTTAATTACTAGGCAACCCTTAACTTACAAGGTAACCACTAATTTACTAGACTGCCACTAACTTACTGGACTACCGCTACCTTACTAGGCAATCACTAACTTACTAAGCAACCACTAACATACTAGGCCACCAATAATTTACTGGACTAACGTTAATTACTAGGCAACCACTAACTTACTGAACTACAGCTAACTTACTAGGCAACCACTAACATACTGGACTACCGCTAACTTACTAAGCAACCACTTACTTATTAGGCAATCACTAACATACTAAGCAACCACTAACTTACTGGACTACCGCTAACTTACTAGGCAACCACTTACCTATTAGGCAATCACTAACATACTAAGCAACCACTAACTTACTGGACTACCGCTAACTTACTAGGCAACCACTTACTTATTAGGCAACCACTAAATTACTGGACTACCGCTAACTTACTAGGCAACCACTTACTTATTAGGCAACCACTAAATTACTGAACTACCGCTAACATACTAGGCTATTACTAACTTACTAGACTACTACTAACTTGCTAGGCCGCTAACTATTACATTCACTTACCGCAAATTTAACGAATCCCGTGCCCTTAGAGTGCTCCGTCATCTTATCCATACAAATAAGAGCGTATTTGACCGGACCAGTATTCTCTGCAAACTCTTTGAGCTGATAGTTGTCAACACTAAACGGTATGTTAGTTAAAAATACTGTGCAACCATCTTCAGCATCATTGAGTTGTATCCTGCAAAGAAAAAATTTAGTTTTATTGCTGCCCATTGTGTTTACCGGGGTTATTAGCTAAGGGTGTACTTTGAAGAAAGCGCGTCGATATACTCACAACTACAAGCAACTTTCACTATGGGACAAACTCTTAACTAGAGAAATATAATGCCGCTATTTCATAGAAAAAGTTTATCAGTCGTCAGCAAAATGTATAAAACAGCTGATTATTAATTCCCAAATTTAGGGTTTGTTTCATAGTGAAATTCGTACCTTAGGTCGAGTATAGTGACACCTTGTCGGCTTAGTACCCCTAACCGATAACCTTGTATTGTATTGTCTATTGGGTTTTTCATTGAGGCTAAGGTACATGAAACATTAAAATTATCTTCACCAGTTTTTTGCTATAGAATGCCAATTCATGAGCAAAATCCTGTTGTTGTTAATGTGTTTGTTATCTGATTACTCGGATACGATTTATAAAAAATATTTTTTTGATTGGAAGGGTCTCTTCTCGAGTAATAACATTTACATTTTATGAATATCAGTCCAGAGGTTGGATTTTTAAATCGAAATAATTGAAAAAAATCCATCGGCAATCACATGATGAAAATCAGTAGTAATTTTTCATAGCGCTTCAGCCATCTCTGAGAAATCAGGTAACAAACATTAAGAAAAAACAGACCCTCGAAATGAGTAACTCCTCCTTTTATTGGAAATCAGCAAAAAAATAGGGATAAATTTGCAATCAGTATAATTTGATTATACAGTTTTTTTTTATCCAACACAGCTAGGCATTTGACCATAAGTTCGCACGATCAAGAAAAATCAGTGATACTGAGCCCTAGTCTGGAGAACACTGGCTCTCAAGGAAGGCTGCCGGAACACACTGTTCGGGGCTTGCCGACATATTTTACAACTTAAGGGTGGTAGCTGGCCAGGTGAGCGATAGGAACCACCATGCTTTGGTTTCCTCACAATGTTTTCCTTTACCGGTAGCTCAGTTTCTTTTTGCATGTTTCATCAAAGTAATCTATCTGTTCTTAACTTTACCTTTTCCTTTCTTGTGGGTCAGCTTGACTCTCTTGCTCTTCCATATCTTCATCTTCATCATCAGATTCCTCATCACCACCATCACTTTCTTCATTATCACTCGCCAACTTCTCCTCATCACTTTCATCATCACTCTCTGATTTCTCACTGTCACTGTTGGACTCACTGCCTTCCTTTTCAGATTCGTCTTCTGATTCGCCTGTTATTAATGGATTGTTATTATTAACCACGCTAATATTATATAAGCAAAAATGTGTGTGTGTATATTTGTTTGTTTGTTATTTCTTCACGCTCAAGCAGCTAAATGGATTTGGATGACATTTGGTGTTTGAAAATATCAGTGTTTCCGTTAGAAAGTAAGATTTTTTCATGGGTAGCCCCAAGGGCGGTGCTAGTCAATAAGGCGATGTAACACGCAGTTAACTGCAGTCCCTTTATATTTGGCCTATATAATTTTAATTTTACTAATCATGTTTATTACAGGTAAGACAGGTACAGTGCTGGATGGACGGGATTTAATTACGTTACTACACACTGTCGAGAACTACACACTGGCGACTTACTTTAACAGAATATTTTTTGAACATGGCGGGACCGCGATATATGTTAAAAATGGTTTAGATTTTAAAATTAGAAACGATTTGAATAAAATGTCATTTGAAACAAATTTTGAATTAGCAGCTATAGAGTTAAGGTTGTCAAAAATAGTAATTATGGCTCTTTACCGTCCAGAATATGATATAGATTTATTTTTTGAATTATTGACAAAACTGTTAAATAAACTTTGCAAAGAAAAGAAACAAATTATTATAGCAAGTGATTTCAATTTAAAAGTATTAAAAGTAGATAAAAATATTAAGAAACTTGACGGCATACTAAAGAAATTTGATTGTAAATGGTTGTTAAATGAACCTACTAGAACCGAGACAAATAAAAGGAACCAAACCAGTTCCACATGCATTAATAACTTTATTGTAAATTTTAGTGGTTGTAGAGGATCAGTTTTAAGATGTAAACTATCAGACCATAATGTAATTAAATTGGAATTGTTCAATACCAAAAATGTTAATAGTAAAAATACAGCCTATATGGCTCGAAATTTTTCAAAAAATAACCTTAATTATTTTAACTATTTGTTTAACAAAAATTATATGTCAATAAAAACAGAAATACTCATGACTAGTGACGCGAACGCAAGAACGAGGATTTTACACGATGATTTGATATACTACTATAACATAGCTTTTCCAAAAATGAAAAAACAAGTAATAAATGTTCAGAAAAAATGGTCGACTTTAGGTATAGAAACTAGTAAGAAAAATTTAGCCAAAATGGAAATCCTTCAAGAGGTTGACCCTAGCGGAACAAGAAAATTAAACATTAAAAAGTATAGAAAAATATTACGTAAAACAATGGTCGTAGCAAAAAAATACAGTATAGAGATAGAATAAAAAAATCAAAAAATAAAATTAAAGAATCTTGGAAAATTATAAACGAACAGTCAGGTCAAAATACGCGACGCAATACAAGTAATAGAATAAAATCAGTAAAAACCGAAAGCGGAGCAAGTATTACAGAATCTAAAAAAATTGCTACTCTATTTAATAATTTTTTTCGCAACATAGCTCATACGTTAACTTGTAATCTAGAAATTGACGCGGATGATTGCAAAAAGTATTTAAATTACTATAGTAAACCGTTGACAACTATTTCATTCGGACCAGTAGATTATACTGAGCTCAAAAAGGTAGTAGTTAACATGAAGCAAAAACCTACGTTAGATATTTATGATATGAGTACTAAGACTTTACGGAACCTAATAATAAATAACGATAATTTATTTGAATTAATATTAATTGTCTTAAACTCATGTTTAACTGACGGAATATTTCCCGACGTATTGAAACCGGGTAGGGTAATCCCACTTTTTAAAAAAAGGGGATATAGAGGATATTAGTAATTATAGACCCGTTTGCATTTTGCCAACTTTATCAAAAATTTTAGAAGCTATTATTAAATCGAGAATTGTTAAATACTTTGAAGAAAATAATTTATTTACAATGTCACAGTTTGGATTCAGAAAAGGCCGCTCAACAGAAATGGCTATAAGAAAAGTAGTATATTACATTCTAGAATCCTTAGATACGTCAAATAAATGTGCAAGTATCTTTTGTGATCTTTCAAAAGCTTTTGATTGTTTGAGGCACGATATATTGATTTTAAAAATGCAATATTACGGATTTCAAGGTCATGAATTAAATATGATGATAACTTACTTACAGAACCGTAGTCAAATTGTCTCGATTAATGAACAAATTTCTACAGAAGGTAGGATGTCAATTGGAGTACCACAGGGCTCTATTTTAGGCCCAGTCTTATTTTTGATATATATTAATGATATTACCAATGCATTGCCAAGTTGGGCTCACATAAATTTATTTGCAGATGACACACATGTAGGTATCAGAGACAAATGTATACATAATTTAGAAAATAAAATTAGTATCGTTATGGAATTGTTAAAGGAATGGTTTGACGCAAATGGAATTGTTCTTAACTCTGATAAAACCATCTCTATGCAGTATCAGTCAAAGTTAGGTATTTTCGGGAATTCCATTAGTAAAACAAATGTATTTCTAGGTTATACAATAGATAATACAATTAGCCATAATGCGCACATCGATAAAATTTGCAAGAAAATGGCAAGTGGTAATTATGCTTTATTTAAACTTAAGCCATTACTAGATAAAAAGTCGCTCATCTCTGTCTATTATGCCTACGTGCATTCTATTATAAGATACGCTATTACTGTTTGGGGAAATGCTAAAGATATCATAAAAGTCTTAAAATGTCAAAAACAGTCTATAAGAACAATTAACGGTTTGAAAAAACGTAGTCCTGCGAGAAAACACTTTAAAAAAGATAAAATAATGACAGTTATATCACTTTATATTTATAGTTGTTTATTAGAAGTACACGAGGATAGGGAAATACCGGAAAAAAGAATTTCACGCAATAATAAAAAAGGGCGAATCCTACCAATAAATAGATTAGCTAAATGTAAGAAGCAGGGGCTTTATACTAAAATACTGATGTATAATAAATTACCTAATAGTGTAATGGATCTCAATTTTATTACATTGAAACAAAAATTGAAGTATTTTTTTGAAAACAATCCTTTTATAAATCAGCGAATATATGTCAATGCAGCTTGTAGAATCATCGTTCTTGTGTAACAAACAAACATTATAAAATATTAATAATAACTAAACAAAGCAATTTTAATGTAAATATTTGTCATGAGAACTATTAAACTAAGAACTAATATTAAGTAATCGTATATAAATGAGATTTGTAAGTTAAATTTTTTAAGTAATTATTCATTCAAATGTAATAAGACTTGCCTGTAACGAACGTTATTTAACTTTACTATTTGTGCAAGCTTGGCTCAAGACAGGATAAATTATCACAAGACGGAGGAGACTTCTGCCCTGAAGTGGGTAGACAGCTGCTAATAATTATGATGATTATAACCACAAGAATACTTCACAGAGAAACAATAAAAACTGGCACAAAAGACAGGCTTAGAGATCTCGCGAGATCTCTTCCATACAACTTTGTAATCATATTCATAAATTTATTCTTCAAAAACAAGATATGTATTAGTTCTTCACTTTAATAATAGTGAAGAACTAATTCCATGTGGCCAAATTTCAGTGTTTTTGAATTATTAGCACAAAGTACTTGGCTAATTTTGACAGATGGATGAAGAATATTATTAAAGTGCATATTTGATTACTAGGGACACATACATACAAAAAAGGTAATTAAAATAGTGTCCTGAGTTTGCAGATAAAGTGATTTATTACTATGAACAAATGGTTAGAAGCGAAGTCCAAAAAACCTGGCTGCAAAATCATTAAACCTGTAATTTTTATTTACCCAGTGTCACTCTCACGACTAACACGAATCTATTGACACCACTCACATAAAAATACGACAAGCCATTTAAGCCTATTATGCAGTATAAATATATATTATTTTATATATGTCAACTTACTTTTTATTTCATCTTTGATTGCTTCATTGCTAGTATTCATTGGGGTATCATCATCGTCGCTATCAGAGTCCTCCTTCTTAACCTTCTCTTCCATCTCAATTTGTTGGTTCACAATATGCTGCATGTATTTGTTTTTAGCTACCGCCCAATCCACAGAAATTGGCCGACCTGTAAGCAATATTTAACAATGTTTATGGTGCAGTTCACATATCAAGAGCAGTAATAAGACAGTTGGTAGTAACAGTTTTTTGATAAGTAACAATCTTTTCGATATAAATATCATTCAATTAAATATAATTTAGGGTTTATTTTTTGAAGCCCTCTAGGCAAATATATAGAAGAAGAACCAATGATAACTATGCTTGTTATCAGTTATACTTTTTGCTTTTCAGTCACGAAATGGCACTCAAGAAATGGAAAGCTTTATAGAGGCAGATAGTTCAAGAGATGGGGAGATGACCTAAAGCTGGACCCAAATTCGGGAATGGTGGCCCTGGATAGACTACAGTGGAAAGAGTTGGAGGCCTATGCCAAAAGGCACTCCGAAATCAGGAACACAATATAGAAACTTGAAGAAAAAAAATTCAGATTGAATAGCTTATTATTTGCTTTTCAATGATATACAGAAATTTTACTATTGAACAAGATTTAATAAGGTTAAGGTTTACTCTAGTTACTAGTTATTTTTGTTTTTAATTATCCAGACTCTAATCTAGACTAGATACTTAAAACATCAAAATTTGTAATAAAATATAAATATGAAATGTCAAAATATAGTTACCCAGAAAAGGTTTCATATTTGTACTCAACAATGCCTTTTTTGCCATAGGCACATTCTTGAAATGTACAAATGCACACCCAACAAGCTTTCCATCTGGTTTCTTCAGCAATTTCACCTCTAATATTTCTCCATAAGGTTTAAAATGCTCTGAGAGAGATTCCTCAGTGGCTTTGAAGGAGACATTACGGATAATGAGACGCGCATTGCGATTTACCCTCGCCTTCTTTTCTTGTTTGGTGTCATCTTCTTCTAAAAATATTGATAAAGCACTTTAATAACACAATCATAAATGACTAAAGAAAACAGTTGCAACAGAAATTGGAAATTTCCTAGTCCATACATTTCCTGACTACAAGTTTTTCCAAGTGTATAAATGCAATTTTATATGCCCTATTAGATGGGTTTTTTTCAATGTCTTTTTGTCATAGAATATAACCAAAACATATTGATTTACTACAATGACGTTAAGTTTTTATAAAGGACAGCCTTTTTTTATATGATATTGTGTTCCCATTATAACTGTTGTTTGTGTAGATGGCTACAATAACCAATGTCCATTGTTCATCTAAGCATTTAGAATAAATTGCCAAGAAATTTACAATATTCAGTATTTTTATTTCATACTTTTCACAGCAGGCTTATTATCTTCTAACAATACACTCTCTGTCTCCTTCTTCACTATATTCCCGTCCTCTTTTTGCCCTTGTAATTGTTCCACATACTTGTTTTTTGGAATGGCCCATGTCACATTAATTGGTCTATCTGAAATTAAATCAATACATACATATGCTGAAATATATGGACTAAGCTGAATTTGCAGAAGAATATTCAACAAAATGATTGAAGCTCCCGCACCACGGGAAGTGTCCACGGGAGTTCATAATAACGAACTTAACTGCAGTCAACAAGGCAAACACCACCATAATGACACTGGACTTAAATACTTAACTCTTTTTAGTTATTTATCTTTATCATGCTAGAAACCAATGCAAGCCTACGATAAAGAGTTGAAAATATTTCTGATAGATTGACAATAAATGTTTAATACGTCCTGAGCAGGCATAACACAGCTGCAGCAGCTTGATACCACAATTATTACTGACTGTTATTGAATTAGGACTTTCTTACCCAAAAATGGCTTCTTATGTGTGGCCACTAGTGCCTTGTTAGCCATTGGAACATGTGTGTAATGCACAAATCCACAACCGATTAATCTCCCGTCTGGTTTCTTCAGCAATTTAACCTCTTCAACTGTGCCATATTTGGAGAAATGGTCTCTCAAAGCCTCTTCCGTAGCTTTGAAAGATATGTTCCTGACCATCAACCTGGCATTTTTATTAACGCCGTCTTTGAATTTTGTATTATCTTGTAACATATTTTTATCATTTTCTATTTGAGTCATAATAGTGGCTGACTTTAGAGGTGTTAATAAATTCACGTGGATTTCATCAAAACATAACCTCAGTAATTTACGTTAAATGGTTCACTAATGAAATATTTTATCCCGTATTTCGTAAAATAGATTTCAAGCTACGATCGCTAAATATTCCATTAATAATTACCTACACTACACTACTACATTACAACTAATAAATTACACGGTTTTGTTCAATTTCTTCGAATTGAATTTATTTTTAAAGTTATAATATTTTTTTATTTTTTCATTAATGGCACCATACGATTTGTTTATTTGCCAGCGTCAAGTTTATCAATTTTCGAGTTATTAATCATAAAAATTAAGTCAAATATCAAGTAATAAGTCATCGTGGTCAAGTTAAAGTCATTAGTCATATCATTTACCCTCGTAAAGCAGTGGAGACTTAACCAGGGTTTTTATGGAGATTTCCCGCGAACACGAAAACCACGCTATTCCGTCTATATATCGCTTGCCCACACTTGTGCACATAAACAAGACAATAGTTGTTAAAAATCCACCAATATTACACCTTAAAGCTTGCATAATCACTAGATTTGCAATAAATCACAGACACAGACGCCATTTTTTCAGCGAACGCGGGAAAACTCATCCAATCAGTTTTAGTAATTTAAGTACTGTCAAAATTTGACTTGACTGACATTAACATGAATGACTGACATTAACATGAATGAATGAACATGAATGAAGTAGATAAGAAATAATTTCTCGTTCAACAACTGAAAAATCGGTACTTCCCGAAACACCTTTTACCAAGAAGAAAGAACACTCTTTTGAACGCAAAAATTGTAATGAATACGAGTAGACCCACTGTCATTTATCAATAAATACGTCAAAGTCAGCTGGTTTCCTACTTTGAGGCTAGAAATTTGTTTTTGTTTTCAATTTCACACTTTTCAGGCTAAGAGCTTATTTGTGCAAAATGCACTGTCGATCTTTATTTAGAATGTGCAATAAAGTAATTTCCAATCAAATGTATAGAGCATATGGATACAAAGTCGTAAAACGACCTGACCCAAAGACTTTCAAAATGCCTACACCGGGCTCTGCACCCAGTATAATGGAAATAATGAAGGAGAAAATACGTCTTAATGGGCCTATGACAGTCGCCGAATACATGCACATTGTCATTACGAACCCTACTGAAGGATATTACATGAAAAAAGAAGTAATAGGTCAAGCTGGAGACTTCGTTACTTCGCCTGAAATCAGCCAGTTATTTGGTGAAATACTGGGGATATGGTTTTACGTGGAAAGCAAGAAAATAGGAGCTAGTAAGCCTCTGCAGATCGTAGAGTTAGGACCTGGTAAAGGCACGCTGTTAATGGATATTCTAAGGGTAAATTTTGCTCTAAATGAATATATCATAACATAAGTATTTATTTAAATTTAAAATGGCAATTTACTATTGAGTGTACTTGTAGCTTAATGTAGCATTATCTTAATTTTAATATTTACTGGTTCTCTAAATGAGACTATTGTGTACAAAAACTTAAGTGTATAAGCTAACAACTTTTAAATTCTAATCTTAATCGTTAATTTTAGGTTCTTCATCGTTTCGGCATGCAAGCTGGTGACTTGAGTTTGCACTTGGTGGAGATCTCGGATACAATGCAGACAGTGCAGGCCAACCAGCTGTGCATTAGCCATCGAGCTATGGACCTAGACAGTCCGCATAATTTGGAGGTGGCACATTGCACTACTATTCTGTTTTAAGCCTGCTGTGTAAATTTGAATTATAGCTAATAATAGTATACTACTTGATAAATGCATGCATGATGTTTGCTGTCTCTTTGATACTTTATCTGGGTGGCACTTTCTAGTGAAATTATTTGTAATATAGGATGTTAAAAACGGATATTATGAATTATTATTAGCAGCAGTGTATTGTCACAGGCATATAATATGTATCACCTCCCACGAATATTTTAAAAGCGAAAGTCTGTATGAGTGTGTATGTAATTGTTTGGTACTCCTTCATGTTCATATTCTTAAATGGATTAAAGTAAAATTTGACACCATAGATAGCTTATGTCCTGGATTAACTCAAATATTACTTTTAGCCCCAGAAAAATGAAGTGTTCTTGTGGAATAGTAATATTTCCGCGGTAACACAGCAAGGCGCAGCTAGTTTTTCACAAATATTTTTAGAGCTCCTTAATTCTTAACTTATAATATTTGTAATTAAAATTGTTTTCAGGGTGAAACTGTAAGTGGAATCAAAGTATACTGGTACAATGACTTGAAGAAGGTACCAAATTCATTCTCCTGGTACATAGCCCATGAATTCTTTGATGTACTACCAATTCACAAATTTGAAGTGAGTCTATAATTTGAAACTACTATTTATGTCCTGTATGCATGCACAAGCACAATAATGATAAATTGATAAGAACTTTGCAACAGAATTGTTATTAGTGTCATTATCCATATATCAATTCGATCAGACCATAAAAAATGATAAATTTATTTTGCCCAGGTCTTATTATTAAATAAGATATTGTTATCAATTTAATAAGATATTAATATTGACAAAGTTGTAACCTAATTAGAATATTATATTCTTTGAGAACAAAACTTTGCACAAAATGTAATGTACATAATCTTTTATGGTCCAAAGCTTTGACTATGCTATGCTAAGTCCATAGTAAAAGTATCTAGGTCTAGTAGTAGTTTAGTAGTGATAAATTAGTAGTAAATAATCTGTAAAATAATCATATGGTATAAATAAATTAATTGATCCTAATTCCTTGCAGCAAACAGAGAGTGGCTGGCGCGAACTTCTGATAGACATTGACAAGGATGAGAAGCTCTACTACAGAATAGCTGGCAATGAGACTAATGCAGTGAAAATGTTAATTCGACCGCCTCTAGATACAGGAGACAGAACAGAGCTAGAGATCAGTGCCCGAGGATTAGGGATAGCGAGGCAGCTGGCTGAACGAGTGGATACTCATGGAGGCATTGCACTGATTGCTGATTATGGACATGAGGGCGAAAAGGGAGATACTTTTAGGGTATGATTTAGGAAACTAGCGCGTATTTCATTCATTTTGTTTAAATATATGGGTTTTCACACATATGTTATTGTTAGAAAGGTCCAATAAAACATTCGTTCACATTCGGTGAATTTTATCAGGGATGAACCGCTCGAGACATCGTTGTGGATAGGTACTACTCATTTCATCCCTGAAGAAGTACTTGGACCTTCCCAACAATCAAGTATGCGTGAAAACCGGTATGATATGTTTTTATTCTATATGGTATGAACAATGAGTTTTGTTGTATTACTCAGTTAGGACACTGATGATTTGAACTAAAAATTAACATCGCGAGAACTTTATTGACAATAATCTTATTACATACTGTTAGACTAAAGAATTTTCTACCAGATTCAAGTCAAAGCAGAGACGTTTTGCTATGCTATGTTAACTATGAACTTAAATTGGTATTGCAGGCATTCCACAAACATAAAGTAGTGGACCCTCTAGACAACCCTGGGCTTGCGGATCTCACAGCTGACGTGGACTTCTCGCAGCTGAGAATAGCTGCGTCCAAGACACCTAGCAATGAAAACTACGCGTTAGTTCTCGGCCCCGTCAAACAGAAGGACTTTTTAGAAAGGTCACAAGCTGAAATTCGGCTGCAGGTGAGTGATTTTATACAATGTGTAACAGAAAGGTGTGTGTCAATACTTAACGGTGTTCAAAGCGAACCCGTTATTTAACAAAAATAAGCAAAATGTAAAAAATTGCCTCCATACAACTTGGCCGATCGCGTGACTAATTTTTGTACGGAAACCATTTTTTTTTATTTCGATAAATGTTGTTCTGAAATGGGTTAACTTTCATAAGCAGACTAACACCGTTGTACATACAGGGTGACTGGTTGTCCGGTCTGGGTAGATGGGTATTATGAGGTCAAGTTTGTAAGTTTGTAGAATGTAACTTTTAAAGTTTGGAACCGATTTGAAAAAAAAAGCTTTCACCAGTACAAGGCTGATATTATTCTATAGTGAATGCTATATTTCATCATCATCGTCAACGTTTACTTACCTACGGCTGAATATAGGTCTCTTCTAGCGAGCCTCCTCACGAGCTCTCCTCCACCCGGTCCTGTGCTGTCGTCCAAAAAACATCACCTCCGCCCTTGTCACATCTTTGGCCCCGTTAGTTGTTAGATGGTCTGCCTGGTAGTCGACTACCAGGATATATTTGATAGGGATAAATATTTATTTTTTAAAGGAACACACTGCAGGGCGCAGTTAGTTTCTTATAAATAAATGGTTTGTAACAAGTAAACAACAAAGTATACAATAATAAAAGTTTGTACTGAGATAGCGTAAAATATGCACTATCACACTCGCGTCTATCAAGTGTTTGGCCTGCACGTGAGAACCTTATCCCTAGATAATCTATGTCATAATATCTATGGGAATATTGCGCTCATGCAATGCAATTCTATGTACGAATACAAATATTAAGCACTTGTTTTTATGGGCTTATTTGGGATGAGGATCGAGTACTGAGATATCCTATACTCTATGAATATTGCGAGAGTTCAACAGGTTGAAGCCATAGTATTCAACAAAAACAGATAATACATCTGTGACTCTTCAATTTTACTCCAAAGAAGCATAATTTTTTTGTGACGTGGAAGTAATCTTTTCGGTATTTTTTTAATATGAGTGAAGTTTGGTTATGTAGTATTTATGCTGACTGGAATGGGCTCACATCTTCTTAACAGTATTTATCAATGATTGTTTCTCTTTGCAGGTGTTAATGGATAACGTCAAAACAGACGAGGATAGGGAAAAGATCAAGAGTGCTTATGAGATGCTGGTTGATCCAAAGAAAATGGGAGAAAGATTCAAGTTCATGGCCTTTTATCCTTCATCAGTGGGGTCCATTTTGGAGAAGTATCCACCACTGGGATTTTCTACTCCCCCGCCCACGAAATCTTAGTTTTTAGCGCATAATAAGTCTTGTAAAAGTTAAACTACACTTATTGCCCACAATTTTTTTTTACGTTTAATTAATGTCAATTCTGACATAATGTATACTTATTCGCTAAGATGAGCATATTGCGCAGTTAATAAAGTTAATTATTACAGCTTATAGTTAATAGTATTTGATTAAATGCTTGTTATTTGTTATACGTGTCTTTTTCTTGTACGCCTTTCTTAAGTGAGTAGTCGAGAGATTAAAATGATACCTCATAAAAATAATTATATCAAGTAGAAAGGTATTGATATTGCATTTTTTACTCCCGACGCGATAACGACGAGATGTTTTGTTTGATGTGTGTGTCTGTGGCAGGCATCGTATCGAGTTGAACCGATTTTGATTGTTTTTTTTTTGCTTGAATGGTAAGTTAGTAGGTTTACAACTCCCTCAAAATGGTAGGTATTGAATGAAAGTGCTTCACTAGTAGAAGCACTATGATGAATTTGAAACCCGAATTGGTAGCTACCACAAAATGGCGAATTATATATTATTTTATGTCGGGATGGTTTTTCAAACAATGCCGCCAAGGCTAAATAGGTAAGTTTGGTAAATTCATAATTTGCTACTCGATACTAGATAGCGCTAACTCAGTTAAGAAAGAACGTTACCGGCAGAATTTTTACCGATTAATATTAATTCAATACCGGTTTTGCTCGATTAGGTATGTTTTATCTGCAGTCGGTCGGTCATCGTTCGTTCATCCATGGATGTTCTTTGGAACCTTTCGTATTTATTTTTCAAAAAACTTTAAGTTTCGTTTCTACTGTTGAAATTACTGAACATTTAAAAGTTTTGGTTTAGTTATGTTTTGATTGAGTTAATCACAAATCCGTGAAATCATTGTGCGAGTTTGATTACGCTGTGAAGATTTTCATGAAGTGTCAAAATTTTCGCAGGTCTGCGGCCAATCATCGCAGAAATTTTCTAGAGTGAAATCTGTGATGAGAGTAAATTTTAATTATAAATCAGTTCTGAAAAAGAGAAACATTACCGTGTCGAGAAAATTTATTAAAAGTTTTTCGTGACGGTGCATGAGTTGACGCTTTTCGCGAAAGTGAAGGTAAGCCTGTTTCCAGCAGATTTCTTTTGTTGTAAGTGCTCTGAGATTCATTGCGCGTGCTAATCGTTTTTCCGTCAAATCAGCGTTACAGTTTCACTTTCCGTTTCTCATGTGCACACAGATCGCATGCTTCTGCCTGTCTTAATTTTAAATAGAAACTTTCCATTTCAAATTTCTGATAAAAAATATTACACCATGTTTATTATCAGAC
Source organism: Ligdia adustata (assembly GCA_947049295.1). Taxonomy (NCBI): domain Eukaryota; kingdom Metazoa; phylum Arthropoda; class Insecta; order Lepidoptera; family Geometridae; genus Ligdia; species Ligdia adustata. The sequence continues at coordinate 6,167,697 of OX346233.1, forward strand.
ATCTAGGGCAGCTGTTTGTAATGCTACATCATTTACTATATATCTAGATATAGCTATCAAAATCGGCAGACTTCCGTACGAAGAAATCTAATCTGTTTGATATCAAAAAGGCAATATGCATTAGTTAGCAAGTACTTATAAAAGCACTAAATTGTAAATAAAGCCATTAGAGTACATGTTATTCATTAAACATGTGGAAATCTATTTACAGTAGATGGCAGTTGGCAGTCGTACAAAACTATTACATACATTAGGGATTCTGGCATTCTTGGATCACAGTTCAGAAATAAAGGTTTAGGGTTTTTATTACTCTAAAATATTACGATAATGTATATAATTTAGATATGTCCCTTAAACCTTAACTAAAAATTAGCGCTTCATGATTTGAATCACTCATTAATTGTACATTGATCTTTTTCTATTTATTGCTCAAGGAAATATTCTATTTAATACCTAAGTGCTACCATAGATTTAAGCTGTTACTCATGGTTGTTAGAAAATTCAATCAAAAATTATTATTTCAAATTAAAAAATAGAATTTATCGCTATTAAATATAGCTCATTTTTAAACCTTGTTCAGTGGTTCAAGAGATTACTTCCAACAAATAAATTCACCAACTTTACCTCCTTACGATGAGTGTAGGTGTTTACGTATACCTAATTAATCATTAATACTTCTAGAAGACATATCTCTTCAATCCCATACTCATCCACACAGTCTTAAAATTAAAATATAATGTTTCACTAAAAGACAATGACCTGCATGGCTATCGGCAAAAGTAAGTAATGAAAGGAGTGAAAACTAGAGCAAGTAAACTTGGTTTCGTTTTGACAGTTTACTGCTTCATCGCTGTCAAAATTAACCCAAGTTTGCTTGATCTTGTTTTCATCTCTTTCATGGCTAATTCTAGCTAATAGCCCAGCTGATCTAGTTGGCAATTGCAATCATATTTTGTAAGACTTGCAACAGAACAATAACTTTATTTCCTGCAACATCAATTTAATCATAATTTATTGATAAATTCACCTGACATTTTATCTAGACCATCAATAAAAAGTTTATTTACCAACTAAATTCTATAAATAGCACACATGACATCTCCAAGGATTAATTTGAAGGTAAAAACTGTTATAGTACTAAAATAGATTTTAAATTATTTAAGATTTTTATATATTAGCTTATTATAAATAAGAAATTGTCACTGATTAAAAGGTCAAGGAATATGGTATGAGGAAGCCTGCTTGACAGAGAAGGTTACAAATCTTCAATGATAAATTAAAGTGCTTAACCCATATTTGGCCAGTGTGATGCTATATCCTGTAGAAGAGAGACCCATACCTAGCAGTGTTTACTTGAAATAGGTACAAAGATCAATGTTTTGAGAACTTCTGAATTTTGTTTTGTTTCCATATGTGTGGTTGTTATTAAACACTGTAACAGATTGCATTGTTTGAGTGGTATTGTTATGACCGTAAAGAATTAGCAAAAACCTACCTCACCTGCTTGCCAAGTGTCCTGTCTAGCCCTATTTGAGTTTACTTATACACTTTCTTGTCATATATATATATATATATATAAGTATAAGACATTATAGGGTAGGAAAAGGACTTAAATATTTAGCTCAAACGTCTTTGTATTCCATTTTATGTCACATGCAAAACTGCAGCTGACAATAACTTCATATAAAAATCAACAATTTAAACATACCTCGTTATATGCCTTTAGTTGTATCATAGGACAATGTCTCCTTTTGACCTTTACATCCATATGCAGAGGTTTTTATTGAGACTTCCACATTGTGATTGTGAAGTTATGAACAGGTTTCACTTTGAATATAGCTTTGTTTGTTCATAGGTAAGGAGTTTCAATGGTACATTACTAAACAGAAAGACTGTTTTGGTCTGTTCCCTCTGTCTTTTTAACTTTGTGAACTCATTATTTGCTTCTTTTTTCTTAATTTGGTTCTCACATCTTCTCCCATAATTACCTCTCATTGCTTTAAAAATGTTATATCTAATTTAAGCCTCAGTAGAGGTTATATATTTGAGCCATTTGGAGTCTTTTGGGTCGTGGGGACCGGGAGCTCATCTTAATTTTCAAAATTATCAGCCCAATGATCGATTGACGTTTTGATCAATTTGACGCGTGACCTGAATGCCAGTTTTTATCTGGCCCAACATATAAGCAGTGCCATTCTGCGTGGTAATGCGGCATTCTGGGCACGCTGCCCTCTGGTGGTGGGTTGGAGCATTTGGATTATCTGTAGATCTTAAATGGTCTATAGATAATCTTTCTGCTTTAATTTTTTGTTGTTGTTGTTAGTCATTTTGTTAATGTTAATAAAGGCACTTGCTGCCCTAATTTAAAATGGTGGAGTTTTGCATTTAGTAAAAATTACACAAATTCCAGTTCCTCACCTTTCTCTTACTTAATAAGGCCAATAGCCTTTTTATATTGAAATTCTGATGTATCTATTTTCGTGCTTTTAGTGTGGACCGCATAGTGAAATTTTTACATAATGATAAGTATGATGACCTCTTACATTTAGGTATGTCTAATGTTCAACCAAATGCCTTACCATAAAATTAGTCCTCTCTTCAAATTTTAAGGAAAAGAATTGGACAACCAATTAATAAACAACAGATAATAACTATTATTTTTAACTATAAAAACAAGATTTTCAAGTAAGTTATTTTGTTGTGGCCAAGTGTCAATGACATTGCTTTATAGGTACCTAATGGACACAACTGTAGGTCAACAACTGATCACTGACGACCGTAATCTACCCTTTAATGAGACAAAAACAAAATCATATCTAATACATAACAATAAATTTACTACCTGCACCACAACCAACAGTTAATGAGTCTAAACATGCATGTAGTAATTTGAGAGGTTCAGTAACAATAATGACAATACTTTATTTTTTAATTCAAGCAGCTAGACATTTGACTATACACAAAAAAAAACTAAAGCAAAAACATGTAATTATCTAACCTGTTCTGAAGAGTTTTACAAGAATCCATTGAGAGATACGACCTATATAGGAGAACAGCTGGAAATCACTGTTAAGACCTAGGAAGTTAAGGGCACACATAAATTTGAAAACATTTCTTTTTTAGATATAAAACAGGCTAGAGTTTGACCTAAACTCGCCTGAAGAACTCTATTCTAGAAAAAAAAACATTATCTCTTGACTTGGGGTAGACCCAGATTATACAGGGCTATTAGTTAGGAGTGTACTAAGGGGGTTACTATACATATCCTAAAGAATAACTTGTACTATCGGGCAAACTTTAGAAAAAAAAAACAAATGTTTGTACATATATTATCGACAACCAATACAGTTATTCTATGGAACAGCTTATTTTTTTTTCTCCAATTCAGAGTTTGTTCCCATAGTAAGAGTCGTTCCTTAGGATATTTATAGTGACCCCCTTTCGGCTTAGTGTGTACTAAGCCGAAAGGGGGTCACTATAAGGGGTGTCCCTTACCAATAGCCCTGTATCTATTGGATCGTCATTGACACCGATTCGGGCAGGCTAAACTTACTAAACTAACTTAATTTGACAGTTCTAAAATTGTCTCCTCTCTTTTTGTTTCCGAAAGTGAGAAAAGGATGGAAAGAATTTTAGGAACTTTTAGTTCTGTTGCCTGGCCGATATCTATCTATATAACTTTTAATAAAACTCTCCTTTAGTAGGTAATTTGTTATTTCCCTTCTCAGCAGATTGCATGAGGGTGAGATGAGCTCGCCGCCGTCTGTCCAGTTGGAGGTTGAGGTGGAGGACGACCCTATGGACGAGGACACCGCCACCGAGATGAAGCCGGCTGACAGGTGAGCGACATCCCCCTTCCTAGGACACTTACATCTGAAAACATTATTATTATATGAGGATTATAACCATGGTTTTCGATTTTGCTGGAAATTCTATCGTAACTTCTGCACCACTTTACTAGGCTATGTGACATCGACAAAAAATATGCATATCATGAATGTATTGAAAATGAACTAATCATATGACTTCGTACTCAAAAAAGAAAAGGTCGGCCGGGGCTGGGAAGTGTAGAGAAAGATATACAAGGAGGAACTTTATACATACCACGTATTGGAACATACACAGGGTTATCGGTTAGGGGTGTACTAATCCGAAACCTATACACAAAACTGGAAGCTTGATATCAAGTCTGCATGATGACGACGGCAGATGTTTCTTTTTTTTAAGATTGTAGGTACAGTATTGTATGTTTTCTTGCCTTACGAACTATCTTCTCAGTAAAGGTTCTTAATTAACAGTCCTAAAAGTATTCATTTATACATATAAGTGTATCTTAATATACGCATAAGTATCTGTCAGCTGTGGCGTTGCAGCCGACATGAAACTTTGAACCCCCTAAGGGTTTGAGTTTCCAAAATTCATTTTGTAGTAAACCCCTACCTACCTATAATGAATTCAGCGGTTTAGGCTCTGCGTTGATTGTGACCTGTCAGTGCGCATTGACTTACGAAGAAATAATGGCGAACGGCAACACCAAACATGTAAATACGAATCCTTCTAAATCAACGACATAAATTAAGATAATCAGCTGATCGTTCATATAAGTTCATCGCTTTTTTTCTCAAATGATCAGCTGATCGTTGTCGTTTTCCCCGCTCTCGAAATAGATTCATAACAATGAAAAAAATAGGTCAAAGCCGTGACACGAGACGCTAGTTTTCTTGCTGATCGTCATGTAATATTTGTTAATGCTTGTTGAATATTTTGAAGATATGTTTGTTAGTTTTGTTTAGGTTTAAGTATCAGTAGGAATTACGATGCTTGTACATGAGGTCATCCTTATTAGCAGATTCTCTTGGCTACTAACATGGGAAAGATTTAAAATTGACATTGAAAATGCAAATTAAGTAATTATTCTAAGGCACACTAACATAAGGTTCCAATATGCGAACTAAATCAATATTTTTATCAGGAAGACAATTATCTGTCAATAAGTTTCTGTCGATAGCAAACTTTATTTACTAAAACGCATATTGCAGATTAATCTAGAGATAGCGTTCTATCTTGGTTTGCCACTTTCCCGTCTCAAACAATATTTTCGGTTTGCCACGAACTGTAAGTATTCTTTAAGAGGACGGGTTTTTACGCGCACCTGTTTGTTGGAAAGGTCTAACTATAGTTTCGTTCACATTCGGTGAACTTCATCAGGGATGAAATGAGTCGTTCGTGTCTTCAACGATGACACGTCTCGCAATGCCTCGTTAATTGTTGAAGACATGAACGACTCTATTCACTGTTGGGAATCTGGGCAAGTCGCGGTATCCATATATCGAGGAATATTGTATGTTCACACTTATAGATTATTAAGAACGTTAAAATATAGCACCCTTTTTGATAGTTTCGAATGCGAAAGTGTGTATGTTGGATTGTTTGTCCTTCTTATCCTCTGAAACTGAGTGAGAGTTCGATTAGATTTTTGGCAAAGAGATGAGAGAAGCGCTTTGATGAGTGCCATAGGCTACATTTTTCCCTGAAGTCGAAGCGTGTCCGTGGGAAAAGCTAGCGATTATACAAAGTGAATACATCACAAAACAAAATTAAAAAAAAAGAATGGTTTCTCCATACAAAAATTGGTCATGTGATCGGCCAAGCTGTATGGAGGACGCAATATTTTATTTTTCAAAATTATGTTTTACAATGGGTTTACTTTGATGGGTAGATTATCAACGTTAAGTATTGTCATAACTTTTAGTTACACGTTGTGTATACTCGTGTTTCGATGTTCTCTGTCCAATTTTATTATTGAAGTAGCCGTTCGTCTCTTCTGTGCTGCTTGCTGCACAAAATAAAAATATCACATAATAGTAGACCGATGTATGAAAAATAAGTAAATAATAACCCACGTTCGGATATATCTTTCGATATCAGAACGTAGGGGGCTTTATACGTGCGGTGCGTCTTGTTTACTTGACCACCTGCAAAGCAGATTATTGTTACATGGCTTAAACATAACTGATTAAAAGGATTCCAATAAAACTATTATTTGTGTTATTTATTGTTTACATGACCACCAGCAAACTAGATGAATATTGTTACATTCCTTAAACATATCTAATTTAAAGGATTACATCTAATAAAGCATTATAAATATAACGCTTCGGGCGTATAAAAAATATCTCGATAACCGTTATCGCTTTCAGAGGCAAAGAAAATTATATTGTTCAATTATCGATTTACTGCGAGCCATGTGAAAACACTGCGCGAATATAAAAATAAAACAACTTCTACATATCGTAAAAATCAAAAAATCGTTAACTTCATTACAGTGTATGAACTTTTGTATGAAACGTGTTTATCGGGCGATAACTAATAGTAAGGCCTGGATATTACAAGAATAAAAATTACGTGACATAAGTAATTACAAGTCTACCTACCTATAAGTAGTGTCTTATGTGAGGATATTAATAATCGCAATTTTATAAATATTTGTCATAAAATACATGCATAGTATTAATAACTTGAAATATTTTTTTGTAAAATGTTACTAACAGATATCCTAAAAACTTTTTGCTGCAATCGGCACGACGAGAAAAAACATTCAAAATATACAATGGAGTTTGCAGTTGTGGAGTGCATAAAGTAAGGATAATAATTTATTTAAAATAGTATATAATTGTAATATTTTTTTGTGCAAGTAACTAAGTGACGTCGAAAGAGAATACGTATTATGCTGTGAGTCTACTTTGTAGTTCATATCGATAGTAAAATCAGTTGCTAGCATTTAACGCATATAGTTTTATCATTTGAACAGAAAAAAGGAAATTATAATAAAATAAGACTTCCACGCAGTCTGTTATTATTTTTACTGTACAAACATGTTGAGTTTCTGATGGTAATACTTTATGAAGAAGTTTTGGGAAAAATCGCTCATCAAATGTACACAGAAGACGACTACATTACAAGTATGTGTTTATATTAACCGATTAACTCTTTATTTTTTCACAATTATGCTTCACCAAAATCGAAACAAGCAATCTGTTTTGCAATTTCTCGCCTGAAAGATTGCGTGCCCACAAAAGACATAAATTGGGTCTTAGCTCCACAAAAACAACTGTATAAAATTCACGACATTGCCTTCGTAACCTTGACCTTTAATGTTGAAGTTCTGTCGGGCTTTCATAAATAGTACCTCAAATAAGTAAGATTTCATAAATCAGCCTAGGATTTTTCTAAAATAAAGTTATAAGAATAATCCGCTGACGGCTGCCATTGTATTATTTTACATGGAACTTCAAAATACAGCGTAGAATATCCTTATTGCTCAGAATGATGTCCAGATAAGTTAGATATCAGATGAGACGAGTATACAGTATTCATTGGATTACTTCTTAGTAATGATGAAGCTTGTAATAGTGCCTTGTACCTATAGGCACTTATGCTAGGTCAGCAACATTCAAACCACATGGATTGTAAATACTCGTATTCATATCTCTGTCAGGCACAATAATTATAACTCCCATAAGTGAATTTGACATTGTATACTACGGAAGCGGAAATTAAATATTTTACAATTCTCTTAGGGATTGATTCAATGCTTTTCTATGGATTGTTTCTTTGTGGTGGTTTGCATAGTTACAGCAATGTTTTGAGTGTACATGCTCAGTTGCTTATATATCGAATCAATGTACTGACACGTTATTCTCGCTTTCGGAAATAAGTAAAGTCCTCGACCCACAATTAGCGAAGTGGACAATAGCCTACGTCATAGGATAGATACTCGTAGCAGTGGTACTGCTATAAGTTGTACGTATCATCATCATCAGCCAGAAGATGTTCACTTCTGAACATAGGCCAGCTAGACAAGCTGCCTATTGCATCCACTGGTTATTTGTGACTTTTACTGTGTCGTCAGTCCGCCTTTTAGGAGACCTACCTACACTGCACTGATACATATACAGCTGTACAACACAAAAATGCATTTGAGATAAAAAACACCTGCTGAATTGTTAAGTGAATGTTGCACCAGCACAATAGATGTATTGAACCAAAGCCGCACTGATTACACAGTCGTGACTGATTACGGGTATCTGATATCATGTTACTATACAAGGGAATGTTTGTTTAACCCTGCACACGCTGCTTCAGACACTACATAAAACTCCATTAATAATCTCATATTGGTGCTTAATCAACCTTTGATATTAAATTAACGAAAATATACTTTTTAATTTTGTCGTATAGTATTATTGTTGGTGCATGATGGTGTTGTCATGTGTTATGTCTCGGTAAGTGATTATTAATTACGCTAGTTAAGATAATTTATAATTAGGATAGTCCTGGTGATCGGAGAGAAAAATTCGCTATTCTTTTGGCAACATAGGACGAGCATAGTGAAACATGGAGGAGAGTTCACAAAGGCTTACATGAGTCCATTACTTTTCATTATTGTTATTCCGATGTCTTTGTTCTCCGCTCATTTCTTTATAAGGCTTTAAACGTATGTTCGAATGGAGCTGCTAGTTTAAGTACCTCGCTGCCGGTTTCTTTTTTGTTCATAATTTATAATAAGGGACAAGAGTGCCAGATCCATTCAAATTTATTTTGGGATTGGATAAATATATATAGTTACTGTGGAACAGTTATGCACTCTATTATAAATAGTACATACATAATAGGTAAGAGCACTTAAAATGTACCTTTTTGGAAAGGCGTGTAAATAGTAAAAGTAGTAACTATACGCGTGAAATCTTTAATATATTACCTACTTTTTGTCAGCCATGTAAATTATGTAAACATAAAATTTTAATTTTATGTTAATAGTAATTAGTGACGATAGAAAGCTGAAGCTATCATTTTATATTTTAGCTAATACTGTTTAAAATATAAAAGAAGTCGTAACTGATTTAAATATTTATTACATCGATATGAATAATGCTTACATGAACTGGTAATAACTGGTTATTCGATTAGTGAAACCATGAACTTGTCTATTTTCGTTAACTGGTTATTGAAGTGTGACATTTTAATCGCATCACTATTCAAATGAGGCTAGACTTGAGCACACGTGGAGATTTCGTGACGTGTTTTTTTATGAGGAAGTAGACTTACGTAATTTGTAATATTGTATTGGTGATTAATACTTTATCATTAGTAAGCTGTAGTAGTCAAGTCGAAAATCTCGATTCTGGGTTTAGCATGGAAACATCTGAGCTTGAGTCTTTGCGGTCTTGTGTATATGAGATTTAGTGTCAGCTTGCTTAATATCGAAGGACAGTATTGTCTGAAGACCACTGGTGTTTCTATTTACTACATTATACTATTTAACTATACACCCCCGCTCGCACTCTCAGTCGCCCTTACAATTGACCATCACGTTCGTTTATTATTTATCCTCCACCACAACCAAATCATCCTTATTACCACACCAACCAGCTTGTGCTGCAGAAAGTCTTAATTTAAAGAATAGTTTACTTTAAAGATAGTTATAGTCTCTAGTGTTAATTTGAGTAGCGTGTTTTATTACAACCTTTTTAAGGAAGACCTATGTCTGCAGTGGGTCGCATATACAACCCGGTCACAATATCTCTGCACCTGAGCTCGTGACGTCATATTGGCGGTCTGGGTACGGTGTGCTAATCGTACTGTCGCACCGGGGAGTGCGCGGAGAGGTGATAGGGAAGAGGCGCCGCATTCCAGCGAGGTGCACAGATATTCTGACCGGGTTATCAGTTAAAATGAACCTACAAATGTCTAAAACCTAACTTACCATCTTTTTTGGTTGTTAAGAGAAATTAGTTAACATAGCATCGATTTTATGTGCATATATTGTAATAACTGCGTAACAAATTTTCAGCAGCAAACTATAAAATACGGTCAAGTTGTAAATCTTGTATTTCTGGAAATCTGAGAATAATAGCAGTGATATTTAATTTTAAATTCATAATTTATAAATCTTTTCGAAATTTTGACTCACGACTTACGAATAATACACACATATTATTACTCCTCTGCATTTGAATTGAATTTAAAATCAGAAGGGGGCAATCCAAAAGAGGTCAATGTGTTTGATAGAGAAAACAAAACACATTCGTTATTTTCGTTGAAAAACTCATAAATATTCTGACGGCGCCGCCGAGAAAAAACGAAAGTAATGAGTTTATTGGTCTCTTTATCTCTAAAAAAACTTTATGCGTCCACGCGTCCACTATGCTTTAATTTTACTATCGGTCAACACTTATTGCTTCGTGTCGGATACCAGATTAAGACGGGCCACACATTTTTGATTAAAATTACATTATATCTGATAAATTGTTAAAATAGATTTTATGTTAAGTTCAATGCTAAAGTGTAGTGTAGAAATGCTTTATAGCGTAGCGATTTTTTAACATAACGTTACATTACGTCTTATTTTTAAAAAAGCTTTAACGTAGTCGGATAGGAAATTAAATATTTATTAATTTTGATGACCAAGGCGCGTTTTCTCCTCCAAGGTCAGTTTTAGTTCTGATCATGATTATTATATAAATGGGCTTGTATCGTATGGTGAGTTACTCCTCCCCCACTACGGGGGAATAGGATGGTGAGAAAATTAGGCTCTCTGGGTATTGTTCTCCTTTTACTCTTCTGTGTGAGCAATCGGGAGATTTATGGCGCTCCGGGATTGTTGGACTTAGTATCTAAATCAATTTTTTTCCCTTGGCAGCCCTCCTAATTCGATGTGTCCTGAGATCTTCATGTAAACCATCGCATTCTTTCAGCAATTTGCTACACGTGTCGACATATATGCCTTGTTACAACAAGTGGTGGTCCTCTCTGCTTTTAGGTCTATTTTACATAGACCTAAAAGCCTCCTCCTCAATCTAGCCACAAGATGATCCCTCTTTTAGTCGTATCTTACGATGGGCAGAGGGATACTGAAAGAGTATTTATTGTATACCCCGATTCCAAGGTCAAAGTACCTGATGATTATGATAACCCTTTTTACACACAAAGAATCAACCCACTGGGATTCCTTCTTTGTCTGAAGCGACTATGTATGATACATGCCTGACGTCAGACAAACATCTTGGCATGCATCTACAGATCAAGTTCATTTTGTGAATGAAATGGAAAACATCCGAATAATGGTACTTTGCTAGGCGAATTTTTGGCTTGAGGATTGATGGTTAAATTCCGTACGAAGGCATTATTAAATTATTTTAAGATTTTTCTTTTACATTAACAGTCAATTGACGAGTATTATTTATATAAATGAAACGGTTTCAAAGAGCACTGGACTCTGTAAAACAACTGGTTAAAATGACTTCAAAATAACCCGACTGCAAGAACTTTAGACCCACGTATCTTAACTAGTGTAATCGCGGGATGTCGCTAGTATAGCCTATGAAAATCTGCAGGTGAAGACGAATATATTGACACTATCTACATAATTAGTGGTAAGAAGCGACATCAAAAAACCCTGCTGATAAATCTTTAAACCTCTACTTCATTCTATTTTTTTTGTTTTGATGTACCCAGTTTGACTCTCACGACTAAGACGAATCTGTTGACACCACTCTCATAAAATACGTCAAGCCGTTTAGGCTCTAGTGCGTGCTAAAGAAACGTACATATACATGCATACACTCGAAAAAACATAAACTCCTTCTTTCGCAGTCGCGTAGAAACTCTTAATAGTTCTGCCAGGAAAGTACTACCTTAAACTACTAAAATGCCAATCGACACGCAATTGTCAAATCTACTGTCTGTTGTACAATTCATAATTTTATATAAATAAAGTCACCGACACAGGCAGGAATTCTCCTCGTCCGCACTTTCTGCCGGGCGTCCGACACCGCGATACACATAGGTCACGACACATACGTCTGACGTCATATAACAGGAGGAATAATATATAACATAATCCTAGCAGGAAATGTCAGACAATAGTTTGTCCCTAAGGTTCCATTATGACTACATTTATAATGAAGCCAAAGTCTAACAGCAGTACAAATAATACTTATCTTTAGATGACTTAAAAAATTTAAAATAGGCAGGACGACACATGAAATGAAATATTTTTTTTTACCGAACTAGAAGCAGCGTTTCACTGTCTGTCAGTCAGGTGTTAGGTAATTAGGCCGAACTGAGTACCTCGTTTTTTTGCAATCGTTAATATACTATAGATTATGCGTTAGTTTCAGCAAATTCCTGATACCTTCCTATGTTTAGTGTATTATAATTTTTTCTGAGTTGCAGCTTCTATAATCTTTACATTTCCTCAGTTCACAGAAACCGTTTCGAATTTAATAAGTATACCTACATAGAGTTCATGTTTGTGCGTTCTAGACAAAAGGGGTTATCAATATTAGCGTGTATCTCAGCATCTATACGTCGTGTGGCGGTTTGCCAAAATACTAGCTTAGTGTAATGTTTACTATCGAACTGTGAACTCGTACGGTGATGTCAACTTAATTTTTTACAAAGAATTGAAGCAGAAACTTCTTAAAATGATAGAAGAAGAGTGAGTTGCTGTTTTTTTAATGTTTATTTTTAAGCGGATTGTGTGAATTTGTGTGCCAGTGTGTCGGAACTGGTCGTGAGATGTGAACGCGCCGTGTGAGGTGTTAGTGTGTTTTGTTTCAATTTTCGTGTCATTGTCGCGTATTAGTTTGTGTCGTTGGAAATGCCTGGAAGATTCGATGTCAATGGACGACGGTAGAGTAGACGCGTGTGAAAATTATTACTTAAATATATTTCAATGTTTCTAGATATAATAATAAGGAGAGATAAAATAAGAGCTGTGTATATCGTAATTGAGTAAAATGGCTTAGAGCCGTCGAAATACTAGAAATTAGTATGATAAATTAGCGAAAAGAAGTATCTGTAGTATTATTAGTTTAATGTTGTTTCAAAATGATAAGATACGTTTCAATATTTTAATGGTACTGTTTAGAATAAATAAACGCAAGTAATTAATGTCAGTCTACATCCACTTCACAGAAAATACGCGCTCAAAGTACGTTCGTATTTGTACCGACCGACTTTGAAAAAAAAAGAGGTTGTTATTTTTTTCCCTGATTACTCGGAAAAGGCCGGGAGTCGATACAAGGGTTTGATTTTTTAATCGAAATAACTGATAAACTGTATCGGTGTTTGCCACTATTATTTAAAAAGACTAGTAGCGGTTATTGTACACTGTATAGTCTTCATATGATCGTACTCGAGATTCTTATACATAGAGCCCCAATTCTCGTTTTTGTATTTTTAACTCTCTTGATTTTTTAATTTATATATTTATTGCATTTTAATACACTCATTCCAAGAACATATAATTACGCTTAATTTTCTATCGTATCATCTACGCCCAAATTTGTCAATAAATTAGAAAATGGATAGCAAAAGGAAAATAAACGTAATGTTTCTGTACATAAGTCTCAATATAGCGCGCAAGTATTTCCCGGTAGCATCTGAATAAAGTTTTGGTATTTGAATTGTGTTGCCAATAAATCTGATCAGAAGGTCGGCATTACAGTCAATTGTCATTCGTTAGAGCGAATGTTAATTAATTTGTGTGATTAGTTGATAAGGGTGCGTATGCGGTGCAAAAATGTATTGCAACTGCATGCCAGTCAAGTGTATCTTTCAGACGTAAAACGGAGGTAGATTCCACTTTTTCACCTGGGGAAGGCACTATACCAGGCCCCGGAGCTTTGATATGACGTCACTTACGAAGGATAAGTATGCGACTTTTTGCATATCGTTCGTGAGTGACGTCATTAGCGAGTGACGAATTCATACGAACGTTTTAAAAATTATGTCTACAGTAAACTTATTTTCTAGAATCATAGAATTTATTGACCTAATAACGTTGCGTTACACTAGGCAAGTCAAATTACAGAGTTCAATACACTTACTTAATAAAATATAATTTACAAACTACATGGAACTAGATATTAAGCTTATGATACTAACAGTTAAATAAAATTCATAAAATGAATGTGCCAGTTCATAAAGGACAATACATAGTACAAAATATACAAGTTAGCATTCGCCACGTCAAAGACATCAAAGAAAAAGATTGAAGATTCTGTTATAGGCATTGCCATAAATTCGTTTAATCTATTTTATAACCAGAATATGATGTTTGATAGATTTATTTACATCACATACTGTTTGTTATATATGATGTTTTTTTTAATATACCATTTAATTTTATGGGTTTTTTTTATATCTTGAACTACTAACAGTTTTCAAAATTCTTTACTACATAGTACTTATATTATTCTTGAGTGCCATAGGACTATATTTGAGTGTCATTACTGATATTTTTGATGTCAAATATCAACTATTTGATTGAGATTTCCTGAGCTGTCTGTGTGCGTGTGTCTGTCTATGGCATCGTAGCTCTCAAACGGATTTAGCGGTTTTGATTTATTTGTTTGATAGACGTATTAGTCAGGAGAATTCTTAGCTGTATTTGATCTCAATCAGTCCAAGATGATCGCCGCCACAAAACGGCATACTACATACAACAGTAGAATACTATTCACTATAATAATTTCAGATCCAAGATGTCTGCTACAACAAATGTGGGGTTTTTCAAAATTCTCAATTTCACTTGTTAATTAATGTTCTAATGGACGGTTAATCGAGGTCTTTAAACTCCGTTCTATTTGCATTGAATGACTGTCTTTATACTGTCTACTAGTTCAAAATAACATTAATTGTTTATTATGACTCATATTGAATTATGTTGATTTTATTTTCTACTAGGTAAATATACTCTACCAATAAAAGTCATTGCCTCAAATTAATTAAACGGTCAATATGCAGCTGCTTTGCTTGGTTGGAGATATAGGGTTGGACATGATAAAATTATATGTTTTATTTTTACTATTATGCTTGGTACTTATGATTAAAAAAAGTTTAAATATATATACATTTCATTCATGGAGTTCATAATCTAAATGTGTGCTCATTTGCTTCACATTCCAGTTACATAGATCTGTATTTAAAAAAATAGCTTTAATTAAAGTAAAGAAATATCTAAATAATCTAATGTTTGTTTATCAAAAATGCTTCATAAATTTATGTTACGTTCATATCTATTCTACGCCAGTCTTGCTATTCTCGGTGAATAATTTTATTGCTGCGTTTACCATCAGACAGACGACCTGCTTCCCTCTTTTACAAAAAAACTCAGAACATTCTTACGCTAGTCTAGATCTGTGAGAAGCGGGGGCGCAAATCCGGAACGCGTGCGCATCATGCTCCACGATCGTGTTTACAAAATCTAGTTGAAAAAAAACCCAATTCGAGAATATTCCCCGCATAAATCTGCGTTAAAAATCAGTGATTTTGAATTGAATTTGGATTTGAAGGAAGGCGTGTTTCGTTTTGTAATTATCTATTGTCTCGTTAAAGATAGCTCACTACCCATACCAAAGTATATATTTCATTACTGACATACGTATTCTGTCAAAAACATTACATGTACCAAAATGCACAAGTCTCGCAGCACAACTTTTCTGCCGTAAAAAGTTGTGACATCGAATTTTAACCAAGTCGGTTCATTCAATACCTATTTATCCATGGGAATAAATATACAACCACTTTGTCATAAATTGATACGTTGTTTACTAGCTGATAAAATTTTGTAGTAACCACATAAATATTATTGTACTTTATTTCTTTAACAAATATAGTTGATAATTGAAGGAGAAAGAGCGGGATCCACGCTCTGGACATTTTATCGCCCAGCGCAATTCATTGGCAATTCAGCGTGGTTATGCCGCTAGTCTCTTGGGGACGTTTGAACGAAGGGCCTAGTTAGGTTTAGGTTTTTCACTATATTATATTATTAAAATATAGGTCTTCGCGACGCTTCAGTAACAACACATTTATCACTCCGGGCTCCAGAAATACATTATCTATAAAATTTCAACTGACGCACGCGAACGGACAGACCGACGGACGGAAGGATGGACAGCAAAGTCTCAGTAATATGATTGTTTTTACCCTTTTGGGTACGGAACCCTAAAATGTCCACCCGTGCGAGTTATTAATAAATTAATTAAACTTTATTGCAAACGAATAACGCTTAACTTATCTTCGTTCCAGATATACCTTGCCAGCGAGAGCAGACGCAGTAGTTGAGCTATGGAGAAACAAAATGGCGGAGGGGGTTCTCGCTCCCTCGCACTTTCAAGACCATTGGCGGGTCGTAGTCCCCAGGATATACTCGCCACAGCCAAACAGGACTTGCTTAGGTAATACTACGATTAGCGGACCAGGGCCCTTATTCACTGTGAACATTTCAACACAACAACGTATCCGCGTTATTTTATGCGCGTAGAATTCACGTGGAACTGTGTTTACTAAACCAATGTAAAATTTTTAATCGTTCCGTGAATCGGAACGCGCTTTTTACATCATTATAATAACGTATTGCGCCAATATAACGTTAAACACGTCACGCGTTTTCAGCAAGGAATTTCGTTGTCGTTAGAGAATAAGGGTCCAGTAGAAATTCACTGTAATATACCCAGTAGGTCCCCGGACTCGATTTGCATCAACTTTAATTGTGCGAGCTCATCAGATTGTGCGACTGGCTCTGTTATTTATCAATAGTTCTTACCTAAATCTTGTCAAGTCGCTAGTCAATCGGATTTCTTCGAGCGAAGGGTGCTGAAGCATGTTAGCAATGAAGTGCCTACGAGTATACGAAGAACAAAAAATATTAACTACGAGTAATAAATACGCCTAAAGTATTTCTAATTCCCAATGATTGTGTGAGAATTTCAACCTACTCCTTGTAGTCTACAAGCCAAGCCTTAAAATTTTAGCAACTGATTACTAGAGTGCAGTTTCGTTTGCAATAGAATCAGGCTTAGTCAGTCGAAGTCGAGCGTTGAATAACGCTGTTGTCGTTACCCAAAATTTTTAGCTAGTCCTTCGACCGCCCTGAGAAAGCAAAGAACATGATGCAGTTAATAAAGAAGCCATAAAATAATCCATGCAACCTTATTCTATTATCTTCTCCTTGGTTTATAACATTAGTGACATGGTAAACTGTAGTACTAGTAAATATTTTTTATATGATACCGATATCAGCCTCCACAACTAATGCCACACTTTTTTACGTTTTTGGTTTCATTTCTATCTGAGTCCACATTCCATTCGTTTTTCTATTTATCACTATACTTCTTTGCCTTGTTTCAGACTGGTCTTTCGACGAGCAGCTAGCTTCGAAACTGCTATTAGAGCCGCTGGAACAGTTCGTGTGGGGCTCGAGCAGTGGCGCTCCCCCGCCCGCGCCGCGCCGCTCCACGCTTTGCGGCCGCGTCTTCAAACAGGGCGAGCCTGCCTACAGCTGCCGGGAGTGTGGTGAGTGTGTTCCCTTGTTCCTTGTTCTTTCCTTCCTTTTTCCTTTTCCTTCTTTTCTTTACTTCTTTTCCTTCCTTTCCTTTTTTTTTCTTTCCTTCTGTCCTTTTCCTTTTCCATCTTCCGTCTACTACCTCCACTTGGGCTGATCCTAATTTCATTGTTCACTAGGTTTTCAGGTCCCCCACGTGGTGGCAGACGGTAACACCTATGGATATCGACCCCCCTACATACGAGAGATGGGGGCAGACGGCCATATTTTATTACCATTGCCACTGCGAGTAGCGGCACGGTGGCAGATGGTAACAGTTGTGGGCTATCATTCCCTGCGAGGAATGTAATAACTAACTGCCCCCTTAATACATGTATAATGACGTCTGTAAATTGTTTTCTTTTTTTATTTTCTTTTTGACACTTACTGATTGAAGAAAGGGGAGTGGTGATAAGAGAGGTTTATTGTCCAGCAGTGGACGAGAATAAGTTGATGATGATGATGATGATAATCATTGAGCCATGATTATGTGATCCATCAACACATTCCGAATGGTATTGGTTGTTTGAAGACGGGCCGGATATCTTCACAAGATACCCGACAGCATTCGCTCAACTAGGTACCATACGTACGGACAGACCTCACTTTAACTCTCCTACTCTGTGCTTTTCAAACTGCGAGATCTTTAAACACGTGGTCAAAACAGTTATGCTAGTTTATTTAGTGCTTACCACGCACGCCATAATCTGTACTGTTTAATGTATTTGACTTACGAAATATTTTAAATGATATTTTAATTAAATTTATTGGTCTTACTTTCGAGCGAGCGCTTGAAGAGGATGCCTAGTGCTGAGGCGAAACACGTGTCGGGGAAGTCAGATACTGAGATAAAGAGAAATAATAAGGTGAGGTGTGGAGGTAGTGAGGAGTAACCACACCATAAAAACAAAAAAAAACTATTTCTCACGCTGACATTAAGACAAAGCGGGAAAATCACTAAATATTGACCCGGATTCGGACAGGCCAAACTTAATTAATTTGACAGTTCTAAAATTGTCTCCTCACTTTTTGTTTCCACGAGTGAGGAAAGGGATGGGTATAATATTAGGAACTTTTAGTTTAGTCAGTGCGACTGGCCGAATTGGCGTCATTCTTCTTATACCATCTTATATGTATTATCGTACTTCTGTCACCCCAGGCATGGACAACACGTGCGTGTTATGCGTGGAGTGCTTCAAGGTGTCTCCGCACAGGCACCACAAGTACAAGATGGGCCAGTCCGGCGGCGGCGGGTGCTGCGACTGCGGCGACACGGAGGCCTGGAAGCGGGACCCCTTCTGTGAACTGCACGCAGTAAGCTTTCTTTACAATGTTACTAAATGTTTATTTTTGAAATATGTAATTTTGTTAAAAACACACCCATTTTTTTATTAAAAAGTGTGCCCAGCCGCCGAGGTACCCTCTTAGATTTAAACATAAAATTGAACTTTCTAGATCGCGACTAAAAATTTTATAGTTCTGGGCCAAATTCAGTCGCAAAAAAAATAATAACCAAACTACCCGACGATATAAACTGCAAAGATAAGATTGTCTTGAAAATTGCTTCATAATTTTTTTTATTAATAAATGTTATTACAATGTATCCGAATACTTAAATGATAAATCTTTAAAATAAAATAAATTGGCCCATTCCACTCCGCTCCACAATCTATTGCGATACCCAAGATGGGTTTTATGAGGCATTCACAGCACCATACCTTTATTGTTATACAATCTAGCCTAAGGCTAATAAATAATTTAAATTTAACGATTATTTTATAATAGAATCATAATACGAGTATATTTCGTTAATCTTTTATTAATTTTATCTATTTTAGGCGTCTAAAGACGACGATGCAGGCGAGCCTACAATCAGCGCGGACGTGATAGAGCGAATGAAGATCGTCGCGACTGTCTGTCTGTCTTACTGTCTACGCCTGTTGACGCACGACCACGCACCGGGACTGCCGAACGATCTCAGGTGAGCTCACCAGTGTTATATTCTATCTGGTCCTACAATAGCAGGCTGAGAAAGTCCAATAACAGCATGGTAAAACTCCAATAGCAGCATGGAAAAACTCCTATAGCAGCCTGGAAAAAGTCCAATAGCAGCATGGAAAAAGTCCAATAGCAGCATGGAAAAACTCCAATAGCAGCATGGTAAAACTCCAATAGCAGCATGGAAAACCCGTTAGACACGCCTAATGTCATGGCTGGATAAGTGGAGAGATTTCATATTTGACGGGCGTAGTCATATATGACCGGCGTAGTCATAAATGAAATGTCCATCCATAAAGGAAATTAGACGTAACATATATTTCTCTCTGATTTGAAGATAGGAGAAACAAATCTTATGTCTAAACTAGTATCATTTATATCCTCATTCAACTCTGTAAGTAGTAAGACAATGTATATTATAGCATATTTACCTTTTTAATTCTAAAACATTATTAAAATATTTAAATTATTACTAATTTGTGTTTCGTATCCCCGTCGTTACTTACGCTTTAGTTTTCTCCATCCAAAGGTTGCCTGGAAGAGATCGCTATTAGCGATAAGGCCGCAATTTGTCGCGAGTAATCATAAGTTTTATTAAGTTTATTGTATTATGTATGTATACAATAAGGAGTTTTTTTTATCTATCTATCTAGTCTAGCTTAGAAACAATATTGATTTCTCTTTTCTGTGCAGGTTGAAGGATGCAGAAAGAGATTTGCAGCAAATATTGGATCAGCCAGATTGCTACTGCACTGTGTTGTACAACGATGAAACTCATACTTTTGAACAGGTAAATATATTCTACGCATTTTTAATGATTTCTGACCCATTTCTGAATTATTAAAATACAGATCTAAGATGAATTTTAACTAGTCTTCTCGTAGGCATGTTAAATTTTATACTGCATTTCCTAATTTAAAAAGAAAGAGCCATCTCTTTCAGACGACCTTAACAGTAATGGAAAATTAAGTTAAAAGTAGACAGTGGTACAACAAGTTTAATCAACATATAGTTACCTAATTTATAAAAAATATATTTAACATAGATACATAACTAGCGGAGTTGACAGTCGTTGTCCTGCAAACCTAGACACCGACTACAGCGCCATCTGCCTGGCTGATATGTGAATTTAAACTATCCAGGGTGCCACTTATCTGTCTAGCCGTTTAGGAGGAGTTCAGTGACACACACACGTACAGTAGAATTATATATGTAAAGATTATACATAAAATAACGAGCATACATATGTACAAAGTATAACAGAATGGTGTGGCAATGAGTGTTAGTCCACCGATTAAGATAACCCATTGTAGAAAAAAAAATAATGATAAATTCGAGATTAATAGGTTCACTTTGATGTGTGGACTAACACCCTTAAGTATTGTCACACCTTTCTGTTACTCGTTGTATAGTAAGTATAAAAAATTAACAATTCCTCTCACTATTAATTAATTTGCAGGTCATCAGCACACTGACTCGAGTTATGAAGGCGAACCATCGCGACGCCGTGGAGCTAGTGACACTCATAGACCGAGAAGGGCGGGCGCTGGTCAAATGCAACCTGTTTCAAGTGTGCGACAAACTCAAGACGGACATAGAGGTGTAAGTATTTACGCTTGATTTTTGCACTTGAAGTAGATATACGCAATTTCACTTATAAAGAATGGTTGTAAAACAACAAATTACACTGATAAAGAATGGTTGTAAAACAACAAATTACACTGATTAAGAATGGTTGTAAAACAACAAATTACACTGATAAAGTATGGTTGTAAAACAACAAATTACACTGATAAAGAATGGTTGTAAAACAACAAATTACA
This sequence comes from Ligdia adustata, assembly GCA_947049295.1. Taxonomy (NCBI): domain Eukaryota; kingdom Metazoa; phylum Arthropoda; class Insecta; order Lepidoptera; family Geometridae; genus Ligdia; species Ligdia adustata. Next base: position 6,188,913 of record OX346233.1, read on the forward strand.
CTGATAAAGTATGGTTGTAAAACAACAAATTACACTGATAAAGAATGGTTGTAAAACAACAAATTACACTGATAAAGAATGGTTGTAAAACAACTAATACTTTCTAAGAAAAAAAAGTGAATATCGATTTTTATAGTGCTTCTTTGTTTGTTTTGATATCAGACCTCTGGATCGATTTGGATAAAATTTAAATGAGTCCACTTGAGAAGTATACCGTTTCGCACAACAAATATTTTTTCTAATCGGTCTCTCGGGCCTCCTGGAAATCAAGTAACAAGCAAAAAAATAAAGTCGAATTGAGTACACACACTTTTTTTGTGAAGTCGTTAAAAATCAATCGATAGTTGTTTTTTTACTCACTGCTAGACTGGGTGATCAGTCATTGTAAGGGTGGGGAGCATATTGCGCGACGCATTGTCGATATCGATAAAATAGAGTAAGATCAGTAAGTGATCAATGATACGTACTCAAAACGCTGTATAGGCTAGTTAAGTGCATAGGCGACTTTTAGCGGGAGGGAGGGAGGGAGAGAGAAAGAGAGAGCAAAATATACGCTGCTCTGTTCTCAAGGGTTATGACTCGTTCTGTAGCGAGAAAAAAATCAAAAAAAAAACGATCTTTATAGTCACAAGTCACAATGTCTTCAAAATCTATTTGTAACCGTTATCCATAATATATTGCTTTTTTTTGCTTATATTAACTAACACTAACTTTTTCCATATAATTAGTTTAATCTAACCAAGTTTGGTGTGTGTGTGAGAGATATGGTGGTTGTACTCAGCCGCACGGCGATGTTCGAAAGGTACACGTCACGGCACGGACCCACGCTGAAGGTTCTCGTCATGCACGCACACGTCATCGCGCATCAATATCACGCCATGAAGTTATTGAACTGGTAAGTTTAATTTGGACTTTATTTATTAGAATTTAAGGCTCAATATTCGTGAAAGATACGAGAGCAGCTTGTGCGTTAAGAGAAAGATTTCTATTTCTTGCTTAACGTATAGTATTATTTTAGACTAACGCCGAGCGCTCAAAGTATTTGGCGAACAATATCCCTTTTTTAAAGATATTCAATTACATCCTCGGATCTGTCGGAATGTTTTCATCTTTACAAAATGTTGTCCTATTTATTATAATGCGCAAAGAAAACTGCTACCAAACCTCTTCGCCTATACGTAGATGATGATAACTGCATCTACATACTTATATTCTTTTTGCTTATGACAGCAATGCTGATAGTTATAGCGTTACTTACTGTATGTAAGGGTAAAGCCCGAAACCTGACGCGTTTTCGAGTTCGATTCTCGGTCTAAATGCAAGTTGTATATCTGGCACTTACTTGGTAATTGGTGAGCGGGCTCGTTATCCCCAACCAAGTTTTTTTTTTTATTATCGGTCTGGCTGTGTTTTGCTTAGAGAAACTCAACAACTTATTCTTTGTGGGGGCGATCAATCTGAAACTGACGGTATTGTGTACCTACTCGCTCCTACCACCTGATCGCTGTGATCACGTTGGTCATTTGAGCTTTATCAAGAAGCGTAGGGTAGTTTGAGTGGTTTGAGAAGCTGCTAATGTGGATATGACTAGGATGGATCAGAGTTCGTTTGTCGTGCTAATGTTTCTATACGAAAATTTCTGTTACTGAAGAAACTGTTACACAAAATTCGAGCATGCAAACATAACTTCGCAGGCTGCAAAACTTCGTAGCTCAAGAGCCAGCCCTCCGTCTAGCCGTTAGCAACGTTGCTCTTGGGATCGACGCGTGGGGCGTGAGCGTGGGCTCATTGAGCGGCGGCGGAGGCGTCGCGGCGGCTGTCATGCAGAATGACGCTCGTATGTGGAAGGCAGCGCGCGCCGCCTGGCATCGACTGCTCATTGCCACTACACTAATGGACTACACCACTAAGCGGGCCATGGCTATACTCTTCACTAAGAATTATGGTAAGACCAAAATTGCAATTCCTCTTGTGTTATTTTTTGTGTAGAGTGCGTCAGTAATGTGCTCCAAGTGTGGCAGCGAGCGCTTAAGGTATCATAATAAGCGATCCAGGTATGTATGCAAGCGTCCAAGCGTGGTCTTAAGCTCTTCCAATTGTGAAAGCAAGCGCTTTAAGTGCTGAATGTGATTTCTGCCACTCATGCTGACTAAATACAACTCTCGGTCTGACTGTTAGCAACTTAGCTGAGGCTGGTGTGCCGAAGATGAGAAGCAATGCCATAAGCTTTGCTAAAAAAACACTCAAAATGTTTTAAATAAAACCTATATCTTACAGGCACGATACTAAAGGACTTTATCCGCGATGACCACGACCATTCGTTCTCCGTGTCGTCGCTATCAGTCCAATTGTACACGACTCCGACGTTAGCACATCATCTGATCGCGCAACACGACGCGCTCTTCGTACTAATGAATACTTTCGTCAGTGAATGCAACCGGCGGTGTAAGAATGTAAGTCTTATAATCCCGATTCGGACAGTCTAAACTTACTAAACTAGTTAGAAAGTTCTTAAATTGTCACCTCTCTTTTCGTTTCCAAAAGTGAAAAAAGGATGGATATAATTTTAGGAACTTGTAGTGTAGTCAGTGTGACTGGCCGGATTGCGGTCTTATGTCCATTATAAATATTATATAGGCTCTATTTAATCACCACTTATTTAGCGATGGAAAATTGAACATATATGAAATAAAGTTTTAAAATTGGTACTTTTATCATGTTCATTGAAAAATAAACTGAGATAAATAATTCTATTGAGCCTCATATATCTTCGACTTCTGGATTCTGAGTTTTAGTACGATCTATCACAGATCAGCAGCTAAAAAAGTAAAAGACATTAGATCAGTTGCAAGAAGTCGAGGCAGAAGGCGTAGTTTAAAACAGAGATATACCCAACAAAGCTATAATAAATACTCATTTCTTCTTCTCTTTTGGTGTGCCTCACGATATCTCGCCATCTATCTCTGTTCAAGTTTCTGGATTTTTTCATGGATGTTGATTTACATACATAGGTTTATCACAAAACTAATCCAAATCTCTCCCCTCAGGGTCGTCTCGAATTCGATCGCAGCCACATCCCGATGGGTTTCAAACGCGCTCAGTTCATCCTGTACGACGTGAAATACTTACTGGGCTCTGTGCCTACGTCATACGATGAGGAGCTGAGGAGAGGCTTCCTGCATGGACTGTCGCTCATGCTGCAGCTGCTCACCATGATGCAGGGCATGGACTCCATCGTCAGGCAGGTGAGGAGAAACGGGATGTCATTAACATGTAGTATCCGGTAATCTTCTAGTACTAATAGCGACGTAGTGGTAGAAATTTAGTCTAAATTCACTTTTACACCAAATATTTTTAACTGGTTCGTAACCAGTGGATTCAGGTAATGAAATTGTGATCTATTTCATGCCAAATAAGCACATTTGATTTGATGGCCTCTTTCTATATAATACGGGGTTTCACGCGTATCTGATTTTTGGAAAGGTCCGACTATCGTTTCGTTCACATTCGGTGAACTTGATCAGAGATGCAATGAGTTGTTCGTGTCTTCATCGATGAAGTGCAAGGATGATGTGCGAGACGTGTCATCGTTGAAGACACTAACGGCTGCGCGTGAAAACCCGTCTTCTTAAACAATATGATTCAAACACGCGTTAGTTTTCTAAATTAAATCATAATAATTCTATCGAAAAAAAATTTTGGTCATAAATTAGGTCATTACATATGAAATTGGCGTTTTGTAAGGGAGGAACATAAAGTCTTTTTTTTATAATAATATATTTATCTAATCAAAGTATGTACCATTGCTATTTATTCACTTTTGCCATCTCATAGGTAGTTCATTGATCCCTTTACTAAAAAAAAACCATTAGGACGAGAATCAATGAAATCTTTGAGGGCGCTTTGGACTGCCCCATCGGAGTTGAATTTTTTCCCTTGCAAGAAGTTATCCAAATTTCGAAAAAAATGGTAATCTGTTGAAGCCTGGTCCGGGGAGTACGGTGGATGTCTTAGACATTCCAATTGAAGCTCCTCTAATTTGGCAGCCGTCTGTTTTTTCAGCCGTCATCTTTTTCACCTTTCCAATTTGCTTCAAGTGGATTAAAACACAGTTTTATCACTAACACCGCAGCCTGCAGCTAACTCGGACGTGGTTTGCGATGGATCTGCTTCCACAATAGCTTTCAATTCTTCATTAGCAACTTTAGTCTCCAGCCGTCCACGGGGCTTGTTCTGCAGGTCGAAATTTCCAGAACGAAAACGTTGGAACCAAAAACGCACTGTGTTTTCTTATGCGACACCGCCGCCATACACAATATTAATCCACTGGTACGACGGTGGAACTCGTACTTGTAAATAACGCGATATTTCAAGTTTTCCATTTTTTAAACTGCGTGACGCAAAGAAAAAATCAAACGAGGACAAAATAAATGAATTACGGTTTTCGAAATACAAATGTATGAATAAATAGCTGTATAAATTTGAAATTGGAATCCCTAACCAAAGAAGAGATATTTGAGATCAAAGTCACCAGCACGCAGCAGTCAAGCCAGCACGACAAAACGCCAATTTCATATGTAAGGACCTAATATATATGTCTAAATGTAAAATGGTTTTTTGTGCTAGTTTGCTTATAGGAAGCCAGCAGTCTTTTCAATATTTTTTATTATAAATAACATACTTGTCATGTCGACAGGTCGGTCAGCACATGGAATACGAGCCGGAATGGGAATCCGCATTCAATCTTCATGTGAAACTGGCTCACAGCATTACTCTGAGCATAGAGTGGGCGTCCGCCGAGAAGTCTATAGCGGCCGCTACATTCTGGATGGCGCTGAGACGATTCGCTGACACTTACCAGTCGTCGCCGAGAGTGCTTAAAGGTACTATACTATTTCACGTGTTGTATTAAGTAGAAATAAGGTATACGAAAAAAGCCTAGGTATAACGTTCTTCTGAAAGAAGTTACGTAGGAGGGCGTAGACAACATACGACTCGTTCTATAGACTATATTTTTAATACTCTGATAACGTGTAACCATTTGAGTAGGTAAATAAAACAACTACTAAAATAAACATTGGTATCTCCCTTACGTACTCGTACATATAGAAGCCACAATGAAAATCCGAGTTCTATCTTCACGTGAAACTGGCTCACAGTATTACTGAGCACTGAATGGGCGTCTGCCGAGAAATTTATGGCTGGAAACAAACAGGCAGCATAGAGCCTGATGGTTAGGCGCCAGGCTCGCAGATCGGTCATCCGCAATCATTGTAGACCGTTGATTTTTCTAAGAATCTAGGCGCTGAGAAAGCCGCTTGCCTGTGTAAACGTAGAATATAGCGGCTGCTACGTTTTGGATGGCGCTAAGACCAGCACCAGACTTCACCAAGTGTGCTTAGAGAAACTGTACTACTTATATTCTTCCGGTTTTGCAGGATAAAATAAAACCTTAACAAAATTAGCTGCTGAAAACAAAAACGTCTGTGTTTTTTTGAGCGCAACGGTAGATGTGACTGTACGCGACCGGCGTGTGAAGCGCTTTTTCAATATAGGTGTGCGGCCGTTTAAGGTATAGGCGGTATAGGGTCGTTTTTTTATAACAAGCTGGACGTTTTCCTGATAGTAAGGGACAATCCTCGATCCTAATAGTGACTTTTCTCCACAGAACTGGGCAACAAGAGCGCATCAGTAATAGAATTCGACGTGTCAACACAGCCCGTGTCCATCCACCGGCCTCTCTCCCGGTTCATAGCGGGACTGTACCTGCAGCTGCACCGACACGGACTCTCGTACCACGGCCCGGAGTTCGACCGACCGGACAAACCCAAACCTGAGCCCGAGGAACTCATGGGTAATTATATACAGGACATAACTAGTGGATATTTTGTGAATAGCTTATGGACTACATGCGGCCATTCGATTGGTCGTTGACGTCATGAATCACAGCCAATTCTAGATACATCGCGACTTACACAATCGAAAGATCAAGGAATCAATAGTCAACTTAATTTTTTACCCCCCAGTTTTATTACGAAATTAAAAGACAAATGAATAATAACATACTCTTATTTTTTTTATTCAGTATGTAATTAATAACTGTAATTATTAAAGAAATTTAAAAAAATAGGAAAATTTCAGCTTAATGTTGTTCTCGTCAAAACCTCGTATAAAAAGATGACATTAATTATATTATTGTTTATTTTGGTACGGTTCACAAATGAAAGATACAGTAGTATTCTTTATGGGTGGCATCTGACGGTCATAATATAAATACGAGAATTAGTCCATTGGGTTTTTTGTAAATAACTCTGCTGAACGTGAATATAAAAATCTGGTATTTTTAGTATGAACTCATCATTACGTTATCTCAAAATGGTTTTCAAATTTCAATCACTTTGCAAAAATTAAATGTTGTTAATTGGCTACATCTGTATATACAGAAGAGTAAGTCTGACTACTGACTGATATTCCCTAGGAATCATCGTAGAACCTAAAGCGCTAAGCTATGAGATATACAAATACGAGGGTGTATTTATTATAAGGTGTAGGGGTATTAAGAAAGGGATTTTTGGAAATTAAACCCATAATGGGTCAAATGGGTGTTCAAAGTTTGAAACTTCTTTTTTATTTCATTGTATGTCGTGGCCACCGCCGCGGGTGATAGCTACTTACACATCAGTCGATATGCAAAAAATATATATTGATAGTTATTATATCTTCAACAAATCTTGATCTCTATTTCCCGCGCTGTTTTTAATAGGTGTTGCTAATGCGTTATTTAGTTCGGATTAACGTTGGGAAGGTTTTGCTTCGGAATTGACGTGTAATGGAAAATAACGTCTCATATGTTATGATTGAATAAGAATGACGCACGCCAAAGTCGTAGAGGAAACGTTTGAATTTGGGGGAAAGAAGGAATGACATAATTTACTATGAGTTAAAAAAATACTGTCTCTTAACGCATAGTAAATTACATGAGCTAAAAAGAGACTTTTATCAGTTCAATTTCCCAAGCTAATTGAAACCATACTAACTTTATCACTTATGTTTGACAGAGCCGGTGCTGCAGACGATGGCTATGATAGCGCAGGTGCACGCGGGCATGTGGCGGCGGAATGGGTTCGCGCTGCTCAACCAGCTGTACTTCTATCACAACGTCAAGTGTCGCACCGAGATGTTGGACAGGGACATTGTCATGTTGCAGGTATGTGTTGCATGTTTTGTCACACAGACACGGTGTTGCAGACGATGGCTTTGGCAAACCAGGATTCGTGGAATGACAGCTGTCATAGAAAAAGTTGATCTTGCGTCGGCAAAATGTATGGAACTGTCGTTTTTCTCCTCGATTACTGGGCAGGGGTCAATTTTCACCCCTAATCGATGTTGACTCGAAAACATTGACACTAGGGGTGAAAATTGTACATGTGATTATAATTTCTGTCTAAAAAGTTTTCAATATTCATGCAAAAAGGAAACCAAATCCAATGAATAACTAAAAAGGACTAACCGTAATCAAAAAAAAATTACCGTTACAAAGCTACATCTCTATCAAATTGGCTATAAAAAAACTCCGATATCCGCGGGTAACACCGCAGCGCAGCTAGTTTAAGTACAAACTAGATATTATGACCACGCTCAAAGTATTTTTGACATATTTTGCATAAATACTCACTTATTGGTTAACTACTAATCTGACTATTAGTTATTTTTTCACAGATGGGTGCATCATTAATAGAAAACAACGAGTTCATAATCCACGTGCTCAATAAATTCAAACTATTAGATTGGGCCGCGCCAGAGTTTGAAACTCGCAGCATAGAGGACGACACCCTGAGACACACTATAGCCATGCTTGAGGAGTTCCTGGGACTGCTTATATCGAGTAAGTATAATGTTTGGACGGGAGGGTATTATAATGTTTTGCCCATAGACTAGTCTTTAGTCTTAAGAGTTAGATTGTATAGTCCAGAATAGTAGACAGTTTAGACCAGAGAGTAGAGTGATCAATTCAGAGAGGAGAGTGGTCAATTCAGAGAGTAGTGTGGTCAATTCAGAGAGTAGAGTGATCAATTCAGAGAGTAGAGTGGTCAATTCAGAGAGTAGAGTGATCAATTCAGAGAGTAGAGTGGTCAATTCAGAGAGTAGAGTGGTCAATTCAGAGAGTAGAGTGATCAATTCAGAGAGTAGAGTAGTCAATTAAGAAAGTAGAGTGATAAATTCAGAGAGTAGATTGATCAATTCAGAGAGAGACGTAAAGTACATCATCAAACATTTATTTATTTTGTATACGGGTCTTGTGTGTATATAATAAATGTTTCTTTGTTTCTGTAAATAAAGGTTACATATGTCAATGAAAAAAACGTTATTTGTCGTAGTAATTGGTTCCCGTTATGTGCCCGGCGTGGGGGAGGTGACCAACGATGATCGCACCAAGAAGGAGATCATTCAGATGCTCTGCGTCAAACCAATGCCGCATTCCGAGCTCAATAGGTAACTTCTAGCCTTAGCTTCATATTTATCATTAATCCCCACACACACACATTACAAATGTAAAAGTGTTTATTGGTTTGTTTGCCTTTTTTCTACTCGTCAACTGAGATCGAGGTCCGGAAAGTGCCTTACGTTATTTTTTTTCTCGGGAAACCCGGGCGAGGCTGCGGGTACAAGATTAATTAATATTATGTAGGTACCTTCAATTTGTCCTCAGATAGGAAAATATATAGCAACAGGAATTGGTTTGATTTGAATTCTAGCCACACGGAACACGAATAAACTAGGTTGAAGACAACCTAATACATAATTTGTCTTTCAGGTCACTTCCAGAAGATCAACTTCACGAGACGGGACTGGAAGCTGTCATCCACGAGGTGGCAGACTTCGTCAAACCTACCGGGAGCAATGTGCGCGGCGTTTATAAACTGAAGCCGCATTTGTACGACGAATACGATACTTTCTTCTACCATTACACTAGGGAAGAGTTATCTAGGAGCGAAGAGGAGCAGCGGAATAGAAGGAAAGCTGCAGGTAATATAAACGTGTAAAAAGAGTTCATATAAAAATCGACAGTGTATTTTCCAGTAGAATTTCGGAAAGTTTGCCGCATATACATATATAACAAAATTCGTGACTTATTGATATTTGCTAAGAATCAACATTAGGCTTTATGTTGGACCGCTGAATCTGGACACATGACTTTTTGAGGGTTTAATCATTATAGGGGTGTATGGGTATACTCAAAAAAGATTTTTGGAATTTCAACCCCTAAGAGGGGGTCTAATGGGGGCTCAAAGTTTAAAACATTTTCAAGTACCATTTTGTCGCGGGCAACACTGCAGGTGGCAGGTAATTACATATTTTGATTGCCTCCTCCGAATTCTTATATTCAAAAATAGAGGCACGGCTCCACGCCGATTGCCAGCTACTATATCGTCTAGTTTGTCGACCTTCTTTTAGGTTTTTTATTGCATCACTTCCTTTCAATGATCAGGTCTGCCGGAGTGTTGTCCTCCGCCGGCCTTGCCCAAGCTGTCGCCTCCGTTCAGCATCCTAGCGAATCTTCTGCAGTGCGACGCGGCGCTGCACGTGCTCAAGTGTGTGCTAGAACGTGCGCTCGACTTACGCGCAAGATCCTTCTCAGAGACGCAGTTCCATAAGGTACACTTGGGGTTTGTTTACTTAGAGTGGTTAGAGTGAGCTAAACGCGTAACTACACCAGACCTCTTTGGCTAAGTTTGGTGATTAATATTAAGGCTCTTAACATTCATCCACACAAGCCTATGAAACACTACAACGCACCTATGAGACAGTTTTGCCCTAGCTGCCCTCTCCATTCAACCTCCTGGCCAACTTGCTTCAGTGCGGCACTGCGCTAGTAGAAGTGGGGGGAATTTTACTTGTAATTGATACATTTTTGGTCGCGTCTCGACGAAATCCTTGTCTCCCAATCTATGACCGTCCAAAGAGACTTAAAAACGTTATAGTACAGACAAGGTTGGTTGGTTCAATATATTTATTATTGCAGGCACTTCATCTGATCGGCTACGCGTTACGCGACGAAGAGAGCGGTCACTACGAGTTTCTAGCGTTCGCGGAGAGTGCAGCGCGCGCCGGGATATACCACCTGCTACAACAGCTGGTGACCAGTCCCAGGGTCGAGGCGCATCGGGCGCTCGCCAAGTGGACGTTGGCTAAAATGAAGTTAGTCACAACTCATATTCAGTTAGCAGTAGCCTAGTCGGTATACGAGTACCTCTTGACTCCCAAGCACGAATGCGTGGGTTTGATCCGAGATTCAGGCATGCGCCTTTAAACTTAAATGCCCCGTTAAACTTCTCAAATTAGTTAATTTTTCTTTAAAGGTTATGGTATATATCATGAGGAAACCTGATTGATGGAGAAAATTTCCGATGATAAGTAAAGGTCCGCGATTTAGCCACGGAAAGTCTTCTTATTACAAATAATAATAAAAATGCTGGACATCTCTCGATACCCTTAGTCATATCCACCAACGTTGCCTCAGTCGCCAAAATATTTTGGGGTATGGTTTCGGCTTCACTTGTGCCTGAAAAATTGCCAAAAGGCAATTCAAATTTAAAAATTCCTATATGCCTCTCGACACTTTGAGACATTCAAACCAAGGTAAGCTCTAAGCTTACAATGATTTTACAAAGTTAGTCGTGAAGGGTTGTTCTACTATAGCTATAGACAGAATTAAATGGAAAGAGTGTAGGGAGGCCTTTGCTCTACAATGTTACACAACGGGCTCGTAATAGAAACAAACATTCCAAATAATATATTTTTTCCAGATCATTATTAGGCCACGGCGACGAAGGCGCAGGTGACGCTAACAACATGGACACGGATCAAGAAGAGAAGCCCTCTTCTGAAACGGCAGAGGCGGAGAAAAAGAGACGCGCAAAACTCGCCGCAGAACGACGAGCTAAGGTCATGGCGCAAATGAAGACGCAGATGAATAAGTTCATATCTGACAACGCCACGCTATTCGAAGAAACTAATACTGATGTAAGTCATTACCGTATTAACTTTAGCTTTGTAAGTAATATTGTAAAATAGTAAAAAAGACGGCAGGTGGACCGAAGCAGTCACAGAATGGTGGCCACGAAATGGTAAAAGACTACCAGGTAGACCACCTAATATCGGGGTGAAAGATGTGGCAAGGGCGGTAGGATCTAGGTGGACGATACTGCCACAGGACTGGAAAGGATAGCGCGCGCAAGAGGAGACCTATACTCAGCAGTGGGTAGGTAAAGCTTGATGGTGATAAATAAAAAAAAATGCTAATTGTAGATAACTGGACTAACAATTGCTAATGCGCATGTCTTGTGTCTTGCGCGCGCGTGAGCCTTTGACTAGAGTTCTTTTTTTAGTACATATTGAGTTTTTTTATAATGTACGATGGAATTAAGAATGATTTAAATGTTTTATCATAAATTCTTATCTATTTATACCGACTTCTCATATAAAGGAGGTACACAATTTGATTTTTTTAAATGTTTTTTTTTAAATTATTTCTTGGAAATGACTGAATGAATTTGATAAACATTTTTTTTGATGTACCTCTGGTATATTTAAATAAATCAGTGTAGTAGTTTGGTGTTTAAAATGAAATAAGTAAATAAATTGTATCCGCGCGCGCCGAACTGAACTCATAATCACTTATTTACATGACTGCGAAAGAAGGAGGCGTTATGTTTTTTGAGTGTATGTATGTATATTTCTTTGGCACGCCCTAGAGCCAAAACGGCTTGTCGTATTTTTATGTGAGTGGTGTCAATAAATTTGTCTTAGTCGTGAGAGTGACACTGGGTATATCACAACAAAAAAAGAAGAATGATACACTGGTTTAACGATTTAGCAGTCGGGTTGTTTTGAACTCGCTTCTAACTACTTGCAGCCATATTAATGAACGCATCTTAACGTGAATCGTCATTTGTCTTGATTTGGCGCGTGACGTTTTCCATTGGATAGGACAAGACAAAATATGCTCTAAGTTAGGACGCGTTTATTAATATGCAGTTGTTGTTTAAAATACCAGTGATGTTGCATATAGGTAACAGTGGAGGAGCAAGAGATACGTCCGCTGTACTGCGGCGCCGCGCTCGGAGTGTGGGGCGGCGGCGTACTGGAGCCCACGCGAGTCTGCATCATGTGCCAAGAGGAGGTAGGCTAAAATCACTTTCACGTATTATATGAACTAAATAATCACTAGGAAACGACAGTTGTTTTTATGTAAATTTAAAGCGCCTAGTGAGAGTGCCAGGAACTAAAATTGACATTATCCCATAACTGATATTAGTTCCGTGGACTCACACTGGACGCAAACGCTGCCATCAGCGCCAAAATGACTGAAATCAAATGACACTGACAATCTGAAGTCCTGCGTATTACGTATTTGCGTTGGACGCGATAATGTTGCGAAACGCGATGTTCAATGCATGAAGAATGTCATTTAAAATATGTCTATTTCCAGGCGCGTGTAGACTTAAAATCGGAACCGCCAGTTCTGGTCGCATTCACCCAACTATCCACCGTTCACAACCGAGCGCGCGAGGGTGGGAATGGACAGCTACCCGAAGGTTGGAGAGAAGCGTACCTACCAGCTGGCGTCGGAGCCCAGTCCCACGTGTCCAGCTGTGGGCATGTCCTCCACGCTAACTGCTGGAAGAAGTACTACGATAACGTGCTGGATAAGGAGAACAAGCGGTGAGTGTTGTCTCTTTCTGAATCTCAAAAATCGATACATTGCCGGTTAGTAGTATTGTTTCGCATTTTTTCAGATTCTATAGTGTATTTGTGTAACCAAATGTTTTATATTTAAACAACGTATTGATTTTGTCCGTCCCGTTTTTATTTTTCTCTGTTAAAGAAATTATATATTTCGATTACGAAATAAACAACTTAAACCATAAACTATATTCCAATATTCTCTGGACGAAAATGTTTAACGTCTTTTAAGCAATTGTTATTACAAATTCTTGTAAGTACGTAGTAAACCATAAATTGTGTAGATAAATAATTACTTTAGTTAGCTGTCACTTAACCTCTAAAATTGAAGTCACTGATTATTTTGTGCCACGACTATTACTCCCCGTCCCGGCGCGAAGACTTGTCGCCATACTCTAACATTTTAGGTCCGTTCCCATCTCATAAACAAACTAGAGCGTAGATCCATCTCCCCCTAATAAGAGCACAACATCTTCCTTATTTTAACGAACAGTCGTCTCGACAGGCCGTACCGCGTGCGTCAGCCGGCAGCGTTTGACGTGGAAAAACACGAGTATCTATGTCCTCTATGCGAACGTCTTTGCAACACGGCTTTACCATTACTCCCCGCACCGGCGCTAAGACTCGGCGCGCCGCCGTCGCTATCAGAGGAGTTGTACGCCGAGTCTGTCAATCAGATATTGGAACTGAAGCATCAAGTTAGCGAAGAGCATGTTCATGTTTGCACGGAGACTTGCGAGGAGATTCTCTGTCAGGTGAGCTTTGGGTTCGATGGGGTTAACGGACGGGTTGATTCTAATGTTGAATATGCTCAAAGGTACAAAAAGATACCAATAATAATAATACTCATACCAATAGTCCAAAAAGCAGTGCAGTACGCTAAATATTCAATAGCATACCGAGTATTGAATTAAAGTCGTTTCGAAAAGAAACGTTTTATTGATACGAGCTGTCAAAATAACGATTGCTAGAGTACCGTTATTACTTTGCAGTTTCTATTGGAAAAAGTATGTATATGAAATATGTATGTATGTTTGAGACTTTAATAACATTTAGGGTTCATTATTATTGATTTAATTTTGATTTATATTACAAGTTTTCACACATGCTTGAACGTTGTCGAGCGTTGAAAAGGTCCAACAATGGTTTCGAACTTCACCTATGCTTAAAATGACTCAATCGTATCACCATCCTGACGACCTTAACAGCGTTTTAGGCACGTGTAAAAAGCAAAATATAAACTTGACGCTGGCAAACCGTACAGTGCCATATATCATAAGAAAAAAAAAGGTTGGATTCCTTGCTAAAATTAAATTAATATTTTGAACAGGCTCGCGCCCGCAGTGTGGGTGCAATGTCATCCGATATGGAAGAAGAAGCGGCGGAGTCGCGCGAAGTGTACGTTTCCACTCACGCAGAGAACATACTGTCGCCCTCCTTCCTAACTCACTTTGAAGATGAAGTGGTCACCTACAACACGCTTACCAACACTCTCATAGAACAATTTGCAGGGGTGAGTTGATATTCTAGTAAAATTGTGCCAGCCTAGATGGAAACTTTGATTTTCGATAACATTTACGGATTTATGTATGTTTTGTTTGAGACATTATAATGTAAATATGGTTAGTGAGTCAAATATAGAAATCTTTGTGTTCACTAGGTATTACCAGAATTCGGCGACTTGCACTCCAGCGCAGCCCTATACCGAGCTACGTCATACACAATTCTTAGCTCCAACGCGGTACTTCAAGCCGAAAACCGACCGCTACTGGGCGACCTACCCGCAAGACATCGAGACGCATTACAAGCCTTAATACGTCTCGCCGCCGCAATGCCTTCAACTTGGTCCTCTCCCAAATACCTAGCTCACCACGCTTTGAGCTGTCTAAACGTTTTAGAAAAATCTTCACCGTTAACGCACGAGCCTTTCGGAACATTGGTGCCTTTGGTGTTGACGGCGCCATGCTTATTTTGCAAGCCGGCCGGACCGGCGAGGCCAACGCACCTAGCGAGGCAGATTACTATTCAGTGTTTACGGGCTTTAGTGACAAGGTTGATGATCACTATGGACTTGTCGGACTGTTGCAGCGAGGCTATGGATGATGATGATGTGTGGAACAAGGACAATCTGAAGAGTTTGCTGCCGACGCTCACGTCTTTGCGGAGAGGATGCGATTTGAGCAGTAAGTTGGTTTTTTGTTATGCTTTCTTTTGATAGCTATCGGTGGAATGGACATATAAGTATTTCTTCGCTTTTGCGATTTACGACAATTATTTGTAATATTTTGCCCTTATTTCCTTTAGAATACTCAAATAAACAAAGGACCAAGTTTATTGTGTAATTTTTTATGGCACAAAATCACAATAAAAAAATCAGTAAAATTATGTGCCAGTTGAAATGGTGGTACAGTTAGACTTTAATTTTATTCAGAAATTTGATTGTAATGGGCATAGGTAGAAAAATTTACTACAATTTAGATAGAATTTATAAGCTTGCAACGCTTGTCGAAAGAAATGCAGACATATAACTCAAAGTTACGGGCTCAAAGTTGAAAATACCTAGATTACAGTGATGTGGTAAAAGAGTGCACTGGCTTCCAGTACAGATAGACATGATGCATTTCATTCAAGTCTGTGAAATGTCCTTATGGTTCATTGACTCATCTCTAAATTATTCTAAGTACTATGCAACACCACTATAAAAAAACATAAACCCCACAGAAGTAAACCCATCGGAAGTTTGGGAGAAGATCAAGAGTCAATGCGCCACGTTCCTACGTTGCTGCTGCCTCCTCTACCACTTCCTGAGCGACATCCCCCCTACTGACGCGTTGATGGTGTATAAAGGAGACAATTGGGATACTATGTGCGTGTATCTACACTTGCCCAGCCGATATTCGGATCTCATGGACACTCCTTTGGCTAGGCAGAAGGTATGCTATTGTTGTGTTAAGTGTAAAGTATTTGTACAGATACTCGAGTCTTACTGTAAATTAGTAATCTGAAAAAGCGTGTTAGATTTTCTCCCCTATCATCTAGAGAGTATAGAGATTGCGCGCAAAAAAATACTTACACTAAGATTTTATTCTTTCTAAAGTGCTGATTTTGAAGGATCAATGTAGGCAATATTAGGCATCGGGTATGTTAATTTGTACGGCCATAGTTTTATTAAATTTTTACGCTTATTCATTACCTAATTGTCAAAATTTTATTTTTGCAAAGTGAAGAGTTCATACTAAAAATAAGATTATTATACCCACTTTCTTCAGAGGTTTTTACAAAAAAAGTATGAAAAAAAAATCTGATATTTATGTTATGACCGTCAAATACCATCAATAGAAAGTACTAATGTATCTGTCATCTGTGAACATTCCAAAACAAACAACAAAAATGCAGATAGTTAATGACATCATCATCATCATCATCATCAATTTACGAAGTTTCGACGCGGGAATGACATTATGCTGAACTTTTCTTATATTTCCAAAAATCCCTAAAAAGTAATAATTACATTCTGAATAATTACATTCTGAATGTCAGGCTAAACTTACTAAACTATCCTAATTTGACAGTACTAAAATTGTCTGCTCTCTTTTTGTTTCCAGAGATCAGAAAAGGATGAATGTAATTTTAGGAACTTTTAGTTTAGTTAGTGTGACTGGCCGAATTGGGGTCGTTGTCAATTAGCACAGCAATTAAACTGTCTTTCAGAATCATCTATAAAACGTAACCCTAATATTTTTCCAGGTGATCGAATGGGCGTCGCTATCCGACGCGTGGTTCACCGGCGACATACCGCCGCACATAGTCACCGAGCCCACGGAACCTCCACGACTCATACCCCTACCTGAAGACTTCTCTGAACTCATGAACCGAGTATCAGAGTTCTCCTGTCCCAACTCTGAAAGGGAGGACAGCAAGAATCCGACCATGTGCCTCGCTTGCGGTCAGATACTGTGCAGTCAGAGTTATTGCTGCCAAGCGGAGATACCGAAGGTAATGTGGTCGTGATGATTAATATTCTCGTATAGTATGGTAAAGTGAAATGCTCTCGCTTGCATCTTTAGAGTCGGCCGTTGTATGCTACAAATACAAACGTATCTCTATAGTGACTCTTAAAAATGGTGATGGTCTATTTGGTGGTT
Organism: Ligdia adustata; assembly: GCA_947049295.1. Lineage (NCBI taxonomy): Eukaryota > Metazoa > Arthropoda > Insecta > Lepidoptera > Geometridae > Ligdia > Ligdia adustata. The sequence continues at coordinate 6,205,805 of OX346233.1, forward strand.
GTTATACTATATTTTTTGGCGGAGAAGAGCCTATTCCATTAAAATAACAATTCGACAACACACGAAAAGCACTTTTATATTTCAATTACACAAATTAACAAAGGGATGCAAATAAAAAGCAAGAACGATTGGCGAGAACGGTGTGTGCGGCGCGGTAGTCAGAAGCAGAGAAGAGGTCGGCGCAGGCGCGCTCGGGTTTATGTAGACTCGGTGGCGGTAGGGCGAGGTGAGCGACGCGATGTCATCCGAAATTGCTTCTCTACGCTATCAATATATTATGTGCGTGTATCTACGAGATAAAATTTTAAACACTTATAAACCTTCAACTACTGTACCCAGAAATCATATCCGGTCGAATTATTTTACAGTCACTTAGTTTTGTTTAAATTTTTTATCTCTTTTGTTATATATTTGTAATTAAATTCAAACACTATCTAAGCTACATATAATTTAAATTAACATTGATTGAAAGAAATCGCTTTAAATACTTGAGTGCAAGGTTTGTTTCAAATTAAATAAAGTTCGTTGTCATGTGATGAAGTAAAAAATATTATGTTGTCAATTAATACGAGTAGTTTTGTATTGCTGCGTGATTTACTTTTACCGTATGTTGTTTGCAGGGCGGTCGGTCCGGCGGCACGGAGCACGTGGGCGCGGGCGTGGCGCACGCGGCGCAGTGCGGCGCCGGCGCGGGCGTGTTCCTGCGCGTGCGCGACTGCGAGCTGCTGCTGCTGGCGGCGCCCTCGCGCGGCGCCAAGCTGCCCGCGCCCTACCTGGACTCCTACGGAGAGACGGACCAGGTACCTACATACATATGTGGGACAGAGTGGTGGTTTGACCAAATAAAGCACTTTCCTCGTTACTTTACTTATATTTACATCCGTAAGATTCACCCTATTAATTTGGATTTTTCGTTCACACCGCCCACACCTCTCAAAATCTCCATGTAACTCCCTCTCTCTAACGTCATGTCCTCCCATCCGTCATGTCTATTCCACGCTAGTCTATGGTATAGCTCATTTCACTCTTTCGTCTAAAGCGCCCTGTAAACAATCACTCACATCATCATACCAACTCCCTCGACACTCAACATTCCTACAGATATATTTTGTTTTTTCTTGACTGCTTCCCACCTTATTTCGTTGCGACCATACCGTGACCTTCCCCTTGTGCTGCCTACTTCTAACTCAACGAACTCTTTCTTCCATGCATCATTTACTGTGCGACCTGTCCTTCTATGGACGCGCTGCCTTTGTCAATCAGACAGGCTAAATCCTTTTATATATCCAAAAACTTGCTGAACATTCCTGACCATTTTTTAAATTAATCGGAACATTTTGGTCTGTACTATTATCACGAATACTTATGTTTTCTGTTTTTTTTTGTGGTACAGTATTTGTAACTTCTTTTTATGCGTACAACTCCGACGTTACTGTTTGCACTTAGGCCAATCTATCCAAAGGTTGCCTGGAAGAAATCGCTTTAATCACCAACCAATCTTTTGTTTATTATATATATTTTGCTATATTTATTTTTCTTGGTGTGCAATGAAGATATATTGTATTGTATAGATTCGCTGCGTTGCGTATGAGACTTAAGATATCGGCGTGCGATTCGGCGGCCGGGTTGTGTAGGATTAAGCCCACTATAACCTTACTTACTCGAATGTGATTGGCCAGGGTCTACGTCGCGGCAACCCGCTCAACCTGTGCGCGTCCCGCTACGAGGCGCTGCGCATGGTGTGGCTCTCGCACGGCGTGCAGGAGAGGATCGCGCGCGCCTCCGACTCGCACCTGCTCGTCACCACGGCCTGGCAGAACTTGTGATCCGTACACACACCCGGTCAGTATACTAATGCTATATTATAAACCACACTGGGTTTCGAGCTCGTTTGCGATTCATCTTGAAGATGACACAAAAACCATCCAAAGGTTGTCTGGAAGAAATCGCTTTAGACGATAACGCCGCCCATTGTACTACCAATGTTTTGTTTATAATATATTTTGATGTATTTTTGTTTTTGGTGTACAATAAGATATATTGACCCCAATTCGGCCATATATTGACCCCAATTCGGCCAGTCACACTGACTAAACTAAAATTTCTTATAATTATATCTATCCTTTTCTCACTTTTGGAAACAAAAAGAGAGGAATCAATTTTAGAACTGTCAAATTAGGTTAGTTTAGTAAGTTTGGCCTGCCCGGATCATGGTCATTGTATTGTATGAGCGCGAAGTGTACCTAATTTGAGTGCAACGGCTCGGAATGTCCTTTGCGTGGTTTCGGACGTGGTCGTGGCACCGAGGACACTCAAACATCGCTGTCGTCCTAAAGATGAGACGTGAACACGCTTTAAACCCAGTTCCACGGGTTCGACTTAGCTACAAAAAAGAGAAAATCTAATTATGTATCTAACGAACAAATTAGTACAAAAAATTATTCAATTTTGTAATATTTACGTTTCTCTTAAAATTATTGCTTCGACTTTTAACCAACTCGTCACCTAACGCAATATTTCTGCAATAACTGATCGCGTATTTGTGATGGATGGATTATGTAAATACAAAATATAGGTTGTAGGCATTACATATTATAGTTTCTTTACGTTTTCTGCAATGCGATTACAACAACTGTTAATTTCTTTATTTTACCTTGACGTGTGACTGAAAATATGTTATTTGATCTGATAGGTGTTGTTGACCACTGGTAGACTGCTACGCACGGCACGTCCGCGCTGATCAGACGCTCCGAGTGTACTAAACGCTCGAGTCCGGTGACGCGCACGTACAAGGAAGCACGTACTGACAAATTTAGAGGGGGGGAGGCGTTTTATTTAGCGGAGCGATTATCGACTGTGATCTTGAGAGCAATCTATAATATATAGGGATCTTTATGAATGCTACTAGAAGGGTCTATAGTAAAATAGGGCAGTCCAGTTGTTTATTTGGATATTAGTAGTGGTATAGTACCCGACAAACTTCTTGAACCAAAAGCAACGTAGTGGGGATATATTTGTGCATATGCACTTCTTGTTGACGAAGACCTAAAAGTTGGACCAATGACCTTGAGCATTTCAGTGTGAGCTCGAGTAGATCAGTGAGTCCAAGGTCATTGATCCAAGTTGATTGCTATGGGAACTGTATCAGTGATGTAGGAGAAGGATAGCATTCAAATGATATGAAGTCGCACAAATGGTTATATTTAATACTTAGCTCGTATCACTCGCGTGTCGCGCATTTTATTTTATTTATCACATGTCTCATTAATAGTGTTACGATTTGTTTTAGTTTATCCATATTTTAGATAGAAATTATATAATTGTGTGTTGTTACTTGCTATAATATAAATACTATATGTTTTTGATCGTGTTCGATTTCGCCTTGTTATTAGAATTTGCCCAAATAATTTAATGTGATTTCGAACATATATTCTATTTTAGAATCTTTTTTTTTTTACCTTTTAAAATATGAATTAGATCTTAGTTCTACTAAGTCGTTGTTAGGATGACACGTTGATCTTGTAAACTAGCGTCATTATGTCCTATCTGTAGGATTTTTTAATACGTTTTAAAACTCGCTATGTTATGTTGTTAAAATGCCTTATTCTTTTGCCATGGTTGTCGGTTACATCCTAAGGAACAACTTTTATTTTGGGACCAATTCTAAATTCTAGATAAAAGTATCAGCTGCTTCATACGTTTTGTCGACGACCGATATTAACTTTATTCTACGGAACAGCTGACTTTTTTACTCGAGTTCGGGGTTGATTCCGTAATGGTAGTTGTTTTAATATGATAAGTATCAATTTTCAGTTGAGTCCACCCCTAGTAGATAACAATGTATTGTGTGAAATAATTTATATGTATTGCCAAATCATCATATGTCCTATATTAGTCTAGATCTGCCTTGGAATAAATTATATCACTCTGCTTACTAGAGAGTAAACATATCTTGAGCGCCCGGTGATTTCTACTCGCAACGAAGTTACAGATAACCATGAGAAAAGGGGGTTACTATACTCATCATTATAAACAACTTTAATTATGAGACCAACTCTGAAGTGAAGAAAAGAAAATCATCTTTCCCACACTAAAATTTCATCGGTCGTCGTCGTCTCGAATTTGGAGTTTTGTTTTGGTCCCATAGCGAAAGTTGTTCATTAGGATGAGTATAGTGACCCCTTTTCGACATAGTACACCCCTAACTGATAACCCTGTATAAAAGAGTTTTACACGGATGCAAACGAGAATAATTCCATTAATTGAAAAAAATGAAATAAAATCGCCATTACGTTTCACCACATTCTCGAATAACAGAAAACGGAATTATAGTGGAACTTGAGAGTCGTTTTTCAGGCGAACTAACTAACTTATGTATCGAGTATTATTTTCATTTATTTTTTTATAATAACATTTAGTATACGAGCTTATGGTGTTCTGAGTGCAATTCTTGTAAAGTAAGCGCTAGCCTCGAACGCGTGGTTTCACTTGTTTTTTTTTTTGCCAGATATAGACACAAAAATATTAAAATAATAAATATATCAATAGAAAATATCCTTATTGTTACTAATACATAATATACGAGTCTTATTTGTTTAGTGAGATAGGTTTTTTTTTCCTAGATCAGTATACGTTATTACTATCGTAACAAGTAAAACGTTAAATGTAAACCAAAAATAATCAACAATGTAATTTTTACAAATAATATGTAATTATATCTAATTAGTTTTGGAGTTTCGTTTTGAAACTAAATATATTGTATGTACTAAATGTAAAAAAAAAAAAACTATGATTTTGATTGTTGAGCCTTTTTTTTGCAAGAGAAATCGCTTTTACTTGTTTTGACCTTATCAGTTTTGCTATGTAAATTATATCTTAAATATTGTACATACCTATATATGATATCAAGTTACGAGAATTAAATACGACTATTGTGCAAGTGTAGCAACAAATCACGTACAACGCCGAACTGATGAAGTCTTGTTGGCGCACGCTCGCCTTTAAAGCGGACGGGAGTGAGTTCAAATAGCGAGTCTTTTTGCTAAGCGTACGTTGGAGAAGGCCGCATCGTCTCGCGAAAATCAACCTGCGTCATTTCAGTCAATTTCTGTTACTAAGAAGTGGCAAGTTCTTTTCAAAAAACTAATAACGTATTTACATTACGGCAGGCGCTGATAGAACTTTTTCAGGTATTTCGATGTAAAAATCAAAGCTCTGGAATGATTTTGATTAAATTTTAATGGAACCACTAGAGAACCCTTTCAAATAAAATAGGCATTTTTCAATACAGTTCAGTCAATTTGAGAAAGCTGCACCCAGATTCACAATGACTTTCCGCTCGGATTCGATAACTTTGCAACACTAATTACGCGAAGCTTGTCACGTAATCTAAAATATTAAATAGTGATTATTGTTTTAGTTTAGATCTAGAATCGATTTCCAAAGTAAGAATTTAGGATCTTCTCATAAGTTTTGTGTTATGTTACAAAGTTTTCTAATCCGATCGGAAACTCATTGTGAATATGGGTGTAGAGGTAACAAACATAAAAAGCATACCGCCGGATTGAGTTGACCTTTTCCTTTTTTGGAAGTTATTAGAAAATTTACTAGAACTGTTGCAGATGGATTTTCGCGTTGCTGTGCGAGTAGATACGAGTATGTGCTAAGCTTTAGCACAGAGGATATAATAGTGCTGTTAATCATTATAGTATTATGTATAAGATTTGGTTTACATAATCTCGTTGTAAAGGTGATATTATCCCTCCCTACGATGGTTGTATCTTCGTTGGTTTACTGTCGTGTTCGATTTAAAGTGATGATTATATTAATAAATGATTTAAAAGTACTGTGTGAGTTTTTATGTAAATATACCCACACATTGACCACGTAGAGTGGAAGTTAGAAAGTTTATTTTAGCCGTATATTTACTTGTTGAAGTTTGCAACATATTTTTGCTAAACGACACAGATTTTGGAAAATTTGTAAACCGTTCCAACCGAAAAAAAAAACTTGTTAATTTTTAATGTTTTTAATACTAATAAAGACTATGTATACCGATTTTGATCAAATTTAATTAAAGAGAAGCGAACGATACCACCCTTTTGAACTAAAAATATTTTGTTAAATAGCTCCAGCCGTCTCCAAGAAATAAAGTAACAAAGATTTAAAAAATATACCCGTAGCTTGGAGACCTTCATTTTTGAGAACTTGGTAAGAAATGGTTTTACTGGTGATTACTATAAGCTTAATTATGTGTTTATCTCTTGCTAGAATGTGCCCTTTAGGTCCAGAAAGTATAATGTGCCAAAATGTTGAATTCTTATAAATGTCTGATTTATGTTGAGCAGTGCTAGACTGGTGCAATCGTCGCTGAAATCTCTACGTGATCAAAAAGTTTTGTTCGCAGACAATTTCACGAACTTTGCAATATGAGTTTTCTAAATTTATGATGAGAAAAATAATCCCAGCAGTCCCATCAGAAACTGAAATGTGATTCCATGAAACTACTGGAAGAAATGAACACTGTAGAACCATGATGTAACTAGCCAAGGGAACATAGTACCTACTTTTGTTTTGTTTGACGTGGTAATTAATTTTTGTTAGACGTAGATATGATTTGTTAGGTCTGTCCAACGCTTTATGTCATAGACATACAAAGATCTTAATTCGTTTTGTTGGAAAAAAAATACTCAAAATTTTATTTCTTTATTCTGAATGTACTTGTAACAATGCAATAGTAGTTCTGAAGCAATTCAAAAAGCAGCAGACTTGGGCAGGGGCCCAAGCCTGCTATTTAATTATGGTTGATGTGGTAAACAGGGGTTTACCACATCAGCCATAATTAAATAGTTAATAAAGCCTAATTCCATTGCCATCACAGAAAAAATCTTTATTTCCTTTAATTGTATATTATCTAATATATACTGATAATTACGGAGGTATATTCTTACTTTTTCTAATGCTATCAACTAAGCATACTAAGTTTCTACCATCTATGGTACTACGGCGATACTATAACGGACCAACCATACCACTGGCCAGCTATGGACGAATACGGGCTTATGGTGATGATGATTAAAAACTGGGCCCTTATTTATCTATTTTTAAGCTATAATAAGACCATGTATATACCATATCTGAGGCGAATAAAGAACTTTGAACTAAGGTACGTAACGCAGCCTAAGTGCGTAGATTTCACGTGGATTGGGACCACGGGCAATAGATGGTCTACCTTGTAAAATTTTATATCGTACCGTGTCAAGGAATGCGCTCATTAGTATTGCGTCATCATAACGTTAAAGACGTCAAGTGTTTTCAGCTAGAGATCTCGTTGTTTGTTAGAGAGGAAAAGCCAAGGCCCTTTGTTCCACGATATAAAATTTGACAATGGGTTAATGATTTGCGTTCCTAGTGAACTCTACGCAATCAGGTGCTCAAGTCTGTTATTTGAATTGTCTCAGAACTACAGTTGCATTGTGCCAAATTGGCCGTTTTGACATAAGTAGAACAGATTAGAGTTAGTATTAAAAATTATGTTTTGTTTAATACTAACTGTGGCTTATTCTATGTCAAAAAGGCCATTTTGGCACAATGTAATTGTAATTCTGAGACAATTCCAATATCAGACTTGACCACCAGAATAACGCAGCCGCGTTAGGTGTTGATATGTTCATAATGAATAAGGGTCCTGTGTTACATAATATCTGCCCTCACTAAACGTCCCTACGCCCTCATAATAAAGATTAATAACATAACAACCGCATAGGACCAAGAGTAGTTAAAATATTCGTGGGTACGTACTTATGCGAGTAAAGTTTCTGGCACGCAAACGGCCAATCCGGTAATCTACGATCGCCCGGTCTTGACTAACGATTTAAAGTCCCTACGAATGTCCTGGGTGCTATTACTTCCTACGTTAGTTCCTACGAATGTCTTTTCTACTGGGATATGACAAATATAATCCAACATCATTAAGAATAGCTACCTAAGGGACAGGGGAGATCACATCTCTCATTTCCGTCAAAAGCTCATTTGGTTACCTATCTGTTTTCGCCGTAATACTCGCATTTTATCTCTTTAGTATAAAATTTTGTTTTATCCCTATACTCCTTACTACTTAAAAGAGCCTTTCATATTTGCTGAAGCTCCTCACTCCACCTCTCTGAGACCCTTTCTTACTCTGAAGCTACAACTTCCTACTTCTTCCTACTTAAACCTTTACTACCACTCCTCTTTTACTGTGCACACTATCACTTTATGGAATGCACTGCTATTATCTATAAGGCCGGCAAAATCCCTTCCTATATTTGAGGACTTGGTATTCAGATATTATTTTCCTAGTAATCTGTATTGGTATATTTACAACATTATAAATTGAACAGGTATACAATCTTTTAAAGCTTATTTTCAAGTTTAACAATATTTTACTTTATTAGTTTTTGTTAGATTTGTTTCATTTATGGTTACTTTTTTTTATTACCTAGTATTAGTTAGGTTGCACCAATAGCTTTTTATTTATAATATTAGTTCTCTCCATCCAAAGGTGGCCTGGAAGAAATTGCCTTAGGCAATAAGGCCGCTCAATGTACTAGCGATGAATAGATTTGTCTTATCTTTTATTTTTGTTTGGTGTGCAATAAAACTATATTCATTCATTCATTATAAGCAGCGATCGAAAATACCACGTCGGATAGTATTATAGAATATCTGTGGTTAAGCATATGAAACAAGATAATCCAAAACAGAATGTCATCTATGAAGTCAAAAAACATTAGAAGTTATTTTGATTAAAAAAAAACTAAAGGAGCGATTTTAATAAAAAACTATATAGGACCAATTAAAAAGTACTAATATCATATAAAAAATTGTAATTCAAACCTACCTATGCCTGAAAAATCTTCAAACATTACTTACATAAAAAAGGCTCCGATGAATTAAAAATCTCCTTTTAGAAGTCGGTTACATGACTTGTTATCTATTTTATTCTAATAGTTGTACCTACTGTATAGCTCTTCAAACCTAACCAGCAACGGTTTACCAAACGGTCCATATAATGACACGAATCTCGTGTGGAATCCACACCGCAGACTATTTCGTGTGGTGACAATCTGTGTAAGTGTAAGTGGTGGGGAATTGCGCGGTAAACGGCCGCAATTACCATCATCACCTCCGGCTGTTGACTGGCTAGTCTAGCTGGCTCAGGCTTGTTTTAAAGCTGGCTATTGAAGGTGTTCTTCTGGGTAACTATCTTCCCGGCGCTCTTACCTTGTCACGGATATCGGAGTACCTACTCGTGTATCAGGTAGGTACTTAATTCTTTCAAAAAACTACAATTCGTCAGGAGCATATACTCAATTTTCAATTACTTTGATTGCTAAATTTAAGTATATGGAAGCACCTGGGTTGAACATAAAAATCGAAATCGCTAAAGGCGTTTCTTAGAAATCTGGGAAGATACAATTTAAATAAAATAATTTCGGCGAATTAAGAATCTATTTTGGAGTCGGTTTAAAATATGTGTCCACTAAAACTCTACTTATAATTCCATCAGAAAAAAATGGTTTTAAGAGAATAGGTGTAACAAATTTAAAAAAAAAAACGAAACCAAGAATCTACCTAGGTACTTCTATTTAGAAGACGTAAAAAATCCTAATGAGGTCAGACATATAATTTTATAGTAGTGACTGGGACCTCGATCTTTTGATGTCTTAGCACATTTCAATGGGGCTCTTTAGTCAAATTATCTATCTAGCTAACAACACCCACTTAAGTTAATGAGAAGTAACCATTACAATCCTCTGAAATACAACAAATTAAATTCCCTTAGCATAATATAAATAACAGAGTTGTGGTGTAACTGAGTTACCAGTAAGCCTACTTAGTATATAAAAAATCTTTTTAATTGTCATCACAAAAATAAAACATCAGACCAATAAAACATAGTCTGAGTAGGCAGCCATAAAAATTAGCAAATCAGGTTTAATAACTCTCTCTTCCAGACAACCTTGTTAAGGCTCTTTCTTGCCTTAATTAAATTATTTGTCATTCTTTTTTATAATATTTACTTAGGAGATATTAAAAAGGGCTTATTTTAAGCATAAGTTCAGGCAGCAAAGAATATGATACTCTCTAACGAAAGAAAAAGTATCAGTATCGAAAAATAATTCGCGACTTACTAGCGCTCTGAATATTCCGCAGAGTACTAAACCTGATATAAAAAATAATAATAATAAATAAGCTTTATTTAATTCCATACAAAGTAAATTACATATATAAACACAAGCAATTTAAATTAATATATTGGTGAAAAAAAAAAAAAAAAAAAATTATTAGCTATTTTTGTATGGACCCCCTTTGGGTAAAAGCCTCCTCCAAAGAAAACCACTTATCTTTGTCCTTTGCTACGCTGAGCCAATCTTTGCCTGCCGTCTCTACTATTTCGTTGACCCATTTCGCATGCGGTCGGCCTCTCGCTCTTGTCCCTGGTGGGCCCTTCCACCTCATAGTCCTTAGGGTCCACCTATCGTCTCTGTATCTGGCCACTTGACCTGCCCACTGCCACTTTCTTTTCAACGAGAAAGACAAGGCATCTGTCACCTTCGTCTTGGTTCGGATATCGGTACATCTGACCCTGTCTTTTAGTTTGATGCCCAGGCAACTTCTCTCCATTTTTCTTTGTGTTGTCTGAATCTTTTTCCGAGTTGTGGTATCAAATGTCCAGGTTTGGCAGCCATATGTGAGGCAAGGAAGTATATCAGAGTCCAAAACTATTCTTTTAGTAGCCATTGGAAGATGTGATTTAAGTATTTCCTTGTGGGCCCAGAACTTTCTCCAACTGATTGCCACTCTTCTGTCCACCTCTTCCACCCCTCTATTGTTATCGAACGAGATCCTTTTTCCTAAGTACACGTACTCTTTGACATACTCTAGTGGGGTACCATTTACAGGTATGGGGATCTCACGGTTATTAGACATTACTTTGGTTTTCTCTAAATTCATTTCGAGCCCAACATTTGTGCTAGCTATATGCAGGTCTCTTATCATGCTTTTTAATTTATGTGGGTTTTCTGAAAACAAGATAATGTCGTCGGCGAATCGTAAGTGGCTTAGATACTTGCCGTTCATGTAGATTCCTTGCTTAGACCATGATAAGTTTTTCATTAAGTGTTGGAGAACTGCTATAAATATCTTGGGAGAAACAGGATCGCCTTGTCTTGTGCCTCTACCTACTTTAAATTTTGTTCCAGACCTGTCTAGCTTAACTCTACTCGTACAATTCGCGTATATGTTTTTTAGAATATTTATGTACTTTTCGGGTATGTTTATCTCTCTTAGTGCAATCCATATGCTGTCGTGGGTAATAGAGTCGAAAGCTTTCTTGTAGTCGATAAAAGCTACATATAATGGTCGTCGGAACTCTAGATATTTTTCTATCACTTGATCAACTACTTGGATATGATCCACAGTGCTAAAGCCACTTCTGAATCCGGCTTGCTCTATAGGTTGATGTTCATCGATTGCAGTAGATAATCTCTCGAGTAAGCATGACGAAAACAATTTGTATAATGAAGACATCAAACTTATTGGACGGTAGTTAGCTATATCAGCGGGGTCGCCTTTTTTGTACAGCAAAATTATCTCTGATTCCGTCCATGAGTGTGGCACAACTTCCTCGTCTAATATTTTGTTCCACAGCACTGTGATTGGCGTCAAGAGTAGAGCTCTTGCGAATTTAATGCATTCATTTGTTACACCATCGGGTCCCGGGCTTTTCTCTGTTTTAAGTTTCATAATTTGTTTCAGGATTTCAGGCTCCGTAAATTTTGGAACAGGGATTGCGTTAATATTTTGATAAATAATATCTGTTTGTTCTTTTATCGCGCTTGGTGGGCTGTAGAGCTCTACATAAAAGTTTGTAGCAGTTTCTACTATTTCCTTGCGTGACTTAACTTTTGTAGCGCCAGGGCAGAGTGATGGTATCCATTTCTTTGATCTTTCCAGTTCTTTGTAAGCCTTCTTTGTAGACCTAGAGTTTTCTAAATGTCTCTGTATCGTATTTATCCTGTGAGCGTCGTAGCATTTTCTTATTTCTTTATTTGTGTGTTTGTAGAGATGTTTTATTTTTCTTTTTCACTTTTATTCAAAATTGTTTTATTTTGTAGTGAGTTTCTTTGTTTCATTAGCTCTACTACTTATTCTGACAAGATTTTGCTTTTTGTCTTATTTTTTACATTTTTTAAACTCTCTTATAGCTTCCATAACCTTTTCGTTGTATTTGTCAACGTTATAATGTTTTTGCATAGAAATAAGGTTTGGTATAAAGTTGTTTAGGTTATTAAGATAAAGTTCTTGATCATCTTGTGACTTCAGCATTTTCGGTGTGTTTACGAAATTCCGTCTGCTGGTTTTCATTGAATTCAAATTGAGTGTCGCTCTCAGTAATCTGTGGTCTGAGCCAAAAGGAAATGATTTTAGTACTTCGTACTTTGAGAACAGATGAGGTTTTGTGGTCAATATGTAATCAATTTCGTTTCTAGTGTTCTTGTCTGGAGAGATCCATGTCCACCTGTTTGTGTTTTTTGTGTAAAACATAGTATTTACTATTTTTAGGTTATACTCATAGGCATATTGGATAAGTCTTTCTCCTCGTGGACTTCTATTTCCATAACCATATTTTCCTGTAACTGAATGTTCATGGCTTTTGGGTTCTCCAATTTGTGCGTTCCAGTCTCCCATGTTGATTATGTGATTTGTAGAAATAGAGTCGTGAGCGCTTGCTAACTCTACGTAAAATTTATCTATGTCTTCTTGTGAAGATTTTTCGACTGGTGCATGTGTAAAAAATCTTTTTAATTGTCATCACAAAAATAAAACATCAGACCAATAAAACATAGCCCGAGTTAGCCATAAAAATTAGCAAATCAGGTTTAATAACTCTCTCTTCCAGACAACCTTGTTAAGGCTCTTTCTTGCCTTAATTAAATTATTTGTCATTCTTTTTTATAATATTTACTTAGGAGATATTAAAAAGGGCTTATTTTAAGCATAAGTTCAGGCAGCAAAGAATATGATACTCTCTAACGAAAGAAAAAGTATCAGTATCGAAAAATAATTCGCGTCTTACTAGCGCTCTGAATATTCCGCAGAGTACTAAACCTGATATAGACATATTTAAATAGTTATGTAAACTTATTACTTTTTTCGTTGTTTACGTTTATTATACTAAAATAATAATATTTTCGAATTGATCGTAACTGTTTCTTTGACAACACCACTCTTATTCTGCAAGGTCGATACTGCTAATGAAGTCATCAACCTATCATCAGTCATTTTTGTCCCACTTCATAACACATTCCATCCTTCCCTATTTTCATTGTTCAAATTGAGCTTTTGCGGTCAGTCACTGCAGTCCTGAATGAGATGATGAAATGAACTCAACATATAAACATAGGCGATCAAAATTATTACCCTTTTATATGCGTAATCGGGTAAAAATCGGGTAAAAACTCGCACCACAATAAAGCGTACAACCTTTACCTCCAGTCCGCACGCACACATCCGGTCAGAAGAACCGCTCGAAAAACCGAGATTGTAGTGTAAAAGTATTTTATTTTATCATAAAAACGGCCAAAAGAAAGGGAAGAGGACGAAGGGTGAAACTAATTAGGTATTTTGGGATCCAACGCAGTCACGACCGAGAATTTCTTGGGCATTTGTTACTAATACTATGGACTATCTGGATAACTATAGCTCGATTGGTATATTCAATTTTTCTGCTGGGTGAACAAAGTTCAAATTTAAGTGTCCTCAAGTCACCTTGTAGTCTTGGACTAATTGCACCTCGATTTGTGTAAGTAATTTGTTCACCTTGTAATTCGATCACCCGGGTGAAAATGGGCGACTTTCATAGAGGTTTTTGTGTACTTTAATCACCCACATACAAAATGTGTGTAACAACCAAATACAAAAAAAATATTGAGAATATTTTAATTTCCACTTTACCAACACCTCTCCTTCTAATTCACCTCTCCACCTCTAGAGAAAAAAACAACCTATTTTAACATTTTTGTAATATGCAGTTTTCTCTGTCTAAGGAATTTAAACAGAACTGCGCCTACGAGCTTCAAGTCGTCTTCTCTTAAGCACTACTAAGTATTAAAATCCACTATTCTTGTAAACTTAGTTTGCTCACAACTTTATCACAAAGATATCAAAAGTTCCACAAATGGTTTTCTGTCAATAATAAAAAAAAAACAAGACCGTGTTATCAGCTTTGGAGAGTAGGTACCAATTAAGGTTATGATGCTTATCGGAAAGAGTTTCTAATGGTTCTAAATTAGCACGCAGGTTTTAAAATGACATTATTTCAAACCATAACGTCCCACTGCTGGCCTCGGGTCTCCCTATGAAGAGGGTGTGGGCCATATTCCACAACACTGGCCAATTTGCGTGTTGGCGACTTCACTTAACTTCGAAAGCTATTTACCTTCTACGACAATCAGGTTTCCTCACGATGTTTTCCTTCACCGTTTGATCATGTGGTAATTACTCGTAATTATAAAATACACATGAATGAAAAAACACAAGGTGCATGCCTGTTCCCGTAAACCCCTTGCCTCACAAAGGGCGTGGGCCCTTTGTGAGGCAAGGGGTTTACCGACTCGGCTACCTCTAACTCAGAAAAATTACATTAATCAATGTAATGTCAATGTAAAAAGCAAAAGGTGGAAAACTCCCTGTATAAATATACAAACATTGTCATCGAGCACAAGGTCGCAGAGGCAATGGTTGTGCCTAGATGCAGGCGATATTGCCGTTAGCATTTAGATCATGACATTTCTCGGATATTTAACACAATGTTCTAGAATAAATTCAGAGTTCGGGCATTCTAAAATGAATAGTCCACGAGTTGTTAGCACCATCAGATATTGAATTACAATTTTACCAGACGAGTTCAGCTTATCTGGGACTATAAACTTTTTCTTCTTCTTGAAATGAAATGAAATGAAATTATTTATTGGCCTTATGTTACCACCTATGTTATACTAGGCAAGTCACATTACAATATTTCACATTATATTTAGTTTAGTAACTTTCAAATGTATCTATGTCAAATATTTTACAATTCACTTAATTACAAAATTTAAATAAGATTATGTAGTATCGATTAATATATAAGCTACTGATATAATAATACTTCTAAAATAATTTACATTAATGTGAGTAGAATTTAATAAAGTTATTATATAATAAGATAAGATTCTTTGTGCAAGCGAAGTGGTGCCCTGGTGTCAGAGTGTCTAGGGTGCCCGAAATGGTAGCTTTAAATATCACTTCACGATCACCATCCACAACCTGACCAAACGGAACGTTGCTTAACAGTGGTGATCGTTTGGAACAATAACCTAAGGAAAGAAGTTTCTTTTACAAGGAGTCTAACACTCTTTGTTTCTAGAACATAATATCATCAGAATCCTATTGATTACAAGTAACCCTGTGTACGAGTTGTACCCGCTCCCGCTTCAGCGTTTGACTTGCCCCGCTCGATGCGTGACCGTTCGCGTCACGCGTGGCTTCGGCCGGAAATGTGAGGGGTGAGGTATTGTGCTCAGAGGGACGAAGGGGGAGTACAATTGGAGTTACGCGTGCTATACTTTAAAGCGGGGAAAATGTAACAAGAACGCAGTAAGGAGGTATTTTTATCTTCACAAATTTATTTACCGACTTTCTAAATAAAGGAGGAGGTGCTCAATTCGGTTTTTTAATGTTTGATGATGTTTTAGAAAAAATCTTATTTGTTTGTATGGGAAGTAGACCCATGTAAATTATGTCCTCCGAAACTGTAACGGCGCCTGCCGCAATGAAGTCCATTACTTATTAAAGCCACCTTTGTAGCGATGGCGATGTATCACAAACATTATCTAATGCTAAAACACACCAACACTTTCATAGCATCACAAATTACTGAATGTAACTATCAAACTTATAAATAGCCCTAAAACAATAAGTAGGTATAAATCTCTGGCGGTAGGGCATTTGGATTATCTGTAGATTTTAAGTGGCCTCCAACACTCCATCTGCATTTTTTTTTGTTGTAGTTAGTCATAAAGGCACTTTAAAAAATATATGGATATATCATCATCACCAATATGTTAAATCAAGAAGAAGATAATTCAAAAGTAATTCAAGTCAAGTCACTGCTTTGTACGACACCACTGCGTCTCATGCAGCCAAACAGAATTATGTAAATTGAACAACTACGTGTATATATAACCCATAAACTTCACCATAGTTTTACTGCACTGACCGTGCTTTACTGCTTTCGGTGCCTTACTCATGCGATGCGATAATATCTACCTAACTCTATGCGAAGAATACCTTTAACATTGCTTTTGACATTTTGCGAGATGTTTATTCTTTAAAAGCATGTACAAGCGCAGAATGTTCACTAACTTTAATATAGATGATCTCACATAAATCTATATCTACGACGAACACAAATATAAATATCAATATACATTTGTCTTTAGTTATTAACAAGATGTAAGATTATTGCCAAAACGCATGTGTAATGTACATTATGAAGAGAATGATCAAAAAAATCATGAGCTCAGAAATTACCTATATTAGCCTCTAGTTTTGCGATTGCCCGTATCTACTAAATACCTGAGAATGAATTAAAGCGGTTATTGAATATTACAACTTTAATGCGAAGGGTCTAGTGTGAGATATATTTATAACCAATGTTTATTTATCCTACACAGCTAGGCATTTGACCACAAATTCTCACGACCCCGGAAGTCAGCGATACTGTAGCCCTAGATGGAGCGTGCCTAGTCTGGAATACACTTGCTCTCAAGGAAGGCTGCTGGAACACACCGTTAGGTGCTTGGCCACAGATTTACAGGGTGAGGTGGTACTTGAGGGTGGTAGCTAGCCAGGCAAGCGATAGGAAACGCCCTACCACCATGCTTTGGTTTCCTCATTCTCTTCCGATGTTTTCCTTCACCGGTAACTAAGTATCTTTTTGCATGTTTCGTGGGATCGAAGCATCTATATCTATATCGCATCGCGGGCATGAGAACCAGCGTCACTTTAATAGCTTTTAGATCGTGCCACGATATTGTCGAAAATAGGTCCAAATAATTGTGGTGGCTGTATGAAAATGATTAATAATATTTAGTCTGCAGTAAAAAGCCTAATTTTGGAAACGGGACGGCGTTTTATCTAGAATCTACGAGTCCGTTTTGCTTAACATAATACAATAACAATATAATATTAACATAGAATGGGGAACCACCACTAACTAGTTCTTGTTGGGACTTAGTTTGTGATGACGCCACAAATTCAAGTCATTCCATCGTTAGCCTTGGTAACACGTGTATAGTAAGTATCATAACTATTGTTTTATAGTTTTTTTCGCATAATTTGACGAAGTTTGCGATGAAGACCGGCAAAAAAATCAGAGACCGAAATTATTTTTTCTCGTCACACAGGAAATAATTTAAAAATATTTTAGATATTTACTAGTAGATTATATTTATATGGGGCACAGATCCAATATAAAATGAAAAGAAAAGAAAAGAAGTCTAAACAAGTGACAGCAATCTTGGTTTCATTTTGACAAAGTTATAGAGGTGATT
The DNA here is from genome assembly GCA_947049295.1 of Ligdia adustata. NCBI lineage: Eukaryota > Metazoa > Arthropoda > Insecta > Lepidoptera > Geometridae > Ligdia > Ligdia adustata. The sequence goes on from OX346233.1 coordinate 6,223,447, forward strand.
GCAGTCACTTCTTTCGCATATCACCACTCGAAGGTATCTCCAATACCAATAACAAAAATATAGTAGTTAACCTCCTCCTTTTTTTAATTCATTTGTAAGTATTAAGTTACGTACATATATAAAAATTAGGAACCTCATCAATAACGCCAAGCCACGAGTCCTAACGCTGGGGACGAATCTATGATATCAAGTAGTAAATTGGTGTTAAATAACAAAAAAAATTGTTCCAAGCCAGTCGAACCCCAACCACAAATTTAATGCAGTTTGATGCTTACTTGCCATCGAAGCAATTTTATAAATAGTTTATTCTGTTCTAACAAATACAGCGCAAATCTTCTTGAGATATAGTAATTTTAGATCTACCTACATATTTTATCAGGAATTGTTATTTCCAAGGAGCAGAAGCCCAGGTATGTTATTGGAATTATTACAGTTGCATTGCGTCATAATGGATTCACTGACTGATATATATTTGCTAGGAATCAACGCAGAGCCTAAATAGATGTGTGAAGTGTAAAATTGTATTCCAGGGTATATGTATAGGGAGTAAGAATTTACGAAGGAAAGTATTTTTAAAAATATAGCCTCTAAAAGGGTCAAATAGAGTTCAAAGTTTGAAACTTTTTTGTTCAATTTAATATTTGTTTTATGGCCTCTGTGGTATAACCGCAATTTCGCCAATGTCGTGTAAAACTTTTTTGTATTCGCGGGTAATAGCTAGTAGTCATTTTATAAACGGATCTATTGTGATACGATATCGTTTCATTCTTCTTGAAAACTCGTATCTTCAGATAGGCCTATAAGACAAATCCTATTCGTGTGTGGCTTCAAAATCAGCGGATAGTCTTCATAAAGCGTATCAGTTGGGCAATAATCTGGCAAGCCTATAACAATAGCTGACAATGGCCCAGTGGACATACAATAGACAACACGACATACAGTATGTCATGCGTCGCACGCCAGTGGAATGGCAATGGGGAAGGCAGGATAGACGGCGCCTAAAGGTGGAGTGATAGTGTGAGCGATAAACGGTTTTAGTAGAAAGAATATACTAAACCTAAATAGAAAAGGAAATGTTAGTCTAAATCATCAGCATCAGTAACCAAAACTCACCTATTGCTGAGTATAGGTCTCCTTTTGCGCCATCCCTTCCGGTCTAGCGGTAATGTCGTCCACGTGACCTTACTGCTTTTGTTACATAATTATCGTTAATTTTATTTTGATAAATACAGCATAGTAAGTTAGGAAATAGAAATTAGAAATTTATATGTATCTAGCGAAATAAGACGATTTCTATGTGCTTCAACAATTGATAATGATGGGCAACATTGCGCTTTCCTTCAAAGCGACGTGCTGGACGAAGGAAAAAGTTTTGGCTACGAAACATATGATAACAGGAACAGGACAGGAAGGTCAGCGTGGAAGAAATATTTCGCTTGGCACAAGACCAAGATATAAGTATTCGCTGAGCTGACGGCCAACCTCCAGTACTGGAGAGGCACCAGAAGAATATTTCTAACCAAGCTATAGATATCTGCGATCAAGAAAATATGCCGTAAATTCCATCCATCTGGGCAACAGCTAACATAAAAAATGTTACAGAATTAGATTCAATAAGTTCAAAAATAAGGTTGAAGTCCTACCTATAAAAGTAAAACAGAGAATGTCAGCGTCTAAGATCATCGTTTCAACTTCATCACAAAGAAGTACATTATTTCCATTAAATATCATGCTTAATGCAGCAAGCATTTTGGGAATTTTTCTTGGGCTTGAGTTCTAAATAACCGCCATTAGAGAGACGCACTTCAATCGAATGCGAGCCATCTAGTGGAAAATGCCTGAAAGCCACCTATATAGATATAGCAGGTCTGGCGTAAAAATAAAATATGATTTCACTTCATCACTCATCGCGCTTACATTGGCTGCTCCCAAGAACAATATTTAGTCGGAAATCGCCTTATTGTCTCATTTTCATGCCAAACACCTCTCACGGGATAGCTTCGATACTGCCATCTATTGTGTGTATATTAGAACTATCGTATAACATAAAATATTCAGGTGTCAATTTATTTACTGTTAATCTTACTTGGAAATTCAAGGACAATAAAATTCAGGTGAATGTATAAGGAATAAGTAAATTGAAAAGTATCGATCCAGTTAGCTTTCGTAATTTTGTAGAGTGACATAAAATTATGATCACGAGGTCATTCAGCGAGGAGGTTTTCCGAACTGGGAAATAAATAACAATTTTAGTTTTATTCATACTTGTAATATAATATAACAATAAAAAATTAACGTCATGAATAAATTAACCAGCGTCATTAGCTTTAAAATTTACTATAAAATTAGGGCAGGTGTACAACAGTTGCTGAGTCATGTACAATTACTATGCGTTCAATTTCTATGGCCCCCATAGTACCAGGTGGTTCAATAGACTTCGCTTTAACCTACATTCTCTATTGAAAACGTTAGTGTCATGGAAAAATAACTGTTTTATGGCATCGGTCGTTGGTAACCTTTTACTCTAACATAGCGTTCATAGATGTGATTCAGTTTTTAATGCTTCAGACAATTGGGAATTTAGCCATGTGGATTTCGAACTATGTGTTCATGAACGAGACCAAAAGCTATAACAAAATCTAAGCATCATTATGTCAAGAAATATACGACTAAGTTACTTTTATAAATTACTTGACATTTTATAATTTTAGTTCTGAGAACTGTTGACCTCGCGTACAATGTTTATTTTATGATTTTGTACAAAAAACAACAACTTCATCGATTATTTGAATATATAGGTAATTTATGCAAAAGATTATAGAAATCGCTAAATGATACCGTAACCCTCTTATTTGGTACTAATAAAAAAAAAGTAATATCCCTCCAATCGTATACGGCCGACGGCTAAAACTTGGTGGGAAACTACTACCTGTTTCAACATCCATACTTGACAGACGAGAGCAACCATTTTTCAATATTAAAGTAAAAGTAACAGACGTTTCGCTCGCTCGCTCAATTAATCAATATATGTAATAAAGCAGCAGATCAAAAAACGTTTCATGATAAAAATGAGCTGAATTTGTTAGAGAACCCTGTATTTAAAATATCCAATCATGCGATGGACGGTGAAAGTGTTTGTAAAGCCCAAAATTGTGTTTGATCTGTTTGATATTGACTCGTGTGCTTGTTTGCTTTCATAATTAATGTATTTGTGAACAAGTCGCTTATAATGAACAGTTTGGTTCAATTAACTAGCGAGCGAAGTGTCTCAGCTTCGAGTTTTTCGTATTTCGTACGATGATGTACGTATAGATGTCGTATTTGTTAGCAATATTAAAGAGACTTAGAGTACCTATACAGTTTTTGGCTTCGGGATTTATGATTGGGATGCATCATTTTCCTTGAAATTGGGGAAATTGATTGCTGCGTCATATACCAGTAGATTCACATCAAATTTAGCAGGGATTTACGAAATACAACCTTCAATACTTTCTAAAGTTCTAATAATCTTGGTCTAAATTGATTCAGTGTCACTCTTAGTTTTGTTATTCCTTAATATAATTTATTAGAATAAAATAACAGTACAGAGGCTGACTAAGGCTGAGGTAAGGTCAACGGTTGACAGAACTACTACTACGTATAGTCCTGCTGAATTCGATTTCAAGTGGAGGATTTAATGCACGGTTATCGGCTAGAGGCATAAAAGAAGTAAAAACAAGAGCAAGAAAACATGGCAGTTTGACAGCGTTGAAAAACACATACTGTCAAATTGAAACCAAAAGCTGCTAACCCACCCTTAGAAGGAATGACGTCAGGTATGCGCCCACTCTTAAAAAATAAAGATGTATTAGAAATAGAAACAAGCTCTGCCTTTTTTATTTAATAGGATTATTCATTTAAACTTTTAGCAGTATTAGCTGTAATAGATAATAATTTTAATTACTATTTTTCCACTACAGAGTTATAACTTATAACTCTAACTTACTACTTAGGGCTTATTACCTAAGTGACAAAACTGTTTAAGACTCAGTTCTTTCTGTAAGAAATAATGATGATATAAAAAAACATACCTAGTAATCTGGCAACAAGTAAAATTAATTATATTTTTTCAGTGATAATTATGCTATGATGTAAGCGCAAGTTTACGATCACTTTCGGTAAAGTGTACGACGATATTTTGGTTTTATAATACAATATCTTACACCTTGTTGATAGACTGATCGTTTGAATGTTTCAAGTATATTTTAAGTACACATTCAATGCATCATGAAGCGATTGTGATTCCGAAGGCAAACGGTAGTTCTACAAAATGATTTTTATTTTAAATAAAAACTGTACGGATTATAAGGTAAGAGTATAGCCCTGTATACCCTCATTACGACCCTCCAGAGGAACCACGCTAGAGCAGCCCCGACAGGTGGCGCTGCAGCTGTCTCTTATTGATTGTTGCTCAAATCCTGCTACTAATAGAATTGTTTAAGTTTTCAATATTGTTAGAGTCCGAATTATGTTACTTTTGTCTCAAGCTGATTTGTACGATTGATGGATCATATTTATCTGAAATAAATTTTTATTATTATTATTGTAATAGAAGTCAAGCAATTATCAGGTACGGTTCGGAGTTAAAAAGCGACCTTTATGTACAACTCAGTAGTTAGGTTACATTAATTTTATTTCAATACTAATTCACTATCACCTAATATATACTAAAACAAAGATCGAGTGCAATTCAAAATAGCAGACTTCCGCTCAAAGAACTTCAAACAATTATAAAAGAAACTATGTTACCATAAGAAAGCTATTTTCAGAAAGTAAATGAGTACATTTAGAGCCAAAGGCAATAAGTTCTTGTGATCGATACATAATGCTAGTAGAACTATGAGAATTTTAACTTGCTGTCTGACAGCTCCCGATACTTACAAAAACCATTAGCTGTTTGTTTGCCGAGTTTTTAGAAGCAATCAACACAATCCAGCGATAAGCAAAGTCAAAGTTGACTTTGCTCATCGCTAGTTCAACATTACTACTGCTATTGGATTATCGTGAAAAAGTTTGCCATCATTCACTGTACTATGTTTATTGGTAAATAAAGGCAATTTTTGGGATGACTTTTTTGTACTTTCACCTCGCTTAGAATTTGTTGGCGCTTATTTTACTAGTAATTCTGCAAACTTTAGTTCAAAGTTAATTAAATTTTTTCGTAGTTTTAGTTGTACGGTAAATTGATTTAGAGAGTATATCGCAATTTGCCAGCCTATTTCAATAATATTTGATAAGAACATGCAGAACACAATTTTAAATAATTAAACTCCTTAAATTCAAGTTATAACGAAGGTCGAAAGTTCGTAAAACTACTTACTAGTTCTATCATGAACATGACTTATACTTATATAAGTGAGACTTAAGTCACGGAGGTGCACGCGAGAACCTGGGAAAATTTAATAGTCTCTCACTCGTGACAAATCCGCACTCGTTCCCTGACTTTCTATGCTGGATACCTAAGTACCTGAACCATATGGTAGTCTCTAGTTGGAAATGACACCAAAAAAGATATGTGTAGCTGTAGTAAAGTCCTAACCTCGCAATTTAGCCAGTAATGGGATGGGACGATATGAGTTGATTTGTGTAACAAGAGAAATCGATCAGAGAAAACCATTTCCCATATTCCACCATTCCAGTAAATAGACTAATGTTTATTTAAACACTATCGCATTACAGTGCGATGGTTCGATTGATAATAACACGAATTATTCGCTTATCACAAGCTGTCATCGGAGAAAGCTACCGATACACTAACGCTTTGGACAGTGTTATTGATGTTTCAGTTTGTTTATGATTTCTAGATAGGTGAATAGGTACTTTTATAATATAGATTTTTATATAATAAACTACGACGTTTGATCACGATCTCACCCGATGGTAGATGAAGTTGCGGTCGAAGATGTTTACCTAGTAAAAAGCCGTACGCTTTAAAGCACCGTACGCTTTATTAATAAATGTAAATAATTTGGGTCATATTTAGGTGATATTATAAGAGTAAAATTTAAAACATTTATTGAATACGCTTTAATTAAAACTACTGAACATTATAAGTTAAAAACTGGTGCCTTTACATAAAATAATGAATTTAAGTGGCTGCCGTTAAAATTGAATTTCATCTTATTAATTTCGGATATTCGTGTCCGTGGTCAGTTTTGGAATAATATGACTTGCTGCTATATCGTGTTTTTGCATAGATTTATATGTTATTATGTCAAATCTAAACAGTCTGATACGATTTTTGTAGGAATTGATTTTTGTACGTTTTTTGATTTTCTTATCGAAACGTCTCCCTGATACATTTTAAAATTGGTTCAATAGTTGAGTTTGTAAAAGCATAATCACTGAAAGTTTGTACTGCTGAATTAAAGCCAGTTATAACTTTTCAATGTTTTTCTTGTTTATTTTAGTACGAATAAATTCAGATCCAAAATTAAATAATATCTTGATTCTCAGAATTCATACCACAAATTAAATTGAATAGAGATCGTGCTGAGATTATTTCTATAACAATATTTTATAAAATTAAGTTCTAGCTTTAATTAGTTAAACACGTTGCCAGTAAAATTTATTAATAACTTTATTTATATGCTAATGGTCTGAAGCGGAACAAAAACCATGCAAATTATTACAAATTGCAATCAATTTGAATATGAACTGGTGTCCGTTTTAATTGTCTTACAACATTTAATCAACTAATATAGCGAATTTATGGTTTACAAAATCTTTTTCAGACGATATCAGGTATATTTGATTTTTGGTGATTTTTGTTTTGTCTTAATATGGTCATGACCTGTCTGGGTAGGATTTGCTAATTGACGTATTAGTTTTCGAAATTTTGTGGTTTTAATGTTAATGTAACGTGCAGTCTGAACTGATCGTTCGAAGGATTTCTATACACAGTTATTTTTATCACAGGTTTAAAGAAAGAAATAAAGAAAGTTTATACTCTATATACGTCAATATCACGAAATAATAATATTTCAAATCAAATATAGCTTTATTGTACAACAAAAATATACATATACATTTCAAACAGATATCATAAAACATCTATATAGAGAAATGAAAACAGAAAATAAATAAGTAAAAAAAAATATTTGTACCAATGAGAGATGTTAAAAAACATATTTCGACTAATAACTTATTGACAGATAGTAGTTGTTCAACAAATTCTTAAATATAAAAATAGATTTAGCCTGTCTGACCGACAAAGGCAGCGTGTTCTAAAACATGACAGCTTGCACAGTAAATGATGCCCGAAAGAAGTTGGTAGATGTGGGAGTTGGCAACATAAGATGAAGATCACATGAGGATCGCAGGGAAGTTGAGTGGGAAGCAGTCACAAAAACAAATTTGTCTTTCAAGTAGGAGGGAGTGGTTGGGATGAATAATATTTTGTATAGAAAAGACAGAATATGAGAATTACGGCGAAAGCGAATAAGTAACCATTTGAGCTTCTTACGGTATTCAAAGATGTGGTCATATTTGCGCAACCCAAAAATAAACCGAATGCAGAAATTTCGTAAACGCTCGAGCTTGTTGAGTTATATGAGACAAAGAAACTTATTTTTTTAGTTTAAAAGGTCTTGCAAAAAACTTGATTCGGAAAAACCATATGTGATAGAAATAAAAAACTAAACACAATTTTATTTTTGGAGTAAGTTTAGGTTTAGAACGGAACCCTATAATAGGCGTGACTCTAAGCACATTTATAATTGTAGGTACGAGTAGTAAGATTTTCACCTAATATTTTAGGACTTCCATGTAAACTTTAGATTATTAATAGGCTCTTGCACTGTTAGCTGAAGTGTAAGTGGATCATGAGACGTACTGTAACTATATGTTTACTATACCTAAGTTAATGATTAATGTAAGGTACCAATAGAAGAGAACTAACCTGACCCAACGCGGCAGCTAGCGATTGAACTGTAAGATTTACGTACATATGTATGTATAGATTTACTTAGTAAAACTTAATATAATAATTAAGTAATCCATTGTCTAAGTTTAATTAACAAATTTCAAGATGGTTTTACACACAATGATTTCTTTTGTGTCACACGAAACATTTATTGTTATTAGAGTAGTAATATATTTTATGGACATTTGTCACTAAAGAGCCTACGAGCAAACACGTCACCGTTCACAGCTGTGTGTATTAGATAATTAGTAAGTATTTAACCTTAATAAACTCCCGTAAAGTTTAACATTAGACAAAGTAACAACTTAGAATTCAACTCGTGCGGTCTCTGATTATTGCTTTGTAAGCCTCATTGGGCAAGAGGAAGACATTTTGCAACGGATTCAATCAACATTTGCATACATTATTTCGAAATACGCTACCACCTAGTAGCAATCTTCTGCGTTAGTGCTTGGTTTTGGTTTCTCTTTATCGGGGATTTGCATTTAGATCTATAATATAAAAGAGTAAGTTTTGAGGACTTACTGACTGACAGATCCATAATCAACGCAGAACCTAAGCCGCTGAACCTAGAGACGTGAAATATGTAGAGTGATTTCTAGATCGTTCGTGTAGGTAGGTATAGGAATAGGGTGTAGGGCTGTACTTTAAACGATTTTTGGAAATTAAACCGAATCTTTTTACCCGACTGCAAAGAAAGAGGTTATGTTTTTCGAGTGTATATAAGTATATTTCTTTGGCACGCCCTAGAGCTTAAACGGCTTGTCGTATTTTTATGTCAGTGGTGTTAATAGATTATTTTTAGTCGTGAGATTGACACTTGGTACATCAAAGTTATTTTTTTTTAAGTAAGGATGATACACAATTAAGCAGCCGGGTTTTTTCGGACTCGCTTCTAACCACTTCCTATTATTCCATTTTATGTCAACGCCGCATGTGACAGATACTAGTTCTTATATATGCAGCTTACTGAGTATCGTGTAGACCTAGTGATTAAAAAAGTGTAAGCAATATTGATTCCGTTTTAACAGAGTTGAAGCGGCGAACTATCAAAACGAAACCATGATTGCTTATACACATCTTTCACCGATTTCATCGCCAACTTTACGCAATAGAACTGCTGGTCCGCCGTTAGCTAGCTACCATAAAATACTCTTTAGCTAGTACGAAAACAAGAGTATAACGGCGAAATCTAACAAAAATAAATAGCAAATAGGAAAATACTGTAATCGTTGTATTCCAGTGACTTACTAGATCCTGCACGTAGTTTTTGTATAGTTATATTTTTTTTGTCGAGTGTTGTTACATCTAAAACTTTTTGCTTTGTTTTTTGAGATTTTATGTTTCGTAACAAAGGCACTTTCCCGTTAGTTACGTTATTTTTTATTTCATTATAAATAACACAGATAAAACCAAAACATCGGTACTATATTGCTTAGTTTGCCGACATCTGGAATAGTAGGTATCAAACACTGTACTTTGAACATGCATTCAGGTGATATTTATTGTTTGCTATTGTTTTTAGCTGTATAACAAGACAGGTGTGTCGAGGCTTCCACGCATGCGTCAGTATCGATACAACCTGCGCGGGAGACGATCGCGCGTCGCGTTGCCGCTCTACCACCAATCGCGTAACCATTCAAAATTTGAATCGAAGCTTTTCGAAAATCGAATTGTGCGGGATTCTTTTTTTTACTGTTCATTTTTAAACGTTATTTCGTATTCTATATGTGTGATGTGCTTCTTGGATTATCATTAGTGCAAAGTGATTCTCATTTTGGATTTTTTGTATGAATTTCGGATATTAGGCGTCGTTTTCGGTGAGTGCCTTTTTTGGTTCAGTTTTTGAATGGTTTATTGTTGTGCCTTTTTGGTTTTGTACCTTTTTAGTGTATTTTGCATACGAATAGCATTTAGTATCCGAAAACGAATGTTTCACATAAAATATTGTATATTTATTAGTATCTACCTTTTTGAAATGTTAAACATTATGTTTTTTAGGTTTGTCATCGTACATTTTTCATTTGCATCTGCTTCTCGTAGTCATGAATGTCAGCTGTTCTTTTTTTACCTGCAGATGAATTAATAATGTTTTTGTATTGTTTTTGCATGTTTTATTAACGCTATAAGTACAATTAGCAGTATAGGTATAATAATATAATTAATACAATGTTGGTACACAGGCACGAGCTTTTTCACTTTTGCTTTGCCAAATGAAGGTGTTTTTTTAAATTTTACATAGAATTGAAAAAATACCAAGATTGCATACAGACAATACCATAATGAATATAATTGTCCGTCCATGGCCGCCGTGATAATGATAGAGTCATTATGTCGGAAACAGAACAATTAGCCCTCAGATTGTAGAGTTAAGGACTAAAAATAGGCGTCGGTTGCTCGATTGTGCACTTTTGTGTTTTTAAATGGAAATATAAAGAGGCTAGCATGTTTTTAGGACAATACTTTAGAGGTCGTTATAGTAAACTATTCAAGGACGCTAATGCAAGACTAAATGAAACCGTGTCTAAATCACTCTTTATACAATTTCAATTAGAGAACCTCCTTCTTTTTTAAAAACAGTTAAAACGTGAGGCACCTTGCGATTACATATTTATTACTTCAATTAATCTAACGAAACGAAGGTCACAGGGTAGAAGGTGGAAGTTCCACGGACTTGTACAAAACGTTTTGCATCAAGTTTTATTGTACGAGCTGCCAAACAATGGGATTCGTTAACACCTTCAATTTTCAGATATCTGTAATCTGGGTATTTTCAAGTCACGAGTAAATCAATTTCTTTTAGGCAATCGTCCTACATATTACTATAGGTCTCATTACATCAGGTTAGATGCGTTTACACTTGAGTATTTCCTGTAAAAAACAGGGCATTCTTTAACAATAGTTGATTTTTAATATGGTGTATTATTCAGAAGACAACTTATCAATAGGCACTGTTAGTCAAATCGCTCTATAGTCTCGATGCTTACATTCAAGTGTCCTAAACCAATAAGATGTTTATTTTTAGCTACCATGCTATAACTGTGGTTATTGTAACCAGTCATGTCTCATAACCAATTTACAAACGAAGTCTTTTTAAAGTTCTAAGGTGAGTCAAACTGACCAAGAACATGTCAAGGTATCTCGAGTTACAGTTTTGGATGAAGTACTACTCGTTGTCAGTTAACATCAAAGAATCAATAAAAATATGTAGTCATTATCAGACGTATTGTTTTATTTGTAATAAACTAAAAAAATATGTAATAGACTTATCGAGGACTTAAATACGTAAAGTAAAAATTCTTGTAACTCAACGTTGTAAGTGATAGGTACGTCAGTATTAATTTACTTGACTATTTTTCTTATTATTAAACACAAGATGTCGTGAAGGTCGTTACGTCTATTTAAGTATTAATACATATTCATAAGCGTATTACTCATACCCGTGCGTCAAAATTTTAAGCCAAATTTAACAACCGTATCGCAGAACTGCGGTGTTACAATGGTTTTATGCAAATGTATGGTTATTATGTATTTCACAGATGAATAGAAACGTATTCTGGTTTTACACTATGTATATACATATTGGTACATATTATTCAACCTGTTTCAATGAACAACTGATAATTTTAGAGGTCACTGTACTCTACTAGTCTAGTTATGGTCTTAAAAATGTTAAATCTAAAAGGTCAAATTTTAAATCTCGACCATTGTCTAAAATTGACTTATCATTTTATTGTCGGTTTTTAAGGAGTGAGCCTTGTCGCTACACTTTTTTTTCCTCCATCCCCCATTCATTGGGCAAGAAGAGCTTCGCTACCAGTAAGTGTTTCAAGGACTATAATGAAACGTTTTGTATTTACTTTTATTGTGCTTACTGGCAAGTTGTGGAAATCGCTACCGGCTATTTCCCAAAGGCAAAAAAAATGTTTGCAAATGTCATGTTTGCGCAGACTCAAACTGATGGCTAACAAGCCGCCATACGCAAAAAAGTCGCGTCTGTAATGAGGGGAGTGCGGGGAAGTCACAACAGCATCCTGAAGATTGTTGCAGAAGATGTATGTGCACCTGTGCTGAGAAATCTTATCCGGGTTATGATTCAGTGAGTATAAGTAATAAGTATGTAGCTGTGAATATCTCGACCAGATGAGATTACTGGGTACAGTTGTATATTTCGTCTATATAATATGTGTATAGGATATGCTAAAAATTTTGAACTTACACTAACATAGCTTTTAATTATTGGTTACTAACACATGGACCAATATGTTGTCTGAATAAAAAAAAAACAAATTTAAAATTGGTACTAACGATGTGACCGCCCTGAACGTTTCCTCAATTATCAGTTAGAATCACTTATGCAAATTGACCTCATACAGAAATAGTCTTTATTGTATACTATAATAAATTAAAGCTATTTCCAAATATAAACAAGTAACTGAAGTAGAGATAATCAGAAGCAAATAATTTAGCTGCTTGCGTAACAGAAGATGGAAAACCGATCCATTTCTCATTACATTTTGTAATTTGTTATGATTACAATCGCAATAGATACGGATCTATGTAGGTATTATAATAATTTTGAAAGTTATTACAGAAAACATAGTCTGATCAACATTCATAGTCATTATTTATTTACTGTTTTTTTCGTTTGAAAAATTTATAATATAGGATATATCTTTTTCATCATCGTTTATCGAATAATTTTAAATTACTTAACTGTTGTTAAGTTAAAATTCATGTTTAACTTTAGTCTTATTTGTGTGTCATACCAGAAATTAATTCAATTAATTTGAGTATATTTAGGCTTAAAGGTAATAAGGATTAAAGAATTTACTACCGAGCTAGGGAAAAAGCGCACGCATTTAGTTCGTGGCAATTCGCTCCCGTTGTTTTCTTTAAACTAACTGGGCGGTTGAATATCTTATCTATTTACGTGCCTGCTGAACTTGATTAGCATGGAGAAAAATAGGGTGTAGTCTCAACACAAAAAATAATATTGGAAAATATATGAAATAGTTGAAGTATATTCATAAAAACATTTTTGCTGCTATCGTATAGCCTAAACTTATACAGGCAACACCCGCTCTGAAAAAAACAATTAATCTTATATGGGGAACACTCGCTCTGAAAAAAATTAATTATAAGGATTTTTATCAATCAGTCTTTAGGCAATAAAAAAAAATTTCGAAGTCATACTTAGTAGTAAGTCAAAACTAAGTACTATTTACAAGTAAAACGGGTCAATACGTGCGCCTCATAACATTATTCAGTATTCAATAGAATTCTGCCACCCGAAAACTTATAGGTCATTTTCTCTAAACGGTTAATACGAGTACGTATTTTATTAGTATGTACTTAGTTTAAGTACAAATTCATATTCTATGATTAAAATATGTATAAAATGAGTAATACCAGTGAAATAAAACAGTGCCATTTGGTTACCGCATCGCCCTAGAAAAGACATCAACGCGTAATCTTGCGCAAGGCGCTAGTTAACCAAGATATTTATGTCAGTTAGCTCAGTTCGTACGTAGATTAATTAAAAAATATTACTTACTCCAAGTATAAATATACGAACACATTTAATATTATGATGAGATAAGTTAATTAATTAAAATGCTTAATGTGTAGTTAAATCATCTCAAAAATTGTTATGTTGTTGCTATTATACGTAATAAAAAAAAAATATAGCGTGTAACTACAAGTATGCACCGTACTCGCAACTACAAACTAAAATTATAAATGGCCGTATATATACAAGTACTTCACTGCCAAGAAGTGATGATCACCGTTGTATACCAAAAGATTATTGACCATAGACAAAATGTATAGATATGATTTCTTTTTTTACATTTTTATGTTTAGGCCTATGCGTGTCATTAATCCTGACAGCTTTTAGGTATTAAGAAGAGTAATGTTCAAGTATGAGCTATTCAAAGGTCAATTGTGTTCTAAATCCGTTCAGGTACTTAAAGATTTCCATTTTCGAGTATCTAAAACAAAAAAATACTTAAAGAACCTTTGAAGAATATTGGAACTTGAAATGTTAAGTAACGTAAACGTGTCTAAAGTAACTCCACAGTAACCAAAGTTCAAGTGTTTTATGACGTGGAACCATAATGTACGGACAATTTGGAAATTCCATTGTTAATACGTGTGCCTGCCTCGGCGACGGTAGTTTGTTTGACTTATCTAGGATAGGTCGTGGCGTAGTTAATGCTAGGCTATTATAATGGTGAAACGATTGAATACCTGCTTTTTAGGGTTCCGTATCCGATCCAAAAGGGACTCCAATAAAAAGACTGTCCGTCTGTCACCAGGCTGTATCTCATGAACCGTTATAGGTAGACGGTTGAAATTTTTACAGATGATGTATTTCTGATGCCGCTGTAAGAACAAATAAAACCTGAAAACAAATAAAACATTTTTTTTAAGGCAGATTTCATACGGCAACTATGTTTTTTGCTCGATATTAATAACTGAGTACGCTGCTCTCTAGTGGTGGGTTGGAGCATTTGGATTATCTGTAGATCTTAAGTGGTCTATAAAAAATCCATCTGCCTTATTTTGCTGCAGTTAGTCATTTTATTTTTCTTACTAATTATAATCTAATTTTAATCACACCCTGCCACACCTATATTTTTGGTAAGACTTGATAAGTGTGAGTTTCGTTCTGAATAAATACAGTAATATATAAAAAAAAAATGTTCACTTAGGTTTACGTAGATAAAAAGATCGAGGCATATTTTTTCTAAAATTGGGTAACTATGACAGTCCAGAATTAAGATGACTTTTGTTGAACAATTTTTAACGTTTTTCATGTGAAATCTGTCAACTGTAATATTCCCTTGATTGATAGTTTTTAATTGAGATAGGTGTATTGTATTGTACCCCTAACACACAAAAAAAAAAACTTTCTGGCCTTACTAAAGGATATAATCTCTGTGCTTCAGTTAATTCTCTGAAATACTATTTACATGCTCATCAAAACTGCTGGATGTAGAGCTATTTAAAATTTATTTAAGATACCTTTGAACGTTCACGTCGCTTACAGCCGCATATGACTAGGAATTAATCATCATCACATTCCACCATATCTTCTTGCGTTTTGTGAGCAGCGGGCCTAATTCTTCCATACAAAGAAAGGGGGGAAGGAACTCTACAGGTGGGAGGGGGGGAAGTGACGCCGGTACTTGCGCACGAGTCGAATGCTAATGCGCTGCCATTCAACGCTCCACTGCCCTGTACATTTCAAGACTAAAGTATATAAGTAGTGATATTTTCTCTATGACTAAATTTTTTATTTATTTTTATTCTTGTTTGATTGGCCACCATATGACTAAATTATATACACAGCTATATTAGTCATAGACAATCTGGCTATGGTATGTGACGTTGTCTTTTCAGCTAGACAAAATAGGTTTTATAGATTTTCTTCATACCATAGCGTCCCATAGGTCACCACGTCAGCTGGTTTAAAATCTTTATGTCCTAATGACTTTTATAAAATAGTTTTTAGGCCTAGTGTCTTCCACCGGTGTGTAGGTTGTACCTCAACACTGCCGGGAA
The DNA here is from genome assembly GCA_947049295.1 of Ligdia adustata. NCBI lineage: Eukaryota > Metazoa > Arthropoda > Insecta > Lepidoptera > Geometridae > Ligdia > Ligdia adustata. Next base: position 6,238,979 of record OX346233.1, read on the forward strand.
TTTTGTAGAGATTTCCCCCCTGTAAAAAAAGCCTGGCGTCTTTGCAGATAAGTTAATATACTAATAGAGCTTATTGAACAATCTTTACACGGAATTTCGATGACTATAATTGTGTAGAAAAAGTATAAAATTTCAGTAATGCTTTCGTTTTATAACCTCGGACTACTATCCTGAAAGCGATAACTCGATTTTACACGTAAACCATCGTATCGCAAGAAATTATAGCCGACTTCAATGAAACCAGGTGCCTATACAACAGTTATTTTGATTTGAAATACAAACTCCTGGATAAATAAAATCTACAATTATTCTACAAAAAAAAAAAAAACATTTACAGAATGCATGGAACCGATTCCCTCCGAAAGGGAATCTTAAGGATAGACTTAAAACTGTACGAGTAAATCGGACCACCTGGGAATCTTATACTTTACAGACGTAAAAAGTTTCCGAGAAATTTGAACCTCCTTTTTTACCAACCTTCCAAAAAAGGAGGTAGGTAATAAATTCAACGGTATTTTTTAAAATGTCGCGTAATGTGTTTTGTAATGCCAGACCGATTTGAAAATTTATTTTTTGTTTGAAAGAGTCCTCTCTGAAGTAATCTCTTTTGATTTTTTTCAAATTCGGTAGAGTTTCGATTTCAAAATCGATATAACAGAAAATGTTCTATCGGCGCCTGCTGTAATGAAAATCGGTAATCAGGTTTTTTAATGAGAACTTGTTCGTAGTAGGTTAAAAATTTTAACCGATTTTGAGTGCGAGTGTACAGTTGATACTGAGTTTTATGTAATGGCCGATGTGACCGTGACACTGGTTACAATATGCTTTGTGATGAGGCACTACAGATTAGTTCAATGTTTATTTTTAAACTAAGCACTACTCGAGGCTTCACTTGCGGGAATCATTCCAGTAAATGTACTCAGACGTCATTATAAATAGGTAGATAGGCGTTATTTTTTTATGTAACTATAGGTAGTGCTAAGTGTCAGTACGCGGCGTATTAACGGGCGTATATTTTTTTCCAAAATTATTGCTAGACTTTGAAGATACGGGAAAAATTTGACCTATATGCCTACGAACCAAGAAGCATTCGATAGCTATGTAAATTTGATATTATTCTTACGTTCACTTCTGGTAAGTCATGTTTCATGCTTTTATCTACTATAGATTTTTTGATAAGGTCATGCTTTGTACTCGTATTTCTGCTCGATTCTTAAGTGATTAAGTTTACATTAGCCTAGTTGTCTGCATGCGATTTTAATAAGAAAATCGAAATGAGTAAGAGCAAATCACGAATTTAGTTCAAAGTTAGTTGATTCTTGAAAAAGAACAAACAAACCAACACACATTGAATTTCAAAATTTATGTTAGCTTGGTTAGGCCTCTTCAGTAGGTACGTATGATGTGACGTTTTTGTAAGCTTTACAACTTTGTTTATTTTTGTCTATGAGTATTTAATACTTACCTTTTTATATAAGAGGGAACGTTCGTTGATATCTGTTTAACTTCATTAAGTACTTCTGAAATAGTTTTTCAAAAAAATCTAAAAAGACCGGAGTAGCCGAGAGTATCTAATTATATTTTCATTAAAAAAAAATCGTTGTTAAATTTACCGACTAATTTTATCACAAAAGCAAAATCGAGAATTTCGATATTAAATTGAGGCAACGTTTATTCATATATTACAAAAGCAAAACTGAAAAAACTATACTGTATGGATCGTCGACAACGCGATGGCGTTGTCAACGATACGGTAGATGTACCGTGGAGCCGATTTTAAATAACATTTTTTTTTGCTATCTCTATTTAAAATTATGTACTTAAGTAATATCATCACCATTGGCAGCTTAATCGTGCCTGTGCAGGGCCTAAGCTTTTTCTCTTCTTACTCCAATTCACAATGTCGAATATACCTACATGGTATAAATATCAAACGAAAATAACAAAAAATATTTTAAAGTGTCATTCGAACATCGCTCATAAAAATCCTCATTTATCATTAGGCAGGCCGCAGTCACGACTAGGCTGTTGTTAGTAAAAAAACACCTACGACTATTCAGTTAGATGATTAATTTCGATGGCACGTATGCTGTCCAAACATAGAAGCCGTGTGTCACGCACGACAAGACACGCGCATTGTAAAAATTTGTAGAAGCTAATCGTACAAAATATACAGATACAGAATGTGTGGTTTATACATCCGTGCCAAAACACGTTGTCAAAGGTTTAGGTAAGGGTCTGGTAATTAACCTTTTCGTTTCAAGCTTTGTACGAATTACTTGTTACAATTTTCACAGAACCAATGAAAATAATTGAAATAAATGAATTGCAAAGTACAATATTAATTCCTTATACAAGTATATTAACAATATGGATTAGATAAAAAAAAATTGATGTGGGTTGATTACTCACGGCCTAAGATTACCTAAGGCCTAAATTGATGGGACTAATAAATTTGAATGTTGTTGTTTTTTTTTTTATAAATCTCTTTTCTTGGAAACTATGACCTGTACATGAGTACAACATTTCCAGGCACATAGACGATGACACTGAGAAACGAAAGAAAAAAGCCAAACTCGAAAAAGAGACACTGAACTCGTTTGGTTAAATATAAATTTCAGACAGAAAAAAGCAAAGCCAAGCTATGTCCACTTTCTGAGCCAGTCTTCTATACCTTACTATTTCAATATTTAGTATCACCGGGCATGCAGTGACAAAGTTGTTTGTCAAACCTTCGAGTAAAGAGATTTTTTGTGTAATTTCTTAGTCCATCTGAACAGTTAGCGAGTAAGTGCGACTCGGGTTACAGTTAGGTAGAGGTTTGTGAATTTTGCGTCAACCACGTGTTTGTATGAATATTTACTTACTTTACATTTTTAGTTACACAATACTTACACAGTTATGATACGGGTGTTTGGAGGAGGCTTAAGTAAGATGAAATAAGTGGTTAAGATATTTAAGAAAAAAGCAAATCGAATATTTATAAGGAACTAGTCACCCGTGGCGTCACACGGGACAAAAAATAGAATATTACGACGTTACAAACTTTGAGTCCCCACTTGAAAATCTTTACACCGTAAAATGAATACACCCTACAAATTTCTTATCTCTATGTACAGCGTTTTAGTATCTGCGTTAATATCGACCTCTCAGTCTGCAAATCAGTCAGGACTTATTCCTTTCTTTATATAGATAACATAAAAGTATGAAAGGCAATTGTATTGTATGATAATATGCGTACGTAGACAATTGATTTTCAAAACATACATCCTTATTCTTCTTCGTGTAGGCGAAGTGTTTCGCCCTGTTGTCAGAATTTCCAGGTCGCATGGACCTCCAATTCAGAGTGTGATCCGACCCACGGTAGCGCTCAGTTGTAAAGGCCAGCATCATCCACATCCTGACCAGACAGAACGTTGCTTAACATTGGTGATCGTTCGGAAACACCTGCAAATGCTATTCCACTTTGTTCACCGGATGATATCACCCAGGTGAATAAAGTGTTTCTAAATGACCTTGAATATATAACTGTATGAGTACTACATATCATATGGAGGCACTTTCAGAGAAAAACGTTTCATACATTAATATTGTTACTAATTTCTTATATCCTATGAAGTTAAATATATAGTGTACAATAAGTAAGTATAAACTGTATGTGTTGTAATCAAATTAAATGCGTATGAAATATATTTTGTCTTTCACTTCAAACAAGTTATTTTTATTGTCCAAGCAAGTTATATCTAAAAGATGTAATAAAACAAGAAAGTGCTTAAAGTTTACCAAGTAGAATTTAACGAGCAGTTAAACAGATGTCCACTGTATTCGAGTAGAGTTGTGGAGACACAACTGTTTGTACAGTAATCGGTTTTATATATTGCACATCGGAAACTGATGTTTAATAATGTTCTAACACTCTTGGCTTGCATCTGAAGCAAATCTAAGTCCGAGTCTTTTATTAGATTGGCTTGTCAAAATATTTGTAACATACTAACAGTAAATAAAGAAAAGAATAAAGATATAAATATGCGGGTAGGACTTATTACTTTTACAAATACGCACTATAAATATTTATATTGTATACTCTAAGAACATGTCTTATTTGCTAACTTACTTTTATTATATATAAATGTTTAAATGTTTAGAGTAATCCTAGTGCTCCGTAGCACTAGGATTACTCTAAACATTTGTGCTACGGAGCACTAGGATTACTCTAAACATGTTTTCTCACATAAGTTAAATTATTATAATTTCTTGTTGAGAAATAAATGTCTTTAACCCGATATGCAAAAGTATTTTTCATACATTCATAAGGCTGAAAGTTTTCGCAATAGCTAAACGATGTGGACAGCCGATGTGACAGCAATGCGATACCAATTGCATCGCATGCATAAGTACGGATTGAATTAGCCGACTGACAAAAAATGCCTAACGATTTCGTTAATACAGTGTATTCATGAAAAATGCGTCAGTCGCCTCCTTCATTGTGTACAAAAGTATTGAAATTCTGTGAATTGTAGTGGAATTATGGCATCCCTGGATGTATCCTAGGTTGAATCTAAGGGTTACATTGGTCTATGAATAGACCACCCGTCAGAAATGTCAAAATTGACACAATAAAAACGCGTAAATCACCTTTTTGAGTAAATAACATGGAAATATTTTAAATCGAAATTAATTTTGTACACTGCGATAACTTACATTATTTTGAATTTGGTTGATATATTGAAGATTAATAGCCCTTAACGTATTTATGGTATCATGTACACTGTCCTGGTCGGAGATTTCAGAAACAACTCTTTTCTTTCATATCTGTTGCTGTACAATACAGGCTTCCAGGAAACCTTTAATAAAAGGTATTTCGGTATCTTCATTACTCATTTATTTTACTGTAAATATACATACCAAACACAATATTATGCAATAAAACTTTTATTTACTATTTTTTTTCATAATCTTTTTTTTCATTAATATCTAAAGAAGATTATGTTTAGGTTAAACAAAAACTCCCGAGCTTACACGAACATTCCCGACGTGCTATATAATAAGATGGTCGCTGTACAACTAACTATCTACCCAGTTTTTACAAAACTTCAGAGTACTAAGAACTTAGTTATTTCTAGGCGTAGACATTAAAATAGTGTCTGCGTAATTTTGAATATGTAATGTAAAAAGTAGTTAATAGTGTCTGTAGTGTAGTTAAAAGGACTACTGTTTTTATGGAAAAACTGGATTTTCGAAACTGTCTTTTGGTCTGTTCCTGTTATTGCGACGTGTCTACTGTCATTGCATTTGATAATTATCATGCGAGAGGTGTGTCAGTAATAGTATTACCGTTATAGGTAGGTACATTAAATTTATTTGTTCAAATTCAATTCAAAAATACAAAACTTTCTGTGTTTCTTCACTTTTGTACCCACGCTGGCCGAATAAGGGATTAAGAGATTTTAACGATTTATATAAAATTAAGAATATCACTACACATTTCACTAGTAGCTTTCACCCGTATATAGTTTTCTTAGGTTTCCACAACCGAGACTATTATGTTTAGGTTTAGCATATTCCACTATGATTCACCTGGGTGATCAAAGTGGAAATCAAAGTGTCCTCAATACATCGTGGAAATTTTAAGGCAACTGTTTCCAACTTCACCAGATTGTTTTCATTAATTTAGTGAAATTTGTAACCTAATTCGATTCATTTCTTACTGTAGATGTTAGCGCTAAATTGTAAGACTATTCATCAATATTAAATTGCACGCCATATTAGTATGTTACATGTAGGATATAAGTTTAGCATTATGATCTACATTGTACCTTGTAATAGCAATAAATATCATTAATTTAATTTTTTTTATTGGCATTTTATAAATCTGCAAATTATACCTGAAACACGAAAAATGAAAGTTCGTCTGAACTTTCATTTTTTTTCGGGTGTTTAGTCGCACTTTCACCTCCTCGAAATGGGATCTTGACTCACTGACGGCGCCCACGCGCCTCTAAACAGAGCACCTTTGTCCGTAGGGCTTTGTCCCTATATGGTTACAACAGTTCCCGACACATGAAAAGACCGCTCTGTATGAGTATTAGGTTTATGTAAGTATATTTTGTACCAGCGTAGTGTATCGCCCCAGTGTCGTCTTTGGAGTGATAACACTAATGGCAATTGTCCCAGCGACTGACGCATCTCTGCTTCGTGTATGTCCATTTATCTTTCATCTGTCAGTTTGTAAGTTTGTCTGGATGTTGGTACTCGCGTATACTCGTAGATGCCAACCGATCTTCGTGGAAGCAAACACAAATAACAGATTCTACGATTATTTTTAGTGGGTGGACTTTTTGATATGTGGGAGGGTGTAAAATAACCATAAATAATAATTTTAAATATTAAATAATAACTGATATTTTTATTTAGAAGGCAAAAGGTCAACATTTCACAAGACTAGTGAAGTAAATGTTACATCATAGAATTAAATTCACATTTAAAAATTAAAACAAAGATGATGTTGATACTAAAACGTTTTGTAATTTTGTAGTAGCGATATTTTATGAAGCGCATTAAACCGAATGACTTAAATATCATATTACTCGTACGTGGTGTAATATCAATTGTCTTTTACACATACTTACATGAGACGCAGTATGCTATACCGAGTTTTCGAACAAATCCCGAAATTGCGTAAAAAAATCTTAGGTACTAAGAAATCTTTAAAGAGTCAAATATCAATAAACTATTTGTAAAGAACACTGGAAAAACATGTTGGAAGATGTCATTATTTATTATAGGGTACTGTGGTGTTCTATGAAAGGATTTTAGAAAATTTAACCCATATGGAAGTAGGTTCAATGTCACGTGCAACACTGCGGATGACAGCCACTAGTTTAAATCCATGGTTCCAATGCTCGCAAGAGTTTAAATCTCAATATTTTTATATTTTTTTCTGACATTTTAAGACTTTTATGATATCTTTAGCATTTCCCCAAACAGTGATAGCGTATCTTTTTCTCATGCGGTAAGTTGATGCGAACGGCCTGTATAATGGAATATACTCTTTCATTATCTTTTATTTTGTGATAATTAAAACTGTGTGAGCAGTGCATATAGCGTTTTTTATTTTAGAGTAAATAAAATCGCTAATTAATAATAAACAGCGCTAATACTATGAAAATTCTCGTATATAATACGAAACTATAATAAGATATGAGCTACTTTTTATCTAGTAATGGCTTAAGTTTAAATGAAGCATAATTACCACTTGCCATTTTCTTCCAAATTTTATCTATGTGCGCATTATGACTTGTATTATCTATTGTATAACCTAGAAATATACTTGTTTTACAAATCGAATTCCTGAAAATACCTAACCTTGACTGATACTGCATAGAGATGGTTTTATCAGAGTTAAGAATAATGCCATTTGCGTCAAACCATCCCTTTAACAATCCCATAACGGTACTAACTTTATGTGTCATCTGAAAATAAATTTATGTGAGCCCAACTTGGTAGTGGATTGGTAATATCAATAATATATATCAAAAATAAGACTGGGCCTAATATGGAGCCTGTGGTACTCCAATTGACACACTGTACTCCTTCTGTAGAAATTTGTTCATTAATCGAGACAATTGTACTGCGGTTCTGTAAGTTAGTTATCATCATATTTGATTCATGACCTAGAAATTCTATTGCATTTTTAAAATCAATATATCATGCCTCAAACAATTAAAAGCTTTAGAAAGATCACAAAAGATACTTGCACATTTATTTGACGTATCCAAGGATTCTTGAATGTAACATACTACTTTTCTTATAGTCATTTCTGTGGAGCGGCTTTTTCTGAATCCAAACTGTGACATTGTATATAAATTATTTCACAATTCTCGATTTAATAATAAATTCTAAAATTATTTGATTAAGTTGGCAAAATGCAAACAGGTCCAAAATTACTAACATCTTCAGTATCCCCTTTTTACCCCTCAGTATTACCCTACCCGGTTTCAATACGTCGGGAAATATTCCGTCAGTTAAACATACATGAGTTTACGTTAATTAATATTAATTTAAATAAATGATCATTATTAGATTTCGTAAAGTCTTAGTACTATATTTATATTTTTGCTTCATGTTAACTACTACCTTTTTGGGCTCCTTATAATCTACTCAATATATCTAATATCTCAAACTACGCTTTTATGTGGCAGGAGCTATAATTTGTAGTACCAGTGGTAGTATCGCGTTGAGATAGCGATGAAAGAAGTGGAACAAATGTACCTTATAAATACCTTGGTTTTTATTTTTCAGTTCGCCGCTTTAACAAGTTCTGACTGATACACTCTGAAGTATTATGTATATAGTAAACTGAGGTCATATTAAATTTAACGTACATAACTAGACACAAATTTATAATTTTATGTTGTTTTGGTATCAATTTTACCTTCCTTTCAAAACAATTAATTATTGTACGTATTGACGTGCCTAGTGTAACAAACGTAGTTATAATGCAAATAAATGATTTGACACTGACTTCTCTCAAAATAAAACCAACATTTGTTTCACTTCTTTCATCGGTAACCGAAGGCAATACCACCGCTAGTTAACTCGTAAGATTTATGACAATGTTATGGTTGACTTTCTGTTTTGTAGACAGATTCCTTGCCATGCTGGAATGCTTTTATGTATGGTACAATGTAATGATTATGGCATAACACTTAAGTGAATCATTCAACACGTGTGTATAAGTTGGTCCTAAATATAAAATGTGAGCCTTCTATAAATACTGGAATGCATTTTAAATACATAGTTACTTTTTATAAAAGTTTGTAAGAAAAAATAATTAACGACTGACTTTTATTGAAAATTGATGACTATTAAAAATATGTTTAATATGTTAGTGAAAACTCTTAATGAGTATTATCTAACTATTTTTTTTGTTTAAATCCATATGGATATATAAATAAATTTAAGGGACCAAAATTATAATTGATTTCATTATTAACCAGTTTTCGGATTTAAAGGGTATGTAAAAAAAGGTAAAAGTATAGTACAAGTCACAAATAAAGAGTGTATGCAAATGGCAGCTTGTCATTCGGAATGGCGTTCTAAGAGGGAAACCCTAACCTTATGTTCAGGAATGGATGTCTTTTGGCTCATTATGATATAATTTATGATAAAAATATAATGATAATAATGATATGCATGAGTGCCCCATCGTAGTGAGCAACTGTCATTATTGAACAAACCCATAAATCAAAATAAAAATGAAAATACCTCAAATGCACAAAATAATAAAAATACATGACCAATTCACACCACTTCGCTCGTGTTAAAACGCTATTAACAAATAAGGCGTTGATTATTGTATCGAATAAGGCATAGAATATAACCACAAAACGTAACTAGTTATAGTACTGGAACTTACAACGGATCCAGGGATTTGCTCCCGGGGGCAAGCATGATGACCATTAGATCTAATGGCCATTGTGCTTGCCCTCAAGTTCACAGTCAATATTCTCCGTAAATGAAATCATATCTTGTTTTGTAATTTTTTTTTGTTTATTAGCGTATACAGCTTTTCAGATGGTAAACACATACACTTACATACCAAATATTAATCTTTGGTCAAATACATTTCATCAAAGCAGCTGGGTTTGTAAATCAAAATAACTGCAACATTTGTAAATGCGTCTTCGGAATTGAACTCGGTTGTCACATTTTTAAAGTATTACTTGTTAATAGTGGGACTCGACTATCTAAGCAAGAAGAGCTAAATGCCCACTTGCTCCTTTCCTAAATCCATTTACGCTTGTACTTAATTTTGATTTCATTAAAGTAGACAACCTCGCTATGCCATGTAAGGTTAACTGTATCACTGATATGTGGCTATTTAATGCGATAGAAGGTATTTTTATGTCCTTTACTATTTGATTGGATTGGCAGTTTATTTTATGTTGAATGTGGTTTTAGTGTTATTTGAGTTGCATTTGTAATTTATAGCTATAAAAGGGTTTCCTTCACTTTCTCGAATGTAGTGATGTAATGGTTTTATTAATATGATATCGACTATTAATGTGCTTATAACAATTTCCTCCTTTTATATTCGATACAGCGATTTTTTTTTTAAAACAGTCCTTATGTGTAAAAATATATATATTGGAAACTTAAAACGTACTTCATTTCAACATGTTTTGTTTTGGACTTTCATCGAATGGTTTCGCTTTCAAGGTCACAAATACTTATCAAACAAAATAAGATTCTTATAAAAATTCAATCATTCAGTGATAAGGTCGCCACTTATAGCACTATATTTTGTAAGAATTTTCTCTTGTATTTAATTTAATTCTTCTGTGTGTCTGCAATAAAGAATTGATCTATCTATCTATCAATCAACCACCGGTTTTCCACAATCAAGCGATTCGTTTTTACTTTGTAATAAAATTATAAATCTATATACACAGCTATACCTAGCTAGGATATAATTAACCGCACCTCATTTCTCCCCAATCAAGCGGACCTCACAATCTCACATATCATCCGAAAATTCGTAAGAACTCACGCCCCGAGCGCTCGCGGCGGCTTTCATCGATACAAACACGTATAGTGATGAGAGTATACTTACCGACACTTAAAAAGATCGCCATAATATGTGGAAAAATGAGGAAAATACCCCAAGCATCGATAGTTAGATTCCCGAGGGTCAGTTGTCACCTGCACCCAGACCGGAAAAGAAATAATAACCTTAGACCCTGAACCTACCTACCTCTGAAGATGTAGAAGAAGATTCTTGTTGCTGATGATGATAATAAAAAGTGTTTATAATAATTTTGCGTGTTACTAACGCAAGACAATGGTAACAATTTTTTTTGACTTCTCTAATACTTCTGAGATGGTAAAATTTGCCGAAGGTTCAATAGACAGTATTAATATGATTAATGCTGGTGGATGCTTAGCTTAAATAAGTAAAGGATGATTCGTGACAGCTGTCAGATAGAGTAATTTAAAACTGTCATTTCCCGAGAATCGAGCTGTAATTAACAAACTATAAAGGAACTCTAGAGAACTTGAGAACTTGCACAATACACAGAGTGTGGAGGCCAATTAAGAAAGAAGAAACAAAAAGGAACTCTACAGCTTTACTCATCTGGGGTATTTTCTACCGATAATGGCAACTGATGCGATGACATTAATTTTGGAACTACATGTAATTTAACACTGAAATCCTTGCCTCTTGAAGAGCGCGGCGATAAGGTATTGATAAAAGATTACTTACCCATATAAGTTTTTTAAAATAGTAATAAGGCAGCATGCAGCGTGTCACAAACTCGGCGGTCTTTATAAGTGTAGTGAACTATTTATAAATTCACGAGAAATATTTCCAAAAGTCCGAGAAAGGCCGGGGGCGGCCGTAAGTCGAGGTGACCCGGGGCGGGATACAGATTACGTGCCAGTCACTATGAGTGGAACACACGTGTGTTTTACATAGAATAACTGTATTTATGTTGGTATAGTAGGGTCACTAATATCATATTCAAATCAATAAAATTACTAACACTGGACTTTCCAGCTGAAAGATGACTCGTAACGGGCGATTTGCAGTGAACTAACGAAAATGAGTATTGCTAGAGCGTGGACTAACCTAGACTTCGAAGTAGTTGATTATCTGCATCAACTGCTCACATTTCTTACTGTTAAAATAGCTACTTAACCATACCGGAGAAGATATAATATAACGTAGCTCTTTAAATCGCATGCTAAAAACCACAATAAAAATGGAACAATAACAAACTAATAAAGGCTATAAATATAATTAAAAAATAAATAAAAAAACTCTATGAAGCCCAATAAAAAAAAACATTACTAAATAATAGAAATATATGTGTTTAGAAATTGATATTAATTAGAAAAACACTTACCCTAAATTTCCATTTAGAATGACACATTCATACTCGTACACACAGATATAAACTTTCATACAACAAATATTGACTGAACACAAAATTAGCTTTGTAAACAGCAACAGATTCACACCTACCCACACTGCACTTCAGGAAATTAGCAAGTCTCTATAAGGTGATGTTTCCGTAGGCAATATTCCCTTGACATCAATTGTGGATATTTTATGAATAAAAGTACATTCATAGAAAGAATGTAATTTATGTAATACATGTAAGATCTTTTTTTTCCATAGATCCATTCAAGATGAAACAAGCACTGTCAATATTTTAGCAAAAATTAACCCATTCCATCGCTCACAACTCTATGCTTGAAGTTTTATGTATTATTATACCTAGTTACTTTTTGTGCGATCCCATGATTTATAGGTACTAATTAAAAGAGTTCGAAAAGCTTGTTCAAGTAATAAGAGTAACTGTTGACAATAGTAAGTGCATGGTTGCCAATAAAAAACCTAGTATATATATGTAAGCTTTTACTTGTGATAATTATTTATTGTTAAACTGGTTTTTTAATAAAGAGTTGTCTTATCTTATCTCATATCAAAAAAAACCTATAAATAATAGCCATTGACTATAAGCCCTCTTTAGTCTATGGCGTGGGGTCAGTAGGGCGACCCGCCGACTGGCCAGCCGTTATCAAGTTTCGTGCGCGCTATCGCTTCCTCTGATCTCGATTGCAGTGGGGGATCTGAATCGATTTGAGACGGTGGGGTATGTAAAGGAGTAAAACTTTGTGGGTTTACTAGTAAAATCAAAGAATTTTATTTTTTATTTTGTGTCGTCATTTTGTATCAAAAGCGTTTAAGTACGTCATTTAGCAATAAATGTGTGTAATTTCTTTTTAGAGGGTAGGTTTAAAAATACAATTTAAAGGTTCAAACTAATGTAGTGTAAGGAGAGTAGGTGGACATATTAAACAATAATTCATAAAAATCGTCAAATAGTTTATTTCTCTCGTCGCACTCAACCCACCAAGTTAGTAGAGGTACTGAATTTCCGAGAGCAAGGGAGAGTTACCGCCTCAACTTTCAATAATTAGTAATTACACACAATTATGACTTCTTCAGCAGTACCAGTATCGTGTTTAATCGCTTTTACGAAACTTGCCCATAAACCAAAACGTTAACGGCCATTTTACAAGCCGATTCGCAAACTCTTACATTTCGAAAACATCGCGGAGCTTTTTTTTTCCGAAGCTGTTCGCAACTTTGTAACTGATGGTAGTCTTCATAAACATTACCGCGTGCTTAAGTTTATGCTTAATTATAATTTAACATGCTGTTTTTATAATTAAGTGTATGCTATAACTCGCTAGTGACGTGGTCGCACGCGTCGGGTCAAGTTACAACGACCTCTATAGTGAGTCACTAAGTTGAACTAAGTCGAACTTAAGTTGCCACTTAACTTATGCTTAGCTACGGATTGCTAACATGGAAGACGTGATGGTATTTTGACGGTACATTGTTGCTAACTTTGAGTAAAAAAGAGTTTCCGGTTGACTTAAATAAATTATTATTTATCTGAACATATGGTACGAGGTACTAAGATTTTTTCATTCACACTAAAAAATATAGACAGATAAAGAGATCAATTCTTTATGATAAACACACAAAACATTAAATACAAGAGAATATTTTTTACAAAATATAGCACTATAAGTGGCGGCCTTATCGCTCTCACAGGCATTAGAATGGACACAATTTTGAAAAATAAAATGAAAAAGTACGAGGTACAAGTATTTAATAAAGAATATTAATTTAATACACATGTTACAATTATACATAAACTTAATATAAAGTATAATAATTCCGAAAATGCGTTTACATATATATATATCATAATAAAATAGAACTAATATGTATATAGCTTTCTTGGGTTAGTTACTAGGTGTCTAAACTTTTATACATCTTTCAGTATAGTTTGTACATAGATCCTTCAAAATTGACTTCATAACTTAGCACATAGTAAGTTAGTGGTAGCTCAGTCAGTAGACCACTTGCCTCATAAGCGAATGCGTGCGGGTCCGATCACAAGCTCAGGCTTGAGGAAATCTCCGTGTCGCAATTTGGCCTTTATGGTGGACTGTGACCTATAAACCCCATTTATAGGAGAGATCCGTGCCCAGCAGTTCGACGCTGTCTGTAGGTTGATACGTAAAGAAATCACGTATATTATGGCAAAATGTTTTCTACTATTGATGAAATGTTAGACAAAGTTTTTTACAGTCAAATACATCGAGGAGAAAAAGGTTTTTGGTCTGTCAAATATGATAATGTCACAGTAGCCGTATTCATCCATCAATGTGTTTTTATAATGTTTTGTAATATAAAGAAAAAAGAAATCCAGACAGGTTGTCAGACTAAACATGATAAAACCGCAATATAATTTATTAGCTCCTCATTTATTTTATTGGCCGTACGATGATCATCAATAAAATCAGATTCTGATTTGTAAATTTTGTGAATATTTTGCCGTGCGTGGGAGTTTTGACGTATCATTGTCTTTTCAGGGTTCCGTATCTATCAGAGATATTCGGAACCAAATAATTTGACATTTGGATTATCTGGTAGATCTTAAGAGGCCCGTAGATAATCAATCTGCATATTTTTTGCTGTACTTTAGTCATTTATTTTTTCTTGATAATAATAACATAATTGGACTGCTTTGCTCTAATTCCGGATTACTACGAGTATTATACTTTCACGTTAATAACTTATTTTTAAGTAAGTGTTTCTTATTTTAGACAGTGTTATCGCTTTGCATTAGGCGATTAGCTCTAGGCAACCTTTGGTTGAAAATAATATTATAAGTTTCATACAATTGTAATTTAGATTATTAAGTTAACTGCCAAAAACACCGAATATTTTTTATTTGAAAGTATATATTGGAACTGAACCCATAAAATATATTGCGACTTCGTTCTTGACCACATTTCATTTCTAATATCAAATCATATATATCTTATTGCATCCGCTGAATAATATTAAATACTTATATTATTAATTTATGATGTTGCATAATGTCTAACTTATGTGGAATTACGGAAACAACTATTATAGCTGTTCGGTATAACATAACATTATAACATTCTGTATTAACTAATGTAATTTTAAGAAAAAAAGTTAATTTTATATGCTTGTATGTAAAAAAAAGAAAATAATTAATAAAAAATATTAAAATTAATAATTTATGCATTTTAAAAGTAATTTTTAAGTTGCATCTTATTGACAAAATAATAGAACATCGATATATAAATAAAACAGCTAGGTGTTACGAGTATGTGTAGCAAAAAACGATGCGGTCTAGGATGTAGCGCGCTTGCCTAGAAGAAACCGATTCACTCGCGATTTGAAGAGACCGAGATTATAGCTATCGGGAAATAGAGAACTTGGCAGCAAATTAAACAACCTGGCAGTTGGCACAATAAATGTAGACGCGAAGTGTTTTGTGCGAGTCCGTGGAACCTCTACCATGAACCGGTGGCGCCTTACAGTATCTCTACTTGAAAGTGACGAAGCCGAAGAATAAGAAAAGAATGTAGCGAGCTCTACAACCTAACAACGAGCACAATGAAAGCACATTCAAAGCGTATAGTGTTGGTCCATTTTATTCATCGGTGGAGTCTTGCATTATCGATTTGAACATACAAGTAGTAGAATAGAAAAAAGGGAAATTAATTGTATAATTCTACGGTATTTGAAATTTTTATTCTAATCAAGGTGATCGAGTACTTTAATTTAATGTGTTATATTTTCTAAAATAATATATCAATGAACCAGAACAAGGTAACAAATACAACCAGAAATAGATTTACAACTACCTATAAATAATCATAAATATCATTGACCTAATACAAACCTTAAATAAAAAACCACACCACTTATGGGCAAATGTTTCTAATAAATAATTTATTACTTTTACAAACATTACAGCTAATGAAGTTGTTTGAATTTATTACCATTACATTTAGTTTACTGTAATCAAACATATTGGGACACTAATGATTAGTTTGTATTTCTTCACGTTATTTTGCGGTATATTTTTCGTAAGGCAATGTATGGAGAGCTGAAAAGCTGTTTCGTTTATGTCGAAATAACTTTTTTTGGAACAGAAATATAATACAACTTTACACTCCTAAAATCTGGTGACCCCCGCTCAGGGTCGTACCTGGTGCAAAGACTTGCCATTGCTATCCAGAGGGGCAATGCAGCCAGTGTGATGGGTACTTTTGCACCAGGTGCAATCAAAGGCGGCTATTTGATTGCTGACGTGCATTTAATTGTGATTTTATTTTGACGAAATGTATTAAAAATATTTTTGCAGTAATTGTATATAAGAATTATAATTGTGTTAAATAAAAAAACTTTACACATATAACAATATATAAAATACGTATATAACATAACATTCCAAATGCCCATCCAGAATACTACTAATACAGAATACTTTTGAATATGTCAGCTTACTTAAGGAACAGTGGCGTATCACAAAGATTCATCACATGATATAGATCTAAGCTTATACGTTCAGGCAAACGTAATGTAGGGACTCAGTCGGTTAGGTGGGAGAAGGTGCAAGCATGAAATAGATAGAAGGTGTAAGAAGCCGAGCCCATTGGCGTTCATTTTGTTTTTTGTTCATTTGCGTTCATTAATAGAGGCCTATATTCAGCTGGACAAATACGGGCTGATGATGATGAGATCTATGTTTGAATAACAAGTTATGATGGTAAGCGACATGGCTCTATTATTACGCTTTTATAGGTAACAAAAATATTAAACGTATTTTTTCACCGTCTTAAATTGTCTGATTAATTTGTAATTATGCACACTTATCAAGAATGCAATATTTTATAGTTTGTCTCAATAGATCAGTGTTTTTTTTTAAATTGGAGTATTAGTCGACTTTCGGTCGTTATCGTTTAGCATATTGTTCGTAAGCGACGTCAGCTGTTTTGACAAGAATTAAACCACTTTATTAAGTAGTACTTTGTTTTTTATCCATGAATTTGAACCACAACGCATTTATAACTTTAGAACTAAAATAAGTAATAAGTATCAAACATTGTCCGGGAAAATATAATATAAATGCTAACTTGTAAAACAGAATAAAGCAAGCATAAATGTTGCCCATAGCTAAGGTTATTGCTACTTACGGCCTATAACACAACTAAGTTATGTTATACTTAACGAACTTAATCCGGAATAAGAGCACACTTCTACTCGTACTAGAAAGAAGTTAAGTTGGAGTTGGTTGTAATTAATTTGATTACAGTTAAGCAACGTATTTTTGTTTGTTATTTAGGTTGTTATTATTACTCAAATAAAAGTCGTTTGATATAACAATTGAATATTTGTGTATAAGTAAACCTTTACAGAGTTATCACGCACGTCGGTATAAACAAACATGGAAGTTACGGCATTCTCAAAATATGCGCATCATTAAATTATTATCTGTCATTGAGTATTTGATATTGAATAAGCGGGTTTTGTCGTATTGTTTTCTTTCACAGTTAAATCAAGACGTAATTAATAAAATAAGTGTATAGCCCCATCCCGCAATTCGGGCAGACTTTGGCTTACACCTTCTTTTTACGTATCAGCCAATAACCCGTGCCTATCGACTGATATATCCTTCGTATCAACCCATAGCGTCACTGGTTGCTATTGGTTGATAGGATACAACAAGATAGTTAATATAATATTAACTGTGTTATTAATAAACACGTCTCAGCACTACGTGTCTTTAATCTTGCCTTATCAGATAGAGACAATAAAAACAAGCTCAATATTGAGACTATCGACGACAAAGAAATATGCTATCGTATATCAGTGACTAAGATGCATTTTTGATAAGGCCGTAAGACATAGGTATGTCTGAAAAACTAAGTTCACAGGACCATACCTTTTTACCCTAGAATACTTACCTCATTTAAAAACGTGTTAGCGAATAGTTCAACATAAAAGCACGTTGCGAATGGCTACATGGAAAACATTAACTCGATTTCAACGTACCGCTAACTTAAAAATAGGCTCTGTTAGTAACTTGCCGTACATGTGCTTAAAGTTATAACAGGTTTAATGCTAGATTCACATCGAATGCGTGTTGAGATGGCATACGGTACATTCTAATTGTTATTGGCTGGAATTGTGAAGACGTGCCTTAATGCAGGGAGGTCTGCAAGTATAGGCCATAAAACCAGTTGGGTGCGTGAGTTGAGAGAGTTTAGAGATGCTCAGTTGTATCCTTATCTAATCTGAATGAGTAACTTAAAAAATAGTTATCTGAGAACTTGTTAATCTTTTTTGTATGTTTTTGATTACTCAAAGAAGTCTAGACTGATTTAAACAGGTTTATTTTGTTTGAAAAGTTTTTGTTGCCCATTGAACCCACCCAGCGGACCAAAAATTTTTAGCACGTTGTGGCAAGATTGGTTGGATACAACGACCTGTACGCATGTACGAAATTTCCAGAAGACTTACAAACACACAAACATACTACAAATTACAAACAGAAGCAGAGATGCTTCACTTTCTGGTCATTAAGAGCTATAAAGAAACGATAACTTTATCACTGTCTCGCAAAAAATTGCACTTAAGTTGTTGCAACATCCAAACACGCCTTAAACGTTACAAACGTAAAATATAAAATTAGGCCCAAGTCATACAAAATCATGCTAAAGTCAAATTTAAGCGTAAGTAAGATTAGATTATGCTAAGTAATATTATGGCCTAAAATTACGATAAAAGTGTGAGTCAGCCAGTAACGTAGACTTGAAAGGTAATACTGAATATTCTTACACTAAATGTATTGCAAAGCTGATTAGGTCTTAAATAGAAGTGGCTATTTCAAATAACATATATTAACTATATACAACGTGTAACAGAAAGGTGTGACAACACTTATGGGTTTTAGTTTATCCACGAAAACGCATCCATTGCAGTACAAAATTTTACAAATTTCAAATAAAAAATATTAGGTTCTCCATACGAAAATTGGTCACGTGATTGGCCAAGTTGTATGGAGGATTTTTTTAATTTTACAAAATTTTATTGTAACTGTACAATTTGTTTACTTTGATGTGTAGACTAACACCGTTAAGTATTGTCACACCTTTCTGTTACACGTGGTATATTAAAGAGTAAATCCTGACTGACTGAGTGACTGATATTACTTAGAAATTAACGCAGAGCCTTAATCGCTGAAACTAAGGCAGTATTTATGGAAATACAAGCGGTCAAATAGGTGGGGAAGGGTAGGGTCAAATAGTTTGACTTTTTTATATTCCATTAATGTCGCGGGCAACGCCGCGGGAGAGGGCCTAGTTATTAATAATCTGTTAGATACACTTTAAATACTTCCGTAAACGTTAAATATCCTACCTACCTACCTACTTACCTACCTACCTACCTACGTCAAAGTGATGAAGCTGGAAAGTGGAACATAATTTAACATTACATCTCTTAAAAACAAGTATCCACCCTATAAAAATTATCTCACATGATTTTTAATAAAATGATTATATTACTTAGTACTTTGATGCAGGATATACTTTTATTTATAAGATTTGTTTAAAGACTATATTATATATTTCAATGGTAATGCTTCAAATAGCCAATAATGCATGGTGACGTAGCTATGGCTTTGTACCATATTTAATAAATGAATTTATTAATATGTTCGTTGAATCTTAGAACTGAATTGTTTTTGCACAAATATGAAATTACAGAGTTTTATAGACGACTCATATTTGTTACCATCTCTTCGAGAGTATAAAATTACGGAATAACTGCTTTATGTAGTACCTAAAGTGTAAAACTATCAAAAACATGTTAACATCATGCATGATAATAACAATCTTTACATTATGCATAGTTTTAATCACAAATTATGCTAAACAAAGTTATGCACATCCTATTTATACAGAGCTGTAAGCATATTACGGACACAATTTATATACCTTACTTATTGCAGTTAATTTACAATTTATTAATTAGTAATTATTAGTACTTTAAAGAGTATGAGAGTATTAATGAGATTACTAGACAAGCGCTACTTACAAAATAACTAAAAAACCCATTTCAATACGTCAGCCCAATTTTTATTTGATTTGTAAACCTAACTATTGCACCTATTTTGAGAAAGTTTATGTGGACTACCATTAAATTAAAACTAACAAATCTAGAGTTTTAAATCGGTCTAGGCATCGCTAGAAAATCAGGGAATATATATTTAAAAAGATTCTGATTGAAGAGTATTTTTTTTTAAATCGTCTATAAAGTTGTAGATAATTTGTTGTTGCATATTGAAAGTTAATTTAGTTTAATTTTAGTTAGGTACTCTTTTAAATCATACTAAATCTTTTCTGGCTTTTCCCTTTTCTAATAACGCTGTGTACCGTCTATTCTCCATTCCTCGATAAAAACAAACATATGCAAATCTTACTACCTTTATCTTATAAATTTCGATGAAAATATCATAAACTCGTATTGGTTACGGCTAAAGTCTTATTATTGTACGTATGACCGCAAGGAAGCCTTTCCTCGATGTATACAGTTTGCATGTTACTCGAGGGAATTTTTAATGATAGGGTTGGATTTGTGTCGATATTTGATGTCGATGCTAGAAAATAGTTGCATTTTGTCTCGTCGGTGATTGGTCTATCTAAGATACATTATGAACTGTTTTTTTTAAATAAATATCCAATCGTTAAACTAGCGGATAAATCAGTCAGATGTCCTAAATAGCTAAATATTACCTTACAAAATTCAAGAAAAACAAATACATATTGACAAGTGTCGGTAGTATTACATCAGACTAGCACACTTCATACTAATATTATAAAAGCGAATGTTTGTGCGTTTCTTACACTTGTTTGTTGGCTAAAAGTATTTCGATGAAATTTAGTATCAGGATAGCTGGATTGCTATGCCCTGGATTAACACATTAATCACAAGCATACAAGGATTTTGTTTAGCAATTATTGTTCTAATGATATTAAGCTGATATTTTATTTAGATTTTTCTAGGTCGTGTTTTTAGTTATAAAATAGCTATTTCTTACGGCTTCTGGAAATCTTAAATTCCACTGTTAGACCTGTACACAGGTATTCCAGTTTATACACTTTAAGTACCATATATAAATAGCAGTTAAAATCTTGGCTAAACTTAAAGCTCATTTTAAACACTAAAGGATAATGTACCAATAAATTTAATAGAAACTGTAACAGTTACACTATCGATAGCATTTCAATGGGAATCGTGCAACACTACTCGTTAGAGATGCCTCGATTGTAATATACTGCAACAATGTACAGCCAGCAATATAGGTCAGTGGATTGCAATAAGAGCCTTCCCACTTAAAGCGGTATTTTTACAAGTTATTACAAGTTACAGTAAGCTATAAAGTACTCGTATATGGCTACCATAGAAGACGTACAAAGTGCACTTAGAATTGTTTTAAGACTTTGTTGTACGAGATTTGGGACAGTTGAGTGGGAAAGCTTTTAATAAGTACAAAGAAGAGAAAATTTAAGCCAAACTGTGCCAAGATTTTATTTAACATAGCCATGTTTAAAAGAAAACTTGGAAACAGTGTCATTGCGACTATACCATTTATCATAATTAGGGAAAAGCTTCTCTTAAAAACGCAATAATTTATTTCTAGATTTGATTATGAAACGTAATTACGAAATATTACACAAGTAAAAGTAATTAATTCCCATTGAATGTAAGGTTAAGTTAACATTATTAACACATACAGGCAATAACTCACACTTATTATACAGGATTATCGGTTAGGGGTTGTACTCAGCTGCAAGGGTAGTCTGCAACAACTTTCATTGTCGGGCCAACCTTGAATTCGAGAAAAAAGTTAGTTATTCGATATAAAAAGTTAATCGGTCGTCGACGAAATGATCTGATATTTTTTTTCTCGAACTCAGTGATGGTCACAAAGTGGAAATTGCTCCTTTGGACCTTCTTTCCGCTTGGTACACCCCTAAGCGATAACTCTGTATAAGTCGAACCTAAACATCCTTCGAATTCATTCGTGGTTCATCTAAGATAAGTGGTGAAATAGCATTTTTAAAAGCTTTTCCAAAATCTTACGATGCTTTTTATGAGGATGACAAAAACGAACTTATAATTTTTTTATAAGTTCAACGTGTACTCGTATGTGGTGTGTTCGTTTGTGGCACCGTAGCTACTGAATGGATGAACCTATTTTGATTTTGTTTGTATGGTGAATTACTTGGAAGTGTTCTTAGCTATGTCTGTACAAAAGAGCCGTCGCTACAAAATGGCGGATTTGTTTTTCACAACTCCTTTTTTAAAAGATCCTGACATGTAGCATTCTACATACACTATGATAAATTGCAAATCCAAGATAGCCTCAAGTTACACCACAATACGGCAATGACTGGGATAATTTTGTTTAATAATTTTGAGACTCTTGTGAGAATATAGACTGTATTACCAGTCTGTAGTAGTAGTGTTAACATTTTTATTCACAGCTGATATTCACGAAGTTTTTAGAGTGTAACCTTTCGATGCGTGATGCGTGACTACACATTGATTTGTTTATGTCGATATGGGAGAGAGATGACCGCACGCATAGCCTCAGATTTTAGTCTTCAGGTATGTTAATCGATTACAACTCAATTTGAAATACATATCGGAAAATAGTAATTAAAAAAACTTGCACTGATTGGTATAACAAAAATCCAAAAACGTACTTTTGCTACTATGCCAGCACATTACAAAACAAATTAACTTTCTTTTCATCCCAAAAATGCAGTAACAGAGAGCAGATATTTAGTATAAGAACTAGGATTATAAGCATTTTTGTTTTTTAGTTGTGATAAAACGATCTCTTCAAGACAGTCTTTCGCCATTCTTAGACGTAGTTTGTTAATATTAAGTTTGTAATTCGTTTCACGGACCGTCAGGTCAGTCTCTCGCTGGCGCTCCAATAAAGCGCATGTCTTAAAGCCTAAACTGCATTTAATTGACCCTATATAGAATACTCACGTTAATAAGTCAACAAAATAAGATAGACTAAATAACCAACACACAACCAAATAGTATTCTATACATGTTTTAGATGACCGAATTTCGTTAAAGTCAAAAACAGTGAAATATGAAGTTTGAGCAAACTTCGTATGAAACTTAAGTTTAGCATCATAATTATCGAAACAAAGCGCGACAAAGTATCATAGAATTAATGGCTAGGTCAGTGCTTCAGTGATGCCTGATTTAAATAATTTAAGTAATATCTTATTCGTTGTCTTGTTTAATCCGATAGGTAACCTCGCGTCCAGAATAAAACAAAGAACGTTCAAATTTGAGACTGATTTGTTTATTAATAAGGCACTTATTTGACGGACTGACATCGCGTGATGGTTCACCGGGTAATTGGAACGTCACTGTATCTACACTGGGACAAGGTTACCACGGTCCGTGTTTGAAATCGGTGGAAACTAATCCTAAATACTTATCAATCAACAATGTGCTGTTTTCAATCTGTCAGTCTGATTCTAAAACCTTTTTGTGATTTATATTTTTAAACCAATTTAAAATAATAAATAATGGATTTAAAATAATAAATAAGAGTGCAAGCCGAATTCACATACTAAGGGTTTCGTACTTTTATCAATATAATATTAGCTCAAGCACCAGTTGTACTTGTTGTAGCAACAATCACGTTTATCGCATACGAGCATCCCTCAAATATTTATTTAATTATTTATTTAAATATATCCACTACGAAATATTGTGAGAATATTTCAGGTGTCTGCTCTGATACCGTTACTAATGAAAAGCAAAATACGTCATAAAATCACGTTTATTGTATATAAGATTTCAAATATTTATCTATTTTTAGCATTTTGGTGTCATAGAGGCCACATACATACAACATATGTGAAAATTTCAAAAATTAAGCTTTCACGGCTTATGAGATACGGCCTGGTGACGGGCAAATGGACGGACGGACAGACAGCGAAGTCTTAGTAATGCGGTCCCGTATAGACCTTTTGGGTACGGAACCCTTAAAATGATATTTTACACTGAGTTCTAGTTTTTTCAGCAAAATAATATGCACCATTACAGAATTTGTGAAATAGATTAAGTAAGCTGAACTTTTTCATTTTCTATCTAATAAATTTAGATCCGCAGTTCTGAAGCAATTCATATCAATAGAGATGTATACCATCAGAGCATGCCTGGACCATCACGCCAAGATTCGAAGGTCGATTGTACCCAACACCGTTTCTAAAAAGGAACGAATCGTTAATTTTATATTTAAAACTCTGTGCCTTCATTGGTACATATTCTAGCATGACTTATCGATTATTAAACGAAATATTCAGCAACTGACTGTAAGAATCTATAGGAAGCAAGAGTGTTGACCTCAGTATGATATTATGTACCTACAAGATCTAGGCTACTGACACAATGAATATTCCTTAATTGCAAACCAAGCAAAAGATACAAGTAAAATTAAAAACAAAGGTACGCTTGCTTCGTCACGTTAAATAATTTCTTCCAGCCAAAATTTGTTTCATTTGAAATAGATATAGCAACAACGTCCTTAGTTAATTTTATTTTATGTGTATGACCGACATTTAGGTTATTGTTACATTTTGACATCTGCTCCACCCATGTTGAGTTGGTTTTAACAGGATAAAAGTAGTTTGAGACAACTCTAACTCTAAAGTATCCGTCTTAATATCAAGTCTATTTGATACTAAGTTGCTGAGGAGAAGACGAACAAACAAATCAACATATACACTTTTGCATTTATGATATGTGTGGGGATTAATTAACTTTACTTTCTTACGCATCTTAACTTAGAACATCTTTTGTCTTCTTCTATCCAATGGTACACGTCTTGTGCCAAAATAAGACAATTGACGATTAAAGTTAAGACGCGTTTATTAATAAGCCTGAGATAGGCTTACTGACAATTGGTTGACATCTCATAGGAGATACATTAAAAGACTATACAATAATATAGTTTCTTCTGAGACTTTTGAAATATATTTGCCTATTAAATTTTGACATATACATATTTTGACGCTGCCACATGTAGCATACGGGGCGTGAGCCAACTTTTGTTAAAAAATTTATGACGTTAAAACTATTTTCTGTTCATAAGATCATTGTATTTGTCGGTATGCAAACAAACTTAATTCTCTTATAACATACACGTCTGTAGTAGTGCACTCATCACGTCCGCCGGAAGTCCCCGCCAGGAAGTGACGTCACTCGTCGCGCTCGCTCGCCCGTGATGCCTGCCAACCTGACGGCGTTTATCAATTTATGTTTAACGTACTATAGCTGTATGGATTTGATCGCCACACTTAATATATATATAAATGCAAAAGTGCCTTTGTTGGTTTGTTTGCCATTCTTCTCCTCAGCAACTGAGTGACAGATCGACTTGATTTTAGCACAGGCATAGTTTAAGAACAGGAGAGCTACTTTTTTCCGGAAAAACTAACATAACGGCAAAACCACCGGCAAAAGTAGGTAAAGAATAAAGTTCGTTTTACTACCTTTTAATACTCAGGTAATATTAACTGTATTAGGTACCTACCAAATAAATTTCTCTTTTGAGCTTATATCTGACCACACATGAATTGTATTAACAAAAAAATATCTTAATCGTACCAGGCCTTTTTTGAAAATTCAGGTGTAGGGTTGAATCATTATTTCCTCCTCATAAGTCCGCGGTGATATTATTACACGATTTTAGAATTAGCTAAAAATTATATTATATTATAATATAAAAAAATACTAATAAATCACTCATTTATTCATTCTAACAGTCATGTATTCAAAATATTTTCTTTGAATTCTTTACAAAAATCTTGTAACTGAAACAGTTTGTGCAGCCAAATGCATTGATCACTAATCTTCACGTTCAAGTAATTTTTCATATATCGTCAGTCAGCCAGTAAAACAATACCTTGTATATTTATAACGGTTTTTGTAACACGGCAGATGTTTAACACTTAGCAATTATGGCGTGGGTGAGTTGCATAACTGCCTACCTATATACCTATTTA